>CM076989.1:144340800-144940800 GCA_039090855.1 Macrothele yani
AGGATGCACCATGAGAAGGCGTGGTTGACATTTGTCAAGGGAGGCTGTGATGTTACGCATCACCTGACCTTACATCCCTGTCCAATATATATATATACATATATATACTCCCTCATTCCTAAGATCAAAGAATCCATTTAATATATAAAAGATTAAGGAAGACACAATAAATGTATCATATTGAAATCAAGTTGCTGATGTAATATGAGGCCTAAATTTTTTTCCTAGTGTATTTCTGCAGTCAGCACTGAGTATGTGTGCCAAGATACCGTCGCTCTTTACGTAAAATTGAGTTTGTACATTAAATATCAAGTATATTTTAAAGTAGGCTAGTGCATATCAGGGTTGTAATGCTAACTGTAGAGAGTAAGGTGCCTGAATTAGCAGTCCATCTGTCTGTAAATCAAGCTGTGACATAGGAATACCTATAGCTCGAAAATTAAAAAGGAAAACAAAAATACTGTATAAGTTCTGTCAGTGTCTACATATGTCCAGAGGTGACTTTATATTTTTTGGGACCCTAGGCGCTAAAAGGTTCAGGGGCCCCTCCCCATACTTATCGCCTCAGAAATTGGAGAATCAAGAAAAGGCTTTTATGCTTTTTAAAATGCCATTTTATTTTCCTATTATTAGAACGTTCTGTAAGAAACATTGCTTGTGTAATTTTTTGTCTGTCCGTGCACATGGAACTTTTTGTTTTTAGAGATATTTCAAAAATTAATTTTGCAGCTAATAGGAATTTAAAGGACATTAAGTTTGCCACTTTAAATATCTGTATACTTCATGAATTTACCACTAAGGGCTGTCAAAGTCCAAAATTCAAAAAATTTAATTTCTATTGTGAAGAAACTATTCAACTCAGAGGAAAAAAAATATTTCTGTGTCTCTCAGATTAGTCTTAGCCATTCCTTCTCAAATATTTAAATTTTCCAATTAATTCATTAATTTCCTGCTAGAGGCACCAAGTTCAAAGAATTTGGTTTTCACAGATTTTTTAAACATTATTTTTGCGAATGGTAGGACATTAACATTCATTAAATTTTGCCCATCTAAAATTTCACTACTAGTTCATAAATTTCCTGCTAGGAGTTCTGAAAGTGGAATTTAGTAAATTTTAGCTTTACGCTACGAAGAGACCACTTGAGTTACAGCAAAAGTTCTTTTTGAATTGGATACGTTTAGCAAAACTGATTACTTTAACAGCTTTTCATTTGCAATTTACTTTGCAAATTTAACGCTAAGGGAGCTGAAAATGGAATTTCTGTAAATTTATCAGTACGTTGGATATTTTTCATAAAATTCGAATGCGTTTCATTTACAAAACTTGCTTTTGCTTCAGCTTTGGAAAATAATCTTGTTTTTACTTTATGAGCAAATTAGTAGGCAAAGAGCAGGGTATCAGAAAAAATAAATACATGAAGACATTGGCAACGGGAGAAGTCCTCCACATTAGAAAATTCGTGAAAAATGCAATTTGTGCAAAATACTTCACTTGAAATAGGTGGATGACTTTTCGTGGAGTTTTCTTGTGGCGCACAATTCCCTAACTCGAAAAGATTCAGTTGTCCATGGTTTAGATGAATGCCATAGACTAAGAAAGCTGGACAGTAAAAATTTCATCAGTCAATGTTGGAAAGTGAGAATGTGAAGAGTTTCTTGAAAGCATTTTTTCTTATTATTTTCATCGGGAGATTGAAAAAGTCTGCATTTTTCATTCTGTCAAAAAGATGCGTGAGATTCTTTTTTATACTTGCACTGCAGTTATCAGAAACAAAAGCATAAAAATTAAATGCAAAAGATCTGGTTTGAAAATTGAAAAGTAGGAACCACAGGTTTTTGAGTCAGAGTATCATTGAAACTCTTTATTGTTTTTTTCAAAAGTTAGTTTTATGTGGATTTAAGGAATAGAAAAGTGAGAATACTTGATAATTATCAGTATTAAACCAGGCGGTGATGAAGTAATAAGAAAATGTTGTTGCAATGCAATATAAATTAATTTTAATACTATTAAATAAGAAAAAGATAGTGAAATATTCTAGAATTTCTTTACTCTTTCTGCCTTAACTCTTTTGGTTTAGGGTGATTAGGGCTGAGAAAAAAACTTGATTATCCTACCATGAAGGAAAAAACAAAACTATTGACTGCAAATACCCCCGATCATCAAGAAATTTTTACAAGCACTCCTCATCGCAACGGGGGGTGGGGTGGGGGGTCCAACACATGTGTTCTCTTAGCTGGAAGTAGCATGGAAGCAATTTGTAGAACAGCAGGCCAGTTCAGAATTTGTCTTAAAAAATTAAAAATGTGGGAAGCGTGAATACTTCCTTTACCTTCCACGATAAGGAAGACAAAATTATTTTAACCATTCCTTTCAAAATAAGTACATCGATAAGAACTCGAAAATACAAAGTAGTCGCTTTAAGAATTGATCTGTTTCGGTTGGTGAAAACCAAAACAAAACTGGCAATCCAATTATACGTTTTTTGGGCCCCTCAAGCTGTGGGGTCCTAGGCACACCCCTAGTGCCCCTGCATATGTCACTACCAAAGATCCAGCTTCTTGCAATAATGTACAGTAATAGCAGAAACTGTTTCTGTTACCACAACTTCAGTTGCAAGCCATGGTATTTAATTGTAAGTAATCGGGCATTAAAAGATGAGTCTGGTAGATAGGTGAACTGGTACCTTGCATAGTGTTGCATGACTTGTGTATTCCTTCCAGTTTAAATCCAGTCCCACTGTGATGATTCATGATGTGCTTTTCTCATCAGTGTTTCTTAAATGGTCAGTGGCTCTTAGCTCTTTTCCAGTGATTCAGTAAAATTTTGAAACAGTGAATTTTTATTTGATGTGAAAAGTGCAAGTATATATTGTTTATTGTGAAACTGTGTTCTCAGTATTTCAGTTCTGTATTAAGGAAGCAAGGGGGATATCAGTGTTTTCTTAGACATCATCATCTCTGCACAGTTGCAGCTTTATTTTGAAAAAAGAAAGAGGCAAACTTTCAACTGAAATCATGAGTAAACCAAAACACTTGTATCTGTATAACCATTTATTTTAATGCTTACATAATCTCAGGGGTTTTGGTAAAAGCAAAGTACTATAACAAGTGATATTCTTGAAGCCGAAGAACAACTTCACCATAAAAAGGGGAAATCTATAGAAAAAAGAAGATAATAGAAACTAAAAGAAAGCAAAAATGTTTTTTTTTGTTTTTTTTAATGTTAATATTGCAGAAGCCTTTAAACAGGGTAGCTAAAAGAAAGTAAAACTGTTTTATATTAAGATTGAATATTAAAGAAGTCATTGAACATAAAAAGTTTGCTTTTAATCCTAAACTAAGGACAGTTATCTCTGTACTGCCCTAGCATAAGGTTAAGTTGGATGCAAAATTACACCTCATCAGCACCAAACCTGAGGTGTGTGTGTGAGAGAGAGAGAGAGAGAAAGGGGATTTTTCTATTTCATCTTCATGTATAATTGCAGATGTGTCTTACGGAAAAATTGCCACAAAGCACTTTTTCTGAAGTTAGACAATAGCTAGACAAATAATAACTACCTTACTACTTAAAAGGTGACTGCATGGTCAGAATGTGGAAAAGAAATATATGGCACAGTTCCAAATAGCAGAAACAAATACTAGTGAGAACAGGCATCTGTTGAACATTGCTGTGCAACATTGTCACATGGCTAAATTTGTTTGAAAATGAAAGATTCTGATAAAGATAAAGTGCTGGTAAATTTCAGAACTTCATTCAGAGGGTGTGCATTTGTAATATGAAAGCAGTGTTCCATTGTAAATCTGGCAGTTCTGCAAAAAGTATGTTGAGTGACCCTCAATAATTTTCTTGGAATAGTTATATTTGGAAGCCCTTGTCATGTAATAACAAAAATAGCACTTCTGAAATAAAAGTGTGCAAATTATGACATTTTTAAGGGGTGTGCTGCAGTGAAGCCTTCATTGCAAAAGGAAATTTCTGATTTTTTTTTTTTTAATTCATGAAATTTTAAAGCTACAAGCTAAGACATTTTGTTCTTATGTAGCATAGTGCTGGAGCTTTAAATACACACCATTGCACCATTACTTTTAATGTGACTGCTTCAGCTGTCAGAAAACAAGGCAAAGTGAAAGCACATTTTAAAAAGGCAATTTTTATTTTTTTTTTGAAAATTATATAATTTTTGCACTTTGAAAATTCCTGTACAAGATGTTCCTCACATCACTGCTGTTTTTAAAAAAAATGCTGTGCTTGCATTTCAGTTTGACTTTTGCAATACTAAGCATCCAAATATTGAAAAAATAAATCAAAGATAGATTAACAAAAAGTGTGTTAGAAGTGTGTTTGAAAAAAATTAAATAAACAAAGGTCGATTTTTAAAAAAATTTGAAACTTTTGTAGATGAAGGTCATTTTATGCTACAGCAGGGGTTGGGAACCTGCGGCCTTTTCAGGGCTGCCAGTGGCGACTATTGCTACTATTTTTTATGACAGGCGACTATGTCTACTATTTCCTACAAAAAAAACCAGCCAAAAGCAACTATTTTCAGAAAAACCCTGAACTGTTTTAATTGTAAGGCTACTATTTTTTTACAAAACATAATTTGTGGTGCATATAACGATGTGCTTCTATAACATCAGTTTTAATATTGATACACGTGAATATCAACTTTGATATCAATATATCATGTTCAGTTCATTGCTTTCTGCTCTACTGCAAGCATCATGGAGAAAAGTCAATGGCAAGTATAGACTAGACCCACGTATGATTAGAGGAACGACCTACACAAATCAAGATATTCTACCGAAAAAGTGTCCCATTTTTCTGTTTGGAATATGGCAGAGATTGATTATCTATTTGAATGAGATTCGTGATGTACCTCATATCCGATAACTACGATTATGTCTACAAAACAAAACAAGTGATCATCATAACACTGAATGACCTCAACTATGGCTTTTAAAAGAAGAAATACACATTTTTTTAAACACAGTGTATGAAGCCCACTTGGGAAATCTTATATTTTTTTACCAACCACAAAAGCAGCAGAAAGCTCTCCTTACTGGTTTGATACAGATGAGAACATCTGACCTCCAGAACAATGTCAAAGAAGAAAGTGTTTTCTAATTCCAAAGTTTGTTTCAGGGTAGTTTATATAAGTAGTTTCTATTATATAATTGAATAGAGTATTTTTTGGGTGTAATTTCCATAACCTTTATAGTTCTGAGTGTCTTGAATAGCATTATATTGAAACTTAGATGCCCTTTTTGTAGTGTGTGGGTGTGTGTATATACACTATATTGACAAAAGTCACTGGATGCCCCTTCAAAAGCAAATGAACGGATACACTGCATTGTTAAGATGCACAATACAGCTGCTAACGGTATAAAAACAAGCCTGCAGCTGACCGCGATCATATTGCACTGTGAGGTTGAGTGAAAATGTCGCGGCGGGAGAGAACTGACTTTGAGAAAGGAAAGATTGTTGGGTGTTATATTAGTGGGTTGTCCATTAAGAGAAACCAAGAAGCATTTAAACATTCCCAAGTCAACTGTTATATTAGTGGGTTGTCCATTAAGAGAAACCAAGAAGCATTTAAACATTCCCAAGTCAACTGTTTTGGATGTACTGAATAAGTGGAAGACACATGGTGTGCCTGAAGCAGCAAAATGTACTGGCAGACCAAAGAAAATCAGTGATAGAGGACGTCAAAGCCTCAGGAGAGTTGTTACAGTCCATCGACGGAGTACTGCACAAGACCTCAGTGTACAGGTTAGTAAAAATGCTGGAACCTCTGTATGCACACGTACCATTCGAAGAGAACTTCATTCAATGGGTTACCGTGGTCGTGCTGCTGCATAAGCCTTAACATTCCACTCAGAATGCTACTCGTCGTTTAGCATGGTGCAGAGTTCGCCAAAATGCGTAAATATACATGTAGTATGCATCGAAAAGTGTGTTTACGCATCAAAATTTTACCAACGCATAAAAATATGCATCAGAAATTTTTTAAAATGCGTAAAATACAGATCAATGCGTAAAAATATGCATCGAGAAGCGCGTAAAACTATGCATTGAAGAATTTTACGAACACATAAAATTATGCATCGGGACAGTATTTCATCTTTCAAAAACAGAAGTAAACAAAATAAAGATTTTTTCCGTAATCGTCATTTTGTTTTCCTGCGATGTTGCCTCTGTTCAGTATTGTTGTTTTATATCATTTTGTTCCATAAATAGTTGTATTTCAGTTTGAAAATGGAGGAAGAATTTCTGAAAATGGAAATTCGACTGCGAAAAAATTCCCCTGTTCCGTAATATTCATGCATGAGAGTGCCACGGCTTCGAGGAATTTCTCCTTTTCTGTCATAATTTGGGTTACCCTAGAGATTGATGCATAACTGAACAGAAATTTGGGGGCAATTGGTAGTGGTGAAGGATGTTTTCCGCCTAAAACTTTATAAACTTTCAAAAATGGAAGTTAGACGCAGTGAAGATTTCTCCCGTAATCGAGATTTTATTTTTCACGCAATGTTTCCTATGTCTAGTATTGTTGTCAAATGCCCTTTTATTTCATAAATATTTGTATTTCACCTTTAAAATGTAGGGGAATGTCCGAAAATGGAAATCCAAAGTTTTGTTCCGTAACTGTGATCCCCCCTCCCTCAACGATGTTCCAAACATGAGTATGAGGAAAGAATGCCCACGGAAAAATTGCCCACGGAAAAATCGCCCACGGAAAATATGCCCACAGACAAAATGCTCATGGGAAAAATATGTGGTCGACTGATAAATTTTTATGTCTGTTATAAACGGTGTTCGGACAACTGGTCACAGACTGCTGGCCAAAAAAGCGTTAGGGGTCATATAAAAATTGCGGTTTCTTGGCCACCTCACCTACATAACGCGAATATGGGAATGAACGTTAGTCCTAATATTATTTTCTGCCTGAGTAATACGACAATATTATTAATTTGATGTGTAAAATATTTTCTGCAAACCTTACAAATATGAGAGGAAAGTTCGGATTGCACTGATGAACTGTTTTAAGGGGCCGTATAAAAATTGCGTTCTGGGCTGCTCCGTGGCTACGTCTCCCCGAGATTGGTTATCTGACACACATAAAATGTCCGTAATTTCGTATTTTCTTATTTACGATATTTTTCTAGAAACTTACAACTAAACAAATTCTCTGCGAGTATGTGCAAACCCAGGAAACTTGTCGGGGGAGGGGGTGGGTGCTTAAAACCTAAAATATAAAGAATTTCTGGTCCGATCGGGAGATTTCCAGCGTTTACAAGCTACAACTCGTCGAATTATCTGAGGGTATCTTCTACCTCAGGAAACTAGTCGGGGAGGGGGGGGGGTTAATACCAAAATCGTAAAATATCAAGAATTTCTCTTCCGATCGGAAGATCTTTAGCATTTACAAACTGCAACTCGACAAATTTTCTTAGCGCATATCCACTCTCTGGAAACCTGTCGGCGAGGGGGAGGGGTGTAATACCAAAAGTGTAGAATATGAACAATTTCGTCCGATCGGGAGATTCTCAGCAATTAGCAGCTACAACTCGACACATTATCTGAAGGCTTGTGAATGATGAAACTCTCCTGGTCGGAAGAGAAATACTTCATATTTTTCACTTTTAGTATTAACCCCCCTCCCTCCGACAGGTTTCCTGAGGCAGCACATGCGCTCAGATAATTTGATAATTTGCAGACTTGTAGTCTGAAAACCCTTAAATCTTTTGCTGAGATGTAGATCATAAACATTTGTTATAAAGAATTACATTAATTGGAAAAAATCAGAATACAGCAGCTGGTGAACAAGCATATACTGACCGCAACTCCGCATTATCCATGAGTGACTGTTTATCAGTCAAATTAAAAATGTAGCAACTATTGAAAAATATGCATTCTATATGTATGGGTGTACAGATCCTTCTTGCTGACCACCGAACTGATTGTATGAAATCAGTCACCGAACAAGGCCGCTCCTTCTCTCTCTCTCTCTCTCTTTTCTACAGCGGGGAGAGCCATCTGCTTTTTGTCAAAGTCGTTTGCTGTCCAGCTCCGCAGGTGCAAGATAGATAATTCAACGGAGCTCACAAAGCGACGAGATCCCACCCACCCCAAGAAACAACCCATATATGTCATCTAAATTTATCGGTTGCTTCGAAACTTGCGGCAGTATCAAGTTACTTCTTGCGCCCAGAACCAGAATCTAAACCCCTCTTCCCCCAGAGGTTGGTAAACTGAGTCATATAAAGTTTCCGTGATTTCGTCTTTTCTTAATTGCGATAATTAATGTAATTCTTTATAACAAATGTTTATGATCTACAACTCAGCAAAAGATTTAAGGGTTTTCAAACTACAAGTCTGCAAATTATCTGAGCGCACGTGCCTACTCAGCAAACCGGGGGGGGGGGGGGGGTTATATGATAATTGTGAAATATATAGAATTTCTTGTCCGATCGGGAGATTTTCAGCATTTACAAACTACAACTGGAGACATTATCTCCCGGCATGAACATACTCAGCAAACCTGTCCGGGGTTGGGGGTGGGGGTTAATACCAAAAGTGTAGAATATGAAGAATTTCTCTTCCGACCCGGAGATTTTCATCATTCACATGCCTTCAGACAATGTGTCGAGTTGTAGCTGCTAATTGCTGAGAATCTCCCGATCGGACGAGAAATCGTTCATATTTTACACTTTTGGTATTACCCCCACTCCCCGCTTCACCGATAGGTTTCCAGAGAGTGGACATGCGCTAAGAAAATTTTTCGAATTCTTGATATTTTACGATTTTGGTATAACCCCCCCCCCCCCCACAACTAGTTCCCTGAGGCAGCAGAAACCCTCAGATAATTCGACGAGTTGTAGCCTGTAAATGCTGGAAATCTCCCGATCGGACCAGAAATTCTTTATATTTAAGGTTTCAAGTACCCCGCCCCCGACAAGTTTCCTGGGTTTGCACATACTCTCAGAGAATTTGTTTAGTTGTAGTTTCTAGAAAAATACCGTAAATAAGAAAATACGAAATTACGGACATTTTATGTGCCTCACGGAGCAGCCCAGAACGCAATTTTTATACGCCCCCTTAAAATTTTTGTGGCCAGTTCTCCGCTTAGTCTTTGCTCCGAAAATCATGGAAATGTCTAAATTTGTTACTGAAAATGAAGTATTGAAAAAAATTATGAACAATAGTTGCTGAAGTAGTGGGGAATATAGCCACAGGAAATTTGTTTATGCAGAACAATTTTATGGCACTGAAATTGCAATGTGTCCAGTTCTACGTACCCGCTACATGACAACACAAAATGGCACCACATTTTTAATTTTTTGGTCCCTACAAAATACATACACAACTTCTGCTGTGAGAATCGCAGTTCATTTTGGGTGTTTAAGTCGTAAGGAGTTGTTGATCCAAAGTGCATGTTGTTCGCAAATATAACAAACAGATGTCAGAACTACAGAGATATTGATGTATAGCAGTTGGCTTGAAGATAACGGTGAATCATTAGTATGCTTTTAAATAAATGTTGCATAAGACTACCAGTGCTTTCAGGCCAACACCATACAACCTCTATCTACAGTCCATCAGTTCAATCTGAACTTTCCTCTCGTATTTGTAAGGTTTGCAGAAAATATTTTACACATCAAATTATTAATATTGCGGTATTACTCAGGCAGAAAATAATATTAGGACTAACGTTTAGGCCCTTCTAAAAGTTTTCATTCCGTCATTCCCATATTCGCGTTATGTAGGTGAGGTGGCCTAGAAACCACAATTTTTATATGACCCCTAACGGTTTTTGGGCCAGCAGTCTGTGACTAGTTGTCCGAACACCGTTTATAACAGACATAAAAACTTATCAGTCAACCACATATTTTTCCCGTGAGCATTTTTTCTGTGGGAGATTTTTCCGTGGGCGTTTTTTCCTATTTTCGAGAAGTGGGCGTTTTTTCTGTGGGCATTCTTTCATACAATCCGAACATGTATCCCGTGTTCTTAAATACCCCCCCCCCCAAAGTTTGCATTTAAGCTTGATAAAGGGGGAGGGGGTCTGTAAAGAAAGTAACGAAGCTGAAAAGTTTGTATGAATTGATGCATGGTGTTCAAAAGTCACAAGTATTCATATTATCAAAGTTACAGTATTTATCTTTTATTTAAAATAGTGAAAGCTACCAGGCATTTCAGCATGATGGATGAAATTGTTATCCAAGGGCATATAAGACAAAAAAAAAAAAAAAAAAGACTTGGTGAACACAAAAGAGATGTTTCAATGGTCTTCTAAATATAGCTTTATCTGCACTAACCCTTGAAGACACCTATGCAGTTCCTATTTGGAAAGAAACCAAAAAATTTGCCCATTCGTCAACAAGGCATCTCTGCATTTCCAAGAGAGCATTGAAATTTTGTTCACAAAAAACTGCAATTCAGAGACCCCTCACCAATCCCATTTATTTGGATCTCTCTTCTAAAATCTGGCAACATTTCCAACACCCCAACTTCAAATTGTAGTTCTGGCAACCAGCCCATCCAGTTGATCGCAGGTGATCAAGGTCGTAGGATGACCGAAAGCTACCGCTAAATAAACCTTTTACCATATGTGACTTTGTGTGTTTTCTGCCCAGTATTTTTCTTAAATATCCATTTTTTCCATTAATACTTACATTTCAGCTTAAAAATGGAGAAAAGAGTTTCTCAAAAACAAAAGACAGTCGAAGCGAAGATTTCTCCTGTAATCATAATTTTTTCCCTCCCGATGTTCTGATTATCCTCTGTTGTTGTTAAGTGTTACATATGACTATATTTTAAAGAAATTCTGACTGAAAAGTAAATTTCTGCTGCACGCAGAAGTTGTTGATATAGGAATTAGGATGGAAGAAGCTTCCTTTTCTTCAGTAATGTACTTGGCAAATATTTTCCCAGCTTCTGTTGTTAGTGACAATGATCTGGACAAGTTGGAATTGGAATTTGCCATATATGAAATTGATGAATTGGAGGAAGTTGTTTTGAATAGTCCTACAATGGATACCGCATGGTCAAACATTTTGAAAATGATGACTGGTGCAATTGGTGCTATAAATTGTAATTGTAACTGGGGGGGGTACTCTGACCCAGCACGTGACTTAAGGTCTGTTGTGCATCTCCAACCCTAACCTCGAAAGAGACCAGATGCACGAGCAAAAGCAAGAATGCTCTTGACTGGTACTAAGGAAAGATCACTTAGTCTCAAGTTATGAGTATAAAAAATGTTCGAGCCTAAGTGCTGCAAAAAAAGTCACAGTCTCAAAGAAAATGCAAGGAAGTCTCTTCTAGATGGCATCCTCTGCAGAGGGGATCCTTTTTCACCCCAATCAAATTAAGGTGCCTATTAAGATGACAGTGTCCTGTGTGTAGACCAACAATCAGTCTAATATCCTTTTTGGTAGTTTAAGGAGCTCCTTAGCTCTATGAGGCAAATGTCTTTGATTAATTTCCCTTGCTGGCCTCTGTTCCTTGGTAACATGTCAGAGGTCAAGGTGCTTAGTCCTCAGCAGCTTTTTAATTAGCTCTCTAGCCACACCAGAGGGGAGCCCTAATGCAGGCTCTGGACCATAAAAAGCCTGCTCTGCCTCCTCTTTAGCAAGAAGGTCAGCTTTCTCATTGCCTACAAAACCCCTATGTCCCGGCACCCAAAACAGCACTTCGTTTCGGCCTGCCAGTTCAGTTATGGTCTGGAGGCAGTTCCCAAGAATTTTGGATGAAGTGCCAGTAAAGCTGCCTGACTATCTGAACAAATCTGGATATGCACATTATGGTACCCTTTTATCAGACATTCTGAGGCACATGGCAAGATAGCATACACCTCAGCTTGGAACACGGTAGCATGCCTTCCAAGGCTTTGGCATAAACCATAACCTCTGGATATGCAATTCTCCCCTGCTCCAACTCCTACATTTGTCTTGGAGCTGTCAGTGAACCAAACAGTTTCACTGCTGCACTCAGGGACTAAGGATGTTTCCCATTCACTGCAACTAGGAAAGTTCACACTGAATGCTTTGTCAAAGTGATATTTTGCTAGCATGTTGTTGGTTCCCATTTGAAAGATGGGCTCCTTACAAAAATACTCCTGAATAGGCTTGGTATGGCTGCCAAGAAGGAGACGTCTGATACCAACAAAATTTATACAGCATAATAATGGAATACAGAGGATAACGTGATCAAAACATTATGGCAAAATACAGCTGTGCTTACTGGTAAACTGAAAAATAACATTTCCATGTGACATGGTTAGTACGAGGTTGAACCACCATGAACTGCGTAACACTGTGCAATTCTGGCATGGAGTCTGTCGTACAGATGTTGGATGTAAGTTTGGGGTATTGAGTTCCAAGCATCCTCAACCTGGACACGTAAATTGGGTATGGTCATGGCTGGCCGTGGAGACCGGATAAGTCGTCCCATAAAATCCCACACGTGCTCAATGGGGGGACAAATCCGGTGAACGTTCAGGCCATGGAAGTTGTCTCACACCCTGAAGTGCATGTTGCATTGCACGTGCCATGTGTGGGCGTGCGTTATCTTGCTGGAAAACACCACAATGGACCGACCTTACAAATGGCACAACAACGGGCTGAATGATGTTGTTGATGTAGGAGGTGCTGTTTAACGTACCCGGTACAAACACTAGTTGTGTACGGGAGTGATAGCTGATCGCTCCCCACACCAGGAGACTAGGTGTAGGCCCTGTGTGTCGCTGGAGGATGCAAGAAGGGTGGAGACACTTCCTTGTGCATCTGCAAACACGCATACAGCCATCGGAGGCTCCCAAGCAGAATCTGCTTTCATTGCTGAACACAACAGATCGCCATTGCGTTCTCCAGTGCAGACGTTGGTGACACCACTGCAGCCGTTCCCCTGATGGTGGGCTGAAGTCAGAGGTACACATGCCAGAGGCACACGTGCACATAGTTCTGCATCCAGGAGACGGTTGCGGATTGTTCACACAGTCACCTCAGGTGCAATGGCAGCTCGGATTTGCGTCACAGTGGATGTTCTGCTTGATAACGCCGCTCTTCTTATGCGTCGATCGGTCTGCTCATCAGTCTGTCTGTGACTCCCGGTTCCACGTCTTCTCGTGTGGGAATGTTCCTCGGACCATCTACGCCACCATCGGGCCACCACCGATACTTCCCATCCAATTCGCTCCGCAATGCGATGATACGACCACCCGGCCTCGCAGAGTCGGACTAGACGACCTCGCTCGAAGTCCGATAACTGCTGAAATCGTGCACATCTTCCATGTCCAAGCATTGTAGCTTCTTCAGGGTCTTCGCACGTGTCCATACGCCAACGACTGATTACATTCACTTCACCGTACTCCTTAAATACCACCGACAATAATTTGCATATTATGCTGTGCTGTGGCGTAAGCGCTCACCGGTTGGTCCCGAAATTAACATCACACTTACGTAAATTCGACCCCATTAACATATGTACATTTCATGATCGTCCACCAATTCCTTCTTGGTGTTCTTTTTTCACTTTCCACCAGTGTATATGCCCCCATAATAGCCTCACCCTCAATATGAAGATGAAGTGGCAGAATATCAAGATGCAATGCCAGTGCAGCTGTTGGAGTAGTTCTCATTGCTCCTGATATAACTATGCAGGTCAATCTTTGTAACTTATTAAGTTCAGCCTGCACCATGCAGAGATTGACTCTGCCCCACCACATCGTTGAGCCATAAGTGACCATAATATATATCCAGTGCAAAACCCTCGGGTTAAGACCCCAGGATTTGCCAATAGCACCTCTACATGACCAGAACACTTTTGTTGGCTCTGGCAATACAGTAATGTATTTGCTGTTTCCAGGTTAAGCCCCCGACTAAAATGACTCCCAAGTACTTAACCTGTGTGACAAGAGGAATTGCTTTCCTAAAGAGAGTAATACCTCCAAGGTCCCCAAGATTCCTCTTTCTAGTACCAAGGCACGAGGGTGGTCTAGTCAGGGTTTATCAATAGGCTAACCTTCCTGCACCAATCCTCAACAAGTCCCAGTGTTCTTTGCATTACACTTGAGACTGTTTTGGGAACATTTCCCTTGACAATTATAGCCACGTCATCTGCATAGCCAAAACAGTCGCAACCAGACCCCTCCAGGATCCTCAGCAGCTCTTCCACCACCAGGCACCACAGCAGGGGAGAGCAAACTTCCCCTGAGGGCAACCCCAGCAAGTGGAGATCAACAGAGTTTCTCCGAGTAGCAAGGCCACAACTGTTCTGCTTGTGAGCATGGCCTTAATCCATTGACAACAGGTTCCATCTATACCATGTCTTTCCACAGCTCCCACAATGGTCTCTGTAGAGACCTTGTTAAAGGCACCTTCAATATCAAGGAAAGAAGCCAATGCCACCTCCTTAAATTCTAAGGCCTTCTCCTGGCAACAGACTATGCCATGGAGAGCTGCTTCTGTTGATTTGATTTGCTGATAGGCAAACTGGAATTTTGAGAGGGGTTTAGGGAGTAAAATCTCCTCCCTTATATGTCTATCCACCATCTTCTCAAGAGCCTTGAGAAAGAAAGATGTTAGCCTAATAGGTCTAAAGGCCTTTGCCTCTTGGTAATTTGGCTTATCTGGCTTAAAAATAAATATCACCTTAGCTCTGTCTCCAAGCACTTGGTTCATAACCAAGTGCAAGGCAGGCCCGGTAGATTTTACACAAGAGTGGAGTGATTATCTCCAATCCTTGCTGCATTTAGATGGGAATAATACCAACACAGCCAGGTGATTTATATGGTTCAAAAGAATTAATGGAGCACTTAATCCTAGAATAATTGACCACCTTCTTGGCAACCCTCCAGTCCTCCTTTTTTGCACGTCAGTGCTCAAGGTTACCTGGATGTACACCAGTGGGGGCCAGTTATGCTTGGATCTGGAAAGTGTACACCTAGCATTTGTGTTAGTGTTTCTTGACCAATTTTTGTGAAACTCCCAGCATCCTGTTTGATGGTGTTAAGGCTATTTACATTGCCCTTAGCCATAATTTTCATAAATCTTGGCAGTACTGGAAGTATCTGAAATACTTCCACAGAAATCTCTCCTAGAGGCTCTTTTTGCCTCTCGAATTGCTTTATTGTACTGCATGAGAGTAGTCTTATATACCATCCACTCACAAGTACGTTTAGCTTTATTAAAGAGCCTTTTAGTTTTGCCTCTTTAGACTGCTAAGCTGTTTATTCCACCAAAGAACTTGCCTTGGTAAGCTAGCTAGCAGTCTTGGCGATAAGATTCGAGAATAGACCGTTGCAACTGGTCAACGGCTAACTCGAGATCTAACACCGAGCGCATGTTAAATTCCATGCCTCCAATATGTGCCGCCAGATCATCCCTGAAGCCAACCCAATTAGTCCTTCTGGGATTTCTGACTTGCACCAGCTGTTGTCTTACATTGGCAACTGAAAAGCAAATATATCTATGATTGGACAATGAAAGTTCATTAGATACATGCCATTTAATAATGCAATCAAACATGTTAGCATTACAAAGGGTAAGGCCAGTGACTTCACTTCTATTAAAAACAATAAAAGTGGGCTCATTGTCTCGATTAAGAATATAAAGTTTGGTACTTACCAGATATTCCATAAGGCTATCCCCTTATCTGTTGCAGTCACTGCTCCCCACATGATATGGTGAGCATTGGCATCACAGCAGATGATGAGGTGTCTTCCACTTGATTCACAAAAGTGAACAATATCTCTTACGTCCTGGGAAAGAGGAGGTTCAGGTTCATCAAATGGTAAGTATGCAGAGATGGCATACAGCTCTTCTCTGCCACCAGCAGATGACACAAAAAGTTTAATCACGGTTGTATCATCAGTGGTAAACTCAGGGAGCGGCATAGCATGATGTCTGTTGCTCACCAGTATGTAGGTCCTTGGTCTCCTATATGATGTATTATAGAAGATGACAAATCCTGTTCCTTGTAAGCCCAGAATCTTTCCATTATGTGTCAATGGCTATTGACTGAAAGCCAGATCAACACCCTCCACAGCCAGTCTGCGGCACAAAGCAGCAGATGCAGACTGACTATGGTGGAGATTGATCTAGATACATTTCACGCAGTTCTCCATTGTAAGATAGGCTTGGAGACTAAGTGGCAGAAGGATTAGCCGGGTCAGGACCTTTCCGGTGGGTGATGGAAACCAGCTCCACACCTTCATGGCCACCAGCCAGGTCTATCACCTCCACCTCCGCAGTCGCTCCCCCCCCCCACTTGCAGCTGGGTCTAAATCCTTTCCTGCTTCTAGACAATGGCCAGGGAAAGACGATGCAGTTGTTTTTGGTTCCACAACTACAGAATAAGGCTCTTCCATTTCTGTGTCTTCCTTTGAGGTGCTAGGGCCCTGAGGGTCATGTTGTACTCTGAATTGACCCCAGGATAGGCAGTGAACTTGGATTCAGCAATAACTTTAGCCTATTCCCTGTCCACCTGAAAAATCGATCTAATGGCCTTAGGATCTTGTACCTGATCCAACACCCTCCAGTGGCTTGTATGTAAACTACTATTGTAAGCAAACAGCCCAGTGACAGAGGAATTTTTTTGGCATATGTGCGATTGTTGTGATGTACCTTAGAAAGTTCCTCTTGGTAAGTGGTCCTGATCTCCAAAAAAGCTCCTTAGGCATTGTTTTTCTTCTGTTTGTTCATGGGAAGCGGGAAGAGAGCTGGTGCACCACGATTCGAAATTTCGGGCCCGGTCAACAAGCTTAACTTTGCGACGCCCCTGACACTGCCTCCTGTACAGGATGTTTGGAACCTTGGTCCAAACATCCTTCATTCTAAAGGCAACCTTGATCGGATTTGGCAGTTCACTGGCCCTCATCACCTTGAGCATAGTGCCCTTCAAAACCTTATCATTTTTTATTGAAGGCTGATGTTAGCCATTGTCCTGTTCCCTCATTCTCACAAAGATAAACAAGGGCTCCAGAGTTCAAGAAGAAGTTATTAATGCGCGGTACAAGCTGTCCAACTTGAGAGCCATTCACACGCCTCAAAAGCTCTTCCTGAATGATCCCAACCTCGCTGTCATCAAGCCACTCGTTCGGGAAGTTCTCCTTCACAATGGCCATCCTGAAAGTGGAGACAGCCTTGCCATTAGTGCTGAGATGAGATTCATCCCTGCTTCTTTTGGCTGGCTTCCTCATGGCTGGGGAAGGGGTAAAGATGACAGAACTCTGCCTCTTGCCTTTCTTATCGACAACAGGTGGAAAAGTGTCTACAGATGTGGAGCCCACTGAACTTGACTCCTTGTCAGTTTGCCCCTTCCCCTGCCTTGCCAGCTTCCTCCTTATGTTGTGCTTAGCACTTTTCCTTGCTGCTACCAGCCTCACTACTAGCAACCACAGACTCTTTTGACAGCCTGGTATTACCTGTTGCCCCCAGACATCTTGGCTGCTTGTGTGGACCAGCTTCTCCCACCTCAGCCTGAGAGGTGTTTCCAGAAAAACTGGGCCTCACCTCAAGATCAACAGATCCTAGCCTTGGCTGGGTAGATGTTGCTTTTGTAGATTGGGTACTGAATGAGTCAGACCTTAACCCAGTATTTGTTTATATTAGGTTAGGTTCCATATTTGGTCCCACAAAATTAGGAAAATAAAAAGGTCACCACCCAGTAATCCTCCTATCCCGGGTGGAAGGCTGATTTCGACAGGATTTCGCCTGGTGCCCTGAAGGGATCGTTTAATGATACTGATATTTTACTATCTTAGTACCATTCAGCCCTAAGCACAATACCTTACGCCTTGGCTTAGGTAGACCAAAGCCTCAGTTAGCCAGCATGTTTCGGACGCTTCAAAAAGAGGAGCTACTGTAAGCCACAGTACCTAATCCACCTGTTACCACCACACCACGACGAGGACGTTCAGGTTGGATTTCTGGGTGGCTTGGTGCTAGAAAGTATAAAGTTTCACCATATCTGATATATGCTATTCTTGTTGTGCCACACAGTAATGGAACTGTGGAAAGAATTTTTAGCATTGTCCATAAGAGTCAAACAGAACTTAGGCCAAACCTAGCCACTGAAACTTTTGGGGTATTGTTAGCCTTAAAAGTGAAAAAATTCCTGATAACAACTGAGCAATAATTTAGATATCCAGAGTTGAAGAAATATTCTTCTGATAATACGTTGTAAATACGTCATGATAATTAACACAGCAATCTGACATCGCCGAATTTACTGTAGCTACTGTTTCACACATAAATTAAATCACATAAAAAAACTTGAAAATGTTTCATTCCCACTCCACAGCGATGAAATTTTCAAGTTTTCTGATGTGATTTAATTCACATGTGAAACAGTAATTACAGTCAATTTGGCAATGTTCGATTGCTGTGTTAATTATCATTTAGATATAATTTTTGGTAAAAGAATAACATTTCTGCATTTATATCAATATTTGATTTAATCGGCCTGCCAGGTCTGCCAAAATATGTCCTGAAATTTAAGAAAAATTGTGTCCTGAATTTTTTTTTATTGCTCCTACCCCTGATATCTGTACAACAAGAAAAAAGTTGTTGGAATGTTGTTAAGGGTGGAGTGTGACATGGGAGAGCTCCTTTTGCGAAGCCATTTTATAAAGGTCGTGAAATGTGCGCAAGCTGAAGGCTGGGTTAAAAAACATCGATGTAGTTGACTGAGGGGAAAGGTCTTATGTATGTATGTATACAGTGGGCTCATAGAGCATTTGTTGGTTGTATATATTGTATAATGAAATGTATGAATGTGTGGTATAAATGTATGACGAAAAAAACAATATGTATTTTTTGGGTGTTGACATGTAAATAGGAGCGCGAGTGTATCTAGTGAGCATATTTGGCGTGACTACATTTTGATATGAAAATGAAGAAGTTTTTGAGGTTTACTACATGACGCCTCTGGAAGGAGAGGGACAAACAACAACTATATGACCAAGAATAGAATAAAATAAAGTGAATGACTTCAGCTGAGAAAAGTGAAGAGCCCCCACGCTACCTCTAGAAACATGCAACATTGCGATCACAACTCACGTGCTAGAAATGTGGAATTGGGAGCAAGACCATGAAATGGTAAGTTACCCTAAATGTATTTATTACGTATTACATTGTTGCACGTTTAAGTTAAACCTTACGATATTGGACATGTTTCCAATATTTGGGGTATTTACATGAAAAAAGGACTTTTTGAAGGTGGTAACTGCCCTCTAGTAGGGTGTGTTGTACTCTCAAAATGTTAAGACCACTGCACTCCTTTGTGGCAGAGCTGAGTTTGGGCTCAATTTTGGGAGCCCGAGCCCATGGTGTATCAGCCCAAGTCCGAATTTTATATTGAAAGATAGAGCCCGGGCCTGAACGAGCCTGAAAACTGGCTAACCTGTTCAACCATTAATAAAAATCATCTTCTTTTCCACACTTTCATTCTCTCCTTCTCCTGCAATTAACCAATGTATTTCTCAAATAGGGAGCAGGGAAGGGACATCTATCTAGTTTTACAGTGTAACTGTACGATTTTCTTTGACCGTTCATTTCCATCTGAGTGCTTCGGACGGCCAGCCATCCAAAATGATTATGCGTTGCTGCAATTGTATGTTGCTCAAATAATGCTAATATTATCGTGCCATAATGCGCAGAAATATGTACGTTGCTAAATAGAATTAGCAGGGAGCTACTGCGTGGAGATAGGAGGTAAATTATTGTCGACAAGCTATCAACTATCCAATATCTATAGTTCTTGGAAATGCTTCTTCTCTGCAGAAACACACTAATGTGCGGCCTATATCATTTTGTACCCAAGCCCGGATAAATAGCCATCTTGAATGTGTGCTCCCCAATCAGAACCAGTTGCCGAAGAATTCCCTTTACCGACTATAAAGTGTCGCATTTGCTAAATCATATAAAATCACATTTATACGTAAAATAAAATTATCTCGCTCTCCCTCTCTCTAAGGGCCCGAGCCCAATTCGGGCCTGGGCTCTGCTTCGGGCTTTTGGGCTCAGCCCATCTCAGCTCTACTTTGTGGCATGGAATTGATGAAGTTAGCAAGGTTTTTGGAGGTATCTTAACCACTCCTCAATGAGAGCACTCTCCAGTTCACGAAGAGTCAATGGAGATGCAGATCAAGCCACTATGCATCTGCCAAGTATGTCCCAGGAATGCTCAATTGGATTTGAGCCAGGGCAGTATGCTAGCTACTCTATATACACGAAATTCCCTCTTCTTAAAGCATGCTGTCCACTAGCCAAGCTCTATGCAGTTGAGTGTTATCACCCATGAAAAGGAACAAATCATCGATGACTGCAGCACATGGCATAGCAATAGGTCTGAGAATCTCATCTCTATATCTCTGGGCTATCTATCAGACTGCCATTTCAGATAATGTACATGTTTGTATGTCCATCACTACCCGTGCCTGCCCAGATCAACAATCCATGTTCACCATAATGTGATGTTTACTTCACAAGAGCTGGGTTCCCTCCAGATAAGAATGCATTGATTGTCAGACTCCAGACTGAATCTTGACTTCTCAGAGAAGAGAACTTGACTCCATTCATTGTGTCCCCAAGTGTGACATTCTGTATCCCAGTTTCAATGGGCCCTATGATATCATGTGATCACTTTGGCAAAAGTGGCTGAGAATAGTTTGAGTTGACAACTTGTGTCCTGTTGACATGAAAAGCTCTCGCTGGAGCTGAGCAGCATTTTGGTGCCTGTTGAGATGTGCTGTAAACAACAGATAATAATAGTTGTAAATGAATTTATGGCACCTCTATTCATAGTGTATAGTGGAATTAACTTTTTTACGGGTCTTATAGAGGTTATTATTCACGAAAGTTGGTTGTCAAATTTTCGAACTAAAGCCTAGTTCGGCATCAGGACTACGTCACTGGAGTAGTTGCTGCCACTGAGTTGGAAGAGTCCAACCGCAATTATCGTTAATTGTGGTACTTCTTCTTCTTGCTTTTTCGATCCCTTCTTCTAGTTTCCTCTTTACTAAGTTTGACTGGTGGGCGATTATTTTTACTGAGTCCAAATTTATGGAGTGTCCACTTGCTTGTATATGTCTGTCTAGCCCTGTTTTGTTACTAATGTTCCTAATAGCTGATTGGTGTTCTTTCATTCGGACCTTAATACTTCTCCCTGTTTCTCCTATATAGCTGAGTCCGCAGTTACAGTCAATGCAATATATTACTCCTTCTTGCAAATGGATGTCCACTTCTTTCTGCTTTAAAGCGGGCAGGAATTTCTTTATTTTGTTATTAAGATCTGGAGCAAGCCTGATATTATATTTTGCTCTGATCCTTTTCAATTTCTCAAAAAGTCCCTTGTGGTACGTAATTTTGCTGGTGAATTTGAAGTTTATTTCCTGCTTCTTTTTTGGCACTTGTCTAAATATTTTCTTAACATATGGGGGAGGGGGTAATTGTTTTCTGCCAATATTTCTTTTAATTCTTTTTTGTGAAGATCTTTTGGAGTAGCTGAAGAGACCAGGATTTCAATTTTTTCCAAAAATGTCTCGCCGTATTCGATTTAATATAATCAGGGTGGAATGAGCAGAAGTCTAACATCTTCCCTGTGTTGGTGTGTTTTCTAAAAAGCTGAGTGAATATTTCCCCCTCTCTTGTGGTCAAGGTTAAATCAAGTAAATTGATGCTCTGGTCTTTTTCCTGCTCCAGGGTGTACTGCAAGGTATTTTCTAGTAAGTTAAATTCTGCCAGAATCTGAGAGAGTAGAGATTGGTCCACAGTATAGATCAAACTGTCAAAAATCTTAAGAAAGTAATCAGCTCTTTAAAAAATAAAAAACAGCTAGATGAGCTCTTCAAAAACTTCTCCAAAATCTAGTCAAGAGTTCCACAGATCTATGGTACAATAAAAGTTCACAAAGAAGGCCATCCAATAAGACCTATAATAGACACTAGAAATTCCCCACTCTCCAACATTAATTATTATTTACTTGGTCACCTCAGAGATATTTTCCCTTCTCCTCCCTACCTTCTAAAAAATTCCATGCAGCTGAAAGGAAAACTAGACAACTTACCAGAATTAATTCATCCAGTAATAGCAAGCCTGGATATAGTATCTATGTATACCAACATTAACCTGGACCTCCTACTGGAATTCATTGCGGATGACCTCACAGAAAAAATTAGTATTCCATAATCACAATAGAGAAATACTACTTGGCATATATGAACTGCTCCTATTTTCCATTAAGAATAATTTCTTCCAGTTTGGAAAGAAATATTACAGGCTAACTTCAGGACTTGCAATGGGTTCTCCACTAGCACCTCTGCTAGCAAATTATTATATAAGTAAACTAGAGGCAAAAATCCTTATACAACACTCCATATTTGATCTCTATGTAAGATACATGGATAATGTCCTAATTATAGTAGATACTGTGGACCAATCTCTACCCTCTCAGATTCAAGCTAATTGTTTACATGTTCAATAATATTTTTGAAATTGTAAACATTTTCAATAATATTTTATCCCTAACCTGATTTAAATTTTAATTACCAAAAAATTATGTAATAATTAAATTCGGTTTTCTCCCTCTGTAGTAGGTAATGCAAGAATTCTTCCATCTTTTAGAACTTACCTAACAGCTCAGTGGAAAGATGGGAATCCATGTTTGCCCTTTGACCTACGACACCAATTGCTAAGCAAGAACTCATGACGTCCATGTGACTGACTCTTGTACATAAAAATATCAGTTCTTTAATAAGGCTTATTTTAATTTACAGAACTGATTTGTGACTGTGCACTAGCATGGGGAATCAGTTTCTCTGTGAAAGAAATTGGACAGTGAATACTGTGAGTCAAAACATCCAGACACGATGTGCTTAGCAAAAAACATGAGGGAAGAAACCACAAGTCCAGAGAATGATTTCCCAAAATGCTGTGGGAAAAGATAAGCAGTGTAAACAAAGATAAGTGCAAGCACTAGCATGGGGAGCCGGCTTGCACTGCTTATGGGAAAGATAAGCGTGTTCTTTTCCACAGCATTTTGGGAAAACATTCTCCAGGCTTGTGGCTTCTTCCCTCATGTTCTTTATTAAGTGCACCATGCCTGGATGTTTTTGATCACGGTATTCGCTGTCAAATTTCTTTCGTGGCAAAACCGATTTCCAATGCTGGCTCACAGTCTCGAATCAGTTCTGTTAATTAAAATAAACCTTATTAAAGAACTGATATTTTTATGTATCCAACAATAGGCCTAGCAACGTTTAAATAATTGTCTATTTAATTTAAACTGCTGTACTAAATTTGTTACTTGTCAACTAAAACTTTTCACTTGTCACAGACGACCACATTTTTCAAGCCCTGGTGATAACAAACAGATAAACAGGAACCAATGCCAGTTTAAAAGTACCATTCTCAGTTTCCTGTTGCACTGTACTGTGTGGCTAAAGGTTTCAGTGCTTAGCTCATTTTAGGACAAGTGTTGAAGTCAGCCTGGCTGGAAGGAAAAAAGATATCATTTGGAACTATTTTGAAGAAATTAAAAATATGAGGGGCAAATTTTCATGTGCTAAGTGCAAACTGTGTGAAAAAGAGATCCGTGGACTTATTGCACACATGAAAAACTATTACTCAATATGTTCATTAAATACAAATGAAGTTTAATGACCATCAACTGAGCACTTCAGCTAATTTAAGATATGCTGAAGTTTATGATGCTTCACCTACCAAGGAATCCCAGCAGCCCATGCAAAACTGCGGAAATTTTTACTAGCCAATGTGGCTAGTAGAATAAAAAGTTTACTAGCCAAATGAAAAAATCTACTGGCCATGCAAAGTTAAAAAAATAATAATAATTCTGTAACTTCTCTACACATGTTTCTATGAAATTAAATGGGTGATTTATTTTTCTTTTTAAGGAGACACCCCTCCCCCATTAACTTCATAAAAACATATGCAGAGCGGTTACTGCATAAGATCATTAGATTGATTGCAAATATTGCATATGCTTTTGTTCCAAAATGATTGATTTTTTGACAATTTGTTTTCAGTGCTGTATAATATCATTACTCTTATCTTAATTTACACATACATAATTTATTTTCAAGAGGCCATTGAAGTTAGATGTCTAATTTCTTTAATAATATTTAAAACAAAGGGACATAAGCTAGGATATATATGCATAAAGTGGCACAAATAAATTTGATACACTTTACCGCCAGTATGTATTGTGTCTGATCTTCCCATCAGAGGTATCTGCCCACCACAATGGAAATAGCATTTTGAGGATCAAAATCTTCAATTGAAGGGCCATTGCATTTGATCATCATTAAGTAATTTAAAGTGTCACTATTCAGACATGCCTGATTACTCATTTTATGAGGTTCGTTGCTGAAATGGTTCACAAGGAGCAGTACTACATGAAATTAAATGTAGCAGCTGCATCGTCTTAAAAACATTTCCATAACAGTTTGTTTCTTTTTGTTCAGCATATATGTGGCTAAACAGAGATTCAAAGATAATTCTTTTACTAAACTCGATATTCATTTACAAGTGTGTGTGTGTGTGGGGGGGGGGAGTTGGACAAAATAGTTGCTCACTTGGAGAAAAAAATCTACTGGCCATCGTTGGCTACTATGTCAAAAAGTTTTCTAGCCACTACAAAATATCTGGTCGCTAATTGGCCACTGGCTACTGAAATTCGCAAGGGCTGAATCCCAGCATAAAAGAAATCTGTCATTGGTACCTGAAGCAACCACTAAATCTGTGACAGCACAGGAAATTAAAAAAATGAGATTGGATTCATTTGTGACACGAACCACAGCTGATAAGAAAAAAATGTTTGATCTGCAAACTGCTTGAATGATCTATTCTTCAAACTCTCCATTTCATATGGTTGAAAATAAGGAGTTCAAGAACCTTATTGAAATGCTACATCATGCCAACAAAACAGGATATAGCAGGTTGTTTGTTAGATGAGGTTTTGATAATGAAATAGAGAAAGGTTTCCAGCCTTCAAAAGGTAAGATAGTCTGCATGAGTATAGATGGCTGGTCCAATGTCAACAATGAATCAGTTGTTTGTTCTTGTGTAACAACTTTAGATGGTGATGTCTATTTAATATGCAGTTTTAACACTTCTGGTATCCTCCATACAAGTGATCACCTTGTTGAACAAATTTTTATGCAGTTTGAAATCAGCAGACAAAAATTCCATTGTGAAGTTAGAAGTTTTGTAACAGACAATGCTTCAAATATGACGAAGATGAGGAAGGAACTGGAGAAAAATGTTAATTTTATCACATATATTTCACAGCTCACGTTTTAAACTTTCTTGCAAAAGATCTAGCCAATTCTCTTGATAGACTCCAGAGGAATGATTGCAAAATTTCTGATGCAGTTGTAGAGTGGAAAAGTTGGAAATTGTATTAAATGACATCTTAGATGAAAAGCAATTGGAGTTCTTTCATAAAAGATGTGTTCAAGCTTTATCTTCAACTCATTTTTTAGCCTTTCTTGTTGATCTTCACTTTCAAGCAAAAAATATGGATGTGATTATTATGCCTGATGAAAAAGAAATAACTTTACAATTTGCCAGCAAAAATATGGAGACACATTCCTGACTATTATCATTAAGCTTCTGACATAATCTGCGCAATTCACTGGAATGATGATGGAAGAAAAAGTGCAGCTTGCAGTAAATTCTCTAGACTAGTGGAATTTCTTTTCCATAGAGAAAGAGTCAATAGAAAGAAAAAATAAGTGCAAAGTATTTTGCAATTAATAACAACATCAGCTTAAGCTAGAATTGAAAGAATTTTCTCAACATTTTTAACATTGTGCAATATAAGTTTAAAAATGGGCTAGGAATTCAAAGCAGCAAAACTAGTATTTTTGTTCAAACTGCTGAACAAATAGTTTCTCTCATCACATGCTTTATTTTTAATTCAATTAAAATTTACTCAGGAATTGATGTTTTTCAGTCAATATATTATTTTGAAGCTTTTGTTATTCAAATTTAATGGATAAGTTGTAGATTTTTTTAAACTACACCTGTAATATAATGACTAACACTTTTTTTATGCATGTTGTGCACATTCAGATTTATCAGAATTATTAACACAGCAATGAGACATCTCTGATTTGCCTGCATTAACTGTTTGTTACATAACATTAATCACATTAGAAAACTTGCAAATTACATCGCCTGAAGACCTGTTTCCACGTATTATGATAATATTTCTTTCACACAGTCCTATTTTTTCCACGTGTTATGAGAAAAATGTTCCTTTCACAGAATCCACTTGAAAATCTCTCTCTCTCTCTCTCTCTCTCTCTCTCTCTCTCTCTCTCTCTCTCTCTCTCACTCTCACTCTCACTCGCTCTCTCTCTCTCACAGGTGATTCAGATTTGTTTAAATGTATGAAAAATAAAATGTTTTTTTATTACAAAATACGATTTACATATCACTAATTATTAAGTAGTTTAGTAGACACAAAACAGTCAGTAAAGATAATGCATGGCATTAAGAAATACCATTCTCTGCTTATTACATTCTCATTCATTATCTGTTATGCAGTGTCACTTAAATTTTAAAAATATATACCATCAAGTCAATCATAGAGAAGAATGTTGTTTCGTGTTTACATTGAAGAATGAAGAGGTGTTGTAAAGTTGAACTGAAACACAACAATAATTTAAATTAAATAAATCCGATTTTTTTTATTTATTTTTTAAATCATAATTTTTTTAAACCCTGGTTTCAACGGAAGACTTCAAGAAACAAAATGTCATGATAAGCGTGGTGAATGAGAGAGCTCCCAGGAAAGCTTTGTTTTTCCCCAATCTGTGATTTATGGATTTTGGCATCACAGGTACAATTTTGCATAAGCATATGCAGGATTCAACTGTCTATATTACACTTGACTTGTGTTTTCCATGTTTGAGTAAAATGGCATACGATTAGCTTGTGTAAGTCACATGCTTGAAATAGGTTCTCGTTACCTAATTGGACTAAAAGTTGAGATTTTTGTCTTTTTACAGCATTATATGTCAGATTTCATATCATGGGCTGAAAATTTTTTAAAAATTATATTGACCTTTAAAGGTCACAGAAATAACTTTTGACTTTTAATATTTTGAAACACTGAAATTTTAAAATTTTGAAAAAATTACATGTCATCCTAGCAATATGCCAACTGTCAAGTTGAGTATGTAATCATTATATATAGCATTTAACTGAAGTGAATCTCAACCAGAAATTCTCCAGAAGTGATGAAATGACATGAAATGACATTTTTGCGAGTTGGTCATTCCAAGTCAATTCAACACAGAAAAATAGCATTTTCTTACCTGACTGACCCCTTTGGATTTTTATGAAACTTTGCAGATTTGTTGGCACGCACAAGAAATGTATGTGTGCCAATTTTTAGCCCAGTAGCTTTTAAAATTTTTTGAGATAGGAGGTCATAGAATTAAAAAAAATGTCAAATTTCAGTGTTTTGTATGTCACAAAAGTATTCATAACTCAATTTCTTTTTAGCATAGAGTAATAAGGCTTGGTTTTTTTAAAACCTCTTTTTACTGGTTTTAAAATGATGCACTACTTATGCATAATTTTAAATTTTTAATTTCAAAGTCAGGCAATTTAAAATTTAATCTTGAATTTCTCAAAAAGCGACATTTTGATTTAAAAAAAAAACGTGTGTGAAATTACATGACATGGTGATAATATGTTGTAAATTTGAAGGTGGCAATTGAAGGGCATCCAAAGTTATAAGGAATTGTTGAAATTACATGCTCAGTAAACTTACCAAATGACTAAAATGTACATATTCCACTGATCAACAAAGTGGCTTTATAATCTAGCCAACTAGCAGCATAGAAAGGAAGTGATGGGTTACTCTTGTTTATATATCATTTATGTAATATTTATAACAATATGAAAACTTTTACATTAATACAACACTAGCTTTAAACAATGGTACACGTTGTTTGCTGAAAAGAGTTGACATATAATGTGTTTGAACTTAGCGCTGATATCTATTTTTAAAATCTTCAAAAAATGATCTTCTTGTTCAGTGATGACAATATATTGTAGCCATTGAAAAACCAATTTTTATATAAAATAATGAGCAAAGTTAGCATGGAGTGCATCACATGAAAGTGTTTTCTGTGTGATGCATTATTTTGCAATGAAACTGCTGACATCAAAATGGAAAACAACTGCATTATAGTGTAAATGTCAGAATTAGCATAAGCTTTCTCTGTCATTTTTAACTATGTTGGAAAAATTAAAATTTCTTGCACTTGGAAGTGTTCCCAAGTTTTTTCAACTCTTCTGGTGAGATTTTGTAAATTCATCCAGTTGCTGTCTTTTTGTCCACTTTTTGCAATATGTGAGGTCTTGACAAGTTTAAAATCTCTTCTTTGAAGGGATGTATGAAGATGAAGGGCCATGAAGATAATAAAACAAAAATTTTATTTTGTCTCTTTCTTCAAAAATATCCATACAGTCATTCCACTAGTGTTCTGCCCAGAGACAGATAGATATGTCTGCAAGTGCTATCTCACATTTATCAGAAGTAACATATTCCATTTTGCTGACTGTAAAATTTGTATAAACATGTATTCTGTATTGTGGAATAACTTTTTTACGGGTCTTATAGAGGTTATTATTCATGAAAGTTGGTTGTCAAATTTTCGAACTAAAGCCTAGTTCGTCATCAGGACTACATCACTGGAGTAGTTGCTGCCACTGAGTTGGAAGAGTCCAACCGCAATTATCGTTATAGATAATTATCGTTAACGATAATTATTACCGCAATTATTGTTAATTAACGATAATTGCGGCTGGACTCTTCCAACTGAGTGGCAGCAGCTACTCCAGTGACGTAGTCCTGATGACGAACTAGGCTTTAGTTCGAAAATTTGACAACCAACTTTCATGAATAATAACCTCTATAAGACCCGTAAAAAAGTTATTCCACAATACACTATGAATAGAGGGGCTATAAATTCATTTACAACATGTATTCTGTTTTTGTCCACTGGGATAAAACAGCAAAGTTTGTTAGTGTTTGGTATTGTTCTTGATGTTTTAAAATGTGACTGTTATAACTTTTTTCTATAGCTTCATACTGACTTTCACTGAAGTATCCAAAATCACAGGCTGGCATGCTGCTTTGGTTGTCCAGTTAATTGGTAGGGTGTCTTACAATCTGCATTATTATATGGCCTTCATAAATTTGCTTTAGCTGCAAGACTTTTAAAATTTCCACCAACACTATCACAAGCATTATTATCATTGGATGTTGCATAAAATTGCCCCCGAGCAACTGATACAAAATCTGAAAAAATATTACCATCTGAGCACTATTATTTAATGATAAAAGATGACACATATTTACAATTAAAACCATTAGTACTTTCGGGGTGACACTCACCCCGTCCTCAGATGTGAGTGGTTATATGTTGTGGTTGCACTTATATACAATTAGACTCATGTTGCATTATGGGTACATTTCGTCAAAATCGTTGTTCATACGTTGCCATCTATTACATTACAAATGTTTAACCGCAGGGACTCTGAGATAAAAGCTTATCTCAAAATTATCCAATACAAAACATGACGACACATCTTACAGCTGAAAGAATAACATATTCTGATTATTGCTTATATTTCAAAGCAGCGATGTGATTTTTCCAAATCCTTGGTGAATTGCTTGGACTGTAATCATTACATCATTGTTTGCCGAAGACCACAATATACATGTTCTTGGCTATAAGCAATGAATAGACGGTTGCGGGGTTTACCAATATCTTGGATGTTTGACCAATTTGGTTGCAGGCTACCACCGTTGACATTCCTTGCCAGTGCTGTGTTGCTGTGGCTAACTTTTACATTGTATTTGTGTTCTTGCAACCGCAAACCCAAACTTCTTTTTGTTGAGCTAACATAGTTGCTAATGTGTTGTTCCCCAGTGATTGAGTCTAACATGGGAATGCAATAGACACCCCTTTGTAACACTATTACAGATTGTAACGGTGTTAAAAAACAAACACTTCTTCAATAATGTGCCTACTTAAAGACAGGGATTCTGTCTCACCCTAGGATACTCCTGAGGTTTATGCTATTCCCATTTCAACTTCCTCTGGTATCTCGTTTCACCTGGCACCTAAATTTTGGAGCTGGCTCCTAGAATCTAGAACATATTTGTTGAGCCATGTGCAGCATCAGTATGAGCTTGGTGTGAATTCTTCTACCTTTGATTCTCATGGTGCTTTAAAAAAGAAACTATTTCGTTTTCAATTCAATTTTTTTCATTTGCAGTGCATTCTCCTGAACAATAAAAAGGAAAACCTCAAATGAAATTGCATCATACTCTCTCACAAATAATAATAATAATAATAATAATAATAATAATAATAATAATGTACCTGTCCTCTTTGATTTTTGAGATACAAGTGCATAATGGAGTGAAAAGTAAGGGGTGGAAATAAATTTAATGTTATGTGGTTTAGTATACCTGAAATGAAATACAAAATATTTCAAGATCTTTAGCCTTTAATCTTGGCTTACAGTTTTAGTCATAAAGTTTCTCTAATTAAAAATAATAACAATAATTTGCTATTATGTTGTTCTCTGCTTCAATTTTAATCAAGCTCCCCATCTGACACACTACCAAGGGTACCCATAAGGGGGGCAAAAGGCCCTCCCCCAGCCAATTGGTATAGCCAAAGTTTTGATAAATTCAAAACACTGAAATAGCCAAACCTTTTTTTAAAGCATTTTTAAAAATAATAATATATTAATGATTGATTGCATCAATTATTTTTGTTGTATTTTAGTATCCTGTACATTTATGAAAATGTTTGACAGCCTTGAAGGAGGTAAGGATTTTTCTTAGCCCCCACCTAAAAGTACTTATATGGGTGCCACTGCACACTGCCCCTCCACCCATGAAGCACCCTGGCTATGCCCCTGGTGCTGTGACAGCAGTAACATTTGCCATTGGATATGTGGTCATTTTGTTTGCAAATTTCTATAACATCCACATTTTTTATTGAAACTCTTAATGCCACATTTATGGCATCAGAATTTCACCGAAAAGTTTCTGAATGTGACCAAATCAATTTGTTCTATGAAGCAAATTGGTTTGGTGATTATTCAAAGATTTATTTAAAATGAGATCATGTAAAGTTGAAAAAAAGTTAGCAGTAAAAAAACAACAAGAAAAACCCCATCACATTGTGAGTAGTTTTTGAGAGGCTTTTATCAAAATTTATTAATATCATGTCAAAACCAAAGAGATATGGAACAAAAGACTAGCTTTTTTGTTTGATCTAATTAAAATCCTGCTATCAAACTACAAAACAGTGTCATTGAAATGTGTTGGCCCCACAAAAGGAAACTATTCCAATTAGTAGTTCTAATTCTGACTATTATATAGCTCTAATCATTCTACTATTCTCTTTTACGTGCGATATTTCAAAGTAACTTGTACAAAATTCTAGTGGATAATGCTTACCTTGGCATTCCTTTCTAGCGATGGGAACATTTCACGCACGTGTTTTCCGGTCTTTGTTGATGTTATTGTCCTTAAGTCCATTGTAGGCGATGACTGGCTTTACTTCTCACTCTTTTCGCTGGGTATACTCATTGGATCTTTGCCTTAGGATTCCAAACACATCAATTTTTACCGTTCTTTATATTTATACTCGAAAGAAGTGCACAACCAAAGGAAGACGAGGAAGAAAAAATTGAAATACATTGGAGCTTTCCCATACTTGAAAGGAGTGAGTAATGAAATCAAAAGGCACTGTGCTAAATATGACTTACAACTAGGAAGCTCAGTGCACACCGTGAAAAGTATGACTGTCAACAAAAAAACAGAGGAAAAAATGCTAGAAGAATCAGGAACCTACGAAATTCCAATTGCACACATACCCTCGATATCGTACATTGGAAGTACGAAAAACAGATTAAAAAAAGACTTAAACAACACATATCTAATTGGCAAAAAAAAAGAAGCCAAAACTGCTTTAGTGCAATTCTGCATGGAAAACCGGACATTCCCAAAATTCGATGAAATAAAAATGCTAAAAAAGAATAAAAAATCGGAAAGGCAAATGAGGAGGGAAGAAGCAATATTAATCTATAAAAATAAAGCAAGGGTATGTAACCAGAACGACCCTAGCACATTATCGGGCCTGTGGAAAGAACTAATTAGACAAGAAAAATAACAACAAAAGAAAAACCGGCAAAAAAGACAAGAAAACCAGGATAGGAGAAGAAATTAAAAAAAAAAAAAAAAAAGTTGTTTTGAATGAAACATAGATGGTGCCAGCCGGGCTTGATAACGAAATATATCCAGGAAAGTATATCCGACGAATGGCAACAAGGAGTATCGGACTCCATTAGCGCGAAGTTAACCACGAACATCGGTGGTAAAGTCTCCACGCTCCTGAGGATGCCCAGAGGATGGACGAAAATTTTGAGTATAAAGAACGGTAAAAATTGATGTGTTTGGAATCCTAAGGCAAAGATCCAATGAGTATACCTTGCAAAAAGAGTGAGAAGTAAAGCCAGTCATCGCATACAACGGACTTTAGAACAATAACATCAACAAAGACCGGAAAACACGTGCGTGAAATTTTCCCATCGCTAGAAAGGAATGCCAAGGTAAGCATTATCCGCTAGAATTTTGTACAAGTTACTTTAAAAGGAAACTAGTTGTAAAAGAATTTATGGCACCTCTATTTATATTGTACTGTGGAATTAACTTTTTATGGGTCTTATAGAGATTATTATTCAAAAAAGTTGGTGGTCAAATTTTTGAACTAAAGCCTAGTTTGTCATCAGGACTACGTCACTTGACCACCAACTGTATTGAATTATAACCTCTATAAGACCCGCAAAAAAGTTAATTCCACAAAAAAAAGGAAACTGTTAAAATGAAATGTGCTGTCCATGCACATCAAATGCTAACTTTCTTGGACACAATAATTAGTGCTATAATAATGCAAGTTTGAACTGATATTTATATGTAATGTATGTATATAATATATTACAACAGCAATTTAAATTTCAAGAACACCAGTCTTCAATGCATAAGGGATGATAAAAAAAGTTTCTGTTTGAGGTCGCTGTAAGACTGCATATGGCATAAATGTTGACGAAAGTCAGGCTAAATAAAGGCAGTTAGTAATCTGTGAGAGTAACAGTCAAATAGTGGCATAGTGCTGTGTTTGTTGAACATATCGTACACACATTGATGGCATGATTGCTACCGAGAGTGTCCAAGGCAGATCAACAAGGTGTTATTCTGTTTCTATCCGCTGCAGGAAAGAAACTAGCAGAAATTCATTGCATAATGGTGTAGGTGTATGGTGATGCATGCCTATCAAAGACCTCTGTTGTGGAACAGTCAAAGATTCTGTGGTCACATTATAACACATGATTTGTGGCAGTCTGGGTGTCCATCCGAATCAAACATGCCCGATAACATCAAGAATGTGAAAGTCGCTATTTTCAATGATTGGTGAGTAACCATTCGTCAAATGCCCAGTGACTTCAACATGAGCTACAGAAGTGTTCGAAGCATCATGCAGGATATAGGGTACCATAAAGTGTTCTGTCAAGGAATCCCATGAGCCCTCAATAGTGTTTTATTTATTTGATTGGAGGTTTAATGACCACCGTGAGCAACTCAGTGTACTATAAGCGGTCGCCCGTGTCTAATTTAGGGTCACTGGTTCCAGGGAAGGGAGAGAGCCAGTGCCGTAAGTCAAACACAACACCCATGCCTCACCGGGATTCGAACTCGGACCCCTTTCGGACGTACGATCAGAAGCCATCGCTTAGACCACTGCTCCACCGGGGCGGCCCTCAATAGTGATCGGGAAGTGCATCATATAAGAGTCTCGCTGCAACACTTACTGTGTTTCAGCATGGAGGGCAGCACATTCTTGGGGCTTGGGCACATTGTAATCGGCGACAAAAACTGGTGCTTTCACTTCCAACCATAATCGAAGCCTGCAAACATGCAAGGCAACATCTGTCCTCTCTACATAAAAAAAAAATTCAAGGGGTAAGCATCTTCTGGAAAAGTGATGGTGACAATGTTCTTTGACCACCAAGGCCCATTGCTGTTGGAGTTCAAGGAAGCAGGTGTCAATATTAATGCATTACAGTATTGCAAGACACTTGTGCATTAGTGTTGTGTCATTAAGAATAAATATCACTGCAATGTCAGGAAAGAGGATATCTTACTGCACAACAAAGTGCAACCTCATGTTGCCAACACCGTAAAGGACAAAATGGCAGAACTTGGAGCACCCTCTTTACAGTACAGATCTCTGCCCTTATGATTTCCACTTCTTTGGTCTACTGAAAAAAACATCGAAGGGATGTAGGTTCTAGTCGTATGACGATCTGAAGCAGGCTGTGTTGGATTTATGTACACAACAGAAGACAGACTTCTACCATAATGGCATCTTCAACATTGTTCGTCAATGGGACGATTGTCTTAATGCTTATGGCAAGTACTTTTAAATATCTCTAACCTGTTTGAACTTTAGTGACTCCAAAATGGAAATTTTTTGATCGTGCCTTATAGTTCCCTTTTTTCAATACATAATACAACACTGCACAAACTTCTTTATGCCATCAGAAAAAAAGTGTTCTCTGCTGAGAGACAAACCATACATGTATCATTTACTTCGCTTCTCGGTCTGTGGCAAACCAACAGAATTTTTAGGTGTCTTTCAGCGGACCAAATTGGTGATTCGTCAGAAAGAACAAGGTTAGAATTATTCAGATGATGCACCAACAGTGGCGCAGTCTTGAAAAAAGAAGTGGCCTGGTGCTCTGAAGACTGGCCCTGGCTCCAGCAGGTAAAGGGGGGGGGCAAACCTTTGATATTGAATATGTCTTGTACCCACATAAAAACATATCTGGTACTACTGTATATATATATACAGTATATACAATATATTACTGTCTGGTACCCAATTCATTGGCTATTTCTGAGGTGGTTTTTGTAAACTAAAACTCTAGGGATTTGTGCATAGTCACCATGAAAATAAAATAAAATGAAATAAAGAGAGTGGTAAGAAGATAAAAAAGAAAAAACCTAGTTAAGATTATTTGTGTTAAAAAAAAAGTTAATTTCAATGGCTGATGATCGAATAAATAAATTTTGAAAATGTTCCATCCAGTTAGGTAAAAAAGTAGTGTGGTGCTGCCAGGCCTTGAAAAAAAGTGGCCTGGCAGCACCAGGCTTTGACTGCACCTTTATGATCCAATTTCTCTGGATTCATTTACTGGAGCAGTTCAATAATTTGGGCGGGAAGGCAAGAATGGGAATTGTCATGTAACAGCAAAATGTCTGGCAGTGTAGTACTCAGTATTTGCTTTGAATTGCTGGCTTCAACTTGTCACATAGAGTTTCATTGTAATAACCATATTCACTGCTGAGCTGCTCTCCTGTTAATAGTGCAGTATTGGTCCTTCTGTCACTTCCCTGCCAGAAAAAAAGGAAGAAAAGTAACAGGAAACAACAAAGAAAAAAAGAGCCTGCTGTTCGTTGAGTTTTTTTTTTTTCCCCCGATTGGGTGAGCCTAGATATTTCTGTTCCAAACTGACATTTACTCTGCAGCTTATAAGTGTAAGTCTGTGTTTATCTCCATAGATTATGCTTTTCAAAAAAAGTTTCACCTTCATTACCATAGCAGTCCAAAATGTGTTGGCAGATGTTCAAATGTGTTTGTGTACTTCTGTGAGAAGTTGTGGAACCCACACTGCATAGACTTTATGGGAGTTAAGTCTTTTGCATGTTTCTCATTGACAGAACTATGACTTAACTTGCATATGATTTGTGTATTTCCTTGAGAGATGATTTAGGTAATTGCATTTGCATTTATGTTTCTAGAAAATTAGAAAATCACTTTTAAATTGTATTGACTAAAATGAGAGTAATAGGTATTTTCCAAGCATAGGAGTTTTGTGCTAGATGGCAGTAGTTAAGTGCATATTTTGAAAGTATGAGTGTTATCTGTTGTGAACATGAATTTCCATTGCCATGTGAACCTTTTAGGTTGAACATGCTTATGGAATGTTATTGAAAATTCCGAGACCTGCGTATAATGTATGTGTTTTTTATTTTTCCCCATTTTTTTTATTTAATATTAGCAGTTTTGAGGTTTGTGGGGCAGTTTCGAGGTTTGTGGGGTCAACATATTGAATTTACATTTAGTAAGATAAGATATGTATCTACTGACAGGATATGAATATTTTGAGGACTTACAATTCTCACAGAGCAACAACGTGCGAAATACTTTGCCAATATCAGGTAATAATACCTTAGATATTATGTATTGTGGAACACTTCAATTAGGTGTTGCTGATAAACTGAAGAACTTCTGCGCATTGCATTTTAGATGGCGTGTTTTCTTCTGTTTTCTGGGATTTCCTAAGGTGAAAATATTCTTTGAACTGGTGGTGACTCTCGTTTACTAATTTGTGGTCAATATTATCTTTGTAATACGATATTGTAAGTTTAATACTGTCATCATCAATTTCAGGATTGTTCACCAATTCTGAAAGGAACATGAACCTTTTTGCAATCTGCTCATATGTATCAATCCTCTTGTGTAACTAGATTATCAAGCAATCATAGAGATAATATAGAACTTCTGTCCGATGAATCTGTTGCATGCTGTGATTTTTTTACGTGTAAAAAGTCACGGCATACAACAGATTCATTGAATGGTGTAAGCAAAAGAATATGGTATGTATGTACTACGAAAACGTTTTGAACATTTTTTTTATTTTAATTTGATTGACATTAAATGTCTGTAATTACTGTTTCACACGTTATGCAAGTTCAGCAATCGGGAGATTGCTAAATGATGTTAACATAGTATTGGCAATTGAAATCAAGAAAAATAATAAGTATCTGTACTTACAATATTCATAGTGGCTGTCGGGGGCTTTATATGTACGTCTTCAAAGAATGTGAACTTTTTTTAATTGTGAAGTTTAGATTAAAATTCACGATATTGTAAAATCTGCACCAGATAAAATTAAACAAGATGAATTTTTACAATAAATTTTTTTTTTTTAACATCAACGAAATATGAAACTGAATTAAAACCTTGTTGAATTTTGTAAAAAACGAACTATAATCTCGAAGAGGAAATATTCTTGACTGCGAAGCACCTTGATAAACAACGAAATATGAAGACGAATTATAATTTTGCTGAAATTTAAAAAATGAACAGTCTTGAAAAGGAAAATAATCCAAAAGAATATAAATCTCCCGACTGTGAAGCACCAAACTAGTTTCTGCTAACACTCGTAGCCATCATCAGTGGTAGGTGCACGGACATTGGAATTACCGCACTCACTCGCTCAGGTATGCTGCTTAACCCTAATGTATGTTCAGCCCTGTCATGTAGATATTTGTGCTTTGTGCATCATGATTTGGGTTCTACTGTGCACATCAATGATGTCACCATCTGTAGTTAAACAAAAATAAACAAGTAGCATTTATGTAGAAATATTCACCTGTATTTTTAAGTAATATTTGATGTCACTTGTTTTTTGTTAATGTTTTTCTTCTTGAAATGTTTTCTCTCCTGTTCAATAAGGTACCTCCATGCAAACTGAAGCTCTACTGGACTATTAACGTCATAGTTGTATCTTTTGGTTTTCTCAATGACTACAGCCTCGGAGGTTAGAATCTGGGCATGTGATCTATGCGATTTTAGAATTTTCGTGTTAGTCCAACCAGGAGTTACATGATTTTTGATACAATGTTGTATTAATGAAGTTTTTTCATCTTTTCTTGTCCAATTCGTAATATGTTCATTTAATCTAGTCAAAAATCTTCTACGCGTACTTCCGATATATACTTTGTCTTTTTGGTTATCATCCTTAACTGTTGGAATGACATAAATGCCTGATGTATTTAGAATTGATCTATTATTAGTAGTAGTAAGTATGCTTCCATTGTCAATAACTGTTTCTGCATTGTTAATATTATTGTTGTAACATTCTTTTTTTAAAATAGTACTAATAGGAGGTAAGTATGGAAATTTTCCATAATATTGCTGTATTTCTTTTTCAATATTATTTTTGGAAGATGTATACTGGCCGTAATGTTGTTATATAAAGATTTGACTAATCCTTTATTATATCCAAATTCTTCTGCAGTTTTTCCAATCCATTTTAGCTCTTTGATCTCTGATTCTTTATTGGATGAGTGTGTCATGGCTCTTTTAATATAAAAGTGGAACGCGGCAGTCTTATATTTCCAAGGGTGTGTAGAATCCTTTGGGAAAATTGCCTGTACATATGACGGCTTCCGGTATACTGAATATTCTATAATTCCGTTATCCTTGTGTGTAGATGTATCCAAGAAGTTTAGCTGGCCATTAACTGCAATGTCTTTACTAACCTGTATAGATTGATAACAACTGTTAAATTTATTAATGAAGTTATCCATTTCAAGATTGAAGTGCTACCAAAATAGTAAAATATCATCAACGTATCGGAGATATACCAGGGATCGCATTCCTCCTAAAATTCCTAAAATTCCTAATATTTTGTGACCCTCCTTAAATTCCTAAAATTAGACCTAAAATTTGCTATTCATCCTAAAATTTTCGTAAGCTTATTTTTATTAAAAACACAACCGTTATTAACGCCAATAAATTTACCATTACGGTAAGGTAAAAAGACCTGTTATTGTAGAAACACAGCCTATATGCTGTGCTGCTGAAGGGAGGGAAAATGACGCCATCGAGATGCACTTGCTTCAAGGGCGTTCCATTTTTTTTGCCTTCGAAAAATTTTCGAGAGTAACAAGATATCTAAGGGAAAAGGGGAGGGGTCATTTTCAACCCTGGTTTGCGCTTTGCAGACGAACTCCGTGGCACGCAGAAGACCATACTTTATTTTTGTACATGCCTTGTGGAACCTCCTCTTTCTGCTGATGTTTTGTTATTGTAAACCGCAGGTGGGTGGAAGCAAAGAGGAAACATGTGGTCTCCTTCCGTAACCTCCGGTAATGACGATGGGATGGTAGCTGAGTATTATCTTGGCAGGCAGTAGAGCACGTGATCATTGACCTTCGATCATGCGTCGACGACAGCGACCTTCGATGCGCAATATATTTCGGCTCCGATCGCTTTGACTGAACTTGCGTGAGATGCGTATGATAGTTTCTGGTTTTACGTCTTTTATGGTGTTCTCTGTGCTGTGTGCAGGTTCAGTTCTCTAGTGGTGACCTGCTTTTTTTTTTTTTTTTTTTTTCATATCTTCTGACATCCTCGCAGCCAAATTTCGGGAAGTTGTCTGGTTTTGCAATATTGGAACGTGTTTTTGTACTTCCCTTTCATTTTCTGGTTAGTAATACAAGTGTTTAAGATGCCTAAATCCAAAACGAAATTTCAAGATGCGTGGCTCGCCAAAGAATTGGACGGAGTGAAGTTGAAAGAATGGTGTTCTGCAACTGAAACAATATTTTCTGCTAAGTGTATATTGTGTTCAGAAATTTTCAACATTTCTAATAGTGGCTTTTCACAAGTAAAAGCGCATCATAAAGGAAAAAACATTTGCAGAAATTTCAAAGTAAATTTCAAAAATAAGTCCATCCTGAAAGCCTTTGGAGGACGGGATCTTCAGCCCAAAACAAATATTAGTGAAGTACTGAGTCATGATTTACAGTTGGCTAAAGCCGAAGCATTATGGGCCATGAAAGTTGCTAAGGACAATATGTCTTTTGTTTCATGCACTGAAACAGTTGAACTTTTCAAAGAAATGTTTCCTGATTCTGCTATTGCAGCCAAAATGCAACTTAAAGAAAAAAAGTTGCTTATGTGATATCACATGGATTGTCAAAATATTTTGAAGAGGATTTGAAAGAAGACATTGCATCTAGTAGCCCAGGAAAGGTTACTATTGCATTTGATGAAACTACAAATGCGCAAGTGAAACAGCAGTTGGATGTGTATCTCAGGTACTGGTCTTCAGAAATAAATTCAGTTTCTTGCCGATACCTAACAAGCGTTTTTCTGGGTCATGCAACAGCAGATATTTTGCTAAAAGAAATTCTTGATGTGTTATCATCCTTCAATATTTCGTTGAACAGAATTATTTGTGTATCCATGGACAGCCCAAATGTAAATAAGTGCTTTTTACGCAAATTCAATGAAGTTGTAAAACAAGAAACAGGCCAGAAATCTTTGGAACTAGGTTTTTGCAACCTGCATGTTGTTAGTAATGCATTTAAAATTTTTTTGACAAGCTTAAATATAGATTTTGACGAATTTGCTACTGATATGCATTACTTTTTAAAGAGTAGTGCTGCAAGACGAGAGGATTATAAATCTGTCGAGGATGTAACATTGGTCACTGCCAAATTTCTTTTGCGTCATGTCAGCAACAGATGGTTAACCGTTGGTTCTGTAGCCCAGAGGCTCTTGGATCAATGGCTAAATATTACAGAATATTTTTTAAACTTCTTGCCATCTCAAAAAATATTTGAAAAACAACTGCACAATTCGGCAAGGTATAAAAGAATTCACTGTTTCCTGAAAATGAGCTTACTCCTTGCTATTTAGCATTAATTTCATTTTCACACCAAAATTTTGAAAAGTTTTCATTATGTTATCAGAGTGAAGAACCAAAAATACACCAGTTATATTCTGATTTAAATACTTTAATGAGGAATGTTATGGCTCAGTTTATCCAAGATGATGTTATAGCAGGGAAATTTGGAGAAGACCTAAAGAATGTAGATTTTGAAAACAAAATTTATGGAAAAAACTAGGGGAGTTAGAAGTTGGTATGAAGACAAAAAATCTCCTCAGGAATGTTCAGGAGACCAGGCAGAAATTATTTCTCTTAGATGTAAGATCATCACTAATTGCAACCACAAAATATTTAAAGTCAAATTTACCATTCTGCAATCAAAAGCTAAGAGACATAGAAGTTTTAAAGGTAAAAGAACCAAAGAAAGAGTCAACTCAACTTTCAGTCACTGAAGGACTTTCGGAAATAACCAGAATTTCAAGTGTTTTGCATCTTTCTGAGGAACAAATTGATAGAGTAAGAGAAGAGTGGAAACTTTTAAATTGCGATAAGCCAACTCTAGATGAACTAGTGAAATTTTCAGAGGAAGGGCATATTCCAGTGCAGATTGATCATTACTGGCGTAATATATTTAGTATTAAAGACTCTAGCGGAAAAGAAAAATACTCAAATCTTGCTAAACTCATAAAGTCAATTTTAGTTTTACCTCATGGTAATGCTGATGCAGAAAGGGGATTTTCGGTTAACACTGCTCTGTTAAGGAAGGAAAAGGCTAACTTAAAAGACTCAACTATAACATCATTAAGAATAGTTAAAGGGGCCATTAAACACTATGGATGTGTAAGTAAAGTTCCCATAACAAGAAATTTGTTAAAATAGTGTTTGTGATTCACATAAATTTTATAAAGAGTATGTTGATAAGCTGAAGGAAGAAGAATCAAAAAGGTAAAAGAAAGGAAGCAGAAAGAGAGGGAAAATAAGGAAAAGCAGCTAGAGAAAAAAGAAAAGCTGAGTTTGATGACAAAATAAAAGAAAATGATGCAGAAATAAATAGACTTAAAAACGATAAAGAAGCCTCCCTAGCAATAATTCAAGAGGAACAGAAAGAATGAGAAAAGCTGTAGAAAAACAAAATACTGTTGAAATAGCAGTTGCCTCTAACTTGATCATACAAGGTTCAGCTGAAATAAAGAAAACTGAAAGTAAATTAGTTGTGGTAGAAGTAGAAAAAGATAGGCTAATCAGGAAAAGGTTAAAACAATAATATGAAAAAAGTAATTCAGTGAACAATTGTACATAGTTCTTGGTTTTCAATTACCTTTTTAGGATATTATAATTTAATGTGAAACCTGAAAACTTTACTGTGAAAATCGTGAATTGCTTCTGGTTCAACAGCATATTAATGTTCAAAGTGAAACTTGAATGTGGTAAATATACTTGAATATGATAATAACACGTGAAAAGATAAGAACTGAACATTAGAAGTAAATCATACTTAAACTTTAGACATTAGACGTTATGCAAAAAATTTGGGTGTTAACTTTGACCATATATACTAATGGACTGCACATCGGCAATAGCTGCATCAAAGCCGCCATGGCTCAAACATTGGGCACGTCATCATCAGACTCCAAATTTCGTGTAAAAATGCTGTTATGATTACTAATTTACGCTGCAGAACTTCAGTGTTTTCGGTGTATTATGTGAATGCGCCTCATATATAATGAAAACTCTTCAGGTAAGTTTACTTATGAGCTATATACATGCATGATCGGGTTGTTTACATTTTGTGATTTATAATGTGATGAACATTTGCGAAGAATTTGGAACATGCATTCCATTTTTTTTTCTTAAGTTACTATATTTTTATATCAATAGCTGCAAGTTTCTGGTTAAGTAATTGAACTTTATTGACTTAGGTATTTAATTCGTTTCTTACCCATGAAAAATCATAGAACTTTCTTTACTATATCGCTCAGAGCAACCATAAGCACAGCAGGTGTAACCCATCTTTTTGACTGTTGTCATGTGATTTTATGTTGGAGCCAGAAATTTTGATGTCATGCGCAGTCTATCAGTATATATGGTTGAAGGGTGTGAAGCAAACTCTTTACAATGTATACAAAGTTGTTTTACTAGATGTATACAAATATACATCTAGTTTTTATTGAAATACACTCCTAAAATTTTCCTAAAATTTTTCTAAAATTCCTAAAATTCCTAAAATTCCTACCTAAAATTTTCCAGAAGTATGCTATGATCCCTGTATACATATGGTAAGTATATATTAGAATGATCTAATATACAGTTTTCAATATCTTGCAGAACGACTTCGATTAATACTGTTTCTGACTTTATCAGTAAGATTTTCATCTTCCAATCTAGAATGAATTAAGTCAATAGCGATATCGGTTGGAGTATTGGGATATAGAGAGATGACATCTAAACTGGCCATTGTGAAATTGGAGGTTTTAATTGTTTTTAACTTGTTGATAACTTCAGTAGCATTAGTAATACTGGCTTCATGGTTATTGTAGAATGGTTTGATATAGTTAAATAGTGCCCTCTCCAAGTTAATGGTTGGAGATAAATTCTTATTAATAATAGGCCTAATAGGGTCATCAGTCTTATGCGTTTTTATTTTATCAAAAATATTTGGTGTACAGGCACCTACTAGTGGAAAACATTTGCTTTTAATAATTGTAGGCAAGTCACTGTGATTTTTTATATTAGCCAAGTTCCTAATTATACTGTCAACAGGGTCTTTATTGACGATGATGGCATTCAACTTATTGATTGCTTCTGTCATCTTGTTGTTATATTCATCTGTATTTAAGATGACAATCTGCTTAGATTTGTCCGCCATAATACACTTTACTGTAGGGTTGTTTCTCAACTTCATTAAGGCTTCGCACTCATATGTGATTCTTGTATTTTGATTGTTGTTGTACATGTTGTTGATGGCACGGACCATTTTAAATTTTGTAGGATTTTTATTTGCATTAGGCAATCTTTGGATGACGTTCTCGATTTGCGGAATGAGGTATTCCGTTTTTGGCACTTTTTGCCGATACGCAAACCTTATACCTCTTTTAAGTGCTTTCTTTTGCAGATTTGATAGTTCTAAACAGGATTCATTAATATAAAGATTTTGGTTATTAATCTCTACTCTATGTTTTTCTGGTGCTTGTCATTTATTAGATTTTCAATTTTACGAAAGTGTTTTAGTTTACACTTTTCTTGCTGTCTGTCCAAAATTGCATTAAGTTTTATAAACTCAATCTTGATCTTGTTGTCCTTATCTTCATACTGTATGCACTGATTGTACAGTTCGTAGTTTTTCACACTTAGTTTATCGATATCTTTGCGTTTATTGCGAATTATAGCTCTCTCTTCAGCTCGCATGTTTCGATGATATTATGATCTTTGTAGTTGATAGGGTTAACCCTAATTTGAAGAAATTTTGGCGTAATATCATTATTCTTACAAGTAGTTAGGAAGTTCAGATGTTCAGTGGCGCCTCAATGGGGTCCCCAATTTCAGGGCTACTGGCCGAAGTCGTTCTGCAAGATATTGAAAACTGTATATTAGATCATTCTAATACTGTATATACTTACCATATGTATATCTCCGATACATTGATGATATTTTACTATTTTGGCAGCACTCCAATCTTGAAATGGATAACTTCATTAATAAATTTAACAGTTGTTATCAATCTATACAGGTTAGTAAAGAAATTGAAGTTAATGGCCAGCTAAACTTCTTGGATATGTCTATACACAAGGATAACACAATTATAGAATATTCAGTATACCGGAAGCCGTCATATGTACAGGCAATTTTCCCAAAGGATTCTACACACCCTTGGAAATATAAGACTGCAGCGTTCCGCTTTTATATTAAAAGAGCCATGACACACTCATCCAATAAAGAATCAGAGATCAAAGAGCTAAAATGGATTGAAAAAACTGCAGAAGAATTTGGATATAATAAAGGATTAGTCAAATCTTTATATAACAACATTACGGCCAGTTTACATCGTTCGAAAATAATATTGAAAAAGAAATACAGCAATATTATGGAAAATTTCCATACTTACCTCCTATTAGTACTATTTAAAAAAAAGAATGTTACAACAACAATATTAACATTGCAGAAACAGTTATTGACAATGGAAGCATACTTACTACTACTAATAATAGATCAATTCTAAATAAATCAGGTGTTCATGTCATTCCAACAGTTAAGGATGATAACCAAAAAGACAAAGCATATATCGGAAGTACGTGTAGATTTTTGACTAGATTAAATGAACATATTACGAATTGGACAAGAAAAGATGAAAAAACTTCATTAATACAACATTGTATCAAAAATCATGTAACTCCTGGTTGGACTAACATGAAAATTCTAACATCGCATAGATCACATGCCCAGATTCTAACCTCCGAGGCTGTAGTCATTGAGAAAACCAAAAGATACAACTATAACGTTAATAGTCCAGTAGAGCTTCAGTTTGCATGGAGGTACATTATTGAACAGGAGAGAAAACATTTCAAGAAGAAAAACATTAACAAAAAACAAGTGACATCAAATATTACTTAAAAATACAGGTGAATATTTCTACATAAATGCTGCTTGTTTATTTTTGTTTAACTACAGATGGTGACATCATTAATGTGCACAGTAGAACCCAAATCATGATGCACAAAGCACAAATATCTACATGACAGGGCTGAACATACATTAGGGTTAAGCAGCATACCTGAGCGAGTGAGTGCGGTAATTCCAATGTCCGTGCACCTACCACTGATGATGGCTACGAGTGTTAGCAGAAACTAGTTTGGTGCTTCGCAGTCGGGAGATTTATATTCTTTTGGATTATTTTCCTTTTCAAGACTGTTCATTTTTTAAATTTCAGCAAAATTATAATTCGTCTTCATATTTCGTTGTTTATCAAGGTGCTTCGCAGTCAAGAATATTTCCTCTTCGAGATTATAGTTCGTTTTTTAAAAAATTCAACAAGGTTTTAATTCAGTTTCATATTTCGTTGATGTTAAAAAAAAAAATTTATTGTAAAAATTCATCTTGTTTAATTTTATCTGGTGCAGATTTTACAATATCGTGAATTTTAATCTAAACTTCACAATTAAAAAAAGTTCACATTCTTTGAAGACGTACATATAAAGCCCCCGACAGCCACTATGAATATTGTAAGTACAGATACTTATTATTTTTCTTGATTTCAATTGCCAATACTATGTTAACATCATTTAGCAATCTCCCGATTGCTGAACTTGCATAATGTGTGAAACAGTAATTACAGACATTTAATGTCAATCAAATTAAAATATCATAGCCACGTAAAAAGTATGTTCATCGCAAATTGGCAAAAATTGAACAACAATATATGTTTTGAACAGTTGAAAGTTGCTTTAATTTTAACACATTTGCCCATATTATTCCATTTTTAACACAATCGTCTACTTTTAAAAGGCCTACTTTTATCAGTGGCTGTCTAAAAAATTAATTATATGATACACTTTCACTAATTTCTTTATTTTTCAGGTTCTTTGTGTTATAGTTTGTTTCAGCTTGTTCCTTAGTGTTGCTGCCAATCTTATAATGCCATACAAATACAAAGACACTATAATTAAATTTTAACCACATAAATTGTAACAATATTAAAAAATTGAGTTCATACAGACTAATACGAACATTAGTGCTGTTGCCGCCATTGATAACTGACAATGATAGCGTGCACAAGGAATGTTGCCAGGCTGTAGTCTTCTGCTTCAGGTCAATCGGACGTGCTCTGTAGTCCGTTGCCAACTGCTGAACACAATACTATTATTTTGTATTAAATTACACTTTCATAATATCATTCGTATTATTATTTAAAAACGTCTGGAGCAAAGTCACTTCTGGGGCCCCTCTGGGATTAGGGGCCCTGAACCTTAAGCTTCATTAGTTTCATAGTAGATCTGCCCCTGATTCAGTTTTTGGCTTGCATTATGAATATATCTGTCTTAGGCAGATTGGCCCCTGTTGATCACTCTAAAAATGGGGAGTGGATTGTCATCTTCGGGATTCACTAGATTATTCACAACAATCAGAACTATGTACTGTATTAATTGCCTGTAGTTTACAGACACCATGTAACAACTACTCATAAAACTTGAAAATTACTTCAGCCTGAAGCAGAACCTGCATCTCTGAATTTCCATTCAAGCATGTTATCCATTACTCAACCTAGAACAATAAAGTTCCAAGCAGCTGAAACTAAACAAGTACAGCTTATGAATCCGAACAACATCAGATTTTGCTAGTTGAAGCAGTCGTATGGTACCTTGAAATCTGATGATTTTCAGATTCCTAAGCTGTAATTGTGTAGATTCAACTGCTTGGAACTTCATTGTCCTGTGTTATGTAATGGATAGCATGCCCAAATTGAAATTGGGAAATAAAGGTTTGATTCTTGCTCCAGGGTAAAGTAATTTTCAAGTTTTATGAGTGGTTGTTACGTGGTGACTAGTAAACTATAGGCAATTCAGTATGTAGTTGTGATTGCTGTGAATAATCTAGTTTTTAATCAGTGCATTTTTCCTGTTCTTACTTATGCATCAGAGACATGGACCTTAATTAAAAAGTACTTAGAGAGGCTGCAAACTATTGAAATAAGCATGGAGAGGTTTGTGCTTGGTATGACTAGGAAAAATGGGAAGATGGATCAAGAAAATGACAAAGAGTTAATAACATCATGATCAAAGTAAAGACCCTCAAGTGGCAATGAGGTATGTATATTGCCAAGAGACAGAAACAGACCCAAAAGACCACATGGAAGAATATTGGATGAAATTCTAAAGCATGCTGAGCGACAAAGATAATTGCTTAAGACAGAGTTGTGGAAAAGACTTGAGGAGACCTTCATCCAGCAGTTGATTGAGAATTATTGCTGCTTCTGATGATGATGATGATGATAATCTACCTGTCTATTCCTCTTGTATGGAGGCAACAGGCAAGGTTAGAAGCTAGCTCGAGGGCGCCAGTGGTAAAATAGAACTAGTTGCTCTGACATTGGAACTGAGCTAGAATCTTTTTCAGTTGTACAAGAAAGTTCATAAGAACATACTGAAGTAGTTTGGGTGTGTGTTTTGTGAGAGGTGAATGATCACGTAAATGGGCACTACATTTTGTTTGTATCAGGCTAAAGGTTAAGTAACTCAATGAGAACAAAGTAGGTTGAAAGTGTGAAATCAGCCATGTCAAGAAGGCAGCATATAACAGGGAAAAAAATGAAAAATATATTTGCCGATTAACAGGAGAAATACAGAAAGTTCTTTGAAAATTCACATTACTTTTATTTTAAAAGTGTTCTTTGCAAATACCATGTTTGAAGGTCCAATTTTAAAGACCATATGAAGTGTACATGGTTCTAAAAATTTTTGCATTTCAGAGGTAGCAGTTTCAGTTGTGCTTACCAAAACAGATGTATTTGATTTTTGATATACAACAAACTTATGCAGGGTGTCCCTTAAAGATCGCATAAACTCTGTGAAGCGAGATTCCTGGCTCGGAGGACATAAAAAGTGTCCAAAGAACCATACCATTATGGCGCATAGTATGCAAGGAAAAGGCGAACGAAAATGAGTGATGTCACATCCTGTGCACAGAAAAAAGCTTTATTGGGAACAGGAGGAACTGTGATACATGCATGTGACATTATGTTTACATGAGAAGGTGCTTAAAATGACCACCGCACATATCGAGGCATGCCTGTGTGCGCTGTGGAATGGCTGAGTGAACACGATCCAACAGCGTGGTGTCCACGAAAGTGACCACAGCATGCAGATGAGCAACATAGTCGTGTTCTGTAGCAAGTGGAGTTCGATACACTAATTCCTTCAGATGGCCCCTTAAAAAGAAATCTAAGGGTGTCAGATCCTGTGATCATGGAGGCCTCTCAGACAAACCCCCCACATCTAATCCAGCGATTGGGGTATTTCGTATCCAACCATGCACATACAGGAGAGCCGAAATCTGCTGGTGCTCCATCATGCTGTATCCATAGGCCACGTCGTGCCACTAAGGGTATGTCGTCAAGGAAATCAGGTAATACATCTCTGAGAAATACCTGGTAAGTGTGTCCGGTAAACTGTTGCAGCAGCAGATGTGGTCCAATAACGCGATTGCCCAGTATGCCGACCCACAGATTGACAGACCATTGGACCTGATGACTCTGTGGGTGGATGGCATAAGGATTGGTCCGTGACCACACATGGCTGTTGTGACTGTTGAAGATCCTGTCATGTGTAAAACACGCTTCATCCATCCACAAGACATGTGCAGTGAAGGCATTGTCAGTCTCCTATTGTTGCAATAGCCAGTCACAAAAGTCAATGCGTCATTGCAAATCACCTGGATGCAGACCTTGGACGGTTCTCTAGTGAAATGGGTACAGCTGCGCTGCTCGAAAATCCGGTGCACAGTATTTTGATGTGCATTAAACTGCCAGGCTAGTGCACATGTGCCTTGCTCTGGATCTGCGTCAACCCCTCGCAGTACTGCTTCTTCTCATGCACTCTGTGAGATCTGCCCACGTCGTGGAGAGTCTCTGTCGGCAGAGCATGTCCAGTAATCCACACACTGTCATCCAGCCAGCAGATGACATTGGCATCGGGATGTCAGCGTGATGGATAGCTCCAGGCATACTCCTTCACGGTTCGTAAGGCATTAACATTACATTCACCAAAGATAAGGTACATGCCACAATATTCACAAACGGAATACATTTTCGCCATGTGAGGCTGTGCTGTTATCCAGCGTGTTCCAGACGCCGCCTTTTTATACGTGTCCAACACCGCCTGCTCATTTGCATAGCAGACATGCACCCATCATCCATCACATACACATGCAGATGCATCCCTTTTTCAAAAGTCATGATGAGTACATGTACGCATTCAGTTGATTCTCCTGTTTCCAATAAAGCTTCTTTTCCATGCACTGGATGTGACGTCACTCATTTTTGTTCACAGTTTCCTCACAAACTATGCGTCATAGAGGTATGGTTCTTTGGACTCTTTTTATGTCCTCCGAGCCAGAAATCTCGCTCCACAGAGTTTATGCGGTCTTTACAGGGCACCCTGTATAACCCAAAGTAATATTTAAAATAATGATATGCCCAAAATTTCTATTTTTGAATAGATTAGGTTTGTGTGCTGTATACTGTATTATCAAAGCATGAAAACTAGCAAGCAGTACTTATGTTCTTTGTGGAATTCTGCTGAAAAATATTGTTCTCTTGTTTTGAAACATGATTAAATCCTTTGTTATGCAGATCTGTGAAATTATGTTGCATTTATTTGTTTTTAAGCTGTTATTTATAATGCATCTTTATCATTTCAGATATTCATCATCGTATAATTACAAAGCTTCAATAGGTTTGTAAACATAACCAGTGATTTGGTGAAGAGCATTGAATTAATGCGTCTTAGAAGTATTTCTTTAATGTTACATGAAACAGTAAGGCATACTCGTTGTGATCATGAAGGCTGTTTTGAAATCTAAGGTGAGCATACAAGAAGTAGATATACTGGATGAGGAAATCAACGAGTTCCACAAGAAAGATGATTCAGTAGTATCAGGTGATCTTTCCAGTTTCCTTGACTCTTGGTTACAATGTGAGATGTTAGATCCTGTTTCACAAGTGAAGATTTTAGAGATGATACATAGGTCTTTTTGCTTTCATGGCAGTGAAGTGATGAAATTACAACTTGCGCAGCAGTTGGTGTCATTAAAACGAAATGTTATTGTACTTTTTTCTCGAACGCTGACCAATATGCAGGTTAACTGTGGGAGTCATGGTACTACAAAAGTGGTTCTTGATATAATTAAATATATATTTCAGTGTTTGCCTATGTCATCATTGAACTTCATTGATGTAGTTGCTCCACAGCTTAAGCATAATCTCAGACTTCCATCTGGTGAAACAAGAGAGAGGCTTTTGTTGGAAATAAGTGAGTTGATTGAACAACGGAATCATATTCTGCATGAAGAGGCTCCCATTACAAATAATAACAAAGATTCAGAGGTGCCACCTCCCCCAAATAATTTCAGAGACATCGCTGTTTTACCTGATATAAATGAAGTAACAAATGTGGCTACACCTTATTTACGAAGAAACATTGTCAATGGCCCCTACCAGAATGCAGACCTTTATCTTGATATACATTTCCGATTAATGAGAGAAGATATGTTTTTCTATCTCAGAGAGTGCATTGCAGAGTACCACAGTGTTGATTTGCCAAGGAGCACTTCATGTTTACTTACTAATGGATTTGTGTATTTTAATGCTTCAATTCTTCAAAAAGAGTACAAAAAGGGTATTTTATTTTCTATTGATGTTCCCATTGGGAAGAGAATAAATTGGACTACTACTAAGAGATTAAGACCCAGTTCTTTGTTGTGTGTGTCTCATGATAAATTTCAGAGTTTTTTTTATGCCTGCATCCATTCCAGTGAACCCAAGAAACCTTCAAGCTGCATTCTTAAATTTTCAGTTGAAAATAAAGATGATGCAGATATCATAGATTTCAGTAAATCATATGATATAATTGAAACCACATCATTTTACGAAGGTTATAAGCATGTTTTAAAAAGACTGCAACTTCTTAATGCAGAAAATTTTCCTTTGGCATTACCTCTCTTGCAGTTTGTGGATTGTGATAAAATACCAGAATATTGGGGTAACAGTTTCACTGCAGCTTCAAAGAATTTGATAGAATTTGGGAAGCATTTTGATAAACATCAGAAAATTGCTTTTGAAATGGCACTGTCAAACACAGTTTCTCTTATTCAAGGACCTCCAGGCACAGGAAAAACCTTTTTAGGCCTGCAGATTGTCAAGTGGTTACTGGAAAATGCTTCTGAGCAAATGGGAGTGCCCATTCTCGTAGTTTGTTACACAAATCATGCTTTAGACCAGTTTTTGAAAGGAGTTTTAGCCTTTACCCAAAAGGTAGTAAGAATTGGTGGCCAGTGTAAAGATAATTCTTTGGAATGTTATAATCTCGAGAAACTAATCAGAGCAAATCTTGGTAAAGAAAAGGATGAGAAGGTACTGAAAGTTGCAAGTGGTATATTAAGGCCCAAGAGTCTGAAGTACATTTACCCAGCCATGAAAGATGTGAAAGCTACTGAAGATCATTTAAGTGACTTTGAGACCTTAATTTTGTGTCTAGATGATGATCCTATACATAACAAGGAACTGGCAAAGATACTTTGGCCAAAGCATTTTTTTGGAGAAGTACTTGGATTTAACAGTGCATTTGATGCAGTGAGTAATGAAGTCTTTGAATTCTTAATTAATGGCATAAAACATTGGTTGTTCATGTCAGTTACTTTTTGTATGTTTATGAGGAGCTTCCTGAATTTCTTTATTATGTTGCAAAATAACTTTTTGACCATGTTCAGAAAACAGTAAAAGTGAAGGTTAAGAGCTGTAAACGTAAGAAGCATGAGGTAAAAGTAAAGAAATGCAGAAACATTCCTGAAGAAAACTTACTTGTTTTTGATTTATGGAGAGCTTTTCAGAAACAAAAACATTCAGGACATAAAGATTGTGATGTAGTTCACTTACATAAAAATCATGTCAAAGATGATGTTGAAGAATTTCTGGAAAACACACTGTTGGAGAGAAAATTTATCTTCAGAATTTTGGAGAATGCAGCTAGAAAATGCTTAATTAATTATGATTATCATAAAATTGAAGAAAGTAAAATATGGAGCTGTGGGCTACTTGATAGGTGGGCCCTCTTCTTCTTGTGGAAATTGAGAGCCAGAAATGAAATGAACAGAGAATTGGCTGAATTGAGAAGAAATTATTTTGATATGCTTCAAGGGCAGAATGAAATTAAGTTGTCAAACAGTATCGGTCTTATCAAACGAGCAGATGTTTTTGGTCTTACTACTGCAGGAGCTGCCAAGAATTGGAACTTAATGCAAAAAATTGGACCACGTGTTGTTGTAGTTGAAGAGGCAGCAGAAGTTTTGGAGGCACATGTAATCACTGCTTTGACTAAAAGTGCCCAGCACTTAATCCTCATTGGTGATCACAAGCAGTTAAGGCCAAATCCTACAGTTTATGAACTGGCAAGAAAGTACAGGTTAGATGTTTCAATGTTTGAAAGGCTCTTGTTAAATGATGTCCCATCACATTGCCTTCAAATGCAACACAGAATGAGACCTTTTGTTGCTCAACTATTGGTTCCTGAAATTTATGAGAATCTTGAGAATCATGCTTCAGTACTGAGATATGAAAACATATTGGGCATGGTAAACAATGTTTATTTTGTCTCTCACCAGGAAATTGAAGATAATAATAGTGATCTGCATAGCCATCGTAACAAACATGAAGCCTACTTTCTTGTTAGTTTATGTAACTATTTGTTGCAACAAGGTTACAAAGCTAGCAGAATTACCATATTAACAACGTATGTTGGGCAATTAAAATTTCTCAGAGATTTGGTGAAACAAAGAGGTATGACAAGCATTCATGTTGCAACTGTTGATAATTTCCAAGGAGAAGAAAATGATATAATTCTTTTATCATTCGTTAGAAGTAATAACCGTAATGCTGTGGGTTTTCTGGAAGTAAGCAATCGAATTTGTGTTGCTTTGTCACGTGCAAAAATTGGTTTGTATTGTATTGGTAATTTTGAATTATTTTCTGATAAATGTACTGTTTGGAGAAACATCCTCCGAAAGCTTAAAAAAAAGGGCTTAATATCTTTTGCTCTGCCTTTGAAGTGCCAGAACCATCCACAAAATGTCACTCTTGTTTCAAGTGAGCATGACTTTAAAACCGTCATTTATGGTGGATGCTCATTGAAGTGCCCATATCGTTTACCTTGCGGTCATATTTGCCCACAGCTGTGCCATCCTGATAATCAACATCATAAAAGTATCTTTTGTTCTGAAAGAGGGAAGAATTGTATGAAAGAAACTACTATTTCAGAGTGCACCACTATGTGTAAAGAAGAGTCAACAGTACCTTTTGTAGATCATAATCCTTCTTTGGTTAACAACCTGATTATTCCTAAGCAAAGCGATTCCAAAGAAGCATCAAATAAAGATAATTCAGGAGTTGGAGCAAAAACGAATTCTCGGGAGAAAAAGATTTTACGTGATAACAATGGTAAATTGAATTCCAGTATAAACTGCATGAATGCAAAAGATTCAAAGTTCTCTCCATCAGAGACATTGCCATGCAGAAAAAGGATCTCTAATGTTGAATCATGTCCTTCAAATAATGAAAATTCAGAAATTTCTTCCATAAGTGTATCTTCTTAAGTCATGTAGATTCACTAATCCTAATAGATCAGATTCAGAACTGTCTCCTGTCATTTTTGGCCCAAAGTCTGACTCAGTTTTCTGTACAGCTGCAAAAGATCCACTGTCATCTGTAGAGGATATTTCTTCATGCATAAATCCCACTTTTAAGCCATTTGTTATGAATGTTGAAAGTTCAGAACTATCATTTGTGAGTGTTTCATCTGAATCAATACGCAGCTCTGTTCTTCCTACAAGTTTAGATATGTTAAACCAAAATGTTGAACCATGCTTCACAGGTATTGAAAGTTTGAAATTTTCTTCTTTATCTGTACCACAGGAGTCATATTGCCAGAAAAGTCTTAATCTTACATCATGCCCAGTCATTATTGATTCAGAACTGCTATCAACTTTGCCATGTGGGTCTATAAAACATACCTCATCAAACAGTACAGATGTGGAACAGCCTTTTGAGTGGATGTCGGATAAGCCTTCAGCAAGTATGACACCTAAACCAAGTTTCTGTGACCTTGAACTTGATTCTGTGCAAAGGAAAGTTTCAGAAGTATCATCCATACCATATAGTTCTGTGAATGGCAATTCTGGATTTGCTGCTACAAATGGAGTTTCTTTGGAATTAGTTTTACATGAACTTTCTTCATCAGTAGATCATAAGAATATTTTGAAAAATGAGCTTAATCCATCAAATTTCAAAAACTGTTTGGATCATTTATCAGAATTAAAATATTGTGGTAAAAACATTGTGGAAGAACATTCTAATAACTTGAATCTTATTGATAATCATAATAAAAATAATACAGCAATTCTGACATCAAGTGATGTTTATAAAGGTTTAGACAGACAGTCGTCTCATCATGAACTATGTTTCTTTGAAGATGCATTTAAGTCCACTGATGCTGGTATTCATACAGAAAGCTTAACTGATGGACGCTTGTTTCTGCAGCCAAGCAACACTGTAAGACAAAATTGCAGTTTTGTGAAACATAATACAAAGTATAATGATGAACTTTGTATTGAGAGACAGGCAGAAAAGGAAAGTGGTTATGACACTGACTTTCAAAAATTAGACTTCTTGAAGAGCAAATGTGAAGGTAAGTTGTCTGGGTCATCTATGTCCTCTTCCTTAGAAGTTACTGATGAACATGGCAGTGTACTTGAAAGATGTACAGACCAAAGTATCAACTGCAAATCAAATGTCATTAAAAACAAACCATCACAAGATTCAGGTGACTCTCCCTCAAAACAGCTTCAACTTATTGACCACCAACTCAGTAGTTTTACTACTGTTAAAGTATCAAATAAGTGTGATTTTTTAAGTAAAAATGGATCTACTAATCTGCAGGATATCAGTCATGATGAGAATGATGGTGAAGCATACAGTTTTGCCAGATCTCTTACATGCGATGTGACAAAAACTCTTGATCAAAATGAGGTCACTGAAGTGGAAAATAATGGCTTAGTCATTTGTAAGTCAAGAGTCACTGAAAAAGTGAAAGAAAACTTCAGTTCTGAATTGCTTTATGAGGATTCTCATCATGTAAGGTCTGTGCCTGAAAGTTGTGGTAATGTTAATATTGAATGCTGTTTCAATAAAACAACAAGAACAACCCACTGCAGTGATCTTTCCAAAGAAAAGGCAACTGATTATGAAGCTGAGAAACATAATGATAATGGATATTTTCTTGAAGAAACATTCGTACTTTCATGTTACAATAAATCCTCAAGTGCAGCAAGCATGAAAATTTGTGATCATACTGCAAATAAAAATGTAGAGTGTGAAGTGCCTATCTTAAAAAGTTTACCTTGTGGGCATGAAGTACTTGTTCCGTGCATTGAGTCAAACCAGCAAAATATTTGTCAAGTCCAGGTGGCCATTAAATTGCCCTGTGGGCAGCACACCAACTTTGTACCATGTTATAAAGTTGCTGGGTCATCCTCAAAAATTCAATGTACAGAAGTAGTCACCAAGTTGATGCCTTGTGGGGAAGAGGTTCAGTACATATGTTTTGAGGGATTGAAACATGATCAGTGTACTGAAGTAACTTTGAATTGTGGTCATAAAGTTCCATGTATTACACAAATTGGTAAGTACAGATGTAAAATCCCAGTACAGCACATTCTTCCATGTTTACATGATGTTTTCCTTCCTTGTTTCAAACAATCTCTTGCCATAAATATGCGCTGTAAGAAACTTATAGCAATTAAACCACCATGTGGGCATGAAACACAGATCCAGTGTCCATCCAAAAGCTCCAGTGTGTTAGAAATGCAGTTATTTTGCAAGTTGGAATGCTCGTTCACTTTACCATGTGGACACAGTTGTATTAGCAAAGAATGTGGTAAGTGTTATGCTGATGGTGAACATAAGTTGTGTCAGGTGCTAGTAGAGAAATCGCTGCCTTGCAGTCATCAGCAAAAGTTCTCCTGTCATATTAAAGATCCAGTTTGTAGTGCAGTGTGTGATACTAAACTTTTGTGTGGCCACCAATGTCAAGGGAAGTGTTTCTTGTGTTTCCAGTTAAATATACATGATATGTGCATGAAAAAAGTTAAGCAGATTTTACCTTGTGGTCATCATACTAAATGGCCTTGTGGATCTCCAATACCCTTGTGTGAAGAGCGCTGCCTGTTTCGTTGTGATCATTTCCAATGCCTAAACAATTGCCAGCGTCCATGCATTACATGCAGAAGACCTTGTGAATGGAAGTGTGAACATCAGAAGTGCACTTTGATGTGTGGCGAACTATGCAATCGGCCACCATGTAATAATCAGTGTACCAAAACTTTGTCATGTGGTCATAAGTGTTCTGGATTTTGCAGTGAACCTTGTCCTAATCTTTGTCTGGTATGTGATGTTGGAACTGATGAAAGGAAGAAAAATTCAAAATATGTGCTTCTGGAAGACTGTCAGCATTCATTCCCTGTGGAAGAGCTAGATCAGTATTTTGCATCAAAGTCTAATAATTGCTGCCCATCATGCCCATTATGTGGTACTATTATTGCCAAAAATCATAGGTTTGGTAATCATATCAAAATGTGGCGTGACTGCTACAGGCATGAATCTGTGCTTAAATGTAATGACAAATGTGTTGGACCCAGTTGTTCTGACAGTGTATCAGCACAGAGAGGTCTCACTTTTCCGCGCACTGTAAAAGCGTGTGAAGTATATTCTAAGTTTACACGTCATGCAGTAGTGATCTTAGAGAACGGAGTTGGATCTTCATATTTTCCTATAGCCATAAAATTGTTTAATAACTATTGTATGTTATGTCATATCAAATCATGTATTCCTTGGTTCAGTTTGAAACATCATGGACTTGATAAAACTTTCAGCCAACTTCAGTTTTGGCTCTTAAATCACTGTGCTCGATGTAGCTTACAGCAGCTTACAGAAAGCTGTCTGACTGTCAGGCGATTATCAGTCTTGATTTTGATTAAACTTCTGAGTGACAGGTATAATCTTGCAAATCATTTTACAGAAATTATATCTTTGTTGGAATCCAAAAAATTTGGTTGCGATGAAGAATGTGAACTAGAAAAACTGCTGAACAGTAAAAGAGACAAGACCATTACAGAAGCAGAAATGAACAGAACTAGCAATAATTCAAGCGTGAAACAGTTAACAGGATACAGAGCTACCTGGGGTGTACAGCAGATAAGGAAAAGCAGGAGACCTGTAGCAGACAGAAATAAACTATTGTTATCTATAGTTTCAAGTATTATTAATTTCCATTCAGATGTGAAACTTTGCCAGGAATATGCAGAATTCATATCATTTGATTTCCGTGAATATTTTGTTTGATTTGTCAGGCTATGGAACGTAAAGCTGCCTTTTTACATATCTGATATGAGTATACGTTCATATTCAATGTAATTTTCATTAGCTGTTTGTTTTTGTGGTTTGTAAGGGTTTTTCACAATCATACTTTACTAAATTTCATAAGAATGCCTTTCATAATCATAAGAAAGATATTGTCATATAGCAAGAGATGCTAGAAATGATTTCTCTAATTCATGCTTGTTCTGTGAATAGCATTTTATGAGCAAAAAGGGAAACTGCTGTTGTTGTATGTAGAAAATTGTGACTTGTTATTGGAGGTGAAGTGCATTTGATGCATTTAACAAAATTACTGTGTGGTCAATGGTTGCATTAAAGTATTACAGGAAGTGTCTGTATTAAATAAGTGGATCAATAAAATCTGTCTGGTATTTTCATAATATGTTGAAACTTTAATAAGTAAAATGTTTCTTTATTATCAGATACAGCACTAAATTCTTAGTTGTTTTCAAGAAAAATAAGAATCACACCTTTTTAAGTTGCAGTATGTTTTGTCATGTAATTAAACTCCAGTTTTCATTGCTACATTAAAAATACTAAAACATTACTTTGTTTAATTAAAAATACTAAAACTCTATTTTGTTTAAATATATAGTTTTTTTTTGTTTTTGTTTTTTCTTCTCCTCTGCTTCTAATAAATGTATACAGTAGTAGTTCATGAAAGCAGGATATCAGTGTTCATGAAATAAAAGGGTTTTGAAATTAATAAATTTGATTATTGATCCTTATTTTAGTTCTGATTTTTCTTAAAATTATCTTGAAGTCCTATATGTTACGTAGCAAATCCACTTTCATAATTGATAAGATAAAAAAAATTAAATCAAACCGGGACCAATAAAGTATGTAGGTTAAGTAAAAGATATTGCTTCCTACTTTATAATATGCTGACAGATGGCAGCACTGGCATATTAGAAGAAATTGTGGCATATTGTATAGCAGCTGTCCTTTCACCATAGTTGGAGGCTAGTTGTGTTGTTATTGTGCATGTAATGGTAGCCTGCACTGAGCACTTAGTGTTGTCACATTTTGAGAATATAGTATAATTAAAATAGTGACTGTCCAAGGATATTGCATTCTTGATACCTGGGATGAATACAGGGTTGTCCACTCTTGATATTGAGTGACAACTAGAGGCCTCGAGTACTTTTGTGAACCCTTTTCACATATTGTCTTGGTTTCGTATTTGCATATCCATGCGGAAATATTTGCATGATACCGGATGTACGTTTCTTTGTTACCTAAGAAGCTGAGATAAAAAGTGACTGTTTCTGAGATCTCATTGTGTAAATGACTGGCGAAACAAGCAGATGCCAGAGGTTAGCTGGCCCATCGCAGTATGCTTTTAGCGACATGCAGTGACTAAATTTTTAGCCACCGAAGGACTCTGTCAAATTGAAATTCACTACTGAATGCAGATTATTGTGGTCACTATGCTTGCACGAACACTGTGTTGCTGGGTCAAAATCCATACAGGTAAACCAGGAATAGTTAACAGAGTGGACGACTCATGACAGCTACCAATGAGTTTCAAAAGTAAAAGGTTGAAGAATTGGTTAAAGGATAAGAATTAGGTTAAGAATTGGTTAAATGGATCACTCAAAGGGAATTACTATGGTTTAGCTTATCATTTTACAGGAACATGTTCACACAATGTTTTTCCAAATCAGAAGATTTGTGCAAGATGGGTTCCTCACAAAAGATGAAAACTTTGAAAGTTGAAATTTGTCAGCTACTTTTTTCACACTGTGAGAAGAACAATGTAGAATTTCTTCATAGTGACAGCCAACAAAACATTAGTGCATCATTACAAACTGGAAATATGTGTAATATTGTCACAAAAGTTATGCAGGGAAAAAAATCAAAATCCAAACATTTGCAGGGTTATAGCTTTTTTGGGGAAGCAGGTGGTATTATTCACATAGATTTCCATGAACCTGGGATCTTCATCGTCTCGGAGCACTACATTTCAACACTCGGAGCTGAGAAATAATAGTTAAGCAAAGTTCAGATGTAGAAGTACAATTTGTTGCGACATAACAGTTTTAGGCCTCACACCTCGTGTACCACCATGGATGCGATTTAGAAGTTGAATATCATAATCTTAACACATCCCTTATACAGTGCAGACTTGGTTCCATGTAATTTTGCCCCAGAAATTAAGGAAAATCTTCATGGACATTTGTGTAACTCAAATGATGGGGTGGAAAGTACTGTCGGATCCTGGGTGAAGAAACAAACTATAGAGTTTTTTTCCCTGACGGCATTGATGAACTCGTCCATCATTGGCAAAAGTGTGGAGAATAGTGGTGATTATGTCAAAAAGTAAATACAAGTAATAAAAGAGCTCATTTCAAGATTTTGTTTTGTTTTTCTCTTATTAAAATACCTTTATTAAAACAAACTTGATTCAGATAGATGCACATCTTTTTCATTCAGCCATTATACTTCCACCATCTAACGCTCCTTAAACTGAGTCTTCAGGTAAAGAAGTTCATATGTTAGGTCTGGACATGCACAGGTGCAAAGGAAATTCGTCCTGAGAGTTTAGAAGGTGGTCTAAGTTCACTCTAGCTCTTTTTCTCTTTGTGTACTTGTATGATTGCTTACCATGAAACTGACGGAACATTGCTATTTCTTGTTTGTAAATTATTCATGAAGTAGTTTTCCATTCGCATTTATTTGGTGAAATTGTGCTAAACGAACATGAAACGTCTAGTACTACAACCTCCCCCCCTCCATTATGAACAAAGTAGCAATATGCTGTAATGGCTTTACGTCACCCATAAGAAGCATGTATACATTTTACATGAACCAGTCAGTGTGTGTTCTTTCAGCCCATGGCTACACTTCAGGAATTGCTTCTGTAAAATTGCCTTCTGCAGCGCAGTACCTTGAAGCTCTCTCTGGTGAGTGCATTTTATGCTACTGTGATGGTCTGATGTTGCTATATCCAATATCTTGTAGGTGTGGGATGGGGCAAGTTTAGGATTATTTGACTGAATACAGCAGTCAAATAATCCTAAACTTGCCCCATCCCATACGTTTTGTGACAGTTTACTGAGTGTGCGGTTATACATTGTTATGGTGTAGCAAGGGGTGTGCTGGATCTTTGTGGAAACATAAAATGATCTTAATGTTATGTTGATCATATTTTATGATCTCTGTTACCACCAGTATAGCTCTTACCACCAGTATAGAAGACTGCAGTGTGCTAAACAAGTTCAACACAGGTAGTGACCATAGATTGGTGAGATGTAAGATGCACCTCAACACTAAACTCGAACGTGGCAAGCTCATAAGACAAACAAAATGTATTGACATAACCAACCTTAAAAAATACCATAATACCTTCAAGTTGGAACTGAAGAACAGATTGTCTGCTTTAGAAGGCCTAACATCGTAAGAAGTGGATATTTCTGAAGTTAACAGAAAAGTAACCAAAGCTCTTATGGAAACAGCAACAAAATTAGCTGGGTCTAAGAAGTTGCATGTGAACAAATTATCAGGAAAAACCAAAATGTTGATGCAAAAAAGAAGAGAGATGAGGACAACTAAAGAAGATGTGACTTCCAAAGTGGAATATATAGAGCTATGCAAGACAGTACGAAAAAGTATCACTGAAGACGTATGGAAATTCAACTTAGTAAGGGAAGAAAACAGATTATTCATCTCAGTAAGGGAAGAAAACAGATTATGGCACTGAGAAAAGAAGATGGTCTGTAACAAGAAATAGAGGCGAAATTTTGACAAGAGTGAAAGATTTCTACTCCAAATTATATGAAAGGGATGATACATGTACTCCAGGCATCATGAAAGGTACCAGTAGCAGAGTTCTTCCAGTCCTTCCATCAGAAGTTGCACATGCAATCAAGAACATGAAGCGAGGAAAAGCTCCAGGAGAAGATGGAATTACTGTAGACATCATACAAGAAGCAAGTGGAGAAATCGAAACAGTACTCGCCAAATGTTCACTCGATGCCTTAACGAAGGGAAGATTCCTGAGGATTGGAACAATGCTACAATGATCCTGCTACATAAGAAAGGTGACATTGAGGATCTCGGAAACTACAGACCTATCAGCATCCTCTCAGTGGATTATAAAATCTTACAAAAGTTCTTTCACACCGCTTGAAGGTAACACTGGACATGGCTCAACCGAGAGAACAAGCTGGATTCAGGAGTGGCTACAGCACAATAGATCATATCCACGTACTGAGAGAACTAATTGAAAGAGCGAGGGAATATGAACTTCCATTGTGCATGGCTTTTATCGATTATGAAAAGGCCTTTGATTCGGTGAAACCATCAGCAGTGTAAGGCTCTGAAATCCTGCGGTATTGAAGATGCGTACATTAATATTATTAAAAACATCTATGAAAATGCATGTGCAAAGATTCGGCTGCTTGAAAATACGACAAACATAAAAATTGGAAAAGGAGTAAGACAAGGTGACACCATATCTCCGAAGCTCTTTAATGCCACATTGGAAAATGTCTTTCAATCACTGAACTGGGAAAACAAAGGGATAAAGATTAATTGAGAGTATCTAACCCACCTTCGTTTTGCTGATGACATAGTCATTTTTACAACTACCCCATCAGAGCTGCAGAGTATGATCCAGGAACTTGCTGACAAGAGTAAAGAAGTGGGATTAAAAATGAACTTTCAGAAGACAAAAGTGATGTTCAATGCTTTTACAAGAAATGAAGATTAATCGATTGATGGAGAAAAGCTGGAGATCACGTACGTTTATCTTGGACAGCAGATATCAAGTGAGGGTCACATTGATGAAGAAATTAATCGGCGTATAAAACTTGCCTGGAGAGCTTTTGAAAGAAACAGCATAATTTTCAAGAGCAATATGCCATTATGTCTTAAAAGAAAAGTGTTTGATCAATGCATCCTTCCAGTGCTTACTTATGGTGCAGAGATGTGGACCTTAACTAAAAGAGACATACAAAGGCTGCAGACAACTTAAAGGGGCAGGGAGAGGTGCATGCTTGGTGTAACCAGGAGAGATAAGAAGAGGAACTCGTGGATCCGAAAAATGACAAGAGTGGAAGACATCATGATCAGAGTTAAATCCCTGAAATGGCAATGGGCTGGACATAAGGCCAAAAGGACAGACCGTCGATGGACAGCCGAAATTTTAGATTGGATTCCAAGCGACAGGAAAAGACCCAGAAGAAGACCACATAGGAGATGGGTGGATGAAATTCGCAAGTATGCGGGAGTGACATGGAAGAGACTGGCACAAGACCAACCGTTGTGGTGGAAACTTGGGGAGACTTCATCCAGCAGTGCATTGATAATGGTTGACAATGATGATGATGATGATGGTATACACACAGGCGGAAAGTGAAAAAAGAACACCAAGAAGGAATTGGCGGACGATCATGAAATTTACATATGTTAATGGGGTCGAGTTTACGTAGATGTGATGTTAATTTCGGGTCCAACCGGTGAGTAATTATGCCACAGCACGGCATAATATGCAAATTATCGCCGGTGGCATTTAAGGAGTATGGCAAAGTGAATGTAATCAGTCGTCGGCGTACGGACACGTGCGAAGACCCTGAAGAAGCTGCAATGCCTGGACATGAGAGACATGTACAATTTCAGCAGTTATCGGACTTTGAGCGAGGTCATCTAGTCGGACTCTGCGAGGCCAGGTGTTCGGATCGTCGTATTGCGGAGTGAATTGGACAGGAAGTATCGTTGGTGGTACGATGGTGGCGTAGATGATCCGAGGAACATTCCAACATGAGAAGATGGGGAACCCGGAGTCACAGACAGACTGATGAGCGGACCAATCGATACATAAGAAGAGTGGCGTTGTCAAGCAGGACATCCACTGCAACGCAAATCCGAGCTACCGTTGTGCCTGAGGTGACTGTGCGAACAATCCGCAACCGTCTACTGGATGCAGGACTACGTGCACGTGTGCCTCTGGCATGTGCACCTCTGACTCCAGTCCACCGTCAGGAATCGCTATAGTGGTGTCGCCATCGTCTGCACTGGAGAACGCAATGGCGATCTGTCGTGTTCAGCGATGAAAGCAGATCCTGCTTAGGAGCCTCCGATGGCCGTATGCGTGTTCGCATACGGCCATCAGGGGAGCGGGTCCACCCTTCTTTCATCCGCCAGCAACACACAGGGCCTACACCTTGTCTCCTGGTGTGGGGAGCGATCATCTGTCACTCCCGTACACAACTGGTGTTTGTACCGGGTACGTTAAACAGCACCTCCTACATCAACGACATCATTCAGCCCGTTGTGCCATTTGTAAGGTCAGTCCATCGTGGTGTTTTCCAGCAAGATAACACATGCCCACACACGACATGTGCAACGCAACATGCACTTAAGGGTGTGAGACAACTTCCATGGCCTGCCTGCACATTCACCAGATTTGTCCCCCATTGAGCACGTGTGGGATTTTATGGGACAACAACTTATCCGGTCTCCACTGCCAGCCACGACCATCCCCGATTTACGCGTCCAGGTTGAGGATGCTTGGAACTCAATACCCCAAACTTACATCCAACATCTGTACGAAAGACTCCGTGCCAGAATTGCACAGTGTGACGCAGTTCATGGTGGTTCAACCTCGTACTAACCATGTTACATGGAAATGTTATTTTTCAGTTTACCAGGAAATACAGCTATATTTTACCATAATGTTTTGATCACGTTATCTTCTGTATTCCGTTATTATGCTGTATAAATTTCGTTGGTATCAGACGTCTCCTTCTTGGTGTTCTGTTTTCACTTTCCGCCAGTGTATATATATGTGTGTGTGCATTTCTAAATAAAGTTAATGATTTTTTGCAACTCCTAGTGTTATCCTTATCAAAATTTTAAAATTTTGGTCATGCCAATCAGAGTATGCTTTAAAAATTTAAAGTTTTTTCCTTTAAAATGTTTTTTTTTCCTTTTTTGATTTGCAAAAACAACTTTGTGTTTCATTTTTTTGTTGTTAAGGTTCTGTATCTTGGATTGTTTTAAAACAATTGACTTTGTCATTTATATCTCCATCAGTTTTCATGTATATCCCCAAATGGAAGCAATCCACTGTGTTGCTAACCAACCACCAATATCTAATTACAGAGACATCATGCTTATCAACAGTACATGTGAGATCTTTCCAATTTTGGACACTTTTGGGTAGAGTGAATACAAGAGGGTGAGTATGTAAATACACTGGCGTGCAAAAATTAAGGACAAGACAGTTTTTTGGAATGTAACGTCATGCAGAAGTGCTTCACATCGACTCAAATCATACTATAAGATCCCCAAGATGTAAGAATATGGGACAAGTGAGCAAAACCGTCCAAACAAGGAATCCAAAGGATACAAAAGCATTTTATTGAAAAGGTAGCTTTGAGCACAACTGGACAGAAGACAGAAACGTCTATGTGACAGGTGGCTGCCAAAAAATCCAGTCTTTAGTAGGGGATATGATCACCCCTGACTGCATTGCAGGATTTACAACTTCTGTCCATGCTAAGGACGAGGTTGTCAAGGAGCTGTTGATGCATGGCCTATTCCTCTTGTAGTGCCAATCGCAGATGCAGAATCATTGCTGGCGGCTGGTGACGTGTTGCCAAGCATCTCCCGAGAAGGTCCCACATGTGTTCGATTGGATTTAGGTCCGTGGACCTTGCAGGCCAATCAATGCATTGAATATCTTCACTCTCCAACAGCTCTTCGACAGCCACTGTACGATGAGGTGTTGCATTGTCATCCATGAAGAGGAACTCAGGACCCAAAGCACCTCTAAACAGACGCACGTGAGGCAGGAGAACCTCGGTACAATAGCGGACGCCACTGACTGAACCTCCTTGGATGATGTGGAGGTCAGTATGGCTACCAAGCATGATACCGCCCCAAACAAGAACTCTGCCACCTCCAAACCTGTCCCTTTCGATGATGATGGAGGTGTGATTGCGTGTTCCCTGCTCTCTCCAGATGTGTATATGTCCAGAATCGCTCGTCAGATCAAATCGGCTCTCATCCGTAAAGAGAACTCAACCCCATTGCTGATGTATCCAGTTCTTGTGTTCCTTGCACCACAAAAACCGTCGTCTCCAATGAGCAGGCGTTGATGGCACACGCCGTACTGGTCATAGTGCAAATAGACCACCTTTGTGCAGCCTCCTGGCCACGGTCAAACGCGATAACAGACGTCCAATTGTCTGTTGCATGTGCCTTGCGATTTCTCCCACTGTCTGCCTCTTCTCGCCTGCAGGACAATATACTGGTCGTCCTCCGCCGTGGTTGCGCGTGGACGACCACTGCTAAACTCTTGGACAGTTGTTCCTGTCATTTAAAATGCTCTCCAAGCTCGTGAAACAATGCTGTGAGCGATCCCAAACTCCTTGGCCACACTAGTCACACTTTGACCTTCTTCCCAATTACGCGACCTTGGGTAAAGTAATCCAGATATCGTCTACTGGATTGCCTGTTGCCCATATCACATAGTGGCAGCATCTCGACGTTGTTCCAACCGATGTACACCGTGCAATAGCTTTCATCGAATTGCTGAGCATACACTGCCCATGTGCTTTATACCCTTCCGACATCCCCCCTCCCCCTCTACGTCATGCTGCATATATGCATATGCCCTACCGTACCGGACCCTAGTCTTATCTCCTGAGTCGTCTTTCGGTCCGTTCTGCCTGCTCATTCCGCTGTTATGCTAATTTCTCCTCTTCATCCTTAATTTTTGCACACCATTGTACTACTTCCAAACTTTAGACTTGTCAAAAGCAAAAAATTTTCCACTTCAGGCCAGAACTATTTTGAAGAAAAGCAACCTTCCACAGTTTGGAGATTTGCCTGACAGGTAGAGCTGATCTTGATAGCATACATGAGAAACCATGAAAAACATTGCAATGGAATGCTATGATTTTCAGTCCTGTAGAGAAGTGGATATGGAAATTTTATGCATGAAGTCAAGATCACAGTTGATTTTCCAAATCTTAATTTGTCTACAAGAAATGTTTCCCCAACTAAATGCTGAATAAAACACACATATTATGGGATTTACTTAGGAATAAATAGATGTTATTTATTAACGTCAGATTTTCAGGTAGTAACTCTATCTTTCATCAGGACTACACTATAGTAAAAAAAATGACAAACAAAACTGGTCTGGACAGACATTTTCAATCTACTGGACATAAAATACTGTGGGACTCAGTAGAAATTCTGACCGACCAACAACATTTCTTCAAGAGAAAACTGCTGGAAGGTCTTGAAATTGAGAGTAGAGGAACTACATTAAACGATTTTAAAAATTGGAGTTTTATCCTAGGTTGGCAACACTTATTGTTTCTGATGAAGGGTAGGGTTACTACCCGAAAATTTGACGTTAATAAATAAAATCTATTTGTTCCTAAGTAAATCCCATAATCTGTGTGTTTTATCTATCATATGATTGTCTAGGAATGGCCATGACAATTATTACTAAGTTTATAAATGCTGAAGAAAGCAATCGGATATCATAAACTCCATGAGCCTTTTACACTACAAATATCGAACAGGTGATAAAAGAAGTAAGCTGTACAATGCAGCAAAATATTGATTTTATCCAGTGTCACTCCATGTTTGATACTTGCAGTCTCCTTCATTCCAAAAGGCTGACAAAATTACTTATTTGTACAGCTTTTTAATTTGCTATGAATAATACATACCATAATTGTAAATTTTAATTTGAAATTTACGTTTCATTTGTACTAAATATTTCCCATATCTTTATTGTAAAATTTGGTTTTCCACTAAATGTATTAACATTGTATTTGCTGTAATGTCATAGGACAATTCAAAGTATTAAAGCAGATTTATTCTGAAGAAATAATGACTTCTTTATTTCAGTAGGAAACTTCATATTTATTTTGACAGAACAGATTTAGTCCAATGAGAAGAATAATTAAGTAGTTTTATTCAGTGGGAAATTCGATGATGAGTTGGAATTATATTTAAGCTCACACTGCTTTTCAGTATTCATTTTCGATACAGTGATCACTACTGCTGAAAACCTAGTTTCATAAGAACATTAAGTCAGAAAACAGATCAAAATATTAATTCCTTTATTTCCTGGAGGAAAAGATCTTTTGAAATGAGTTACTATGAAAAAAAAATGTTTAGTTTCCTTGTTGAGAAATGTGGCATCAGTACTAGAAAGTATGAGAACCATTCCTGCAAGTTCAACAAATATTTATTGTGCAGGACCTTTCTTTAGTTGTTTTTTTTTTCTCAGTATTTCTGCATTTTCAATTATCACAAGACTGCAAAGAATCCTCTAACACTGGAAATGGACTTCACATTGTAATTTAGAAAACTAAACAATACCCTCACTGTACCGTACAGAAGTAGAATATCCATGTAAGATCTTAACAATGCATCATTAAGACTTGCATATAAAAAGGTAGTTTTTTTGTTTTGTTTTTTTTACATGAAAAAGAAAATATTCAGGAAACAGCTATTCATATTCTGCTTCTGTATTTCAGAGGGACCAGAGGCTGCACTAACTAAGTTCCCTTGTGCAATTTAGTGTGCAGCGAAATTTTTGGTATTGGTCAAATGAAATGCTGGAAAAACAGAGCATTAACAATACTGCAAACATGAAGAAATGGGAGGAGGGTGGAAGTTGAATTTTTTTTTTTTTTTTTTTTTTTACAATTACATTGTAAATATTTATGCCATAAATGGCCCTTTTAGCACATGTGGGCTATTAGATTATTCTAACTCCAAAAATGTCACTTTCAGTTGAAATTTCTTGAAAGCAAAGGCTATGAAATTTCCAGGCAGGCTTAAGCATATGCATAGTACAGAACTGGACCATAAATAGTTTTACCTAACAATCAACTATTTCTTTTAAAAAAAGAAAATGGCATCTACATAGCACTTAAATGATTAAACATTCATTTTTTGATGACATTTGCAGGTTTTGCATTGGGAACGATGTGACAATATTTTTGTTTGTAGTTTGACTACTACTGGAGAATTTAACAATAGGTGTTATCAGCTCTTCAGTTAGAGCCACTGGGTGTAATGCTAATAAGAAAACTTAGCATCTGTGTCTTTCACAGTGTTGCCAAGTCCTGTAATTGTGAACCAACTAAATCTAACAGAAAAGTCAACTAAAAGTATGAGCCTTTCAGAGACTTTAAAAAAAAAAATTTTTTTGCGAGAATAAAGTGAATGAAAGTACACAATTTATAGTCTTAAAGGCACTCTGCCTTCATGTTTTCTATTAAATTCAAGTTCACTAAACCTTAATGTTCTTCATTTTTTCTAAGTATTCCTCTTCAATAGATACACACACACAAATGCAGAATATTGTCGAGTTCAAAACTTGACTAATGAGTGTGTCATGTGAAGCAACAAAACATCAAATATAATCATTTGACCAACCATGATCTCGCTCCAAAATAAACCAAGACAGAGTCATTGTGTGTGCAAAAAAGAAAGAGAGTCAATTTACACCTTGTAAGATTGCTAGGAATTTTAACATGACCACCACCTGTGCCTTGGGTCATTTTGCCTAATAGACCACCACACTGCATTGAAAACATGAGAAGAAAAGAAACCAAAGTAACCGAAAGTACAATAAGAAATGGAAGTAGTAATTTTAAATTATGAAAGCCACTACTAATCAACTGAATTCTGTTTGCAGTCAACCAGATTTCTCTACTGTTGTCTAAAACAAAATTGTACCAACTGAATGTTGCGCAAAATCAACCAGATTTAGCTTAAAATTGGCAGTGTTAGTCTTTTGGGCTGAACTTGCTCATGAGTAGGGCTAGGGTTTATATATAATAAAAAATTCAACAAAATATGTACATAAAATATTTATTAAAAGTGAAATATGTGATATATTTCTTTTTATATGTTTAATAAGTTTCTATAATTTGTTATACAGTCATAAGGAATTGAAAAATTACTTAACAAATATTAAATTACTTTACTCAAAACCAGGGTTTTTAACTAACTTACTGCTAATATAACTAGCAACAACGTAGCACTCAGGTTGTCAAAAACAGCTCCAGTTTTCACTCAAACTGCCTTTAAATTGGCTGAACAGCCTCTCGACGTCACATGAGCTAATGGGTAAAAACTTAAACCCCACTATATCTGATGACAAGAATTCCTTATCTTTTAAAACAATACAACTGCCAGTTGAAGTTTCCCAGATAATTTTTATAGTTGTAATATTTCTTGGCCTAGATTGTTTTTTACAGCACTATTTGCCTTGTGTTCCAACATGGGTGGGTACCTTTCCTAATATTTCAATCATCTGTTCAAATTTATTCAAATTATTTATCAAAGGAGCACTTGAAATTTCAAGTTCTGTGATATCATTATCCTCAAACGTGTCTTCAGGGTCATCCCATACCAAATCAACACAGAAAAGTAACATTTTCAACCAGACCTCTTTCAATTCTTAGGAAAACTTGGCAGTTCATAGATTACCTAACAATAAATAATTCTGTATATTTTCAATTTTTTACTAGCATTATTTATTTATTTACAAGGAATTGAAATTTTATAAAGTATGGATTTTATTTGCGAAGTATCCTCTTTAGAAATGCTGTAACTTTTGACCTAATAGACGGAGAGTCTTGAAATAAGGCTTATTTTATAGATAATTGTGTCCTCATTGTTTGGATATGCTACTTAACCACGAAAAGTATCTACAAAGTTTCAAGGTCATTGAGATTGACCTTTGACCTTGAATTTAAGAAAATGCGTCCCTCTGATTTTACTAAAAAAGAAGTACTTTGGAGATGCATTCTTTTTATTTCTCCTGTAGTAAATTTGTTATGGGACAACAATGGGTTCGTGAATTACAAAAATACAAGTTAATGTACACTTTAAAATTTAATGTAAAAATTACTTTTGGAAACAGTTAATGCACGGTAATATATGGTTTCAATTACTGAAATTGTGACTACATTTTATTTTTAGCAAATTGTTATTAAATGTTTGGTATAATAATTTTGTTTCTTTCTTAATTTCACTTTCCATGTGTTTCTTTTATCATCTTTTTCCTGTGCATCTAAATTTTGAAACAAAACAAAAAAGAGGGAAGAGGGGAAGGGCAGTCACTGCCTTTTGTCTTCTTTAATATTCTATTTACGTATTATTCAGTAAAAAATGCACATTGTGCTGTTGGTTTTTCTGAATTTAGTTATTTCTATTTAAAGTACTTCCTTCCTTAGTTTAATTTTTATCTAAATTACTTCATTTCATAGCTGTTACACTTTGCATTTGATTTTCTTGCAATGTAGTTTGTGTTTGCATTTTGTTGTGATTTGTGTTTGTTTTTTGTTTTGGTTTGTGTTACACTTTAGTTTTAGTTTCTGTTACACTTTAGTTTGGGTTTGTGTTAGCAGTGAGCCACAGCTTATATTTTCAGCATCACAGACAGTATTTAGTTCAGTCTGTTGCTCAATCAGTAGCATGCTCTTACTTTTTCTTCCAATCGTTTAGAGATCTGTGTGTAAGCTATACTTTTCTAGTCATTTAATTTTATTTTGTAAAAAAATCTGGAATGTGTAACAGAAAAAAGTTGTGTCACTTAAGCTATTAATGATGGAATCAAGATTTAAAACAGCATCCTGCTGCAATCCTTTTAATGAAGAAAAACATGGGAAATATAGAAAAAATTTAAGAAATGTAGTTCCTTGGATGATATGCAAATCTCCTTCTTTACAGTTAAATACAAAAATTTGTGATAAGTGCAGAAAAAAGCTTTCGAATTTAGAGTGTGATTTATCAGAAAAAAAGACAACTTCTGATGTAGATGATGATGGAAATCAGGCTTTTGCTCAGTTGTCAGCACTGAACTCACTGAATGAGAGTCTTCAAAATATTGGAGAATCACCAGTTAAAATTAAAAGACTTTCAGAATCAAAGTACCCAAAACTGAAAATTTCAAAGATAGAAAAAGTTATTAAGGAAAAGATGCTTAATATTCCTAAAGAAACTAATGATGCTGTTAAATCAACTCCAGCAAGTGAAATAATAGAGCAGCTAAAAGCTAAATTTCTGGAAACAAAGAATAGAAGTACTAAAGTTACTATTTTAAACATTGTTACCTCAAAGCTGGAGCATTAGAAAAATTCAGTTTGAATTTCCCACAGCAACAAATTACATGGCTCCAAAAGCAAAGGCACTTGTTAAAGATCATGGAATCTTAACATCACCAAATCCAAAACCTTGCAGACTGCTGAGCTCCACTACAGAAGCAGCAGCTGTTAAATTTTATAATTCTGATGACGTCAGCAGAATTATGGCTGGTAAAAAAGATTGTTTCAATTAAAGTTGGGATGCATGCTCAAAAGAGATTAATTTTAAGTAACTTGAAAGAAGTGTATGCTCACTTAAGGAATCATACCCTGATTGCCATGTTGCATTTTCAAAATTTGCAGCATTGCGACCAAAAAATTGTGTCCTGGCTGGTGCAAGTGGTAAGCACACAGTATGTATATGTACTATACACCAAAATGTAAAATTGATGCTGGAAAGCAGTAAATTACCTGAATTGGCTAAGATAAATTAGGTTGCAAGTTAACTTATCAGCACTGCCTAAGTGCAATGATATGCAATCCTCCTCATATATGTTGCTTCTTTAACGAATGTTCAGAATGTCCTGGGTCTTTAAATATAAGAAAAATAATTGAAAATGTATTTGAAGAAAACAGTATTTCTCATGTCACATTCAAACAGTGGATTTCTACTGACAGATCAGTGTTAGAAACTTTGGTGAAAAATTCTAAGGATTTTATAGATGCTTTCATTGAGAAATTGATAACTTTGATTCGTCATTCATTTATCGCCACGCAGCAAGCCAATTTTCTTAATGATCTAAAAGTGAATTTACAAGCAGGTGAATTTATTGTACTGTGTGATTTTGCAGAAAATTATTCATTTATTTTACAAGATGAAGCTCAAGGGTTTCATTGGAACAATGCTCAAACAACTATTCACCCATTTGCCTTTTACTTTCATGAACATGGTTCTATTTCTTTGAATAAAGCTCATATTGAGAAATGGCTTCCTAGTTTAATTGAATTAATAATCTAAGGCAACTTATGGGAATTTACTAGGAATTTTTTTCCATTTATAGCAAATTTTCGGAGAAAACTCTTCTCCTTCTTCAGGCTCTCTTGTTGTTGTCACTTTTTGCTTGTCACTATCATGGTTACGGTTTACCTTGACGGTTACGGTTAACCTTGACGGTTTAGGTTATTTTTCAACAAATCCTGCCAGATGTTAGGCAGGGAAAATCCTTTGCAGTCATTGATGATGGAATTTTGATTTTTCTCAATCTCTATTCCTTCTTTCAGTTTTCTTTTTTGGAAATTGCTTTGGAAACTGATTACTTTAAGGGAATTCCAATCCATGCTGTGCCCAGTTTCTCTAACATGCCTATCTAATCCAGTCTTGTTGGAGCAATTTTTTATAGCTGCTTTATGCTCAGCTATACGAGTTTCTAGTCTTACATAGGTGAAACAGGTCGCAGACTAGAAACTCGTATTTCTCATGTCACATTGTGCTGTTGGTTTTTCTGAATTTAGTTATTTCTATTTAAAGTACTTCCTTCCTTAGTTTAATTTTTATCTAAATTACTTCATTTCATAGCTGTTACACTTTGCATTTGATTTTCTTGCAATGTAGTTTGTGTCTTACATAGGTGAAACAGGTCGCAGACTAGAAACTCGTATAGCTGAGCATAAAGCAGCTATAAAAAATTGCTCCAACAAGACTGGATTAGATAGGCATGTTAGAGAAACTGGGCACAGCATGGATTGGAATTCCTTAAAGTAATCAGTTTCCAAAGCAATTTCCAAAAGAAAACTGAAAGAAGGAATAGAGATTGAGAAAAATCAAAATTCCATCATCAATGACTGCAAAGGATTTTCCCTGCCTAACATCTGGCAGGATTTGTTGAAAAATAACCTAAACCGTCAAGGTTAACCGTAACCGTCAAGGTAAACCGTAACCATGATAGTGACAAGCAAAAAGTGACAACAACAAGAGAGCCTGAAGAAGGAGAAGAGTTTTCTCCGAAAATTTGCTATAAATGGAAAAAAATTCCTAGTAAATTCCCATAAGTTGCCTTAGATTATTAATATGGTTCTATTGTTTTACAGACTGGAAACTTAATTATTATTTCTGACTATATGAAACATGATACAGTAGCAGTTTACACATTTCAAAAGTGCTTAATTAATTTTATAAGAGAGAAAACAGTCAGTTCAAAAAAATGTTCTACTTTTCTGATGGATCTGCAGCTCAATATAAACAGAAAAAACTTTTGAACTTAACATATCATGAGTATGACTTTCAGCTGACTGCAGAGTGGCATTTCTTTGCCACATCACATGGTAAGAGCATATGTGCAGGGCCGGATGGATTTTTGCGGGGCCCGGGGCGAAATTTCATTGCTTGCACTAGGAAATAAATATCATATTTTAATAAAGTCGTTACGTGAAAGATGTCCGTAAAGAATACACAGGATGTGAAACCCACAAATTTGCTTGTGACGACGACGGATTCGCATCCCTCTGCGCTCCGGAGCTGAATGCTTTGCCGATTAAGATACGCCGACGGAATTTATCTCTGTAACTTTTCCTTTTTGACATGTGCTTCACCTCTGTAGTATATACAAAAGGAAAACTATCGTAAAGACAAAATGATTATCTCAAAGAAACATATGCTTTAAGCTCAAGAAAAAGACCAGAATATGCATTGAAAGTTCAGAGAGAGAGAGAGAGAGTAAACACTGTTAAAATCTCCGATTTTCTTTTTCTTTCCGAGGAGATGGGGTTGAGTTTGTATTTTCACTTATTATATAAAAACTGCTTCACAAAATGACAAAAAGCTATGTGCGTAGTGAAAATTTTTGGATTGCGAATATTTTAGTGTAGAAATAATAAATAATAAGTTCGTATAAATAGTTTTTTTCTCCTGATACATGTTTTAGTGATTGACTTTTAATGCAAAATGGAGTAACTGACAAATTAGTGACTTTTTAAACTTTTATACGAGCTCATATGTGGTTTTTTTAAGAAAAATTCCAGTAATGTTTTTAAATTCACTGAATAAATAGCCTCCGTGTGTAGCCCGAAACCAACTTTGATATTGTTCTTTTTTATTTATTTTTTTATTTAAGTATCTGGTTTGCATGCAAATTGTTAAATATATAAAAGCAAAGGCCACAAAATGATGAAATTAAATTTGCGATTTCATAAATTCAGAAAATATCAAGGTCGTTACAATAATCACTTAAAATCTACAGATCTCCGTATTTGTACGGCGAAGGGCGATAACCTATTCGAAAACTGGGGGATTAGAAACAAATAAACAAAAAAAAACTTAAAAAAAAAAAGAAACGTCTTTTTAAGGGCCTCGCACCCGAAAACTTTCACACACCAAATAATAAATTTTATATAAATAACTAAATTTTTTTTTCTTAAACTGCGAGCCCCCTTAAAGGCGCATGGCCCGGGGCAATTGCCCCGGTTGCCCTTATGGTCCAGCCGGCACTGCATATGTGATGGACTGGGTGGTACATTAAAGACGTTAGCTGCTGGGGCAAGTGTACAGAGGCCCTATCAAGACCAGATAAGATAAGGACACCCAGGCAGTTATATGACTGGGCTGTGCCAAGTATAAGAAGAATGAATTTTGCTTTTGTTTCCAATGAAGAATGCAAAAAACAAGATATGCACTTGATTGACAGGTTTTCTGCTTCACTTCCAATAGCAGATGCACAAAAACTTCATGCTTACATTCCTATCAAGATTCGAATATTAAAGGCTAAGTGCTATTCCACATCTCACAATTCAAATGATTACTATGTCAGCAGTGATGTGGAAAAAAATTTACCACTGTCACAAATCAATGGTTTTGTTACTTGTATGTATGATAATTTCTGGTGGTTGGCTTGTGTTTTGTCCGTGAATGAAGACAAGGATGAAGTTAAACTTAGCTTCCTCCATCCTCATGGACCATCACCATCTTACAAATATCCAGCTCACTTGGATATCTTGATTGTGTCTCGATCAGCAGTGCTTACCACAGTAGATTGTCTTACCGCAACTGGACGTACATATACACTAACAGCAGCAGAAGGCAAATATGCTTCTGAAAAACTTCTGAAACAGAACTGAAATAGATACTGGTAAGATGTTTTCTGAGATATGAAAATTTACTTTTTCAAGTTACCTCAGAAAGAAGACGAATTACCATATGTAACTGTTATGAAACAATGAAATATTTTAGAACTCATTCGTTTTCTATATTTACAATATGGATATGTTCTAATAAACCCTGATAATAGTATATCATATCCTTCTGCTTATTAGGTAAGTTAGTGTTTTAAACTTTCATCCAAATTTAGTTGCATTAAGAAAACATATATATTCTCAATTTAGAATATTTTATGGGTGCTAACAATTTTTTTAAACAAGTGGACCCTCTAACAAATCACTTCTTAAGGGCTGTGTGTATGGAAACATGTTAGGAACTAAACATGACTTTCAGTGAAAAACATTTTGTCACATCAGTTCTGTTCATTATTCACTGAGAGCATGGACCTAATTTTTTTTTATCCCTTGAACACTTAGTTGTCCCACCATGAAATTGAGAAGCATAAAGGATTAATATCTCATCTACAGAAAAGAATTTTTTTGGTATAATTGAAGGGGCTCATTTTTTAAAATTCAAGGTCAAATTGGATGACTTTAAAATGTTAGTTATCCATTGTCTGGTCAAGCAATACATCATTAGAAAGAGCATACAATAATCTATAAAATAAGCCTTATTTGATCACTTTGGGTCAAAGGTTAGAGCATTTTAAAGTAAGGTACTCAGTCACAAAAATGCCAAATTTTTAGAATTTCAAAATTTTATAAAAATTTTATTATGCAAGTAGGGAACAAGTAATTAAGTATGGGATCGACGGTGCTGATTCATTCAGATCAGTGACGCCGCAAGCTTACGCGAGACCCTCTGACTAACTAATAATTTTTGTTAAATCAACCTGGATAACTGTATTTTGCACACGTACGCAATAGAATATTTTTATTTTCTGATAAGGTGATGCTAAGCTTTTCACTAATTTATTTGTTATACAAGGAACTGATATTTTTCTTAAACTTGTAACTGTAACTGCTATTATTATTAAGCTCAACCGTCGTTCTCCTTTGCTAAATAAAAAAAAAGTAAATGTTAGTAATACTATTCAGTATGAATTTTTTAAATGTTTTACTATAGCTGTGTATTTTAAAAATGAAACCTATGCTGAACAAAAAGTAAAATGTTTTAAATAGGTACATCAATTTCATAGTGAATTGTAACACATTAAGAAAATGTCCTTCAAAAGTTAGAGAAACAGTCCTCGTGTTTCATGAATATACTGCTATGTAAAAGGAAAACTTCACGTTTTACCTGTCGCGCAAAGAGTACTTTTTCTTGCCTTTTATCCAGCAAAATCTTCAATAATATCATTGTAATTTAGTTTTAATGCCACATCGCGTTCTATTGACAATGTAGCGAGTTCAGTTAACCTTTCTTGAGACATTCTTGTCCTCAGATACGATTTGATTGATTTCAAGCGAGAGAAACTTCTTTCCGCACTCGCGACTGTTATTGGCACAGTTAACATGATTCTGTACGCGATAGCTACGTTAGGGAAGGGATTTTGCTTTCTGTTTAAAAATTGCAATACTTGGATGGCAGTATTGATGTCGTCCGGAACTAGCTCTGGCTATTTTCAATTCTGTGAGTAGCTTCTCTCCGCATATATCGCGGGAATTTCCTGAACGAAGGGTCAAATCCAGGTTTTTGCAATATTTCATTAGAACTTCGTCATTCATTTTCGGTAGAGAGTACAAAAATTCAAACTTGTCATTGAACTCCTTATATTGTTCAAACCGAGATTTCACAGACTGTAAAGCAGTGTCTATAATAGGATAAAATTACTCTATTTTGAAGACTTCCTCTGCAGATTTTGTATTTCTCAAGGGCTCGTCGTCTACTTCGTAATCAAAAATTGTTTTTTTAGCCACTCTGCTCAGAAAATTTTGGTTCAACACCTAACTGTTCTCGAGCGGCCAGAATTGCTGAATTGAAGCCTTCATTTCGAAATTGGTTCAAAAATTTAACCAGGTTCAAGAGAATTGAACCTGGTTAAAGCAAGTACGAATGAGCCACCGAAGAAAGTTAATAGATCGCCTAACACAGCGTCCAGTTGACTTCACGTGAACACACACACACGCAACTGTTTTTGCTTTCGAAAAACAGCTTGGGAAAATCTCCAAAAAGTGGATCCCAAGATAGGCGGTAAAACTCAAAGAATGTTGCGACGTGATGTCCACTCACACCCGTCAATCACAGAGTTTCCAGCGGCGTGAAGAAAATATATTGCTCTCGGTGCTGCCCTTTGAATCAGAAAGAGGGAGCGTAAGTATGACATCACTGTGATGTTGGTATATGCAGACTAGCGGAGAACTGGGATGGTAATTTATATGTTTTGAAGTTTGAACTGTGGGGATTTTCTTTTTGTCTGTATCATCATCATCATTGTCAACCATTATCAATCCACTGCTGGACGAAGGTCTCCCCAAGTTTCCTCCACAACGGTCTGCCTTGTGCCAGTCTCCTCCATGTCACTCCCGCATACTTTCGAATTTCATCCACCCATCTTCCATGTGGTCTTCTTCTGGGTCTTTTCCTGTCCCTTGGAATCCAATCTAAAATTTCGGCTGTCCATCGATGGTCTGTTCTTCTGGCAGTATGTCCAGCCCATTGCCATTTCAGGGATTTAACTCTGATCATGATGTCTTCCACTCTTGTCATTTTTCGGATCCACGAGTTCCTCTTCTTATCTCTCCGGGTTACACCAAGTATGCACCTCTCCATGCTGCTTTGAGTTGTCTGCAGCCTTTGTATGTCTCTTTTAGTTAAGGTCCACGTCTCTGCACCATACGTAAGCACTGGAAGGATGCATTGATCAAACACTTTTCTTTTAAGACATAATGGCATATTGCTCTTGAAAATTATGCTGTTTCTTCCAAAAGCTCTCCAGGCAAGTTTTGTACGCCGATTAATTTCACCAATGTGACCCTCACTTGATATTAGCTGTCCAAGATAAACGTACGTGTCTGTTATCTCCAGCTTTTCTCCATCAATCGATAAATTCTCATTTCTTGTAAAAGCATTGTACATCACTTTTGTCTTCTGAAAGTTCATTTTTAATCCCACCTCTTTACTCTTGTCAGCAAGTTCCTGGATCATACTCTGTAGCTCTGATGGGGTAGTTGCAAAAATGACTATGTCATCAGCAAAACGAAGGTGGGTTAGATAATCTCCATTAATCTTTATCCCTTTGTTTTCCCAGTTCAGTGATTGAAAGACATTTTCCAATGTGGCATTAAAGAGCTTCGGAGATATGGTGTCACCTTGTCTCACTCCTTTTCCAATTTTTATGTGTGTTGTATTTTCAAACAGCCGAATCTTTGCACTTGCATTTTCATAGATGTTATTAATAATATTAATGTATGCATCTTCAATACCGCAGGATTTCAGAGCCGTGGTAACTGCTGATGGTTTCACCGAATCAAAGGCTTTTTCATAATCGATAAAAGCCATGCACAATGGAAGTTCATATTACCTCGCTCTTTCAATTAGTTCTCTCAGTACATGGATATGATCTATTGTGCTGTAGCCACTCCTGAATCCAGCTTGTTCTCTCGGTTGAGTCATGTCCAGTGTCACCTTCAAGCGGTGTGAAAGAACTTTAGTGAAGATTTTATAAACCACTGATAGGAGGCTGATAGGTCTGTAGTTCCTGAGATCCTCAATGTCACCTTTTTTTATGTAGCAAGATCATTGTAGCGTTGTTCCAATCCTCAGGAATTTTCCCTTCATTAAGGCATCGAGTGAAAATTTGGGCGAGTACTGTTTCGATTTCTCCACTTGCTTCTTGTATGATGTCTACAGTAATTCCATCTTCTGGAGCTTTTCCCCGCTTCATGTTCTTGATTGCATGTGCAACTTCTGCTGGAAGGACTGGAAGAACTCTGGTACTGGTACCTTTCATGATGTCTGGAGTACATGTATCATCCCTTTCATATAATTTGGAGTAGAAATCTTTCACTCTTGTCAGAATTTCGCCTCTATTTCTTGTTACAGAACCATCTTCTTTTCTCAGTGCCATAATCTGTTTTTTTCCCTTACTGAGATGTCCCTTTGCTATCTTTAGGCTTTGGTTGTTTTCAATTGCTTTCCTTACTAGTTCACAGTTGAATTTCCTTACGTCTTCAGTGATACTTTTTCGTACTGTCTTGCATAGCTCTATATATTCCACTTTGGAAGTCACATCTTCTTTAGTTGTGCTCATCACTCTTCTTTTTTGCATCAACATTTTGGTTTTTCCTGATAATTTGTTCACATGCAATTTGTTCTTAGACCCAGCTAATTTTGTTGCTGTTTCCATAAGAGCTTTGGTTACTTTTCTGTTAACTTCAGAAATATCCACTTCTTCCGATGTTAGGCCTTCTAAAGCAGAGAATCTGTTCTTCAGTTCCAATTTGAAGGTATTATGGTGTTTTTTAAGGGTGGTTATGTCAATACATTTTGTTTGTCTTATGAGCTTGCTACGTTCGAGTTTAGTGTTGAGGTGCATCTTACATCTCACCAATCTATGGTCACTGCCTGTGTTGAACTTGTTTAGCACACTGCAGTCTTCTATGACGAATTTTTTGTTACACATAATAAAATCAATTTCACTTGTCGTCCCATTTGGATGTCTCCATGTCCATTTCCTGTGTGGCTTTTTCTTGAAAAAGGAGTTCAAGAAGAAAAACCCTTCTGCCTCTGCAAACTCTACGAGAGTATTTCTACGCTGGTTTCTGTTGCCGTGACCGAATTTACCCACTGAAGTTTCATTCTGTTGCCGTTGCCCTATTTTTGCATTGAAATCTCCCATAATTATCTTCAAGTGCTGCTTGCCTTTATTATTTAGATCACGAATTTCCTCATAAAATTCTTCAATTTCTTCTTCAGCATGACTTGTGGTGGGTGCATTAGTTTGAATAATCTGAGCCTGGTATCTTCTGGAGAGTTGGATAACGAGTCGTGCAGCTCTGTCAGAGGAACTTTCAACTTCTACAACTTTATCCTTCAGTTTCTTGTTTATTATAAATCCAACACCACTAGTTCTGCCAGTATCTGTCCCACGATAGTAGAAGAGATGTCCACTTTTCAGTTCAATGAGATCTCCTTTTCTCCTTACCTCACTTAGCCCGACGATGTCCCACTTGATCCTTTGTAGTTCATCTTCCAATTCAAGAAGCCTTGAATCAGAAGATAGGGAGCGTCCGTTATACGTTGCCAAGTTCAGCATCAGATGCAGCCTAGTCCGGTCCTCCGGGGATTCTTAGCACCCTCTGCCTTCATGTCGCACTGGCCGCTGCCTTGGCCAGGTACATTCCAGCTGCCGGAGACTGAGGGCCAAGATTTAAGTTGTGGAGTCATTTTGGAAGGGTTTGGCCATAACTCACCACGCTGGCTAAGCGGGTTGGTGAGTGTGGGATAGCATTTCCTCTAATCCCGATGGTATAGTTATACCGCTATTGGCGGTCGTCAGAGCCCCTTTAGTGGAACACCCGAGGCACACATTTGATGAACAGAACATGGGTAATGCATGTATTATGGATATTGTTATGCAATACAGCATCCGGACAAAATAGAAAGGCAGAAGAGCACGGTGCAAACAAAAAAACAAGAACACATTTGACGAAAACAACAGTAATCAGGACACAAGAGCTTGTGGTCCTGAAAAACAAGGACTTGACGTGCGAAATACATAAGACAAAAATAAGAAGATATGTACAGGACAATTTAAAAGAAACACGTTGCATAACACAATGGCGGAAAATGCACGGTTCAAACAGAACACAAGGCCCGAACGTAAAAAGAGAACCAAAGTCGGGACACACAAGGTTGTGGTAGTTGAAGGAAACTACCGTGAAAGTGCTAGGTCACCCAGCGACGTGGTGAGCCTGGTGATAGAAATCTTGAGTCCGTTGATCTGTTTGCGAATGAACTTGGCCGTCTTAGCGCAAGGACCGGATAAATAAGAAGAATTGTTCAGATCGGAAAGCTGTTGCAGGAGAGCAGGAAGTCCAGCTTCGTGGGTCTTCGCATACTGGAAGAAGCCGTGTGCTTTTTGTGTGTAACAGGTGAAAGCATGCAGCTCCTCATACGCAAGAGGCAAAGACGGGAATGATGTGTCGCGGAGAGTCTGATCAAAGTCCTCAAATGATACCAGTGGGAGGAAGGGTCAGAAGTAGTATCAAAGTCTTAAAAATACGATGGTTTCTGGCGGGTACGGGAAGAGGAGCGAGTGGAGCTCTCTGCAGCTCTCCCTCGCCTGGTGGTATTTCGAGGAGGTTTGGGCGCCGCCTTCTTATCTTGGCGAGCGCTGTGATCAGGCTCAGAGGTGTCACTCATGGTCTGTTGTGCACTGGTGTAAGCGCCATCAGGATCTGCAATTGATACTTCATTATCTGGCACGACATGGTCGTCTGCAGGATCAGCTGGTGGGTCAAGGGCGCAGAACTTGGAGGACTCCGGCAGCACTGGAAAATCGGTCGCGGAGGTAGATGACGGCACACCAGTCGATGACGGAGCACTTTCTCGTCTGAGAGGTGCCTCAGACGAAAGTCGTGGAGGCAAGGGCGAGTCAGAGGATTGAAGAGAAGTCACCTGCGGTGAATCTTGTGGAGCAGCAGCGGGATTGGGACACTGCTTGTAAAAGTGCCCAAACTTCTTGCATTTGCTGCAGTGATGTTCAGTGAGCACATCAATAATATAACGGATTTGGTTACCGCACTTGGCTTTGAATTGAGTCGGGGTGGTCTGGATGTCTGCCGGGGAAGAAAAACAACACTACCCACGCGACGAGCAGGGAGTTGTCTTTAGGGGCAGCAGAATATGTCTGAATCATTCCAACCACACGGCCGAATGACGCAAGAACCGCAAATAAATCTATCGGTAATCTCTGGGGGCACCGGGTAGAAGGACACATTCATCGGGCGCTCGGCAACTGGGTTGGGAACAAGATGTTGATCGCCGATGGTGAGGCCGGCATTCGTCACGGCACGAGCAGAGTCGGCCTTGGAAAAGTATACGACAATCGTTCGGCCTCGCCGAAACATGTGTGAATGGCATGTTTTGGGAATTGCCGCTCTAAAGAGGTGCAATAATTTTTTTTTTTTTTTTTTTTTTGATTGGAGGTTTAACGATCACCGTGAGCAACTCAATGGGCTATAAGCAGTCGCCCGTCCCTAATTTAGGGTCACTGGTTCCAGGGAAGGAAGAGAGCCAGTGCCGTAAGACAAACACAACATCCATGCCTCGCCGGGATTCGAACCCGTACCCCGTTCGGACGAATGATCAGAGGCCATCGCTTAGACCACTGCGCCACCGGGGCTGCCAATAATCTTTGAAGAAGGTGTTTGGCAAGGATTCAAAGACAACACCTCTGTCTAAGATCGTAGTGAAAGCAGTACCTGCTGGCGAGTCTTGGGGAATTTCCAAATAAATGTTATTTCCGTTCCGTTGTAGTTGTGATTGGAGAGCTTAGGCGCCGGCGTACATGCCCTGCTGGGGGCGTTGCACAGTGGAAGAGGCCATGGCATTGGCATACGTAGACGATGATGTCACAGGTTTAGATGACATGGGGAAGGTACCGTTGCGTCGTCGTCAGCAACGAAGGTGGTAGCAGGTGGAGAAGGCAACTGAAAAGCTTGAGGAAAGGGGTTGTTAACATCACGAGTTGAGGGCTGTGCAACGCCGCCACTTGGGTAGGGCAGCGAAGCAGCACCTATGGAAGAAGAGGTTGTCGTCAACATTGAAGGAACACCGGAAGTGAGGTCCAGTCTCTGGCCCTCACCGCCGGAAGACGCCATTTGTAATGGCGCCGACTATCGTAGCTTCGACCAGCTCGGCCGAAAGATAAACAAGACGTAATAGGAAAAGAAAAAGGCAACTCACCAATCTGGGAGCATTAAAAAAGGATGGCGGAACCTTCCAAAGGTAAGTACTTGACAAATGTCAACCCCGCCTTCTCGTGGTGCATCCTGTTCCCACTAAAGGGGCTCTGACGACCGCCAATAGCGGTATAACTATACCATCGGGATCAGAGGAAATGCTATCCCACACTCACCAACCCGCTTGGCCAGCGTGGTGAGTTATGGCCAAACACCTCCAAAATGACTCTACAACTTAAATCTTGGCCCTCAGTCTCCGGCAGCTGGAATGTACCTGGCCAAGGCAGCGGCCAGTGCGACATGAAGGCAGAGGGTGCTAAGAATCCCCGGAGGACCGGACTAGGCTGCCATTTGATGCTGACCTTGGCTACCTATAACGGACGCTCCCTATCTTCTGATTCAAGGCTTCTTGAATTGGAAGAGGAACTACAAAGGATCAAGTGGGACATCGTCGGGCTAAGTGAGGTAAGGAGAAAAGGAGAAGATCTCATTGAACTGAAAAGTGGACATCTCTTCTATTATCGTGGGACAGATACTGGCAGAACTAGTGGTGTTGGATTTATAATAAACAAGAAACTGAAGGATAAAGTGGTAGAAGTTGAAAGTTCCTCTGACAGAGCTGCACGACTCGTTATCCAACTCTCGAGAAGATACCAGGCTCAGATTATTCAAACGTATGCACCCACCACAAGTCATCCTGAAGAAGAAATTGAAGAATTTTATGAGGAAATTCGTCATCTAAATAATAAAGGTAAGCAGCACTTGAAGATAATTATGGGAGATTTCAATGCAAAAATAGGGCACCGGCAACAGAATGAAACTTCAGTAGGTAAATTCGGTCACGGCACCAGAAACCAGCGTGGAAATACTCTCGTTGAGTTTGCAGAGGCAGAAGGATTTTTCATCTTGAACTCCTTTTTCAAGAAAAAGCCACACAGGAAATGGACATGGAGACATCCAATTGGGACGACAAGTGAAATTGATTTTATTATGTGTAACAAAAAATTCGTCATCGAAGACTGCAGTGTGCTGAACAAGTTCAACACAGGTAGTGACCATAGATTGGTGAGATGTAAGATGCACCTCAACACTAAACTGGAACGTGGCAAGCTCATAAGACAAACAAAATGTATTGACATAACCAACCTTAAAAAACACTATAATACTTTCAAGTTGGAACTGAAGAACAGATTCTCTGCTTTAGAAGGCCTAACATCGGAAGAAGTGGATATTTCTGAAGTTAACAGAAAAGTAACCAAAGCTCTTATGGAAACAGTAACAAAATTAGCTGGGTCTAAGAAGAAGTTGCATGTGAACAAATTATCAGGAAAAACCAAAATGTTGATGCAAAAAAGAAGAGAGATGAGGACAACTAAAGAAGATGTGACTTCCAAAGTGGAATATATAGAGCTATGCAAGACAGCACGAAAAAGTATCACTGAAGACGTAAGGAAATTCAACTGCGAGCTAGTGAGGAAAGCAATTGAAAACAACCAAAGCCTTAAGATAGCAAAGGGACATCTCAGTAAGGGAAGAAAACAGATTATGGCTCTGAGAAAAGAAGATGGTTCTATAACAAGAAATAGAGGCGAAATTTTGACAAGAGTGAAAGATTTCTACTCCAAATTATATGAAAGGGATGATACATGTACTCCAGACATCATGAAAGGTACCAGAGTTCTTCCAGTCCTCCCAGCAGAAGTTGCTACTGCAATCAAGAATATGAAGCGAGGTAAAGCTCCAGGAGAAGATGGAATTACTATAGACATCATACAAGAAGCAAGTGGAGAAATTGAAACAGTACTCGCCCAAATTTTCACTCGATGCCTTAATGAAGGGAAGATTCCTGAGGATTGGAACAATGCTACAATGATCCTGCTACATAAAAAAGGTGACATTGAGGATCTCAGGAAACTACAGACCTATCAGCCTCCTATCAGTGGTTTATAAAATCTTCACTAAAGTTCTTTCACACCGCTTGAAGGTAACACTGGACATGGCTCAACCGAGAGAACAAGCTGGATTCAGGAGTGGCTACAGCACAATAGATCATATCCACGTACTGAGAGAACTAATTGAAAGAGCGAGGGAATATGAACTTCCATTGTGCATGGCTTTTATCGATTATGAAAAAGCCTTTGATTCGGTGAAACCATCAGCAGTTACCACGGCTCTGAAATCCTGCGGTATTGAAGATGCATACATTAATATTATTAATAACATCTATGAAAATGCAAGTGCAAAGATTCGGCTGTTTGAAAATACAACACACATAAAAATTGGAAAGGGAGTGAGACAAGGTGACACCATATCTCCGAAGCTCTTTAATGCCATATTGGAAAATGTCTTTCAATCACTGAACTGGGAAAACAAAGGGATAAAGATTAATGGAGATTATCTAACCCACCTTCGTTTTGCTGATGACGTAGTCATTTTTGCAACTACCCCATCAGAGCTGCAGAGTATGATCCAGGAACTTGCTGACAAGAGTAAAGAAGTGGGATTAAAAATGAACTTTTAGAAGACAAAAGTGATGTTCAATGCTTTTACAAGAAATGAGAATTTATCGATTGATGGAGAAAAGCTGGAGATAACAGACACGTACGTTTATCTTGGACAGCAGATATCAAGTGAGGGTCACATTGATGAAGAAATTAATCGGCGTACAAAACTTGCGTGGAGATCTTTTGGAAGAAACAGCATAATTTTCAAGAGCAATATGCCATTATGTCTTAAAAGAAAAGTGTTTGATCAATGCATCCTTCCAGTGCTTACGTATGGTGCAGAGACGTGGACCTTAACTAAAAGAGACATACAAAGGCTGCAGACAACTCAAAGGGGCAGGGAGAGTTGCATGCTTGGTATAACCAGGAGAGATAAGAAGAGGAACTCGTGGATCCGAAAAATGACGAGAGTGGAAGACATCATGATCAGAGTTAAATCCCTGAAATGGCAATGGGCTGGACATACTGCCAGAAGGACAGACCATAGATGGACAGCCGAAATTTTAGATTGGATTCCAAGGGACAGGAAAAGACCCAGAAAAAGACCACATGGGAGATGGGTGGATGAAATTCGTAAATATGCGGAAGTGACATGGAGGAGACTGGCACAAGACAGACCGTTGTGGAGGAAACTTGGGGAGACCTTCGTCCAGCAGTGGATTGATAATGGGTGACAATGATGATGATGATGATGTGTAGAGTAGAATATAAAACACACTCTTTAATTTGAAATCCCACGGAAATTGGTAGCTGTAAAGTGTTATGCAACTGTTGTTGTTTCTTTGCAGATCTGAACTTCCTCCTATTGGGTCCCTTGCTCAAGTTCCTTTTTGGAGTAATTCAAAATCAATCGTTCAAAGCCTGCTTAAGTAGAAATTCTCTAGTAGGCTCTCACCCATTTGTGTGATAGTTGTGAATGGCTGGTTGAATGAATAAACAAGAAATATTTTTCATTAAAGTATAATTATATAACTCTTTGTAATGTTAATGAAATTTTCCTGGAGGTTTAAACGAATTGGTAATACAGGGTGTTTCACTCGCTCTCGGTCCCTGATTTTCCCTTATAACTTGCAAACTAATGGACGTAATTCAGTGGAATTTGACACGGATCTACCTTGGTGTATAAGAAGCATGGTCAGCGAACTGCCGAGGACAGCGAACACGGAATTGGCCTTCACTTTGCGCAGGCGCGACACACGGGCTAGAGAGTAGCTAGTGGCGGCGCTACTCTCGAGTCCGTGTGTCGAGCCTGCGCGAAGTGAAGGCCGATTGCGTGTTTGCTGTCCTCGGCAGTTGGTGTGACGCATCTGACTGTGCTGTTGTTACGGGATCGTCAACAGTCATCGTGCCTGCAGAAAGAGCAAAGCTGCATGCATATCGAGTTACTGCTGTGCACGAATTGAAACCTCCCAACCAACAGAAGAAACGGAATTACTGTCATTGGTTTCAGCAGTTTGTCAATGCACATCCCGGAATACTGGACTACACGTGGTTCTCCGACGAGGTGTGGTTCCACCTAAGTGGGCACGTCAATTCCCAGAATAGACGTCTTTGGGCTGGTGACATTACTAACACCGTGCATGAGACGCCTCTTCATGATTAAAAAATTGAGGTGTTGTGTGCTGTGTCGCGGCTCCGCATTATTGGCCCAGTCTTCTTCCATACAACAGTGGATACCGCAGTCTACATGGAAATCTTCCATGAGTTTGTGAATCCTTTGGACGACGTGGAACTCCGTACTGGCTATTTTCAGAAGCATGGTGTCACCTGCCACACCTCCAATGTCAGCATGGCTGAAATTGTTCCCTTCTTTGAAGATAGTGTCCGTTCTAAGGGACTTTGGCCACCAAGGTCGCCTGACCTTACAGCACCGGATTTCTTACTATGGGGCATTCTGAAAGGGAAAGTGTATCGCAACAAGCCACGGACTCTCATGGAACTGCAGCAAAACTTTCGGCGGGAAATTGAGGCTGTGACTCCCGATGTGTTGATGAATACCTTCCGTAATATGGAGAGGCGTCCTTGATGCTAATGGCGACCACGTTCAACACTTGCTCTGAGATCCTCATGCTTCTCATACACCAGTCGACTTTCTACTTCTATCATCTGCAGATGAGGTAAAATGGTTAAATAATGAGTGGTATCTATGCCAAACTGCCGAAACAGTTCTGAATGATCTAGCGACCCATCTTGTGCTTAGTATTCTTCCAATTTTATTCATTTTTTGGTCTAACTGTAAAGCACACACTGCCAGTTCACGTTGGTTCTTAGGTGATTTACTGTAGAGAGTGTATAACTTATCCATAAATATCTGAAAATGTTTCACACCACCTACCTGGTCAACTGCGTCACTCAATGCTCCAACCTGTGATTCATATAGTGTCACACAATAACGTTCGAATATTTATTAATGAGTTTATTTGCAATCCCGGAATTTTTACTCCAACATTACATTTGCACATCACTTGCAAATGAAATTAAATGCGCTTTTAAGTAATCATCGTGAAAACCATGCCTGTCCAAGCAATTTAACAAAAGTTCAAACACTGTCTCAGATTTTTGATCAGGTAATTCAATTAGGACCATAAACAGAAAATTTGGGGGAGTTTTTTGCTCACTTCACACTTTAGATACACAATCAAAGTTGATCTGACCCTAAGGTTGCGGATTCGTCGATAATGACAGAAATGTTCCCCGAAATGTCTAAAACCTGTTGTATTATTTTATTCTTCATTTAATTGGAAATATGATCAATAATGTCTACAGCACTGTATCTTGAATGCAGCCCGACACCAATGTCTACACCATTTAAGTTTTGCAGTTCCAAAAGTCCAAAATGGTCAGAATGAGATGTATCGCTTTTAGCGATATAGTACGCGGTCCTAAATATTGGTTTTGTTCAGGCCACATGGGATGCTTTCATTGAATCACACACTTTTTTAAGAGTTTGTGCTTTTGCTTCAGAATTTTATTTTTTCTGCAGTTCAGTGAGAAGTAGACTGTTTATGCTCTAAAAAATGTTTTCGAAGAGAAGTAAGCTGCTTAGGCCTTCACGATCCATAAAATGTAACATTATATGAAAGCCACTCTTTTGAAATAGCAATTCGCTGTTTTTGAAAAGCGCCTAGGGGGAAACGTTACTATACATTTTGCAACCAAGTTTCCCATTTTTATAGTCTATCATCCATGTAAAAGTTTCTTTTCTTCGATTCCACATTTCTTCAGTCAACACGGAAAAGGCCATTGTGTCTGGGAACCCCTTTCTAAGGAGCACGAATTTGAACTAGGTAAACCCTCCAAACCACTATTTAAAACCTCCATACCGGGATTTTTTACGTTTCCGTCATCTTTGAAATCTGACAATGAGCAGTTTTTGGTCGTTTCAGTTTCACTCAGTTGAGATATCGTAATATCCAGCTTTTCATGATTCTCATCTTTTGTAGCTTGAATTGTCGCACGTGAAAAAGAGGACAAAGTTTTTTGCCTTTAATTAGGTTCCACGACTTTGTAAAGAGCGACACACAAACAGAACCGTTTAATAAATAAAAATTACTTGAAGATTAAAACGAAACACAATAAAAATCCTTTGCAGAAGTAAACGGCATAAACAACTAGCTTGAGCGGGAACCACGAGGGCAATTGAGAACTGAGGAGTGGGGAGAGGAAATGGCGCCACCACACGCGGGTGTGCCAATGACCTTGGCCTTGATAGGATTCCGCGCGCGAAACTACTTCTGTAAGGTAACGGAGTCAAGCCCCCAATAATTATTTTCATGTAGCAACTTTTTCTGTAACAATTTATCATTTCAAGTGTAATATAATGCAAATTCCAACGCACGTGGAGGACACGTGGTGCATTTCCTTTGTACGCCGTATTAGGGAGTGCCGAGCCAGGCACGAGCCTGATCTTGACCCGGACCACTGGGTCTGATGTATCTGTCAAAATGTCACCACTCCCAGAGAGAAGCGAACTCCAGGAAAACAGGATTCCGGAAGGGGGGGAGAGAAGGATAAGGCTAGAAAAGGGAGTGACACGTTCGCTCAGGAGGTCTTGGGCCGCGGGTGCCCTACTGGGCAACGTGCGTGATTGCCACGGAAAGGACCTTAGGTTCAATCACAGGAAGGTACGAACGCTCGATCCACTGAATATCCGCCGTGCGTCGGATGAGCACGTTAAGCCGTTGGACCCCGGGTACTGCCCCCTCCCCCGGTAATAAATAAGGGCGTCTTCCCCCCCCTTCTACTTCGCTTCCGTGTCACTTTCCTATCGGGCGCTCTAGCCCAAATCTCCTACTTTCCTATTTCTAAGGGTTATTTAAGACCTGGGGTCAGGCACTCCCTTCCTAAAATCATCTACATATGATCTGCTGCTCAGGAGGTTTTTAGTGTTTCGCCTTCGACGTGGTCGCACGGCGTGTGCGAGCTGAGAGTGTCGTCTCTCGGGGATTTACGTTTTGGCTGACGGAATAGTCAGGGTTTTTCGGCCATCAGAGATCGACCAGAATTTGGACGGAAAGACTCAAGTTAAATGTGGCGGTGGGTCTTCCGGGATAATTGAGCTACAGTAAAGTGTTCGCCATCTGGAAGTCTGTTGGCACGTGGAGATGGCTAATTGAACAGAGCTTATTTTCTCATTTATTAAATTTTGTTACGTCTAACAAAGGACTTGTTATTGGAGTTACTTGTTGTCTTAGATATTAAGTAATTGCTGACTACACGTTCCAGTACTTCAGCAGTCGAGTTCAACTCGACGGCACCCAAAAGAACCTACGTCAGGCCCGTTAGAGAGATTCGGAATCAGTAAGAACTAGTGGCGGATTGAACTCAGCGGGGCCTGACAGCTTCCATCACCTACTTCCGCCACCCACCCAATACGTTGCTTCCTTACCAGGTACCACCGTCACCCTTCCCCAATATGTTCCAACCTGATGAGTGATGACTCAATTATGTTTTAGAGAGAATGTAATTACATTACATAATCATTATTCTCCTAATCAACACTTTCTACAGAAATCACAGCGTCTTATTACTTTTATTAATTTCAAATTAATAAAAGTAATAAGATTATAAAAAATATGTTTGATATTTCAAATTATTAATTTGGAATACCAATAATATTTTCGAGACTAAGCATAAGATCGTGCAGTTTTAAGGAAGTATTTTACAACATTTTTTTTTATTTAGTTCCCTTAAAAAAGCAGTGCCGGAACGGCGTTCCGGCTCCACTACACCCCTGATTATATGCACTTGTATCCTGTCCCTTATTGTGGAATTATGACTATTTTGCTTTGTAATCACCGTTTCTCGTTGTTTGGTCGGGCAAATATGCCTATCTATACATACGATATATTTTGTTTTCAGTGCATATTCAGACCAATAAAGAACAGAATATGTACAAATTACATGAAATTCATGAATATGAATTTCAATTACATGAAAAATTACATGAATATGTACAAATTACAAATTACATGAATATGAATTTCAATTACATGAAATTCATATTCAGACCAATAAAGAACAGAATATGTACAAATTACATGAAATTCTGAATGCTATATTTTGGATGAGTATGGTACTGTGGTTTCAAATGGACAAAAATAAAAGAAAAGAAAAAAATAGAAAAAAAAGTATTTTTAATAGATCCTTCACGAGTCTTTATTAAACCCTCATGCAGAAGCGTAACTAAGGCGGTGCAAGCTGGGCGGCTGGTCCGGGCGCAGCACAAGAGAGGGCACAAAAGTCACTGTTTATAATCTGATAAAAATTAGAATTTAAGCTTTTGCACCAATTTCTGGTACAGTTTCTTTCGCGCCATAGTTTGTTATTTGCCCATTTACCGAATTAGCTTATAATATGCTTCGTCAGTTTGGGTAACCTTGGCAAATTGAAATTTGCATTTCTTCCTCAAATTTTCAGGAAATATCAGTTGCTCGTATTCAAAATTGAGGACACGGTTGGACATACGTTTCAAGAGTAGAAACTTTTTCACATTGTTGAAGGTTCTCTGGGGGTTATTTGATCATTACTGCGATTGAGAGCCATGATTTCCAGCTGCATTGGGGACGTTTATTGTGGTACCAAATGTTCGAAACAGTTGGAAAAAAGCCGCACAGACATTCCCATAGTGCTCCTCCTATAGAGATAAAATTAACGTCATACCAGAATATTATACATATATATTTTGAATTAGCAATATGGTAATATACTGTATATACATACATTGGATTCCAAGGAACAGGAAAAGACCCAGAAAAAGACCACATGGGAGATGGGTGGATGAAATTCGTAAATATGCGGGAGTGACATGGAGGAGACTGGCACAAGACAGACCGTTGTGGAGGAAACTTGGGGAGACCTTCGTCCAGCAGTGGATTGATAATGGTTGACAATGATGATGATGATGATGATACATACACTATTAAATTACAAATATGTATAGGATCGAAAGACATATGGGGGGGGGGGGGGAGCGCAAAATGTCGTTTGCACCGGGCGCAGAAATGCCTAGTTACGCCTTTGCCCTCATGGCTAGTTTTTTTCAGCTAGTTCAGCAGATATAAAAATTCCTAATAATCAGAGCCGGTCTTCCGTTGGAGATTCGGGTGCGAGCTATTAAAAATGGATTTTTGTGAACTGCTAATCGGTGGTTTGGCCTAGTGGTCAGCGTTCGTGACTGCCAAGGAGAAATCCCAAGTTAGATCCAAGGCAGGTACGAACGCTCGAGCCACTAAATATCCGCCGTGCGTTGGATGGGGCCGGACCACGGGTACTGGACCCCGAGGAATAAATAAGGGCTTCTACCTCGCTTCCGTGTCACTTTCCTATCGGGCACTCTAGCTTCCTATTTCAAAGGGTTGTTTAAGACCTGGGGTCAGACACTCCCTTCCAAAATCCTCTACTTATGATCTGGTCTGCGATTCGGGGGATTAATCATTAGCAGTATAAAATGGCGTAATTTAAATTTTGCTATATACACTGAAATGCCAGAAAAACTGGTACACCAGTCTAATACTTGGTAGGTCCACCCCCCCCACCCTCCGGGAGCGCAGGATTGCAGAAATACGACTGGGCATGGACTCCACTAGCTTCTGGAAATATGCTGTAGGCAATGCACACCATACTTCCTGCAGAGCGTTCCACAATTCGGGTGTATTCCGAGGTGTCGGATTCCTTTGTTCGATAGCGCGTTGCATGGTATCCTAAATATGTTCTATCACATTCAGATCTGGGGACTTGGGTGGAAATGGCAACACTTCAAACTCAGATGAATGCTCCTCTAACCACAAAGTGGCGTCCCGACACTTGTGTGGAGGTGCACTGTCCTGTTAGAACAGGTCCAACCCATCAGCATGAATGCAGGACATGAACGGGTGTACCTCGTTAGAAAGTATGCGCACATAGCGTTGGCCGGCCACAGACGTTTGTAGACGTACCAGGGGTCCCAGTGAAGTCCAGCTAAACACCCCATACCATTACGGACCCCACCCATCACCGCCACCAGCATGTACAGTTCCCTGTTGACAGGCGGGATCCATGGCTTCATGGGGTTTGCGCAACACACGAATCCTTCCATCTGCCCGATACAGTTGGAAACGCGATTCGTCAGACCAGGCTACTTGTTTCCAGTCATCAAGTGTCCAGTGGCGGTATTGCCGTGCCCAAGCGAGGCGCATAGCTCTGTGCCGTGCACCCATCAAAGGGACTCGAGTTGGGCGTCGGCTCCCAAAGCCTATAGCGTGCAGGGTACGTTGCACCGTCCGGACGATGATGTTTGTTGAGGCTCCAGCATTGAATTCCGATTATACCTGCGAGAGTGTTGCACGCCTATCGCGTGAAACGATTCTTGACAGCCGACGATGATCACGTTCACCCAATGTCTTTTTACGGCCACACTGGTATCGTAGGTTGGAGGTTTTGCCGGAATTCTTGTAGTCACGGTACACCCTTTCAATGGTCGTCCGTGAAAATCCGAACTTGCCGCCCCGGTGGCGCAGTGGTCTAAGCGATGGCCTCTGATCATTCGTCCGAACGGGGTCCGGGTTCGAATCCCGGTGAGGCATGGATGTTGTGTTTGTCTTACGGCACTGGTTCTCTCCCTTCCCTGGAACCAGTGACCCTAAATTAGGGACGGGCGACTGCTTATAGCCCATTGAGTTGCTCACGGTGGTCGTTAAACCTCCAATCCAAAAAAAAAAAAAAAAATCCGAACTTCGTTTCTACCTCCGATGGCTCATCTCACGAGCGCCAACTATGACACCGCGTTGAAAATCGTTTAAACCGTTATTACTTGTCATTCTCATGCCTAAAACAGCTCTGACAGCTGGAAAGGATGTCTATTGCTTTATATACGTACTGGCGGATGCAACCGAGTACGCGCATAGGTGACGTTGCTATGTATTTTGCATAAGCTCGTCTGTACCAGTTTTTCTGGCACTTCAGTGTACTGTATAGTTGTTAAACAGTAATAAAAGGAACATTATTTCTGAGTGATTAAAAAAAGATAAAAAATATATATTTATCGAAAGTCCTATTAGACACCCACCCACTTTTCATTGACATTTTCAAACTACACATCTCCGGTAGGGCAGCGCTTAGACCGCTCGTCCGAAATGGGCTCTGCCTCGAGTCTCAGATGAGTCAATGGAGGGTAGCTTGACTTCCCGCGTCCCCCTCCCTGGAAACAGTTGCCTTAAATCATAGTGACGGACGACTGCTTATACCCCAGAGAACTGCTCATGGTGGTAGTTAAACTCCGAATAAAAAAAATCTGAAAATTTCACTCCTCTGCTACATGATTGAACGCTCAAGTATGCTTTTATTAACTTCGGTTTACTAAATAATTGCTCTGCACTTATTATTTCACAGGAAAAGATTTCTAAAACAATAGTGATCTATGAAAAGAAATTTTTTTGCATCTATAACTTATAAAGAAAAACATTTAATCCCGACATAGGTATCTACTGTTGTCTCATTGTATTTCTAAATATGATCGTTTCATCTGCCACATGGCTACATTGGCTGATATCTGAAGACTGATTTCATATCTTCACCAGAAATATTATCTAATAAATAATCACGAAATCTTTATTTTTTTCTGAAAGAACTGCTTTAAAATATTCCATTATCGGTGTTATAACTGCACCACTAAATGAATAAAAAACACTTTAAAATCAGTTATAGTGTTACGCCCCGTGGCTCCAGACTGTTTAACGAATATCACTTAACGAATTTAGGTGGTAGGATGTCAGACATTGGCCGACGACCTGGAGGTAAACATTAGAATTTAGAACAATTACTTGTGGATTCCTGATCGCCGAAATCTTAATTATTGGTAAAGATAATGTAGCCTTCACATTTAGCCAATCAAAACCAAGAAATTCCTCTGGAACTAATAAATTACTCATTCACTTCAGGATTGGCACGAGACAACATACATTTACTTAATTTGACATAAACAGATAACCAAAATGACGAAGACTTGTATATATACAAATGAAGGAGGGGAGTAAAATCAACTGTCCTCTTTCTTAGTTAGCTCTTAGGATGAATTTATCGTTAGAGTTCAACGATATTTCATTGGTATATGCTCTTCGACTTTAAGTCTCAGCCGATGAAAGTTTATTGGCTGACCGCAACCAGTTTACTCAGCAACTAACATGCATCAGAAAAAGTACTTAAAGGGGTGCTGCCAGATTTTCCGAGAGAAACCATTCCTTATCTCTTCAGGTTTACTTGCAATCATGTACCACGGAAGGGACATCTCCAACCTCATTTTCTTCGCGGTAAAATCAATCTTCCGGGATCACCCTGGTTGCGCCATCGAGTCCAGCCCTATTCCGTCCTTCACGGGCTTGTTCAAGACTACCTGTTTTTCCATCACATTTTGCCTGAATGTGTTCAACCGGTTATCAATTTTTATAGCTCTGAAAGCATTCAGCACGTTGCAAGATGGTTAGATTACCCAGCTTTGCCCTCGGAATAAATGTTGGTCATTGATACCATTAGGGTCCCAAACACATAACTCAGTTGCTACCCTTCTGAGTTGTCACTTCGACCCTCGAGAACGCCATCAACTTTCCGATCGCTTGTCACCAACTTCTTTCCAGACATCGGCCCTCTCATACTTACACGGATCTCCCAAACAGAGGTCGACGGAAGCACGTGGGGGCCACAATGCATTCCCCACAACAACGCTGGCGTCCCTCGCAAGAAAGAGCAAGGTCGCGACCTCCCTCTCTTTAGAGTTATTTTCACAATACGTTCATTTATTTGAGGATTTCTATGTAAGAATGAAATTTAATCAATGAATGAATGGTATATAGTACACGCTATGTTAATCACGTTCGAACCCGTGCTTGAACTTAGTGTATTTTAAAATGAATTTCCTGTTGGATGCTGGAAATGGGAATTCACTTTCTTGAAACTTTATTTAGAACAGAATAAACAACTTTTTATCCAATAATAAAAGAAAAGTGTGAGGACTATTAGTGTGAAATACATAGAGAGAGAGTAGGAGAAAAACATTACGACTCCCCTTTTCTGGTATTTGGATCGTTTCCAGTATGGCAGTGGGCCCATGCAAAGGTGAAGGGCATATGCAGCGCCTTCTGTGATACATGCAGTATCAGGTGAACTCTAAGTAGCACAAAGGCATGGTAAGAGAACACTAAAGCCGGTCCTATTTATGGACTCTCCACCACGGACACAGGACGAGCCATGGGCAGCATTTCTACGGATATTGTACGGTATACCTGCGGACAATTTCCGTGGACTTGTGGAATCTATGCCTCGTCGCAAGGCCGCAGTGCTAACGGGTTGTGGAGGACCTACGTAATACTACGTAGTAGTTCGTAATGATTTCTCCTACAGTGCATAAATTTGAAACTTTGTGCGTGTGGTTCAACTACGTTTTTGTTTCTGAAAGGAGTAACTTCTAAACATTCATAAATAAAACAATACCTGGCCAGGCTCAATGAAAATATGGAACTTATTTTCATTGTGTTTTTACATAGCAACGATAATATTTTCTAATTGAAATAATTGTTCTGGCACACACGGGGGCAAGTGCCCCCCCTGAAATCTGACCATTTCCTTTCTGTTCTTGGAAAGTACTACGGAGATTTTCGTGATAACACTAATTTTAATGTTAATTTTCTGTTGGCCTTCTGGATGCATGTGTACGTCGTAAAAAACAGGAAGAACGATGGAAATTTCTAGTTAAAAAGACGGAAATTCACAGTAGAAAGTAATAATGAAATTTTACGTGCATTTTGAAGTACAGAGTATATACGTACAGTATGGAAATGTAGAAAATGCGAAGAAATGTAAATTATATCATACTCTGCAGTAGCCATTCAGTGCTGGAAAAAGATCACCTATAACGAAGTAAATTTCTCGGTCATTTTTGTCCACGCCGGGGCTCGAATCTGGGTCCCCTCATTCCGGAATAAGTCACTCTACCAATTGAGCTACGCGGACGCTCGTTCTGACTGCTATCTGCCTTTATGTCGTGTGCGTCCTGCTGGCAGGTAGGTCGAGGGGGGTATTATTATACTCACTTCCCCCCTCGAAAGAGGGCCGGGAGCATGGCCCACGGGTCAGCCGTGACCATGAATCGTTGCAGGCAGCCATCCGCTGTAGAACGTGCACTTGAGAACTCCCAGTCAATCTGGTGTGTGGAATACAACATCACACATTTTTATTTTTCGAAGCGCTGGAGAAGGGATTCTCTTATTTTTCCTATCTCGCAGTGTGGAAAGAACACCACACCACTGCGAAATTTTGAACGGCCGGGTCATCCGGAAAGTTCGGGCGCCATTATAACGAAGTAAATTTCTCCGTCATTTTTGTCCACGCCGGGGCTCGAACCCGGGCTCCCTCATTCCGGAATAAGTCACTCTACCAATTGAGCTACGCGGACGTTCAGTCTGACTGCTATCTGCCTTTATGTCGTGTGCGTCCTTCTGGCAGGTACGTTACACTCCCAAAGTTTTTTTCCAGAACTTTGTATTGTTGGTATCTCTTTTTTCTTGAAGACCGATTGAGTTGTCATTGGGGTGCATGAGATAAAGTAGCCAAAAGGCAAAAAGCTCAAAAGAATTTCCTTATTGTACCAACAAACTGCCTAATTTTATTTACCAATCTCTTTTATGTATTGGGAAGGGGGGGTCTTCTGATTTCCAATTGAATTATTGTGAAGTGAGTATTATTATACTCACTTGACAATAATTAAATTGGAAATCAGAAGACCATTATTATTCAAGAAGGCACAGTGGTTCCATATGGCGCTTATATATGTTATTTGTAGTTGGAATTTCTGTTTGCCCCTACCTGAAAATTAAGCTATGAGCGCCCATAGTAGCCGTGACGTATAAAACGTCCCTTTATTGGCGTGAAAATATAAGAACACAATGCAAGCTTTCATACACCAGACGGGTGGCTTCATCAGGTAATCGATCACTCTAAAGTAAATAAAGTAAATAAGAAGAAAGTAAAGAATTGCTTCTCATTTACTTAAGAGTGAGCGACTGCCTGATAAAGGCACCTGGCTTGCATTGTGTTCTTATATATTTACGAAAATAAGCGGACTTTTCATTTCTTTTCTCAGATTTTCGATTCTGTACTATTCACGAATCTCCTTTAGTACGTATATTCGGAGTTCGAAAAGTTGAGAATCGTTCCTTATGTTTTTTTCGGTCATGTACATTTTTTAAGAGGGCGATACTAATGATAATATAGTTCTCAAAGGAATAATTCTGCGAGATTACGACTCATTGCTATGTGTGTGGGGTCAATACAGAATAACAAATCTCTGATGTGTTGTAGGATATTCGAGGTGTTTTTCCCATAAGCGCCGTAGAAAAACAGCAAGTAAAACTATTTGTAGGAATTGATTAGAAGTGAACAAAAGGAGTTGTGGAGATTGCAACGTCCTTGGTACACTGATTGCATCTGTTCCAGAATGACTTCCTCCCTTCAGATGAGATTACATGAAGAGGCATTTCATTTTACGGTATTCGTAGATGAGACACGGACAGTCCTTCCACTGAATCACTTTCAATTAGCTACACGAAAATCGGCTCCAAAGCTCCGCGTTATGCCATTGCCGATAACTAACGAAGCTAGATGCGAAATCGGATTGCGTAACAAGGTTGCACAACCCTCCACCTCCTCTCTCCCTGTCTCTCTCTCCTCCCAACCCCGAACGCTTCGTCTCATCTCTTAGCTCTCAAAAGCATGCCATTTCGAATTGCAAACAGAGGGAGCCTGGCACTCCGACGCTCTCTCTACCAATGCCACATTGTCCAAGTTCCCCCGGGGAATCCTCTTAACCTGGAATATGCAACGGTCCTCCGAGGTTCTAATTTAATCCCTAAGTGACGGTGACAGCCGAAAAGGGTGGGCTAAGGCTCTCACTTGGCGTCCAGGAACCAACAGTTAACATCGACCTTTTATCCAACACTTGGATTTGCCAAAAGCCGTTTTTCGATATCCGCGTGATGCAAGGAAGCGGATCGACTGTTGCATTACGTCAGCCTCGTTTATTTTGTTTGGCATACTCACGCTGCGGCACGTCTCGTGTGCCCTTATGAATATCTGGCACTACTGATTAAAATGCGAACATTGTTGATAGCTACAAACTGGCAATATGAACGGTGATCGGCTTCGCTAAAAAAGTCAAAAGATTTTCGCTAGTTTATCACCCTTCTTGCAAGCATTATGTACATCATATGATTCTAATATCTTTAACAAAAATCAAGGACCATGTTCGCATTACCTTTGTGAAACCACGCGTCAGAAGCATAACAGCTTTCACATTTCGTTTTCTTTGTAGAAACCAGAAACCCAAATCAGGACGGGAGACTTTGTAGCTCTAAGGGTTGCTAGGGATTTTTCTAGGAAATTTCCATATTTATTTCGGTGGTCTTTAAACACCGAAATAAATATGAAACGTTTCCTAAAAAATCTCATAAAATATTAATTTAGTGTTATGTGTCTGATACATGGAGTGCAATAAAGAAAGTTCAAAATGTAAGATTGAAAATGATGGGTAGATCGGAAGCTCAAATCAAGTTCTAAAAATATGCAAGGCAAGTATCATTATCCCAAATTCCTTTAGACTTAAAAACCATTTAAAGAATTACTTTCAAGCAACTTTGCGAAAATAATAGAGAAAAAACTGCTGAAACGAAGTTAGGAAGCATCTTAGCTTATTATGAGAAAGTAAACGATGAAAACGAACATGACCAAATTGTTTTTCATAACAAGGATAGCTTACCTGTATGTAACGGACTCTTAGGTAAATAAATATTTTTACATAGAAACACATATTTTAGAAAATGTTGTATGTAAATACTTATTTTTCAAAAATTCCGTACGATAAATGCATAAATTTGCATGTTTTCTCCACATTTTCAATTTTTTACTGTAAATAAACCCTAAGTAAAAATTCAGTGACAAAAAAAAAATAATAATAAAACGAACAATATTGTAACGAGCGGGTGGAATTTACCGAGCTCTTCCCTTCCACGAGGACTCGTTTCATCTGTGCCGGCGCGTTGGCGAACGACGTCTTCTCTTTCTCTCGGAGAAGTGAAACCGGAAGTGCTACCTACCTACGAAAGCTCAGGTAACACATGAATAGGTCTCAAAGTCCACCACGGAGAGTATATACACGCCGCTCGCGTTATTGTCGATGTTGTTGTTGCGGTTCTGTTGAATTGTTGCTGTCTACATGCTCTTCTATCGGCGATGTTATTCTGTTCCTATAGTACGAGCTGAAGGGCGGTTGAAAAGTGCCCTGAGTTAATTATTTCTGTGCGGAATAAATTTCTGTGTTGCGTTTTAACTAGTGTTCTGCCTTTTCATTATGAGTTTGTAAGTGAAATTGGATCCTTCAAATTCGAAGCCCAAGAAAAGTAAAAAAAAATAAAAAAAGAACAGCATTCTATATAAAAAAAAAAAAAAACTTAAGGTGGATGTGATATCATGTAGTATTATTGTCCTCAAGAAAAATAAGTCCACACCAAACGCAAAACAAACGTCCACTGCAACTCCAAATAACCTTTTCCGTCAAATGTAAAGCTGTGGTTAGTAAGTTGAGTACTAATATTATCTTTTTATCACAGAAAATAACTAGTTACATTATCGTTAATATTTTTTTTTATTTTTGACAAATATTTTTCTATTTTTAGAAAATAGTTTTGAAACTATGAGCACATAAAAAGTAAATATTTCTTTCTGCTTTTTAGCATCTAAAAATCCGTGTCTTACTTTTTAGTAGGAATGTTTAGATGCTTATCTTCTCGTTGCGAAACAACTACCTTCAATTTGGGAAGACATTTTTCCTTCAAAAGCCTCTACCAGCTATGGGCTTCCCACTCTCTCCTCTTGCACCAAATTATGTGGGAAAACTAGAAGAAAAAAATCCTAAAAAACTTACATATTTTTGCCTATATAGTAGATATATGGATGGCATTTTATTTATAATAGATAGCACACAGTAAAGGATTTTCCAGAAATAATTCTAGACTATTTCAATGATTTAGATATCTCCCTCAAAGTCAGTTTAGAAATTCAAAAACAAAAATAAACTTCTTAGATATGATTATTTATTTAGGAGAAGAAAATTCCTTACAATATTATTCAGAAAATTTTTGAATACTAACAAATTACTGGATTTTGATTTCTACCGTACATATTCAATTAAGAAAAATGTTGCTAGATAGAAATTGGAAAAAAAAACAACAACGTAAGATAGCTTCCACAATAGAGATGAAAAAAAATCCCCCAAAGAACTTAAAGACATCCTAGCAGAGAATGAGACAGAAAATATTATAAATAATTCAGTAAAAAAGATCTCTCAAAAACAAGAAATAAAATTGACTAGGAAAATTACTTACCCCAAAGGTTTATTTGAGTCATTAAAGAAGGTTAGCAAAAAGTATAAGATTAGCTCCAAGTTTAGACAGCAAAGTAAAAAAAAAAAAAAATTCCGAAGAATAGTTCGAAAAGAAGAAAATCTGTTAAAAATGCAAGGTGTAATCTATGAAGTAAAATGTAGTTGTGAACTATCTTACACGCGAGAGACAGGTTGCAGACTTGAAACCCGAATAGCCGAACATAAAGGAGCTACAAAAGTTGGTCCAACAAAACAGGTTTCACAACATGGACTAGGATTCGCTATAGATCATCAGCGTTCAAAGCAGCTTCTTAAACAGAAAATTAAAAGAAGGACTTGAAACTGAGAAGAAAAAGGACTCCATCATCAATGACTTCCGAGGTTTGTCACTATCTATCATCTGCCAAGATCTTTCTGAAAAACTAACCGCAACTGTCGAGGTTAAATTTAACCTCGATAATAACGGGGGAGGAAGGCGGTGGGAGGGCGACAACAATTAACTGCCTCAAGAGTTTTCTCCAAAAATTTTCAATATCAGTCTAAAACTTCCCCTAGAAAATTCCCATAAAATATTAATTTAGTTTTTAATCTTTTATTTTTTTTATATAAAATATAAACAATATACTTTCTTACAAAAATTATTCTTTTTCCAAGGCATTCTTGACAAAGTGCTCCTCTGAATTATTCCTAGACACGTAGCATTTGTTTTTCCTAACGTTTGCGTGGATGATCATATAATGGAAACTTACGAAAAAAAATTGGAAAACGCGAAACATATGCGCACATGTATGTCAAAATTCCTTTCATGAATCACTGGTAAGGTTCACATGACGCAGTTTCAGAAGATATAGGCGGATCACTCTCTTCTAAGAGTTTAAAAAAGGCCCAAAACAGGTTAGGGATATTACGATTTAGAATCCCACAGGCCATGTTTATGCATATTTAATCTTTATTTTGAGGTCAGAATTGAAGCCAAGGGAGTACGAAACACAACGGTATGCAAAGTTTGGGTGCTGTCACGTGCGCACAGGAGAAAGAGAGATATATGACGGAAAATTGAACTTAGAAGTAGTCAGTGTGCTAAGTCGTGTCTTAACGGTTCACGTCTCTAAACGGTACTGCTAGTTTGTGAGAAATATAAAGGGAGAATCTGGCGGGTTGGAAGCGCAACATTTATCCCAATATTTATCCAATTTTTCTCAAAGTATGATAAGTCGTCTTTATGTGCATTGCCAGGAGTAGGCTCATGTCGCAGAAAGACCGAGAAGTGGTCTTCTGAAGACAATAACTGATCTATGTGATCGTATCCCGCAATTAACGACCACATAAACCACACAATGTTCAGAAGCAGCATTCAAGATGTCTGAGAAGTTCCACAAGTCGTGATATGTCATCAAACTGTCAATAATCGACTAAACTAGGAAAGTATATCTTCGAGACGTTCGTTGTGCCGAATACCACAGTCTGCGACAACCTGTCAAGAAAGATATGAGTCGGTGTAACAATACGTATTGTGACAGGAAGGCTGACAAAACATCCTATTCTGCGTGAGTTCAGATTTGTCTTACGTTCCGATAATCGGGACTTCGTGTTTTGAGAACCTCAGAAACACTCATTCTCATTTGTGCCACCACCTTATGCATCCGCTCCGAGGTGGCACAGTTATGGGGTAGGGACGGATCTGCTTCAATGGTCGCACATATCTGTAGGTTTTCGTAGGCATATATTTGCCAACGTGTACCAAGACGACATCATCCGGAGTACTCTGACTCGTTTCCACCGTGCGATAGTCCATAGTTTATGCATGATGATGCACGACTTCATTGAGCATATATCATGGCCAAAGTGATCGAAGATCGTGGGATTTAACTTTTACATTTTTTGACCAGGCCTCCGACTTTAACTCCATGGAGCACGTCCGTAATGCACTGTAGTGAACAGGCATCACCCATTCACTTTTCTACGACACTTTCAAAACTTTGTAACTTTTTGTCTTTCAGCTGGGATTAACCAAGGGTCAGCTGAATAATCTCATCTGCAGTATGCCACGGAACTGCCAAGTGGTTGTGTGAATAACCAAAGAGATGCGACAACAAACTGACTAACCAAGGTAAGCTTCATGTACTTCTCATTCCTTCTGAGACAATGGAGTCCTCTCTGGTTTGCATGCTATTTTCCCGTATTTGTAAACGTATACCGTTACGGTTACTTTACGTACTGTTGATCTCCTTTTTTCCCGTAATGCCCCTCACCTTTTGTGAGCAGAATATTTTCCAAAAGTTATTCCAGTTTTTTGTGTTCCTACAGTAAGCTTAAAAATAATCTGTGCCAGCAATATGCAAAATATACGTATGTAGGTAATCGTAAAGTCTTGCATAAGAATTTCATTCAGAGTTCCCGTATGTATCACCTGCAGTAAGTTATTTTTCTAAATAAAAACTTAGGCCTTATTTAACATATATACATGTCACTAAGTTATTCTCTAAGATTCAGAGGTTAGCTCCACAAAGAAATACAAACTACCAGATAAATTTCTAACTGATAATTTACTTACTGTTTCCGTATCAAACTGCTCCATTTACATCGATCTTGACACACAACTCGGGCTTCACTGACATCCATCACTCGACGTACACAAGACCTTCACTTCCATAATCTTTTTCTCATGCAGACACTCCTGAATCTGATCCTCCCATGACTTCCTTGACTTGCTCTGCCATTCCTTCCTACCACCTGGGCTAAAAAACAGTTTCTCTGTAAGCATCTCATCACTCGGGATCAGGGATAAAGAACATGCTTTGTTTAAAAGTTACTTATCTGACAGACTACAATATACTCAAATTGGCCAGCATCAGTTCTCACTTCAATATGTAAAAATGGGTGTCTCTCAGGGCTCCATCCTTTGCCCTCTACTTTTTAATATCTATATCAATGACATTTTTTGTTCTATTACTGATATGGATATTTTACTCTATGCAGACGATATCACTATGTTCACTAGATTTAATAACACGGATGAAGATCTCCTTATGATCAATGCCCAATCTCAAAATATTTTGGAATGGCTAAACTCAAATGAGTTAATCATTAATACTTCAAAAACTAAATTTATAATTTTTTCTAAAAATCAACTCCTGCCTCATACATACTTAACTTTCACTATAAATAATAACAATATTGAGACTGTTACCTCATTACTATACTTGGGTATAACTATTACTACTGACCTTAAATGGAATACACATGTAAATGTCATTTTACATAAAATCTCCAAAAATATAGGTATTGTCTCCACAGTACTAACAAATCTCTCCCCAAAAACTTTTATTCTTTTATATTATACTTTATTTCAGTCGCATATAAACTATGGGATTTTAACGTGGGGTCAGACCACAAAATATAACTTCAAAAAACTTCAAATAATGCAAAACAAATTTATTAGATTAATTGAAATTAAATTTCATACACATTCTCAGCTTTCTTTTCAATCTCACTGTAGGGCCAGACATATCACTTCTTAAATCTTTGATTATATCTGAGATAATACATTTTGATTCTCGCCGTATAGCGAGCTACCGCCTCGCGTTTACTATGCGATCTGGCTATCAAGGCGGTGAAGTCGTCCTTGCTTAGAAGAATTATTACATCGATGAAACCAGTACACGGAAATAAAAATTAAAACAGCAAAACTTCATTATTCCGTTAACTATTCACTTCGCGGATTTTCGATAGCTTCCGGCTCAGGGTCCTCGTACTGACCACGTGCTGCCTTTCCACAATGCTTCCCGCGAGACCCGGTGGACAAAAGAATCCTCCTTCCCGTCGACCACGCTGTACTTCTGCGTTGCCCGCAGTCCTTCCGTCAAACCGGTGTCCGAACTGGGACCCTCTCTCCTTGACGAGTGAAGCTCAACTGTGCCCCACTAGACTCCCTTGGCCCTTTCGGTATTCTACCACGCATGCGCAAGAAAAACTCGTTACCCCGGCCAGCACGTGAAATACCTGAGCTCAGGAATGCCATCGGATACCCGCAGGCGATTACAACCTTGCACGTACACAAAAGCGGTACGCCAACTTTTCTAACAGAAGCACTCGAGCAGCCGACTCTTGAAGGTCAGGTGTCCCAGGCGTTCATGCACCACTCCTTGCTCAAACATAGGATTAAAATTGTTTCACGTGGTGAAGAATGTTCAGTTCTTTGTTGAAACAACAAAATGGAGGAATGAAACGTCCGTCCGCACGTGTTTATCACAACATTGAAATTAAATAAATTAATAATTGATAGCTTGATCGCGGGCGACCCTTACAGACCCCCACCAAATGAACGAGAGATACGGTGTTTTGCCGTATTATCCAGTCTCTTCACTTGCTTGCGGACATTGGGTGACACAACATAATACACTCGATCAATTCTCGCTCGTTCGGCCGCACGTTATGTAACATATACACTTGTACCACCCTGAGACCTTCTTTGGATCTCCACCTGTGCCGTGGTACATACTCACCATGGCGCTGCACTACTCTTTAAAACTGAGTCTTGACAACGCATCGGCGTGAGGGATTAGTTTGCCCGCGACATGCGATATGGTTAAATTAAATTGGGAAATAGCCAAACTCCAACGCTGTAATTTTGAACTTTACGATGCGGAAAGGGTGAGAAAAGTAAGGGGGTTGTGATCGGACATAACTTCGACCCGGTTACCGAAAATCCACCCTTCAAACGTTTGCAAACCCCATACTATGGCGTACGCCTCCTTATGGCTGGCCGCCCATCTTGTTTGCGTCCCATTTAATTTTTTGCTGGCATAGGGCACTGGCCTAATGTTGCCTTCCTCATCCCTGAATCAAACAACATGCCATCGCAAAGGAACTCGCATCCGTGTGTAAGATATAAATCTGGGGGGGGTTAATACCAGTGCATTACACAAATTTACCTTCAGAGTCCTAAATGATTCCTCCAACTTTTCCGACCAAACTACCCTATCTGTCGCCCTTTTTCCTGTGCAATCTGTTAAAGGTTTAGCCACCATCGCGAAGTTGGGTGCGTAATCACGGTAATACCCACATAATCCAAAAACGCTACGTATTTTCTTTTTCGTCTGAAAGAGCAAAAGGTCCCTGATGGCCTGCAACTTCTCGGGGTCCGGACGGTGATGGCCTGCAACTTCTCGGGGTCCGGTCGGTGATGGCCTGCAACTTCTCGGGGTCCGGACGGTGATGGCCTGCAACTTCTCGGGGTCCGGCCGGTGATGACCCGAACCGACCACGTGCCCTAAGTAATTCCCCTCCGTACGGGAAACAGCATTTGTTCAAATTACCCGAGATGCCTGCCGCCTTCAAACTTTCAATTACTCCTTTCAAATGCTCCTCCCATGAACCAGAAAAAATAGCCACGTCGTCCAGGTACGCTATCGCATAGTCTTGGTGCGGGTTCAAAACCTTATTCATGGCTCTCTGAAAAGTAGCCGCCGCTCCTGACAACCCAAAGAGCTTTTCTTTCCATTGATAGAGCCCCCCTTATGCGTTGCAAAAGTGGTATACTTCATACTTTTGGGGTCTATTGGGATTTGATAGTACTCCTTTGACATATCAAGCGTAGTGATATACCGGGCTGCCTCCACCTTCGCTAACAAATATGGGATATGAGACATCGGAAATGCGTCCGGAACAGTGTGAAAATTTAACATTCTGTAATCTACACATATCCGAACCTCTCCATATTTCTTAGCCACGTATACTACTACCGGATGACTATACTCTTCTTTTGATTCTTTAATCATCCCGCGATCCCACAACTCCTGGATCTGGCTCTCCACTGCTCTATGCATCGATTGTGGCACCTTGTATCTGTGCTGGGCACGAAGTACGCTTCCCGGTTTCAGTGTAATTGCATGCTTCCCCACTGACGTCTCTCCCACTTCTACCGAAAAGAACTTATTCGAGCTGCTCACCAGCTCCTGTAACTCCCTAAGCTGCTCCTGAGTTATCTTCTCACTGTCTATCCTAATTTCTTCAGATTCTTTTGCTTCCTCCATTTTCCACACCGGAGCCTCCGTAATTTCGTCGAACTCCGCATCGGACTCAAAAATAACTCCAACTACACTGATCCGGGGCTTAAACTCTTTTAGCTTCCCCACGTGTACATGCCGAATCAGTTCAGTTTCCTAGTTCAACTACATAGCTATTGGACCCTCGTTTTTCAGTTATGTGTACTGGGCCAGTCCACCTAGCACACACCTTGTTCTTGGAGTCAGGAATCAGGGATATCACTTGGTTTCCCACCTGAAAGGATCTCTGTCGCAGCCGACGGTTGTAATACGACGTATACCATCGCTACTGTTCCTCCGCCACCCTCTTCATTTGCTGAGCCGCCTTCTCCATGCGCTCCTTCAGTTGCTGTAGGTACTGCTCCTCCGATACTGATATGCCAACGGGCATCCTACATTCCCCCGCCCAATTCTTCTTCAGAATGGCTACCGGTCCAATGGGCTCTCGCCTGTATAGCAACTGAAACGAAGCCGCGCCCGTTGTAACATTCGGAACCTCTCTACAGGCTCATAATAAATATGGCAAAGCCTTATGCCAATGCCGAGGCTTCTCCCTTATCACATGATGAAGCATTCCTTTCAAAACTGTCTTGAATCGCTCGACAAGGCCGTTAGAGGCGTGATTTCCCGGGAAGGAGAACCTAGGAGTCGACCCTAGACGCCTTAGGATCTCTTGTGTTAATCCCGACACAAAATTTGTGCCTTGGTTCATCGCTACGACCTCCGGAATCCATGTGCGCTGAAAAATTTCCAGTAGTGCGTCGTACGTACTCCGGGCATTCAATGAAGTCAGACATACGGCTTCCGGCCACCTAGTATGATGATCTGCCATCACTAATATCCACCGGTGACCTTTGCTCGACGGTGGTTCAATCGGTGCGATTAAGTCCACATTAACGACCTGAAATCGTCTGGGGGGTCGCCTAACTGCCTGAATCGGAACCCTGTCTGCCCTCGTAATGGGACGTCTCAACTGACACGCTTCGCATACATCACAATATCTAAGCACATCTTTCTTCAAGGTAGGCCAATAGAAATAATATCTGATCCGCTCTAGGGTCTTGTGGCCCAAATACGCGCCAAAAACCGAATCGTGTGCCAGCTGTAACACTTGCGCCCTCCGCTCTTCAGGAACTATCAACTGTAACGTAACCTGTCCAACACGTGCTCCCGATGATAAAACATTCCATCCATATAGAGATAACCTCCTTTGCTATTTTTCGCCTCATTCCTAGCGGCTGCAAACGTCACACATCTTTTTTGTTGCTCCGTAAACAAGCGTCTGTCTGAACTCTCCTGAGCTTCACTCGTATCTAAATCAGTAACGCTATCTCCTGTTCCCTCGCTAGCTGTCGTTGCCTCGCCTGATTGGTCGGCCTGCTGTTGCCCTCGCTGATTCTCCTCGCCGCCTCCAGCACTGAGCGTTGATATCCTGGGTCTATTTTGCTTTTCAAGCCACGTTCCACCAGCTAAGCACGCTTGCTCCTCCTCCGCTAAAATATCTGTGATCGCGGGGCTTTCAATTCCTAGAATTATATCCCCCTCTTTGACTAGCGCTTCGCCAGTCTCAGATTCTGGATGCATATCCGGCCTATGCCCTAACTCTAACGCCTTTTCGTACGAGGTTGCCCACATCGGAGTCGCTTCCCTTAAACTTTTTATGCGCTGGTAATCTTCAGGTGCTATAATTACCCTGTTTACCAGATTAGAAACAATTGCACACATCTCTTCACAAAAACTTTCTGGCGCTTCTCCTGTTTCTAATCCCTCTTCATCTAATCGGGGATTCAATTGCTTAATGTCAAATTCTCCTTTACTACCATCGAAGCCTCTTAAAATTATTTTACCTTTTGGTTCCAACAGTTCTTCGCCAAGTAACCCTGCTCTTACACAACTCACGTCCGCGCCTGAGTCGATAAGGATTTCAGTGGTCTTTCCGCATTCCGTTTTAACCCTCTTCACTTCTCCTACCGGAATTTCTATTACCTTGTTCTGACTTCCATCCTGGCCTAAAATTCTATCTACCTTAGCCGTCATTCTCTTATCATCGCTTTCCTCTACCGGCTCTCTCCTTCTCTCTGAGACATCTTCGGCTCCCTTTTGTCCCACCGCTACTCTGTTTACCTTGTTTGGGGGTCTTTTCTCCAATTCTGAGAGTACTGTGGGATGCCTTCTGGGTACAATTTGCTTTACGGTGCCCCACTACTCCACATCTAAAACATATAATTCCCTTATCCAAACTGGAATTCCCTGCGATAGGCCTCGTTCGCTGAGTAGTCTGGCTTATTTTCGACCCTCTGATTTGTCCCGGAAAACTTTCCTTTAAATTGATTTCCACCTGTCGAAAAACGTCCCTTCTTCTCGACTTCTGATTGACTTCCTTTGAAATACGTTCCCGAGGGATGACTGGGTTTGTATCTTCCTTCTTCGATTCCCACATCTCTTACGTGGCTTTCGAACAAATCACAAAGCAGCTCTCCTAATTCTGTCGAAGAAACTAACTTCTTTACTGAGCCTCTTTGAAGAATGTAGGTCTTCAGTTCTGCGGAAAATAAAGTTTTGAATTTGTCGCATACCCACAAATTGACCAACTGATCAAATTCTTTTACTTCACTACTATTAATGTAGTATGTTAGGATCCTCTTAATACGTCCCGCTAACTGCAAGTAGCTTTCCCCTTTGTTCTTACTAATCTTCTCAAATTGTTTCAAATAAATATCCGGGGTCAAATGGCATTCCACCAAAATTGCCTCCTTACCTGTTTCGTACTTTTCGTACTGCTCTATAGTCAACCGGCAAAATAAGTGGTTCACACATTCTGAATTGAATAAGGCTATCACCAAACGACCTTTCATTTCTTCCGGTACTGAGTGTAATACAAATGCTCTTTCTAACGAATCAAAGAAGTCCAGAATTTCTTCCGGCTTACTGGGACTTCTGGGTAAAGTTCTTTCTAAGATTCTCACGTATTCGGCCAACTTACCCTCATTTTTACTTTTAGTAGACTACTTCTCCTTTCTCATTAATTAATTCTTAACTCAAAATCGCTTGCTTCTTTCCTATTCGCTAATTGTAATTCTAGCATTTTTTGCTCTAAATCTAGTTTTCTTTGTTCCCTCTCAGCTTCTAATTCTAGTCTTCTTTGCTCTCTCTCAGCTTTTCTCTCTTCAAACTCAAGCATTCTTAATTTAAGTTTCCATTCCATTCTAGATCGATTATTTTTCTTGTCTTTCATATTAATACTTACTTCTTTACTAGAATCTAATTCTGGATAGCTAAGAACACTATTCTCTTCGTTGTCCGCATCTAAATTATCCTCATATTTCCCTTCCAAAAGCTCAGTCATGATAATACACTACAATACACATACAAAAAAAACAACACTCATGCAAAGAAATAAAAAAAGGAATCATGCAAACTTCCGCATTAAATCATCGAAGGTTAATCTCCTTCCTGTTTTGTTTCTAACCTATCTCTACCTTCATGCATTACCCGAACATCTCTTATCCTATTTTACTCAGATTACTTAATCCTTCTCTCTCTTTCGCTACACGTTAAAAAATAATTTTTGTTTACGTTTTGGTGGGATTAGTCCCGGAGTCATGGCCTGGAGTCGCTAGGATAAAAATAACGTAAATGTAAATTAATAGTGTTTATAATTTGAGAATTTTTTTTATATACAGGTGGAAATTCTAAATACTTTATTTAGAATATTTGTAGTCGCTCACGTGCTGAGGTCACAAATAATGATTGTATAAATTGTTCATTATATGTTATTTGTAAAAGAAATTGTTCTATACTTTATTTATATAATGCTGGAATTTATTAAGTTGTGAGTTATGAATAAGGATTTGATGTGTGGAAAATACTTATATGCAAAAATGTACCGGACATGATGCCACTCGTAGCGGAGTGGCTTGATTGGAGCACAGGGTATCTTGGCGTTATAAATTGGTGATCTTTATCTCTCGCTTGCTCGTTTTTTTGTGGTATTGTTTGCACATTTGCTCTGCGTGTGGCACGCAGGTGCAGTTTGCTTTCTCCTTGGAAAACCATGCGGAAAGGCTCGTTGGCTTCAAATGGTGAAGTGGGAAGGTCGAATATCTGCAGGAAGGGAATTTCCATGGCTGAACTTCTTTGGAGATGAATTGCTATCTCTTTCAAGTTTTCTGTTGAAAGCTTTATGCCATTCCATGCCGTAAGAGCTCGGAGTTTCTGCTTAAGTGTTCCTGGGTGTCAGGAGCAATAAAGTTTGCTTTACGCCCTTCCATGCCGTGAGAGCTCGGAGTTTCTGCTTAAGTGTTCCTGGGTGTCAGGAGCAGTAAAGTCTGCTTTACGCCCTTCCATGCCGTGAGAGCTGGGAGTTTCTGCTTAAGTGTTCCTGGGTGTCAGGAGCAGTAAAGTTTGCTTTACGCCCTTCCATGCCGTGAGAGGTCGGAGTTTCTGCCTAAGTGTTCCTGGTTGTCAGGAGCAGTAAAGTTTGCTTTACGCCCTTCCATGACGTGAGAGCTGGGAGTTTCTGCTTAAGTGTTCCTGGTTGTCAGGAGCAGTAAAGTTTGCTTTACGCCCTTCCATGCCGTGAGAGCTGGGAGTTTCTGCTTAAGTGTTCCTGGTTGTCAGGAGCAGTAAAATCTGCTTTACGCTCTTCCATGCCGTGAGAGCTCGGAGTTTCTGCTTAAGTGTTCCTGGTTGTCAGGAGCAGTAAAGTTTGCTTTACGCCCTTCCATGCCGTGAGAGCTGGGAGTTTCTGCTTAAGTGTTCCTGGGTGTCAGGAGCAGTAAAGTTTGCTTTACGGCCTTCCATGCCGTGGGAGCTCGGAGTTTCTGCTTAAGTGTTCCTGGTTGTCAGGAGCAGTAAAGTTTGCTTTACGCCCTTCCATGCCGTGAGAGCTCAGAGTTTCTGCCTAAGTGTTCCTGGTTGTCAGGAGCAGTAAAGTTTGCTTTACGCCCTTCCATGCCGTGAGAGCTGGGAGTTTCTGCTTAAGTGTTCCTGGTTGTCAGGAGAAGTAAAGTTTGCTTTACGCCTTTCCATGCCGTGAGAGCTCGGAGTTTCTGCTTAAGTGTTCCTGGTTGTCAGGAGCAGTAAAGTTTGCTTTACGCCCTTCCATGCCGTGAGAGCTCAGAGTTTCTGCCTAAGTGTTCCTGGTTGTCAGGAGCAGTAAAGTTTGCTTTACGCCCTTCCATGCCGTGAGAGCTGGGAGTTTCTGCTTAAGTGTTCCTGGGTGTCAGGAGCAGTAAAGTTTGCTTTACGCCCTTCCACGCCGTGAGAGCTCGGAGTTTCTGCTTAAGTGTTCCTGGTTGTCAGGAGCAGTAAAGTTTGCTTTACGCCTTTCCATGACGTGAGAGCTCGGAGTTTCTGCTTAAGTGTTCCTGGGTGTTGGAAGCAGTGAAATTTTTCGTCACGTCTTTCTTTTATGCCGAGAGAGTATGGAGTTTCCTTCCAATTATGTCTGAGAGTTATGAGTGGTGGAGGGTTTTCTTCACGCGTTGAAGAATGCGTTGTTGTGAAAAATGTGGAGTACCGGAACTTTTTTTTACATGGAATACTCATCATCCAGTGATTCACTTGAAGTTGTTTTTGTGTGTGAACTTTTCTTCTCATTGAGCCTGTTGTGTATGTGCCGGGAGTCGTCAGAGGAATATCATTAAATCCTAGTAGGTGAGTGCAAAAGTATTTTTCTTTGTATAATTAATAGTTGCTGGCAGAGTTTAAAATAGGGTTGTAGGATAATTGAAAGTTATTTGAAATTGGTTTATTTTCATGAGGTGTTCATTTACGCATATTGTACTATTAGGAGTTCAAAATTAATAGTGTTTACATACCCAGGGTTGATTGTCACTCTTGTGCTTTAGTGTGCTCATTAGCTTTAATTAATTTTGAATGTTGTCTAAAGAAATGACAGGCTAATGATTAATGGGGTTTAAATACTTAGTGTTATTAGTATTGTATTGCATGTCTTGCGTGATAAAAATTGAAGAAGCAAAAGGGGTGAAAATCATCAGTAGTTAGAATTTGAATTCAATTTAGTAACATGCGTTCTGAAGTAATTGACTTGTGGTTGCACTAAAACTTGAATTATATAAAAAGTTTTAGAAGAGTAATTTGTTTATGATTTGTTTATTTGTCATCGTAAATTTATTTGAATATCTGTGTACTGAACATTACGTCCTAGTCGTGGGTTCGAACCCAGAGAGAGAGAGACAGATTACCGAGATAGTAGCTGGGCAAAGTAAATTCTGGTGGGGAAGTAATGTCAAGGAGCGTTGCACGCTATTCTAACTTCAAATTTCTTAAATCGTAAACATGATACTCAACTTATCTAAACACACTTATTACTTAATGAAAATATTTTGAATCTTCGCATTCTCTAGCAACTGACATAAAATTAACTGCTGAAAAAATTTACTTTACAATGCTTTACTCTGAGAATATCTATTTATTATTAGATTTCCATTTTCTTTTTAGCACCATGATGAGAACTTCTACTCTTAACCCTAAACTATACCAAATGCACAGGCAAAAACACAGAATTAATCTCAGAAAAAAATGTGGTACGTTACCGGAGCACTCGGACTCCCTTCTGCTGTCTTCCTTGCAGGTCCTCGTCCGGCTCGGAATTTCCGTACGTCCAGGTCCACACTGTCTTTGTCTTGGTCGACACGCTGGATGCCTTATCTTGACTAGCACGCTGTTGTCTCCTTGTTCCGGTCGGTACGTCGTCAGAGTCCTCTCATTCGGTCAGTGGAATTTTCACAAAAAGTCAGTTGTTTTTTCTTCGCACGTGTCGCCGTTCACGAGCTCGCTTTCAGGCTGATCCTACCGACTGTGCCAACTTATCTGGCTGTAACCCACTTCTCACATATGGAGCAGAAACATGGACCTTAACTAAAAAAAGGCATATAAAGGCTGCAGACAACTGAAACAGCATGGAGATATGCATGCTTAGTGTAATCAGGAAAGAAAAGATGAGGAACTCTTGAATCAGGAAAATGACAAGACTGAAAGACATCATGATCAGAGTAAAATCCCTGAAATGTCAATCGGCTTCACATGTTGCTAGAAGATCGGACCACCGATGGACAACCGGAATTTTAGACTGGATACTAAGAGGCAGAAGAAGATCACATGGGAGATGGGTGGATGAAATTCGAAAGCATGCCGGAGTGACATGGAAGAGACTGGCTCAAGACAGACAGTTGTGAAATAAACTTGGGGAGACCTTTATCCAGCAGTGGATTGATATTGGTTGACAATGATGACGATATAGCATACATCCATTTATATAGTATACATCCATGTATATAAATTCATGCATATAGTATATGTCCATGCATCATCATCGTCATCATTGTCAACTATTATCAATCCACTGCGGGATGAAGGTCTCCCCACGTGTTTTCCATAACGGTCTGCCTTGAGACAGTCTCCTCCATGTCACTCCCGCATGCTTTCGAATTTCATCCACCCATCTCCCATCTGATCTTCTGGGTCCTTTCCTGTCTCTTGCAATCCAGTTCAAAATTTCGTCCCATCTGTGATCCGTTCTCCTGGGAATACGTCCAGCTCATTGCCATTTGCCATGTCCATAAATAATTGCAGGTATATAGTATATATCCATGTATAAATGCATGTATATAGTATTAATATACACTATCTACCAACAAGTAATTGGACACCTGTGATAGCAAAGGAAAACGAAGTTTATTCACCTTCAATAGTTGGTGGTGCCACCACGAGCGGCGATTACAGCTGCAACAGTCGGGGCATACTCTCAACCAGGCGTTCTACGACGGCTGGCGGTATTTTCTTCCACTCGGCTTGGAGAAGACAGGCCAGTTTCTGCACCGATTTCGGACGGTGAAGGCACCTCTTAAGTCGACGCTCCAACTCGTCCCAGAGGTGATCCATAGGGTTAAGGTCCGGGCTCTGCGCAGGCCAGTCCATTCGATTAACCCCATTGTCACCATACCAAGCCGTGGTGGACCTCGCAACATGACAGGTGGCATTGTCATCCTAAAAGTAACATGGGTCCACCCGGTAAAACTGCCACAACGTAGGAAGCGCATGGTCATGCAAAATGGTGCAGTAGGTCTCGGCGTTGAGTCTACTAGGAATTGCGACCAAGGGTCCCGTGCCATGCCAGGAGAAACACCCCCATAGCATAATTCCACCGCCGCCGAACTTCACAGTTGGCACAATACATTCCGGCAGGAGACGTTTTCTAGGCAAACGCCAAACCCAGACCCTTCCATCCGAACGATAGAGGGTGAACGTTGATTCATCGCTCCAGAGAACCTGTTTCCACTGGTCAACGGTCCATTGTCGACGTTTTTTGCACCACGTTAGCCGAGCACCGCTATTGGACTTGGTGATCAAAGGCTTGTGGGCGGCAGCATGTCCATGATAACCGAGCAAATGGGCTTTCTTACGGATGGTATTCATCGAAAGAACACTCCCGTCCTCGCAAATGTTGCCCATCGATTTGGTGCGGTTCTTCCGAATTTCTTTGGCCAGCACCCGTCGTTCTCTAACTCCCAGTTTTGTGGGTCTGCCGGGTCGGGGCACATTCCGACAGTCACCTCTCATCTTCCACTTGCCAATCACGTAGGCCACTGTCGATTTTGGGTACTTCAACTCGCTGGATATGTCACGTATGGATCGGCCATTTCTGTGATACCTGACGATTACACCTTTCTCGAAATCAGAGAGCTCCGAACTGCGTGGCATCTTTCATGCGACTGGTTGCGTTGTTGTTTCCCACACGATATTTAACGGCGGCGGCCGTGACGTGTATCAGGACCGCAGATATCGTCGATTGCAGGGGTGTCCAATTACTTGTTGGTAGATAGTGTATCATCATCATTGTCAACCATTATCAATCCACTGCTGGACGAAGGTCTCCCCAAAATTCCTCCACAACGGTCTGTCTTGTGCCAGTCTCTTCCATGTCACTCCCGCATACTTTCGAATTTCATCCACCCATCTTCCATGTGGTCTTCTTCTGGGTCTTTTCCTGTCCCTTGGAATCCAATCTAAAATTTCGGCTGTCCATCGATGGTCTGTTCTTCTGGCAGTATGTCCAGCCCATTGCCATTTCAGGGATTTAACTCTGATCATGATGTCCTCTACTCTTGTCATTTTTCGGATCCACGTGTTCCTCTTCTTATCTCTCCTGGTTACACCAAGCATGCACCTCTCAATGCTGCTTTGAGTTGTCTGCAGCCTTTGTATGTCTCTTTTAGCTAAGGTCCACGTCTCTGCACCATACGTAAGCACTGGAAGTATGCATTGATCAAATACTTTTCTTTTAAGACATAATGGCATATTGCTCTTGAAAATTATGCTGTTTCTTCCAAAAACTCTCCAGGCAAGTTTTGTACGCCGATTAATTTCTTCACCAATGTGACCCTCACTTGATATCTGCTGTCCAAGATAAACGTACGTGTCTGTTATCTCCAGCTTTTCTCCATCAATCGATAAATTCTCATTTCTTGTAAAAGCATTGTACATCACTTTTGTCTTCTGAAAGTTCATTTTTAATCCCACTTCTTTACTCTTGTCAGCAAGTTCCTGGATCATACTCTGTAGCTCTGATGGAGTAGTTGCAAAAATGACTATGTCATCAGCAAAACGAAGGTGGGTTAGATAATCTCCATTAATCTTTATCCCTTTGTTTTCCCAGTTCAGTGATTGAAAGACATTTTCCAATGTGGCATTAAAGAGCTTCGGAGATATGGTGTCACCTTGTCTCACTCCTTTTCCAATTTTTATGTGTGTTGTATTTTCAAATAGCCGAATCTTTGCACTTGCATTTTCATAGATGTTATTAATAATATTAATGTATGCATCTTCAATACCGCAGGATTTCAGAGCCATTGTAACTGCTGATGGTTTCACCGAATCAAAGGCTTTTTCATAATCGATAAAAGCCATGCACAATGGAAGTTCATATTCCCTCGCTCTTTCAATTAGTTCTCTCAGTACGTGGATATGATCTATTGTGCTGTAGCCACTCCTGAATCCAGCTTGTTCTCTCGGTTGAGCCATGTCCAGTGTCACCTTCAAGCGGTGTGAAAGAACTTTAGTGAAGATTTTATAAACCACTGATAGGAGGCTGATAGGTCTGTAGTTCCTGAGATCCTCAATGTCACCTTTTTTATGTAGCAAGATCATTGTAGCGTTGTTCCAATCCTCAGGAATTTTCCCTTCATTAAGGCATCGAGTGAAAATTTGGGCGAGTACTGTTTCGATTTCTCCACTTGCTTCTTGTATGATGTCTACAGTAATTCCATCTTCTCCTGGAGCTTTTCCTCGCTTCATGTTCTTGATTGCATGTGCAACTTCTGCTGGAAGGACTGGAAGAACTCTGGTACTGGTACCTTTCATGCTGTCTGGAGTACATGTATCATCCCTTTCATATAATTTGGAGTAGAAATCTCTCACTCTTGTCAAAATTTCGCCTCTATTTCTTGTTACAGAACCATCTTCTTTTCTCAGTGCCATAATCTGTTTTCTTCCCTTACTGAGATGTCCCTTTGCTATCTTTAGGGTTTGGTTGTTTTCAATTGCTTTCCTTACTAGTTCACAGTTGAATTTCCTTACGTCTTCAGTGATACTTTTTCGTACTGTCTGGCATAGCTCTATATATTCCACTTTGGAAGTCACATCTTCTTTAGTTGTCCTCATCACTCTTCTTTTTGCAACAACATTTTGGTTTTTCCTGATAATTTGTTCACATGCAATTTGTTCTTAGACCCAGCTAATTTTGTTGCTGTTTCCATAAGAGCTTTGGTTACTTTTCTGTTAACTTCAGAAATATCCACTTCTTCCGATGTTAGGCCTTCTAAAGCAGAGAATCTGTTCTTCAGTTCCAATTTGAAGACATTATGGTGTATTTTAAGGTTGGTTATGTCAATACATTTTGTTTGTCTTATGAGCTTGCTACGTTCGAGTTTAGTGTTGAGGTGCATCTTACATCTCACCAATCTATGGTCACTACCTGTGTTGAACTTGTTTAGCACACTGCAGTCTTCTATGACGAATTTTTTTGTTACACATAATAAAATCAATTTCACTTGTCGTCCCATTTGGATGTCTCCATGTCCATTTCCTGTGTGGCTTTTTCTTGAAAAAGGAGTTCAAGATGAAAAACCCTTCTGCCTCTGCAAACTCTACGAGAGTATTTCCACGCTGGTTTCTGTTGCCGTGACCGAATTTACCTACTGAAGTTTCATTCTGTTGCCGTTGCCCTATTTTTGCATTGAAATCTCCCATAATTATCTTCAAGTGCTGCTTACCTTTATTATTTAGATGACGAATTTCCTCATAAAATTCTTCAATTTCTTCTTCAGCATGACTTGTGGTGGGTGCATAAGTTTGAATGATCTGAGCCTGGTATCTTCTCGAGAGTTTCATAACGAGTCGTGCAGCTCTGTCAGAGGAACTTTCAACTTCTACAACTTTATCCTTCAGTTTCTTGTTTATTATAAATCCAACACCACTAGTTCTGCCAGTATCTGTCCCACGATAGTAGAAGAGATGTCCACTTTTCAGGTCAATGAGATCTTCTCCTTTTCTCCTTACCTCACTTAGCCCGACGATGTCCCACTTGATCCTTTGTAGTTCCTCTTCCAATTCAAGAAGATTTGAATCAGAAGATAGGGAGCGCCCGTTATACGTTGCCAAGGTCAGCATCAGATGGCAGCCTAGTCCGGTCCTCCGGGGATTCTTAGCACCCTCTGCCTTCATGTCGCACTGGCCGCTGCCTTGGCCAGGTACATTCCAGCTGCCGGAGACTGAGGGCCAAGATTTAAGTTGTGGAGTCATTTTGGAGGGGTTTGGCCATAACTCACCACGCTGGCCAAGCGGGTTGGTGAGTGTGGGATAGCATTTCCTCTAATCCCGATGGTATAGTTATACCGCTATTGGCGGTCGTCAGAGCCCCTTTAGTGGGAACAGGATGTACCACGAGAAGGCGGGGTTGACATTTGTCAAGGAGAGGCTGTGATGTTACGCATTACCTGACCTTACATCCCACGTATGTATCCACGTATAAATACATTATATAGTATATACGCACGTAGAATTGCATATATTAATACAGATGTATACAATACATGTATGTATATTGTATAATGCAAATTTATGGTACGTGTGCATGATAAATGCAATATACATGTATAAATGAGTGTATGAATGCATATGTCCTATATACACTACTGGCCACCCAAAATGCAACACCAAGAACGAAGCATCCGATTGGCCTGAAATTCGCAGTATGCGTCGCCCGGGTGAGTGCATTCAAACGATTAGCATTGCAGGGCATATGCAAATCATGTGCGCCCGGCACGCCACCGAGAAGCACTATAAGAAGGGTGCACACAAGGTTAATAGATATCTCTTTAGGTTGAGCCACTTCGGAAACGAGCTGCTTATTGGCTGACGAAATGACGTCGCGCCGGGAGCAAAGCAGCGAGAGGCAAAGAGGCGAGCCCAAGAGCCATCGCTGCTACGGGCTACACTTTAGCAAGGAATGTAAGTAAACGCGATGGAAAAGGTTTTCAAATACCAATAATTTCTAACTTCAAAGAATAACATATTTATCAGTGATCTGTTATTTCCTCTTTCACGATTAATTAATTTTGAAAAAAAAACAGCTTTTGCATAAAGAAATATGAGGGCATTGCAGTAAACAAACATATTGCTGAACTTCGTAGTTCCGTAGTAGTTCGCAGGAAGTTATATTTACAAAAAGTTATTGTCAGTGCGAAAGTAAATTCTTAGAAATCCGAACTTTTTAAAGTCTAGTCTTTCGATAATGATTATCAGCGCATCAGGTAGTCCCGTTAACAGGCTAAACAAACAAGAAGTAAATATGTTATTCATCATTTCATTTTTCCAAAATAAATCTTGTTGTTTACAGAATTCCACTTAGTAGCCTTCAAATACAAACAAAAATTCCCAAGAAATGTTCGTTTTTCAATTTATTTTAATAGGTGCCACAAAAAGCTAAAAAAAATTATATAAAACTATTGCAATGGCGGGCAGAATTTAAATAAAAACAAAAATAAAACTTATCATAGTGTGCCACGATCCATCCCTGCCTAAAACTTCCTCCCAAACTAGGCTAGCTCAAATGCACAGAAAGGGACTGCCTTAAGTTAAGTTGATATGATATTAAGTTACTGATAGCTCACAATAAACAACATAATTTTTTTAACTGAATTGTTTAATTTAAATTTAGTATCTCAAATTTAATAGAAGATAGCGTTTGACTATAGGTACAGCTACTTCTTTCAATTTCTTTCTGCCAGGTAATCCAAGTAATTCCGATTTTAAGTCAAGAACATAACTGTCAACAGTAAAATATTCAGAGCAAATTCTTGTATTTTTAGCTTTAAAATTATCCTTTCGTTTACATTTCAGTACCCAGAGTTTTTCCAAATCAGGATTTGCAGGAAAAGAATGTAAAATAATATCCGCACATCCATGCATATTGTGTTACACTGATATAAGACAATAATATGCACAACTGATGTTGAAAAATAGCTGCTAGTTATGAAGTATAGTTACCAATTTCTAAGAACGAGTTTGAGTTTGCACTCTCAAGCCAAAGATGCCGTGCGGCGTCGTTCTGGTGTCGTGTTTTCGCGGCGTTTGCTCCAGGTGTGACGTCATGCGCAAATCGGAGGAAACGGAGACTGCAACTGCACATTGTAATGGCGCCCCTCTGGCCAGTTCCTTCACCGATTTCGGACGGTGGGGGCACCCCTTAAGTCGACGCTCCAACTCGTCCCGGAGGTGATCGATAGGGTTAAGGTCCGGGCTCTGCGCAGGCCAGTCCATTCGATCAACCCCATTGTCACCATACCAAGCCATGGTGGACCTCGCAACATGACAGGTGGCATTGTCATCCTAAAAGTAACATGGGTCCACCCGGTAAAACTGCCACAACGTAAGAAGCGCATGGTTATACAAAATGGTGCAGTAGGTCTAGGCGTTGAGCCTACCAGGAATTGCGACCAAGGGTCCCGTGCCATACCAGGAGAAACACCCCCATAGCTTTATTCCACCGCTGCCGAACTTCACAGTTGGCACAATACATTCCGGCAGGAGGCGTTCTCCAGGCAGACGCCAAATCCAGACCCTGCCATCCGAACGGTAGAGTGTGAACCTTGATTCGTCGCTCCCGAGAACCTGTTTTCACTGGACAAAGGTCCACTTTCGACGTTCTTTGCACCACGTTAGCCAAGCAGCGCTATTGGACTTGGTGATCAAAGGCTTGTGGGCGGCAGAACATCCATGATAACCGAGCAGATGGGCTTCTTTACGGATGGTATTCATCAAAAGAACACTCCCGGATGCCTGTTGAAACTCCTCGCGGATGTGGCCCATCGATGTGGTTCGGTTCTTCCGAATTTCTCTGACCAGTACCAGCCAGTCTCTAACTCCCAGTTTTGTGAGTCTGCCGGGTCGGGGCACATTCCGACAGTCACTTCTTATCTTCCACTTGCCAATCACGTAGGCCACTGTCGATTTTGGGTACTTCAACTCGCTGGATATGTCACGTATGGATCGGCCATTTCTGTGATACCCGACGATTACACCTTTATCGAAATCAGAGAGCTCCGAACTGCGTGGCATCTTACATGCGACTGGTTGCGTTGTTGTTTCCCACACGATATTCAACGGCGGCGGCCGTGACGGGTATCAGGACCACAGATGTCGTCAATTTCAGGGGTGTCCAATTACTCGTTGGTAGATAGTGTATATATATGTACGCTCGTATTCAGCGGAACTCACATATAACGTGCTCGCAAACCAAAGTTTATATAGATCTCTTGAGCTTCGTAATATTGTGTGTTATTTTTCACACATACCACGAGCAATAATATCAGCAAACAAAATACATGCCATTCACCCAGTTTTTCCCCTGGTGAACAAGGAATTACCTGCAGTTGACAGCACCCTGTTATTTCCTTTACAGATAAGTCAGTTCGCATGAAGACAAGAACGTTTAAGTTGTTTTTTTACTACCTCCCGCTCCCAGTCCCACGCTTGCAAAACGTACATGTCCTGTGCCAATGCAGTCTTATTTCCCCTCCCCCTAGCCGCCTTTCAACCACTAATCTCTGGTTAGGAAATCTTACAGTTTTTTTTACCACCGCATCAGAGGAAGTTGAAAAACATTTAAAACAGCGATCATGATAGGCATAGCACAAGCAAGAATTGGCACATGTCACGGACGTGATATGTAAAAGGTAGGTGTCAATTTCAAATTTTGGGCAGTTTCTTTAATATTTACATTCATTAATTTTGCTTATTGGAGGTCTCACTCGTATAATATTGTTAGCTACAGTTTCCAAGTAACAAACATTATTTATCTTCAATTAGTTGATAAATAGTTTATAATTGACTAGTTTTAACATTACATAACATAATATGAGAAAAATAACCCTGATTTTTATATGTCCGGTTATACGAGTACGTAACGAAGTTGGAATGTATCGTATGTTTTTGACTACCCTCTTCAACTTCATTATATACAAATCTCTGTTCAACTTCGTTTCATAAAGGTATATACACTCATCGTCAAAGAAATAGTTGCACTCAGAAGGACGTGTCGGATTGCAATGCTATTCAAGAGAAAGGTAAAGGTTATCAGGAACAATAAAAGATTAAACATTGAGCCTAATATGGGCATTATTTATTGAGCTACACGCCAATAAGTAATGCCTCTCAGTATGGCGTCAGGCCGCCATGTTTGCTCACACAGCATGGCATATGTCTCGGAATGGACTTGCACAAATTCCTAATGGTGTCCTGCGATAAGCCATCACATGCAGCTTGAATCTTCTCACGGAGTTACTGCAGGTTGTGCGGTAGGGTGGAGTGTGGATAGCACGTCCAATAGCATCCCACACATTTTCAATCGGTGAAAGGTCTGGCGATGCGGCTGGTCATGGCAGAGTGCCAGTGCCTTCAAGGTAAGCTTTCGAGACAGCAGCAGCATATGGACGAGCGTTGTCTAGTTGGGAAATCGTACCGGAGTAAGCGTTCAGAAAAGACAGGGCTACTGATTGCAGAACTTCATTAACGTAACATTGGGCTATCAAAGTGCCTGTTATGAACTCCAAAGGTGATCTGGCATTGTAGGCAATTGCACCCGACCCATGACACTAGGCGTTCTCGACGTGTGACGCCCGACAACAAACCGTTCGTCTTGGCGCTGATTCGACCACACACGGATTCGTTGGTCGTCTCCTCCAAGACAAAAGTGGAACTGATCACTGAAGATCATCCGCTTCCATTCTGAGTGGCTCCATGACAAAAACATTGCAGTCTTTGTCTACGATGCAGTGCTGTTAAGGGCAATCGTCGTAACGATCTGCGTGCGTGTAGTCTTACGTCGGCGTCGTTCAGAAGTCTTCCAATGGTGCTGGCACTAATAAGACGATGCATGGAGGGCACCACTGCTCGCTGAATATCCGCAATCGTGGCTCCCGGGTCACACCGCGCATGTCGGACAGCCCGTCTGTCCTCTGTCTCCGTGGTTCGTCTAGGTTTCCCAGACCCTTCTTGTCGCTTCTGCGTACTTTGTTCTATCCACTGCTGCCAACAGCGTGCTACGGTGATATCCGCACGACCGGTATGGTGCTCAATACGGCGATAAGACCATCCCGCTTCCCGAAGCCTAATGATGCGGCCCCTCTTGAACTCCTCCAACTTGTCGAATTGCTTCTAAACTTTTCTCCGAGGCATACTTCACTTGCAAAGGATGCAACTAACACAACAGCAGGAGTCAGAATGCCAAGCACGCGCAGCGCTACGACCTTATATAGCCGGTCAGGCGCAGCTCTACGACCCCTCCTTGCTTGCGTCACATGCGCGGCTGAGCGTGACACTTGAATCATTTGCATGTCTCACGATGTCAAACCAACCCACCAAGTTTCATTCCTGTCGATTGCTTCCTTCTGGGTGCAACTATTTTTTTGACGATGAGTGTAGATATAAGCACACCGGACAAAAAATTAGTCATCCCTGTCAGAACTTACATAATAACCGGTGACGGCGACTCTTGCCATGATAACAGCATGAATCTGGTATGGTAGAAATTCCTCGAGGTTGTGGATGTATTGAACATCGATTTCCAGCCCCTCGTGCGTCAAATGGTCCCGAAGTTCCGCCAAAGCACATAGGTGTCTATTCCGGCGTTTTACCTTTTGTTCCAAATGATCCCACAGATTGTCCATAGGATTTAAATCTGGGTATTTGGCGGGTCAGTTGAGGTGAGAGAGTGTTGCTGGTTGTTCGATTAACATCTGGAGCAGAGTCAGACATAGTTTTAGTCCTGTGCACACGGCAATTATCGTCTTGGAAGACAGGAGTGATAATGTGATGCTACCCCTGGAGATGTAGGGCAAAGGGCAACACTTCGTCATTTAGAATGCGGAGGAACGCATTCTGGTTCAAATTCGTCGTCACTGCAACGAGAGGGCCCATTTCGTTATGCAAAAAAATACCCAACACATCACAGAACCCCTTCCAGTTTGAATAACACCTTCGACACATTCAGGATTAAAGGCTTCATTGGGCCTGCGAAGCACTCGTCGTCTCCCATCCTTGGAGTACAAACAAAAACGAGATTCATCAGACCAAATTACTCGTTTTTAATCCTCCACAGTAAAGTTGTGGTGCCTCTGAGCCCATTGATAACGTGCGACTTTGTGACTTGCTGTTAAAAGAGGCCTCTTCCGTGGTACTCTGTTCCAGATGTCCATCACAAGCAGTTCACGTCACAATATCCTTTCGGAAATTGATTGGAGACCCTTGACTGGTTGGTTAGAGATTCATTAACTGTTTGGAGCAATTGTTGCCTGGTTTGAAACCGATTTGCATTTACTACGCGTGAAACATGGCTGCGGTCACTGTTGGTGAGAATCGTTTTCCGGCCACAGTTACGTCGCCGATTTTCAGTTGACTGCGAACTACACGACTGTTTGTAGACCACCTGGATAGTACGCTTTGACACATCAAACAATTGGGCGACTTCATTCACGTTTTGTCCGTGGGCACGGCCAACACACGATGGCTCTTGTTTTGCCACTCAGTAAGGTCTGTCTTACGACCCATATAGCAGATTAAATTCAATACACACGTTGCTCTTCCCCACTGCACGACACAGAAATGATCCTGTAGGCCACGTCAGTGCTATTTATCTCCCAACAATACTATCACGGCGCCCTCTGTTCAACCGGTAACTTCCTACTATCATTTCTTTTAAGGGTGACTAATTTTTTCTCCAGCGTGCTTAGAATTATTTTACAAATATCTTTACATAAAAACTTTATTGAAACAACAGTTTATTTTTCTCGCCGCTTCCACTGCTTAGGGAGATCTAGTGTATGTTGAGGTGTTTTTATGATTTATTTTAAACGCTGTTTTTTAAATTAGATTTATGATGCCTTTGGAATTTTAACTAGATTTATAATTGTCCTTAGGAAACGGCTATGATGTAAAAACAGAACACACATTTTTCTATTCTATCCACATATGAATAAAAACAAATGATTATTGGTTTGATATGCGTATTTTCAAAAATACTCTTTCATCAATACAAGTAAGTTTTAACTCTAAGACAACTATAATCTAAGTTAATCGACAGTAGCAATCAAATCTTAATCATACTTTATAATACTGTATACGTTTTTTTGTTTCAACTGAAATTCCATCAAACCACTCTTGCTACATTCCATTTGAGCGGCACATGATTGATGTCCGAACTGGAGTTTAATGAGAGAAGGGCCAAGACTTGCTGCTGCTAGTAACGCGCGCGCTTATGTGTGTGTGTGTGCACATGTATTCATGCACAAATATGCGTTGAGTGTTCCAGATGTCAGACCCCGCGTTTGGAGAAATGTTTTTGTAATGAGGATCAGAAATTACGTTTAACACCCGAACGATCCGAAAGCTGATGTACGGAGCTTTGTGTTTGAGGATCGTTAATGATCTTTGACTGCAAATTATCCGGAATGCATTTTTTCCCCTACAAAGTCTAAGGGCTCTTTTCTTTATTGTTGCAACAACCGATGGACATATCCTGTAAAATTCTGGTAACAGTGTCGAAGAGGTCATGAATCGCTACAGTAACAGTGTCGAAGAGGTCATGAATCGCTACAGTTCCCAGATTCCAAACCGTTGCTATGCGGATGCGCTTTTCCCCAGAGTCCGCCGGCTCTCACCCTTCCCTGGTACCAGCGGCGCAAAATTAGTGACGGACGACTTCCTATTGCTTTTATAGCTTATGGTGGTCGTTAAACACAGAAGAAAAACGATTGTCTTATGTAGATTGCCTTTTTTTTTTCAAGGTTTTTTAAGCAGCGTTCCCACATGGAACTGCTACTTCAATATGTGCAGCATTAGTGTCTGTTCTTTTCCATTTTCCGACGTACATTACCTATTGAACATTACGTTTCCTCGATGTAAATTTGTTTATCTCTTGTTGTATTTTCCATACTTAACATCATGTCTAAACTGCCGAAAGTTTCTTCTGCATATAGCATCATTGGTGGTTAGTCAGCTAAAGTAATAAAAGCTACTAGATGTGCTAAAGGGTGTAAGGTGATTTGATTTGTTGGTTTAGGTAATTTTAATTACAACTTAGCCAGATATTTTGCTACCTCAACAAGATCTTTTTCGTTGTTTTGATTGTGCTAAGACATTATATTTGGCACAATATCAAGGTAAACCTAAGAACCTTTATCTTAGGTTTATCTTACAATATCAAGGTAAACCTCGGAAGCTTCAACTTGAAGCTCGTGTGCCACCCATGAACTTCAAGTTGAAAACTGGCGCCTTAAAGAATCAGACTGATGGAGATGTTTCTTTCTGTGTTTGCATCCTGTTGCACAGTTTATAAATAATGCTTCACTTCTGATTGCCAGTTTCAATGTCTCAACTGAAAAAATTTGCTGAGGCACCTACTGCAGCATGCTCTGCATCTGTTTGTTCATTTCGGTGGGTTAATGATATTTCAACGGGCTATAAGAAGTCGCCCTTTCCAAATTTAGGGACCCGGGTTCTAGGAAATTGATAGAGCCCGTTCCGTAGGCCAAACATATCATCCATGCTTCACTCAGGATTCGAACCCGCACCCATCTCGGACGAATGATCAGAAGCCAATGCTCCAGATCTATACACATATGATATGGTAATCAAACAAAAATCTGATTTTTGGTCTCAAGAAACCTAGCACAAATGTGAATCAAGATATCGAAGATAACTTAGTGGAATCTACTTTCTCCAAAATTGGCTGTTTTTTAAAATAATCAAGAACGCGTCAGTGATCTTGTTTTGAAATACGGTAAATGAAAAACGGATCAAAAAGGGCGAAAGCTTTCGGGAATCGAAAGTTCTGTCCCATGTGGCTGCGACGATCTTTGAATTCTGCTCCGAAGAGGAAAAGGTGTTAAACTGATTAAATACACCGATGAGTTATTACATTATGACCACCTACCTAATAAGCTGCAGGGCCCCCTTTATCCCGCAAAACAGCGGCCACTCGACGAGACATCGATTCGATGAGGTGGCGATAGGTATCCTGGGGTAGCTGATACCAAAATGTGAACAGCAGGTCCCTCAGTTCCCGTACATTCGGGGTAGGGGTGATTTGGCGTGAACCCGCTTTACCAAGTCGAACCACAAATTTTCGATTGGGTTCATGTCAGGTGAATTTGGAGGCCAGGGCATTAACAATTTCTTGACGATTCTGGCAGTGTGGTACGCTGCATTATCCTGTTGGTAATGGGCATCACCAGCAGGTAGCACAGCTGCCATGAATGGGTGAATTTGGTCCACAACGATGTTCAGATACCTGACAGCTGTCAGGGATTGTGCTATTAGGATGATAGGACATAAAGTGGCCCAAGAAAACATCGCCCACAGCACAACACCGCCTACGCCGACTTGTTTCCGCCCAACAGTGAATCCAAGTACCATAGCCTCCGTTCGTGATCGGTGTATCTGCGCCCGGCCGTCTACGTGATGCACGAGGAATCTTGATTCATCAGACCAGGCCACTTTCTTTCAATCATCTACGGTCCAATCTTGATGATCTTGGGCCCATTTCATGCGAGGTTGGGGATGACGTGCAGCGAGCATGGGGACCCGGCTTGGTCTTTGGCTACGCAGGCCCATGCGCAGAAGGCTGCGATGAACTCTGTGTTGTGACACAATGCCCTGATCACCTCTGTTGTAGCTGCGGGTGATTTGTCGCACTGTGGCTCTGCGGTCGCTGTGAACAATGCGCGACAGTCTTCGGCCCCCTCTGGCATTAATGATCTGCGGACTACACACAGCTGGACGACGATTCGTCGTTTGGCCATCTGTGCACTACTTTTGATACGTGCTCATTGCAGTAGTCCATGAACAACATACAAGCCGCGCCGTTTCCGAGATCATAGTTCGGAGGCAGCGTGCCATCACAATTTGTGCTTTATCAAACTCCGATAAATCGGCAGCTTTTGCCATTCTGACTCCTAACACTCTACTAACCGAAAGCCGGTCTTCAGGTTGTATATATATTGCTTCGTGAACTTCACCTGCGCCACCGTTCGGTCTCCAGGCGCTCTCATTTCTCTAAGCAGGGGGCGGTCATAATGCAATGGCTCACTGGTGTAAGCGTTACATATAGAAGAGTATTATTTGTTGGATTTTAAGATTCTGAAAGTTCGGCGTTATTTTTGATTTACACATAATTCTCTTAATTACATAATGCATGTTTATTGCATTTAACAAGAAATATGGTTGGTTAGTTTAAATTATCCTTCATTGAGTAAATTCTGTTAGTTCAAAGTTTTAATACACGAAGCTGCTTAACTTTAGAAATGACAAGTGCCGCAATTTATTCCTTGATCCAAGGCAACTGTAGGTCTGAAGATCCATTTCATGTATTCCTACATTGGTCTGTTACATTCAAACTTCAGAAAGGTAGTTGGAAGAACGAAAGCAGTGAGCGACTGTCTAGTTATTTTTAATAGGCATGATGTAGGGGCGTAGTTTGAGTGTTTCTTATGCTCAGGAATGTCATACCGGAAAAGAGAAATAGTGATTTCATTTAAATATGAAAATAAAACAAGGTTACCGTCGTTGTCTATATAACATCAAATGATCAAGATGTAGGCGAAATGACATAGCAGCAAAGAGAATGAGTTACTGACTTGTCTCTACCTGCAATGCTACGGATTCAAAGCGGAATCCATCGGAACAATAATCATGTCAGTTTCATAACCTCCGACGTTTACCTCTCAACTTGCAGGCCTTCCTCAGTATGTGATTTCTGCATCCGAGATCCCTTTTCCTGACATTGACATGTCTTTAGGCCGCATGCTTATGGCCTTTGTTGGACGAAACGATCATCCAGATCTCATTAAGCCCCGAGATAAAGATAAAAGCTAAATATGTATTGCGGAATCTTTGTTTCAGACTGGCTTGGAAATGGCATGCCTCCGGCACAAAGCACGTTGCCCGCCGCCGAATATGCGTCAATACCATTACAACAATAGACTGAAACGAGCACGTGCAACTGCCCATGTGCTGCTGTCTATCTGTCGCTCGATACGATCAGCAGCTTGAATAGCTCTAGAATTGCCATGCAAACGAGGCTTTAGATTAACAGTTTGGGATCTGCGAAATGCGATAAACAGCAGGAGACGTTTACTTTTCGAAGGCAAAGAAAGATGCTTGTTTTGGACTGATTGGCGGTCCCTTTGCGAAGTACAGATATAAAAACTAGTTTTCGTTCTTAGAATACAATATGTAAAATTCTTTGAATATTATGTCGATAGTGAGATATCCAGAAAGTTGTGCACTAACTTCTGCCACAGTTAAAGACCAACTATGTAGACACCTCACGCTATCGACATTTTCTGCCATTTGTATAAAGAAAACATTCCTACACGTAAAAACATTTACATCGCTGAAACTTTGGAGGTGAAGCATGACAAACCAAGAATGTTTACTCTCATTAAAGTCAAACATCCATACCGTCTAAAGCTCGTAAATAGTAAATGGATTCTTATCAAGTAATAAAGACACGGCGAACTGATGGCAGACTATTGAAAAAACTTTCCTTTATGAGTCTATATCAATTTTTCCAAGAAAGGGAGGAAAACTCGCAGTCAGTATGCATAAATTGATTTAATTTTACAAATTCCTTGAAGAACAAAAATATTTTCATTCTCCCGATATATTCTTTTGGTTTTATAAATGCAAAGCGTTAAGAACTTCAAACTGCCCAGTTCATCACCAGAAAATGCCCCCTTTAGTATGTAGTAAATATTCCCCGTATGGCACCACGATATATTTTCAGAGTGGCTTGAGGACTGACATTCATGCTAAAACAAAATGATTTCTTCTGTTTTAAATGTCAAACCTTTATGTAGCACCTGGGAAAAACGTGGGAAACGTCGTCTTCGTCTGTAAATGTGCATTCGTTGCAATCTGTTACGGCAAGAAAGGTTAGCGCGTTTGCTTTACGGCTCTCGTTGTTTTCGCTGGGAATACACAATACGGAAGTTAAGTAATGTGACACTTTTTTTAAAATCCCGGTAAAACACACACGGGTAAGGAAAGCATGGTTTTTGATAAGACAGTTTCAGCTGTGCGGTGGCAATAGCGTTTGCGTGAGAATTCCGCAGATGATTATTTACGCTGGGCATGACGTCATTCGGTGGAAGAACACTGTCATGTTCTGTCATGGAGCGGAGAGCACATATCTGGTTCTGTTTGCAAATCCGTAAAACAGCATGAGTCAGATGAATTGTTGCGTGGTGTGTGTGGCGCTAATTGCCTATCTCGTGCGCAAATATTCCGATGGTATGCATGTTTCAAGGATGGACAGGAAAATTTCAAAAATGATGAAAGGCCTGTGCCTTTGGTCATTTCAGTGGGCACATCTGAGCTCATTGCGAAAGTTCGTGAAATGATAAAAAGTGATCGTTTTGTGACCTCGAGGATGTTGGAATGTGAGCTCGGCGTTTTAAAGAGACACTTTGTCCAATTTTAGTACCAGATTTGTGGAAAAAAATTCTGTCCTGGTTTTGTTCCGCGTGCTTTGTCAGACGACCAGAAGCATGCACCAGTGGAATATGCAAAAGACATCTTGAAGACTGCAGAAACAATGCTAAATTTTCTCCAAACCATTGTGCCAGGTTACCGGACATAGTGTTTTTGTTATGATCCTGAAACGAAGTGTCAGAGTGCACAGTGGAAGTCGCCACAGTCACGCAAAGGAAAGAAGATCAGGTTACAGAAGTCCAAAAGCAAGATTACGACAGCAAGGAAATTCTGCATTACGAGTTCATTCTTGAGGGTACATCTATCACTGGCAAATCTTACACATCGATCTTGGAACAATTGTGGAAGAGGATAGTTCTTGTCAGGCCCGAGTACAAAAACGTGTAACGATTCCTTCTTTACGATAATGCACCCCCACGCAGAGCCGTCAGTGTACAGCAATTTCTGTCACGAAAACAAGTGTGTGTGTGGCCTCTGACCATTCGTCCGTAAGGGTCCGGGTTCGAATCCCGGTCAGGCATGGATGTTGTGTTTGTCTTACGGCACTGGCTCTCTCCCTTCCCTGGAACCAGTGACCCTAAATTAGGGACGGGCGACTGCTTATAGCCCATTGAGTTGCTCACGGTGGTCGTTAAACCTCCAATAAAAAAAAAAAAAACAAGCGTGAGTACTCAACTCTCCCCTATTCTCTAGATTTGTCACCGTGTGACTACTTTCTATTCCCTAAATGAAAGCAGCTTTTAAGGGGAAAAGTTTTCAAGACATTGAAGGCACACAAAGAGAGAATTGTGTCATCTGCTCTCCACTCCATTCCAAAAAATGAACTCTGAAAATTCTCATTTTCGTTGGCTGATAGCGCCACTTATTGCCTTAACGAAGGAGGAATGTACTTCCAATAAAACATATTCACCTAAGTTTTCCTGCTTTTCCAGTTTTTTTTAATTCAGTTTTATTACTTAATTGCCGCATTCTGTAATAAAACAAGAAAGATGATTAACCAATATTTAGTTGAAACGAGCACGCCGTTTGAAGCCATATAAAAAATGACCTCTGCAAACAAATTCAGAGCAAAGTTTTATAAACCTTAAAAAATGATTACCAGAAAAATGAATACGCTTATACCACCCAGGGAAAAGCTCGCATAATCTAAGACACGTAGTGTAAGCGGGATCATAGTGAATGGAACGGTAACAACAAAAATTAATAACCGCATTTCTGCAATCGATGACACATACCCAAATATATGTTATATATATTTAGCTATTTTTCACAAAATTATATGTATATAATATACGCACTATATTATCAAAAGTATTCGGACACCACAATGTTTCGGGACAAATGGCTTTATTAGCGCAATTCGTAACTTGTCTGTCCACCTTTTACTTGTATGACATCGGCAAATGTGCAGGCATACTATCAACAAATTTCCGGTAGGTCTCCACAAGAATAGTTCGCCATTCGTCCTGCAAAGCTGCTGCCATAGTGAAAAGCGAAGACGGCTGTTGTGAGAGATTTCGTATCCGTCGCTCCAGTTCATTCCAGAGGTATTCTATGTGATTAAGATCAGGACTTTGACCAAGCCACTCTAACAATTCCACCTCATTTTCAAGAAACCAGCGCTGCACTCGCAGTGCAGTGTGGCAGGGAGCTCGAATGTGTTGGAAAAGACAACAGCCATTTCCATAATACTGCCACATTTTTGGTAGGGCAGAATTATTTAGAACGTCGAGGTACACTTCAGAGTTCAGTTGTATTTCGTGGATGAGACTCGGCCCGTTCAACCAATGGGCCGAGTCTCATTCACGAAATACAACTTCATACCATGATGGAGCCTCCACCAAATTTAACAGTTGGAAGAACAGAGTCCGACGAAAATCGTTCGCTGGGCTGTCACCATATCCAAACACGGCCATCAGATTGGAAGAGTGAAAAGTGTGACTCATCATTTCAAGGAACAGCTTTCTAGACGCATACAGTCCAGCGCAGATGGCCTAGTGGTCAATGTTCGTGACTGCCGCGGAAGAAACTCTGGTTCTATCCCGGGAAGGCACGAACGCTCGAACCAATAAATATTCGCCGTGTGTCAGATGGTCACATTAAGCCGTCGGACGCCGGGTACTGGCTCCCTGGTAATAAATAAGGGCGTTCTCCCGCCCCCTTCTATCTCGCTTCCGTGTCACTTTCCTACTGGGCACTCTAGCCCAAATCTCTTAGCTTCCTATTTCTAAGGGTTGTTTAAGACCTAGGGTCAGACACTCCCTTCCTAAAATTCTCTACATCTGATCTGATCTGCCTTCAGTCCAGAAACGAGGAGAGACACATCCCTCCAAACGGCGCTTCGCATTCACTTAGTGATGTGTGACGTGTGCCGCTGCTATACCATAATAACCCAATGCAGATAGTTATGGTACTAACCGAGCCATTACAAGCAATTGCTACTACAACAGCAGAAAGAACGGGCATTTCTTACCATGGCTGTTTTCTCACGTTCCGTCAGTTTGTACAGCCTTCCTGAACGTTCTTTCACTATAGTGGCACTGCCTTGTTTCAATGTCTTCGCTACATCACTTACTGAACATTCAATTTTGATATGTTTAGTTTAGCTGCAATGCTTTGTAAGGAAACGTTACTCAAAGGCCATCCTATGGCCAGCCCTCGCTGGATCTCGGAAAGTTCACGTCCATGCGGCATATCCGCTTCAAAGTTACTGGTAACACGACAGAATATCTCAGTTTTATATACGTACCTCCCCACCTACACAACACAACTTCCTGCGTAACCGTTCTTTGCACTTATGCAAATATTTAGTGGTGTATGAATACTTTTGATAATATATATATATATATATATATATACGCCCCCTGGTATGTGGTAGTTGTGTTCGATTACTTTTGATATATATACTGTATATACAGGGTGCATAGGAAAGTCCCTTTAGCCTGAAATAACTTGCGAACGGAGAGAGGTACAGTTATGCAGGTGAGATAACGGTATAGTAAAGCGACTACGCCCGATCGAATGCAACCAATAGCAGTGCCCCTAGTGGTGAAATGCGGAAGTTAGCCATTGCAAATCGAAAACTAAAAGAGATAGAGCAAAATTTCGAAATACAAAGTTGTAGAGCATCAATTAATTAGTACAAAACGACATTTGTTTCACACATGTAAGATAAATTGTCACCTGAATACCCCACAATGTCCGAAATCGATGCGCTACGATTCGAATCTGCATATTAACATTTCGCAAATACAGCCGTATGCAAATGTAGATTGTGTCGTTATACCGTACCTACCATATAAAAACCAGTAGCAGGATGTACTATGATCAAAGGTTTAGGTCTACGTACACTGTGTGAGAATAGCGAGCTTGGATTTCTGGGGTTACGTAAAAAATCAGGTATATGCAACAGCGCCTACAAGTCTGCTGGATCTACGTCGTCGTGTTACAGATGCTTGCAATAGTGTGATACCTTCCATGCTGAGGAATGTGCATGCAGAGTTACTTTCACGAATACAAATGGGTATCGTGGGCAATGGCGAACTCTTCCAACATACTCGACATTAACTTTTTATTACTGTGCGCCAGTTTGCCTTTTCTGTTTTTGTTTTGTCGGACGTCATCAAACTATATTGGCATAAGTACGCATTTACGCAATAAATTGTGTGTATTTGCTCATACCTATGCCTATTCCCTTCAAACTTTCGCACAAAAGGTCTCGCGTCGACGTCGGACATTATAGGAGAATTCGAGTGACAATTTATTTTATCAGTGTGAAACAAATGTCGTTTTGTACCAATTAATTGATGCTCTACAAGTTTGTAATTGGAGATTTTGCTCTTTCTTTTGGTTTTCGATTTGCAATAGCTAACGTCCACATTTTGCCACTAGAGGCGCTGCTATCGGTTGCATTCGATTGGGCGTAGTCGCTTTACTATACCGTTATCTCACTTGCATAACTGTACCTTTCTCCGTTCGATGTTATTCCAGGTTAAAGGGACTGTCCTATGCACCCTGTATACTTATTATACACTGGCGTGCACAAATTAAGGACGAGACAGTTTTTCGAATGTAAAGTCGTGCAGAAGTGCTCCGCATCGACTCAAATCATACCATAAGATCCCCAAGATGTAAGAATTTAGGACAAGTGAGCAAAACCGTCCAAACAAGGAATCCAAAGAATACAAAGGCACTTTATTGAGAAGGTAGCTTCGAGCACAACTGGTCAGAAGACAGAAACGTCCATGTGACATGCGGCTGCCAAGAAAAATTCAGTCTTTTGTAGGGGATATGATCACCCCTGACTGCGTTGCAGGATTTACAACGTTTGTCCATGCTGAGGACGAGGTTGTCAAGGAGCTGTTGAGGCATCACGACCCATTCCTCTTGTAGCGCCAATCGCAGCTGCGAAATCGTTGTTGGCGGCTGGTGATGTGCTGCCAAGCGTCTCCCGAGAAGGTCCCACACGTGTTCGATTGGATTTAGGTCCGGTGACCTTGCGGGCCAATCCATGCGTTGAATATCTTCGCTCTCCAACAGCTCTGCGACAGCCACTGTACGATGAGGTATAGCGTTGTCGTCCATGAAGAGGAACTCAGGACCCAAAGCACCTCTAAACAGACGCACGTGTGGCAGGAGAACCTCGGTACGATAGCGGACACCAGTGACTGAACCTCCTTGGAAGATGTGGAGGTCAGTACGGCTACCAAGCATTATACCGCCCCAAACGAGAACTCCGTCACCCCCAAACCGGTCCCTTTCGATGACATTGGAGGTGTGATTGCGTGTTCCCTGCTCTCTCCAGATGTGTATACGTCCAGAATCGCTCGTCAGAATAAATTGGCTCTCATCCGTAAAGAGAATCCGATTCCATTGCTGATGTGTCCAGTTCTTGTGTTCCTGGCACCACAGAAACCGCCGTCTGCGATGAGCAGGCATTAACGGCACACACCGTACTGGTCGTCGTGCAAATAGACAACCTTTGTGCAGCCTCCTGGCCACGGTAAATCGCGATAACGGACGTCCGGTTGTCTGTTGCATGTGCCTTGCGATTTCTACCGCTGTGTGCCGTATGTCTCTTCTCGCCTGTAGAACAATATACCGGTCGTCCGCCGCCGTGGTTGCTCGTGGACGACCACTGCTAAACTGTCGGACGGCTGTTCCTGTCGTTTGAAATGCTCTCCAAGCTTGTGAAATGATGCTGTGAGCGATCCCGAACTCCTTGGCCACACTAGTCACACTTTGACCTTCTTCCAACTTCCCAATGACACGACCTCGTGTAAAGTCATCCAGATGTCGTCTACTGGATTGCCTGTTGGACATATCACACGGTGGCAGCAACTCGACGTCGTTCAAACCGATGTAAATAGTGCAATAGCTTTCACCGAATTGCTGAGCGTACACCGCCCATGTGCTTTGTACCCTTCCGACACTCCCCCCTACGTCATGCTGCATATATGCGCATGCCCTACCGTACCGGACCATAGTCTATCTCCTGAGTGGTCTTTCGGTCCGTTCTGCCTGCTCGTTCCGCTGTTATGCTAATTTCTTCTCTTCGTCCTGAATTTTTGCACACCAGTCTATATACGTCCTCTGGTGGAAGAACTGTGCATTACTTTATGCAGAAGTATGCGCAGAAGGCTTTTGATAATATATATATATATATATATATATATATATACACTGCTGGACAATTGCTAAGGACGGATCATAAACGGCCATATAGCGCATAAAAAAGTAAGTGTGGTTGGATGCCAAGTGAAATAAAATAATGTCAGAATGCCAGGACATTACAAGAAAGACAATTTATTGTGCTCTAAAATCCAGAAGGCTTTGGAACGTGTTTAAGGGACAAACAGGCCATTTTGTGCAGAATACGTAAACGTGAAAAAAATGCAATTACCGTCCGCAGGCGTTCCGGCGTAAGATGTCAATACGGCATATGGCCACCATGGAGGGCGATGCAAGATTCCACACGTCGTGTCATGCTTTGCACAACATTATCAAGCAGCTGTTGGGGTAATTTATCCCATTCCTCTGTCAGTGCACGGATGAGGGTTTTCTTGTTTATTGGAGGGCATTGGCGACCAGCAAGACTCCTCCCCAAAGCATCCCACACATTTTCAATGGGATTCAGATCTGGAGAACGTGCTGGCCATACGAGGCGTTGAATATCCTTGCTCTCCAGACACTCCTGGACAGCGCCTGTTCGATGACATGTTGCGTTGTCGTCCATGAAAATGTATCTATCACCGACAGCACCACGGAACATGCGAACATGAGGTAGCAGAACATCATTAATGTATCGTTGGCCAGTCATAGTCCCAGTTGGAAGCACATAGAGGGACGTACGGCCATTGACCATGATGCCAGCCCATACCATGACACTACATGTCGGATATCGATCCCTTTCCTGTATGTTTGCTGAACAATATGCAGTACCACTATCACGCCAGATCAGTTGTCGTCGACAATCAGACGATAGACTGTATCTACTCTCATCTGAGAAGAGGACAGCAGACCAGTCGTTATCAGTCCAATTGCGATGTTGATGGCACCATTGCAAACGGGCGGTACGGTGACGTCTGGACAATGGGATGCACACAACAGGACGGCGGGCGTATAGTCCTCCTTCATGCAAACGTCTGGCGACAGTTTTTCGGGAGATCCGCTTGCCAGTAGCAGCCACAAACTGATTTGCTATCCCACTAGCTGTGCTGCGCCGGTGTCTTTTTGTTGACAGCACTATGTACCGATCTTCTGCAGGTGTCGTACTGCGAACACGACCTCCCCCGTGACTTTTGCTACACTCTCCATTTGTTTGAAATGATTTCCAAAGCCTTGAAACAATACTGCGGCTGACGTCGAACTCCCTGGCAACATCTGTTGTTTTTCGCCCTTCTTCAATCTTGCCAATAATACGGCCACGCGTAAAATCATCTAGGTGATGTCGGGAAGACATACTGAAAATTGCAAGTTCGTCAATTGATTCTTTCCCTTTCAACTTTGCGTTTTAACAACAACGGTCAATACGCGTCAAATCCTTTATATCTCTTATCAGCGCTATGATGTCACGAACAAGTTCGGCAATCCAAAATTTGCATACGCACAACACGTCTTACTGTATCCCACACTTATGCTAATTTCCACATCATAACCTTCACAAAGCATTTCTTTAGTTTATTATTGTCTTTATTTTATTATCGTTTTTGTGTAGTCAGAAGTAGTGGAGTAGTGGGTTTTTATAATCCAGTTTTCTTTCAAGAATCTGTGCTTTAAGAACTTGTAATACTTCTGTATTGATATTCAGGTTTGAATTCTCTCTTAGGCGAACTTGACTATTTGTTAGTTACTGAACATTATTTCTAGTTCATTATGTCACTCTTACAATTTGAGTTTTCTATAATCATCATCTTTCTGTTTAATAGTAACAGATGAAGAGCATGGGTCGGGCCAGGAGAGTTATGGATGCAATCTAAATTGTTAACTAAAGCTAGGTCATACAACTCTGCGGAGGACATGACATATATATTTATATTTTTAGGTGGGTTAATTACTTGCATCCATGACTTTGCAGAAACCCATTTCCAAATAGGTCATTGTGGAAGTGAGAAAATGCAGAGTTTTTGCTGGTCCTTGATAAAGCCAAGGCTCAGTATTCTCGACACTTTCTGCATTCAGTTGTTCTTTTTTTCTTTTTACTCACACCGGTAAATACATAACCTTTTCTATGTTGTACTTGGTATGAGTTAAAGATTTTTTAGCTTCAGTTTCTCCTTAATAGAATGTGAATTCTGAATTTTCATAACTGCTGCGTTGCGCGTTTTGATCTTCAGGATGTTTTTCAACTTTCGTTTTAAATTGTAAAGTTTTTCTTATGTATTCGGCTTTGCTCTTTAGTGTATATATATATATCATCATCATCATCATCATCATCATCATTGCCAACCATTATCAATCCACTTCTGGACGAAGGTCTCCCCAAGTTTCCTCCACAACGGTCTGTCTTGTGCCAGTCTCCTCCATGTCACTCCCGCATACTTTCGAATTTCATCCACCCATCTCCCATGTGGTCTTCTTCTGGGTCTTTTCCTGTCCCTTGGAATCCAATCTAAAATTTAGGCTGTCCATCGATGGTCTGTCCTTCTAGCAGTATGTCCAGCCCATTGCCATTTCAGGGATTAAACTTTGATCATGAGGTCTTCTACTCTTGTCATTTTTCGGATCCACGAGTTCCTCTTTTTATCTCTCCTGGTTACATCAAGCATGCACCTCTCTATGAGCCTTTGAGTTGTCTACAGCCTTTGTATGTCTCTTTTAGTTAAGGTCCACGTCTCTGCACCATACGTAAGCACTGGAAGGATGCATTGATCAAACACTTTTCTTTTAAGACATAATGGCATATTGCTCTTAAAAATTATGCTGTTTCTTCCAAAAGCTCTCCAGGCAAGTTTTGCACGCTGATTAATTTCTTCATAAATGCGACCCTCACTTGATATCTGCTGTCCAAGATAAACGTACGTGTCTGTTATCTCCAGCTTTTCTCCATCAATCGATAAATCTTCATTTCTTGTAAAAGCATTGAACATCACTTTTGTCTTCTGAAAGTTCACTTTTAATCCCACTTCTTTACTCTTGTCAGCAAGTTCCTTGATCATACTCTGCAGCTCTGATGGGGTAGTTGCAAAAATGACTACGTCATCAGCAAAACGAATGTGGGTTAGATAATCTCCATTAATCTTTATCCCTTTGTTTTCCAGTTCAGTGATTGAAAGACATTTTCCAATGTTGCATTAAAGAGCTTCGGAGATATGGTGTCACCTTGTCTCACTCCTTTTCCAATTTTTATGTGCGTTGTATTTTCAAACAGCCGAATCTTTGCACTTGCATTTTCATAGATGTTATTAATAATATTAATGTACGCATCTTCAATACCGCAGGATTTCAGAGCCATTGTAACTGCTGATGGTTTCACCGAATCAAAGGCTTTTTTCATAATCGATAAAAGCCATGCACAATGGAAGTTCATATTCCCTCGCTCTTTCAATTAGTTCTCTAAGTACGTGGATATGATCTATTGTGCTGTAGCCACTCCTGAATCCAGCTTCTTCTCTCGGTTGAGTCATGTCAGTGTCACCTTTAAGCGGTGTGAAAGAACTTTAGTGAAGATTTTATAAACCACTGATAGGAGGCTGATAGGTCTGTAGTTCCTGAGGTCCTCAATGCCACCTGTTGTATGTAGCAAGATCATTGTAGCATTGTTCCAATCCTCAGGAATCTTCCCTTCATTAAGGCATCGAGTGAAAATTTGGGCGAGTACTGTTTCGATTTCTCCACTTGCTTCTTGTATGATGTCTACAGTAATTCCATCTTCTCCTGGAGCTTTTTCCCTCTTCATGTTCTTTATTGCATGTGTAACTTCTGCTGGGAGGACTGGAAGAACTCTGGTACTGGTACCTTTCATTATGTCTGGAGTACATGTATCCTCCCTTTCATATAATTTGGAGTAGAAATCTTTCACTCTTGTCAAAATGTCACCTCTATTTCTTGTTACAGAACCATCTTCTTTTCTCAGTGCCATAATCTGTTTTCTTCCCTTACTGAGATGTCCCTTTGCTATCTTTAGGCTTTGGTTGTTTTCAATTGCTTTCCTTACTAGTTCACAGTTGAATTTCCTTACGTGTTCAGTGATACTTTTTCGTACTGTCTTGCATAGCTCTATATATTCTACTTTGGAAGTCACATCTTCTTTAGTTGTCCTCATCTCTCTTCTCTTTTGCATCAACATTTTGGTTTTTCCTGCTAATTTGTTCACATGCAACTTGTTCTTAGACCCAGCTAATTTTGTTGCTGTTTCCATAAGAGCTTTGGTTATTTTTCTGTTAACTTCAGAAATATCCACTTCTTCCGATGTTAGGCCTTCTAAAGCAGAGAATCTGTTCTTCAGTTCCAACTTGAAGGTTTTATGGTGTTTTTTAAGGTTGGTTATGTCAATACATTTTGTTTGTCTTATGAGCTTGCTACGTTCGAGTTATATCCACGCCTCCTGGTGGAGAAACCATGCATTATTTTAAGAAGAAAATATACCGAAAATTATTATCGACGTGAGCGGTTTCGGTCCAGGAAAGAATTTTTTCAGTCGAAGTTTTAGAAGCTCAGATTTTGCTACAAATATTTCAGAAGCAGAAATTAACACTTACGCCCCTGGTTGCCAAACCGTTCTTTACTAAAAGACGGGGATTATATGTAAAACATTTCCCATCAAGAGCTATATCCGATGTGGAAAGAATTTTTCAAATCGGAGCCTTAGAAACAGAGATCTCGGGGAAAAGGCAATTTACATTTGCGCCGTAGCGGAAAATCTACTCAAAATAGTCTTCGATATAAATGGAATCGAAGGGCAAAATAATTTTTTAAATCGGGGAATTAGAAGCAAATATATGGAATAAAATTCATTTTTGAATTTGATGTTATCTACATTTACGCCCTCTAGCAATAAAATTGTGCATCCTAAAAAACTGTCATGCAAGGATCATCATTCGTACGTTTAAAGCTTCCCAATGCAATAAAAAAAAATCAAATCCGACTAATAGTTGTGGAGATATATTGTCCTCAACCAAAGGGCCAGACGGACGGACAAACCGGTAACATAAGACCGATCTTTTTTACGAAAGACATGCTAAAAGGACGTACAGCAAGAAATATGACACCAAATTTCCGTTGTAATGAGCACTAGGGTGGACTAGAAAAAAAAATCAACTTTTTTTTCGAGTCGCTATAGCGCGGAAAACTTTTCTCTTGTACAGATAAGAAAAATGAAAAAAGAATTTTCAAATCGATAGATATCTCCCGGTCGCGCATCACCCTCGAAATGTATGAAAATTGAAGAAATTAAATTTGTTTTTGTCCATTTTTAAAAAGTAATAAAGTTACGATGTTCCGAACGCTATAGATTGGGATGTGTAGTATATGATTGAAGGAAGTATAATAAATAGTAACATCATTGATATTTTATTATTTACCGGTCGCGCATTGCGTTCGAAAGACTCAATTTTTACATCAGAATTGCAAATTTCTATAGTTATGATAATCACATTGTTGTGCAGCTTTTCGCTGGTTTTGTAATAATCACCCAGAACTCACCACGTAAACGTGGCTGCAGGTCGAGTTCCACCCACTCTCTTCACAACCATCCAACCATTCATATTTACAGCGTGTATGTTTTCTTTTACATTTATTTCATTATTTACAAAACGATTCTACAACTATTTACAACACAAGTCATTCTTCCCGTACTCTTTCTTTCCAATAGATACTACTTTAAAGTCCGATTTATTGGAGAACTTAGGCATCATGGATTTTGATAGCAATGTGGTTCCGAGGTAGCCGTCTCTGGACTTAGCTCCGCAGACTTTGTGTGATACTGCTGTTACTAGTTTACCACATCGTTCAACTGCCTGGGTATGACAAAGGAATCTTTTGACATCCCAATTCGGTACTGTGCCAGATTGTATAAGTGAGGTAATACCACCATCACTTATTTCACGTAACGAAGGGGGCCGCCCCGTTGGCGCAGTGGTCTAAGCGATGGCGTCTGATCATTCGTCCGAAAGGGGTCCGGGTTCGAATCCTGGTGAGGCATGGATCTTGTGTTTGTCTTACGGCACTGGCTCTCTCCCTTCCCTGGAACCAGTGGCCCTAAATTAGGGACGGGAGACTGCTTATAGCCCATTGAGTCGCTCATGGCGGTCTTTCAATCTCCCATCAAAAAAAAAAAAAAAAAGTAACGAAGGGGAAAAGATATCCTGCAAGTATTCCAGTCAATGATCTCGGTGTATTCTGTAGCAGCAAAGTAAATTTTGGTGTCACGAAATTCCTGATTGACCTTCCCTTAAGAGCTGACTGTCTGGCTTTTAAAATTCGTCTAAGCCCGAGCTCTCTAATGGTTTTTCTTTCGTCTAGAATCATAGCCAAAAGCAAATTCTCTGGACGGACAAAGAATGCATTGCGTTCGATTACAGGGTTTATAACTTGAAGTAAATTTTCAGGTAAATATCGCGATGTTGCAGTTGCTTCGTACATATGCTTAGGGCCGTCTGTAAAATACTTGCTTTTTTTATTCTAAACCACACGGGCATGTAGGACTTTAAGATAAAATAAACTATTTGTTTTAGTTCATCTGAAGGATTTGTTACACTTATGTATAACCTGAGAACTCTAAATAATAACACAAGGAATAAATAATAACACAAGGAACTGAGAACTCTGTTAGCCGTAGATAACCATCTTGAATGTGAAAGAAGGCCCTGATCACGAAGAGACAATTTTTTTGGACATTTGCCTGATTTTATTGCAATAGCAATATATAGAAGATATTGCTGATATTTGCTGAGCACTTTCCGGTCTACTTCAGGAATTTCGCACTCAATACTTTCAAAGCGAACCACTGGAAGATTTTCACAACCTCTAAGCTGTTAGCCAGTTGGCCCACAAAATGATTTAGGCCCAGAGGTTTCACCATCTATGTGTTGAAATATGTGACGAAATGGCAATTCATTGAAATGAAGGTGACACACACTCCACTGCAACGGTCTTCCGACGTGTAGTTCACTTTGACGAATTACGCCATTCTTCCAGCCAGTGTTCGTTACAGTACCGTCACACCCAGTTACATCTAGTAGTTCAAAAGAAATCCCAAGTGCAGACAAATGGGAAATAATGCTGGAAGCAATATCTTTAGAAGATCCTGAAGAGGGAGAAACATGGCCAATGTATACCGAACCTGGTTCTTCAATAAGGGATTAATGTTCCTCCTTTAGATTTCTGCGAAAATGCTTTGAATGAATTTTTTCAATCACCAAAGTGTCATCATTCCTGCCGTCAAAATAGAAACCACGTAGTACTTCATCAGGTTTATACTGCAAATCATTCCTTTTACAACTTTTTTCCCTTCTTAACTTGTTCTTATCAACTGCATGAGAAAAATCTGTGTCGGTTATCATGCCAATATCTTGAAGTACACTTAAAGCAATTGCAGCTGTTGCACGATCAGAGGGAGCAAGCCTTTCATCACGTCTGAGCAAGCGTTTTGCTATGCAGCAAAGGGTTCTGGGTAAACTGGGGGAGGGGGTATTACTATTGCGCCATCTACTTATTATTTTACTAACCAGGAAAGATTTCTTTGTGTATTTATACAATTCTAAATCTATATGCAATATTTTACGAACATTGTAATGAACGAAAATATGCTGTATTTTTGTAAAAAATAAGTTTTTTTAACTGCACTGCGAATTATACTTCCTTCAATCATATACTACACATCCCAATCTATAGCGTTTGGATCCTCGTAACTTTATATATTTTTTTTAAATGTAAAGAAAAATCAAATTTCTTCAATTTTCGTAAATTTTGAAAGTGATGCGCGACCGGAAGATATCGATCGATTTTAAAAATTCTTTTTCCATTTTTTTTATCTGTACAAGAGGCAAGTTTTTCGCTCTATAGCGACTCGAAAAAACAAAAATTGATTAATTTCGGCCCACCCTAATGAGCACGTCTTTTGAATCCGTTCTGACGTGAATTAAATTTATCAAAGCTGTTTAAAGTCATTGGAGTCGGTTACGAAAACAATCAAACAGTTTCTGCAATCAATAAATCATCCAGAAATATGAACAGCTAATTACTTCTACTTGCGGCAAAAAAAAAAAGAAAAAATTATCACAATAATTAAAAACACACACACACCGTCTGTGCACGATTTAAATAAAATATTCACATATTAAAAGCACATTACAATAGAATAAAATAGATACATTAAAGATCTTTCGGGACTACTATAGTCCCATCATCAGAAATATAAGTAAACAGCCCGAAGGGGAAGTATCAAACATATAAACACCAAAGGGTACAACGTAAAGGTAGTTCAGTCCTATTGTGTATTTTTTAGCACGAGTGAAAAAACTAGTGGATGAAAATTAACAAATGGCGCACAAGAAGAAGTTTATGTCTCACCCAATGAACTACCCTTACGTTGTACTTTTTGGTGTTTATATGTTTGATACTTCCCTTCGGGCTGTTTACTTATATTTCTGATGATGGGACTATAGTAGCCCCGAATATTTTATTTAAATCATGCATGGACAGTGTGTATGTTTTTAACTAATGTGTAATTTTTAGCATGAATGAAAAAACTAGTGGATACCTATGTTCGCATAACACAAAGAAAGTATCAGAGACAAAGATATTTTCAAATCGAACAGTTAGAAGTAGAAATATACATGTAGAAAGAAATATGATATAACTTTACTCCTTCTAGGGGAAGAATTTTGCATAATGGAAAAGTTGAAAATAGGCAAAACAGATTCTTCATGGAAAAAAGCTATGCTAAGGAAAAAGAAAGAACTTCTCAAATATGTTTCCCGGAAGCAAAGATACCGAGAAAAAAAAAGGTTTCGACCTTTACTCCCCTAGCTAGAATTCTTTTCCTTATTTACAGAGGATAACGGTCCACATCTCTATTGTAGGGAATGGCATACAGCAAAAGAGAAATTTCTCAATAGGGTTTTTAGAAGCAGCGATTTAGATGCAAACTGAAGTGCGCAAACACCACCTTCCGACAGAACAGTAAACTATAGAACTCCTTATAAAGTATACTAGCCTGAAATGTTCTTGACAGTAAATGGCGTCCGGTGTTGAAAGAGTGTTTTAAATCGCACATGTAGAAACAGAAATATTGAGTAAGCATTTTTTTTTTTTTTTTTTTTTGATTGGAGGTTTAACGACCATCGTGAGCAACTCAATGGGCTATAAGCAGTCGCCCGTCCCTAATTTAGGGTCACTGGTTCCAGGGAAGGGAGAGATCCAGTGCCGTAAGACAAACACAACATCCATGCCTCACCGGGATTCGAACCCGGACCCCTTCGGACGAATGATCAGAGGCCAACGCCTTAGACCACTGCGCCACCGGGGCGGCAGTAAGCATTTGCACCACAAAAATAGAGTAAGCGTTTGCACCACAATAATAGAGTAAGCGTTTGCGCCACAAAAAAAGAATGTGCGTTTACGCCACAAAAAAAGAATGTGCGTTTACGCCACCTAGCGGAGAGTTTTTCTTTTTTTGAGGAAGAAAATACACACACAGAGTTTGCATAGTTAGTACGAGTAGTATCTGACCGAAAAAGGAGTTTTTCCATCGCGTTTCAAATCCCGCAGATGTTACTGTAAACGTGAACTTACGCCCTCTGGTGACAGAATTGAGCGTAAAAGAATGTGAAATTATATGAGAAACATTTCGCAGCGGAAATACTGACCAAACAAAGAAAACATTTTTCAAATCGGACACTTAGAAACAGATGACAGCTACGGGGTCGTGGCTGGCACAAATATTTTGCATGTGCGGGCTGTAATAATTTGCATTTTCGTACCCATTCTGCCAGTTTCAATCAGATCGCACACTTTTTTCTGGTGTTGCTTTGTAAACAAACAGCAGTGTACGTCGCGTTCTTTCACTGATGGATGTGGCTCAGCTCAAAAGTCTCACCCGCTTTTCAAGGGCAGTGTGTGTCGCTTCAGTGACTGAGTGGTCTGCGGCACTAGCTTCTGATCATTCTTCCGACATGAGTCAGGGTTCGACTCTCGTTGGGTCATGGGCGGTGTGCTCTTCGGATGGTGCTGACGCTCTCCCTGCCCTAGAACTAGTGGTCCTCAATTGGAATCGAGTGACAGCTCATAGCCGTCAGAATTGCTGATGCTGGTCGTTAAACCCTAAAACAAACCAAAGGGAAACAAAAAAACAAAAAAAAAAAAAAAAAAAAAAAAAAACAAGAAAAAAAAATCAGTATGTTGTAGGCCTACGCACTCATCTTCAAATGCGATGTGAATGTTCACTTATTTCTCCATGGGGTGCGGTTTGACAGTTCTGTATTTCTTTATTTGTAGACATGCTTCCTTTCCTTATTGTAGATATGTTGTACATCATGATTTATATAAGTCTGTTAAATCATGAAGAAGTATGCCCGGTTTGAATTTCTGGATTGGGTTACTGGTTTCCCTTGTAGCAGTTTGTATCTTTTAGCAGACGTTTGACTTTCTCATATCATTGGGTTCTGTATTTCCTTAGCTGAGGGTACGTACAGTAATTAAAACTGTTACAAATTGCAGCTGTCAGGTAATAGGTGATGAGCCTGATGGTAATACTTCAGGAAGCTTCCGCATCAGATTATTTACGATGTGCTGCTCCTATTCTGTGAAACCATGCACTGTTATATACTACTATTATTCTAAAGAAAACGCGAATGAGCCTACGAGAAGGAAAATTGTATTGCTACTTCATGTATTTCATCAGTTTACCAGATCTCAAGTTATTCATCATAACGGAGTCCATAGATAATCACGAATTAAATTTGTGGTATACCATAATCGCAATTACACTGCTATCCGAAACGCAAGGTCAAACATGAAATCTGACTAATAAAGAGCGTCATGAGGCTAATACGTAGAGCTTTATAACATATGCATGCGAGTGCGGTATGACGTATGAGGACATTTCATATGCGCAGCCGTTATTCGAGTTTGCTGTGAGCACGTGACAGCTGCCGAGGGTATGTATGGGCAGGAGACCGAGTAGTGTCTCATATGAACTCATTCTTTTTTTCATGTGTTTAAGCGACGGAGCGAGAAACTGCTTGTCTGAGGCTAAAAAAGGATGTCTCACAGACTGTGACGTATATTCTAAATTAACTTTCCTTTTTAGTTTCTTTCCCTATGTAAATCTTAAGTTTGTTCTCAGTATACTTCACACTTAACGTGATATCTTTTCTCGCAAACGAAAACTGTTGGCAACACAATTGAAGTAGAATGAACGTGACGTATGCCTGTTATGAGATAAGAACCGGAGATATAAACTACGAGACAACAGTTGCTCGTGTGGAGTGTGGAGCGTTGAATGTGGTTGATACTGATTTGTTATGTGAACTGTGAAGTGCTATGATGTATTAGTGAAAACATCTGGAATAAAGCCAATTTCCGTAAGTTTGACTTCCGTTTAAATGTTTCGTCTGGCCGTTAAGGTTTAATTTAGGAACTATTTCATCGTATGGTTATGATTTTAAAATAACGTAAGAAGAGCGACAAAGAATCAGTAAGAAAATAAATTTTCGTTATAAGACATTATATTGATGATTTTACTCAAAGCCAAATTATTGGCAAGCTCGAAGATGATCGGACTGTAACCAATGATGCCAGAGAATTTGGAGAAGCACACTGCATATTGTTGTGGCTTTCGTCGGTCTTCAAGAGACGCAGAACCGCTTCCAGATACTCTGCAGGAGGTGGTTTCCGCTGTTCGAGCCAGCAAGTTGGATGACCGTTACCTGGCCATAATGTATGACATATCATCATCATTGTCAACCATTATCAATCCACTGCTGGACGAAGGTCTCCCCAAGTTTCCTCCACAACGGTCTGTCTTGTGCCAGTCTCCTCCATGTCACCCCTGCATACTTTCGAATTTCATCCACCCATCTCCCATGTGGTCTTCTTCTGGGTCTTTTCCTGTCCCTTGGAATCCAATCTAAAATTTCGGCTGTCCATCGATGATCTGTCCTTCTGGCAGTATGTCCAGCCCATTGCTATTTCAGGGATTTAACTCTGATCATGATGTCTTCCACTCTTGTCATTTTGTCATTTTTATGACATATACTCTAAATTAATTTTGATTTTTAGTTGCTTCCTCTATGTAAATTTGAGCTCATTCTCTTTTAGCGTTTTCCATCTTAACGTTATATCTTCTCGTTTGTGGAATGATGTTGGCAACAATCTTGAGATCAGAGAGCATGACGTATGCATGTTGACAGATAAGAACGAGAGATATACTGTATAATGTTGAAGCAAGCAGCAAATAGGGTGGTAGAAGCTGTATTAGGCTGAAACTGTTTACCTGAAGGCTGTGTGTTCGAGTTGTGTTGTTACATATTTAATGTTGTAGTTAATCAAGTTGTTTGCTTACTAACTTACATTAATTCGACTAAGTGCTTATTGTACTATTGGAGCTATGCTTGAGTGCAGTGCGGCTGAAATAAAAGCGGCCTATAAGTAAATCATTCTTGAATTTTATTTGAATGGCTTTGTTTAACCTCAAGGAAGTAAATTAAAAGAGGGCCGTCCCCGGTGGCGCAGTGGTCTAAGCGCTGGCTTATGACCATTCATCCGAGAAGGTTCCGGGTTCGAATCCCGGTTCGGCATGGATGTTGTGTTTGTCTTACGGCACTGGGTCTCTCCCTTCCCTGGAACCAATGACACTAAATTAGGGACGGGCGACTGCTAATAGCCCATTGAGTTGCTCACGGCAGTCGTTAAACCTTCAATAAAAAACATTATAAGAGGAACATTTACGTAGTGTTTTCAAAGCTACCTACACTCGGTTTAAATAGTAAAAAGCGCTACGAATGGCAAAACGGATTTGAAAAAGTAGTGCAGACAGCTTGCTAGTCGTCTTCAGTGTAAGCAGAGGTTTACGAATTTCACTCTAAACCGTGTCAAGACGTCTAAATGCAGAAAGACTATATACCCGGATATCCGTACTCTGCCTACCATTATCGAGGGAGCATCATACAGCCAGTAATTAGTGATGTATGTCATGTCTAACTTTGAGAGGTCTTTAGATCAATGGGCCGAGGTAATATTCACAGATGAAAGCAGCTTTAGTCTCTTGTCGGATTTCAAACGGGAGTTGATCTCGAAGGAAAATGGGACAGCGCATGGTGCTAGGAACATTGCTAAATAGGACATATATGTGATACCAGTTTCTTTCGTGCTGATGAAGTATGAAATTAAAAGTTGCTGTCTTTAGCACGATATATTAAAACAATTTACCAAACCGTAAACAAGTTTAACATCTTATTTACAATCTAAAAACCGTTCAATGAAAGTGACAAGTACGTTCAAAGCCATAATGGCTTCATCCTCATGCCGACAATGACACGGTACAAGAAACTACCCCTACACTATATGTTGGTAAGATAGAATTCATACCCCCACTAGTAAATATTCTGAAAAAAGCATGTCAAAAACATAATATGTCCTTTGGTATTAGCACCAGGGATGTTTTTTCACTGGTGAGGAATGATAGAGACAGGGTTCCAACCCCGCAATAAATCTGGTGTGTATAGTATAAGATGAAGATACTTACAGTGAAGTGAAGTACTATGTGGGCTCTACACTTCGGACCTTAAATACTCGTTTGTCTGAACATAAATATTCCTTACGTACTGATACAATAAATACCACACTCACTGCAGCAGTTAAACAGGATGGATACACCCCCGATTGGAACAATGCCAAAATCCTAATATCTACAGTCGACAAACGCTCAATTCTTCTGTTGGAAAGTCTCTGTATTCTTTCTTACGGGGAAATGTGCTGCAACATTGAACTACCAACTGTGATTCACAGACCCTGGAGACAAACACTTTATTCTTCACATGCACAACCGAGTCTTCGGGACTTTGTATAATTATGCACATATTATTTATTATATTTTTATATCTGAACTTCAACGATTAGGGTTTAGTGGGATGGCATCACTACCTGATTGGTGAACTCATGAACTGATGCGCCCCGTATTGCAGTACAAATTGACTGGTGGTTTCTTGTACCGTGCCATTGTTGGCCAGAGCATGAAGCCATGCTGGCTTCGAAAGTACTTGTCACTTTCATTGAACGGTTTTTAGATTGTAAATAAAATGTAAAATTTGTTTACGGTTTGGTAAATTGTTTTAATATATCGTGCTAAAGACAGCAACTTTTAATTTCATACAAGACATATATGTTTGTCGCGGTGTCATAGTGTGTCCAGGTATCATGATCAATGGACGCACCGAACTGCTGGTCATGTATCAAAGGACAAAGGACCATCGTCGGGCAGTGGTACTGCAATCATCTGATTCTTTGCCACGTTCTTCTGTTCCATGGTGCTTCGGTCGCAAATTTCATTTGCATCGATGATGACGCCGGTCCTCACCGCACAGTAACTGTGGGCGAAATGGTGGCTAGTAAAGATATCCGTCGGATGGAGTGGGCAGCGCGCTTCACTGATTTCAATCTAATCTAGCATGCATAGACGCTCTGGGGACACATGCTGCGTAAAGGAATCCCTCATCAGGAACGATTCTAGCACTTACCAGGGCTCCCTAGCAGAAGTGGAATAATTTACCTTGAGAGCTAACCACTTTGTGCTAAGCATGACACACCAGTACCAGACATGCATTGCCGTGCTGGGTGGACATATTCCCTACTAAGGATTTCGCCCTATATTCCGATTATGCAGTGCTAATGGAAGAGTGTCACTGGATGACAGATGAGCCTGTATCACCTTTGTAACATTTTGCTCTGTGTCGATCTCTATTACATATTACTCAAGATTTTTTACATTGTGCGTTTCATTTTACTTTTGCTATTGCCACCGATGCCACGTACTGCTGTAAAACAGCTTTTTCTGATTTTGATCGGTCAAAACGTACGTCGTCCTTAATTTTCTTACAGCAGTGTATTTTCGTTCTCACTTTATAGATGCACTGCTCAACATGGAAAATGACGCACCTTGAAGGAACGGAAGAAATGACAATATTAACCGCACATTTACACAAGTAGGTGGTGGGAAAGAAATTATCAAACGCTTGAGGGATTACATGAATGAGCAATGGGCGAGGAGATTATATTGTGGGCAGGCCAGTAAGTCGTATGACCGCCTTGTTGGGCTGCTCGGTCGGCAATGCGGCGTGAAATCCAGCGAAAACGTTCACGATTATTGTGTCCTGAGGCATTACATATCATGCGTCGTTGACTTGTGTCCACACTTCATCGACATTGCGTGGGGCTGTGCAGAGGCATTAAGTTGTCTGCCAACCACGTCCTACAGATTCTCTATTTGGGAGAAGTCTGGAGATCGCTCTGATGAGGGCAGCGCCTCATTGACGTATCGTTGGCTGTCAATGTACTCACTATGCTTACAAGGGGTGACAATGATAGCGCCCCCAACAAGGACAAAAAGAGGAGAAGCTGAACGGTTTTTAGATTGTAAATGTGACGATTAGGAACAGAATGAAAGCAAGATCTATCCGGTGACCACATCGTCTCCAGTCCCTCGAGCGGCGGTTTTGGGTGCTGAGACAAAAGCGAGATTCGTTGCTGAATACATCATGGTTCCATATATCCGGAACGCATGTCTGATACAGCATCACTGCAACATTTCTTGACGATGTGCTACGGTAAGCGACAGTCGTCGCAATAGCTGGAGAGATCGCAAACCTACTACATTCAATCTGCGATTCACAATTCGTGTGGATAGGGAGATGTCTGTACACCTCGTCCAATGTCACCCTCTGCGGATTTTGAGTATTCCATGACTCTCTGTTGGATACGCAGCTCCAGTTGTTCGGACATCAGCTTATTTATACCAGTCCCGCTAAGGCGAAGCAAGTTACCTTCCTCCAACCACTGTCGCTATATTCGGACGACATTTGTTACATTTTGATGCGTTTTCGTCGCGATGCGACGAAGGACCAACCAGCCGTATGTGGCCCTCTGAAAAAGGTGTCCGTGTAATTGTTAGATTCCCAATTACGTTGCTCAGATATTCTCACTTCTTACGCTTCCTTTCGTCACTGAGCTCACTCTGATGCATTGCCCACACGCCCTGGTACGTACGCCGAGCTGTTTTGCTCTTTTATCTCCCTCACGTATTACGTGATTGGTTTGCAGCTGAGATCATTTATACGTAACCCAACTGCTGACACATACCCATCAATTTGCGTGGCGTTGCTACAATACTTCCTGGAGTGGCATTTTCTATGTATAATAAAGTATATGAGTGATTCGGGGGAAAGTTACAGGAGAAGATGGAATTACCGTGGGTATTGTACAAGAAGCAAGTGGAGAAATTGAAACTGGACTCTTCCAAGTTTGAACTACATGTCTCAATGAAGGGAAGATTCTCTGAGCGAGGTAATTGAGAATCCAACCTGCAACAATGCTACAATGATCCTGCGACATAAAAAGGTGACATTGAGGATTTCAGGAACTACAGGCCCATCAGCCTTCTTTCAGTGGTTTATAAAATCTTCACTAAAGTTCTTTCACAACACTTGATGGTAACACTGGACATGGCTCAACCGAAAACACAAGCTGGATTCAGGAGCGGCTACAGCACTATAGATCATATCCATGTACTGAGAGAACTAATTGAAAAAACGAGTGAATATGAACTCCCATTATGTGTGGCTTTCATCGATTATTAAAAGGTCTTTGATTCCGGGAAACCGTCAGCAGTTACAATGGCTTTGAAATCCTGCGGTATTGAAGATGCATACATTAGTGTTATTAGTAATATCTCTGAAAATACAAGTGCAAAGGTTCGGTTATTTGAGGATACAGCACTAATAAAAATTGGAACGGCGGTGAGACAATGTGACACCATACCTACCAAACTCTTGAATGCCACATTGCAAAATGTCTTTCAATCATTGAACTGGAAAAACAAAGGGATAAAGATTAATGGAGATTATTTAAAACACCTTCGTTTTGCGGATGACGTACTCATTTTTGGAACTGTCTCTTCAGAGCTGCAGAGTATTATCCAGGAACTTGCTGACAAGAGTAAAGAAGTGGGATTAAAAATGAACTTTCAGAAGACAAAAGTGATGTACAATACTTTTACAAGAAATGAAGATTTATCGATTGATGCGGAAAAGCTGGAGATACTGATACCCAGTGGCGGCTCGTGGCAACTGAAACAGGTGGGGCCAGTAGCCGAAGTCAAACAACGAAATAAAGAAAAACTGTCATTATTAGGCCAATTATTCAGACCCCACACCACCCCCACCCACAATATTCCTTTACTCTGCCTCTGTTTACCCCCTTGACTCACAATAATGCCCAAGTAAGGTATGATTGTGTCAACTATTGTATTGCACACGAAAAAAATTTCCTCAGAATAGAATGCATAACTATTAACAGAAAAATGTTTAAACTCCTTAAATACAATTTTTACCTTAAAACATATGAGCATTAATTTATGTTAGTTGTGCTTTGTGTTTCTTCAGATTTCTCAATTGAGGAATAATCACAGGATTCACAGGATAAAAAATGTTGTGAAAAAATAACTCCAAATATATGCAGGGAGGGAACGTTTCATGAATTTCGTCCCATATAGAATGAGTACCATACTACCATTTGCATTATTTGAAAGGTTTAACCTTTTTTTAAAGAACTTGTGAAACCTAAAAACATATATGTACTCATGTGCAAATTATACTTACATGTTTTCTCATTTATTTATTTATTTTTAACATAAAAAATCAGCTTAGTTAAAACTGAAATTAGTTCTGCAAAGCGTTTGTAAACTTCATACTCTTGGAAACTCAAATTCTTGGGCTGATAAGCACAGAGTTTTTTTAAGTGAAGCTTTTCGATTCAAATTCTTGGGCTGATGAGCACTGTTCTTGTGAAGTGAAGCTTTTCGACTCAAATTCTTGGGCTGATGAGCACTGTTCCGTTTTTAAGTGAAGCTCAAACTAAACATTCTTGGGGTGATAAGCACTGAGTTTTTTTAAGTGAAGCTTTTCTTCCAGATTTAAAGCAAAGAACGGAGATTTTAACAAAATATCCACTGCATTCATTGTACTCGACAAGAAAAAAGTCACGACACGAAGGAACAACACATCACCGAGAGAGACACACACAGAAAAAACAACTAACTAAACTTTGCTACGACGTTTAAAACCCTCCCGCCACCTTTGAGCTTGGTCGGGGTAAGCTTCTCTGTCAACCCACGGCGTTAAGGAAATTGATAACTCCCGGCCAATCAAATTAGCGCGGGGCTAGATAGATCTGGCCCCACAGCTTTTTTTGCACACGTGGTTAATACAGTGTTGTATGTAGGTCTTCATACTGAATGAGACGGGGAGGAAATCGTCTCCTCTTCGCTTGCGTAGTGATGTTACTGGGGCCTGTTGGAGCTAGCCCCATAACTTCACACTCTGAACGTGATCTCTTTCCTGAGGGGATAGTTTTTCGTTTTTGAAGGAAACTTTTCCCTTAGGTAATGGTTTTTGAAGGGAAAAGTTTATCACCATGTAGTTAAGAGAAAGAATAAGAACCAGGGCAAAAAAAATTCTAGAAAGATAAATTTTTAGGTGGGGCACGGCCCCTCTGGCCCCTAATGACGAACCTTCCCTGCTGATACCTACATTTACTTTGGACAGAAGATTTCAAGCAAAGGTCACATTGATGAAGAAATTAATTGACGTATAAAACTTGGTTGGAGAACGTCTGGAAGAAACAGTACAATTTTTAAGAGCAATATGCCATTATGTCTTAAAAGAACAGTGTTTGATCAATGCATCCTTCCAGTGCTTACGTACGGAGCAGAGACGTCGACCCTAACTATAAAAAATTTAACTATAAAAGACATACAAAGGCTGCAGACAACTGAAAGAAGCATGCAAATATACATGCTTGTTCTAACCAGGAGAGATAAGAAGAGAAACTCATGGATAAGAAAATTGACGAGACTGAAAGACATTAATCAGAGTAAAGTCCCCGAAATGGCAATGGGCTGGACATGTGGCCAAAAGAACGGACCACTGTTGGACAACTGAAATTCTAGACTGGATTCCAAGGAACAGGAAAAGACCCTGAACAAGACCACATGGTAGATGGGTGGATGAAATTCGAAAACGGGCGCGAGTGACATGGAGGAGACTGGCGCAATATAGACTGTTGCGTAAGAAACTTGAGGAGACCTTCATCTAGCAGCGGATTGATAAAATATTTGATAATGATGATGATGATGATATGAGTGATTTGCTCTAGCTGTGTGTCGAGACACTGAAGTGACCAGTCTTTATGTGCGCCCACGAAGAAGAAGGAGAAGATACATATCCATCTTATACGATAATATGTACATGTTTTGTATTGGTTAAATGCTCTTCCATGATTTTAGTTCCCACAGTGGTGTATCTGAGTAAATTGAGTCTAATGTTCCATGTCGTGGACTTCATAATGGAAGCTCTGATCTTTTGATTAACTGTTTTAAAATCTCTTTACTCCACAATGGTAGATGTCGCTGTGGAATCAAATTTTCCGATAGAAGAGGCAGTTTACTTTTAGATTTTATTACAGTGATGTTGACTGTTTTCCGTATTGAATCTGGCCGTAGAACCACAATTTTTTAAATATGTTTCGTTCTTTAACTTTTTTGGTGGATCACCTAACAAGGTCGTTTCATAGAACTATCAATAAAATTTGTATCGTTGACCTGCTTGTAACTAGTAAAAATTGAACTGTAAACTGCCTGTTTCACATCGAGTTCATGTAATCATTTTCTTGTCATGACTGGTAAACCGTATGTGATGTCTGAAACATTCTGTTTAGCAGCATTCGATACGCTATTGCAAGTATATACAGTATAATTTTTATGCAAGCGTTTTGCGGTCTGGTCTTATTTTCTCTCAATGATTCATCACTATTAAATTATGGATTAACTTCTTTTTAAAAGAAATCGTTTTACTGTCATTTCTGTTGACAAACCGGGAACAAATATTGCTTTACTAAGATCTACTTCACTGCAGTGAGGGGGTAATATGAAACGAAATTTGACAGTTAGAATTACCATTTGTCTCATAATTCTCATAATCAGCATTCGTCTTAGCGCTGAGCGAAAATAAAAGCACACTTCGATAAGAACAAATGTGTAAATACTATATTTTGACCAACCAGTAGGTATCACCTTCGCCTCATGTAAAAGCTTTTGGACAAAATCCTTGCTGTTCTTCAATTTCTCCTGTTATGCGCAACGATGCAATTCTGTTGCTAATTCTCGAAAACTTATCTCCTTTCCTTCATTTCTGTGAGAGCTTACGCCTATAGCTCATCTGAATAATCCTGTCACCATGCTTCTAGTAACGTTCTGCCGTCGCATTGCCCCTAGAACAATTGGAAGTTTCCAAGCAATGGTTCAGACCGACAATCCCAGTTGCTCTGAGATCCTGTGCACCCAAACTAACACTTGTTCTACGTTGTCTTTTTTTCTAAAGATGTAATTTTCAACAGTATCTTTTTCCAAACTCCTGCTCTTAGAAATATAGCTATATGGCTCCGATATCTATTCTGACCCCTGTTGTAAAACCAATTAATGTCTCTTGTCTGGAATTTCACAAAATCGTTCGTGATCGACACTACAGCTTTTTCGAAATAGATCAGCAGGTCATATATCCACGTATCTAAACCAAGTTTGGAATAATCGTATGGAAATGTAAGGTGAAATTCCATTTGCAACACACCACTTTACAAGAACTTCTGATAAGTCTGACATCGAAAATTCTGAAATGATCTCTGTTCGCATGATTGTGACACTGCATTGTGTTGTTCCTTATCTATCTTATTTTCTGTAGCAGAGTACGCGTAGTACTTGAACATATACGTAGTACTTAAACTACCTCTTCTTCTGAAATTTTAACACCAAGAAATAATCACGTTATTCAAATGAAATTCATATAATAGATTCCTCATGTTGCAGGAGAAAACTGATCCCATTTGTAAAGCTATACAAGTTTTTTCGCTTAAAAACTCAGTATCGTGTGAAGCCACCTCGAGCAACAATAACAGTTTCTACACGACGGGGCATTCAATGGAAGAGGTTTTTGATATCGACTTGGGTATTAGCTTTCCAGACTGCTTCTATGCAAGACCAGAGTTCATTTGTGGTGACTAATAGAGGTGCTTGACGGGCCAGTCACTTAGCTACCTAGTCCCAGACATACTCGATCGGGGATATATCTGACGAACATGTAAGCCAGGGAAGAAGCAGTATCTGCCGTACATGGAAGAAGTCTTGGACATTCCGGGACACATGTGGCCGAGCATTATCCTTCTGGAATATAGCGCCAGGACAACTCTGAAAAAAGGATATCACCCAACCTCTAAAACATCTCTGATGTATCGCTGGCTGTTGAGGATTCCCGCAGTTCGTATCAGGCGAGATTGCGAATTGGACCCAATGTCGCCCCAAACCATGACACTTGGCGTTGGGCCGATATGACGCCGCTAAATGAACGCTACACGGTTCATCATGATGTCTTCTAACAGGTATGCGACCATCATGGTACATCTAGTTGAATCGTGACTCGTCAGAAAACATGACCTGTTGGCAATCAGCGCCTCAATGTCTACGGTCGAGATCCCTTTGCAGCCCAAGGCGTCTGTTGTTGTGGGTTAAAGGAATGTGCAACAGTGGGCTGCTAACGAACAGTCATCAGACCACGTGCAACTGTGCTGGAGGGCAAAGTCTGACCTGTGACAGTGCTCCACTGTTTCGCTAAAACCGTGGTTGTCGCTATGCGATCAGTTACTTTCATGCGGTAGAGGTGTCTGTGATTACGCGCAGTCTTGCGATTGTGCGTTCCATTTCCCGGATTTATATGCGTCCGTGCCTCGTCTGTCCACTAACGCCACGTTCGCATCACTATGCTGGCGTTTCGCCCCGTACGAGTGGGAATTTCGAGGTAGAAAATTCCAGCTTCTCTCATCCCAACAATGCTTCCTCACTCAAAGTCCGTCAGATTTTCATAAAACATTCTGTGGCGACAGGGCATAGTGCAACACAAGAAGCGCCCTTTGGACTCAATGTCGGCTCTTCACTCATTGCAACATCTTGTTTCAACTAGCTGTTTATTATCCAAGACCGGACAGTTCGGAAGGCGCTGCTCCCAAAAAAAAAAAAAAAAAACGCTTGCGCATTTTTACTGACATTTTAATCATTTGTATGTCCCAATCTGTTGTGCATATTCCGTACGTTTGAAACTAATTCCAGCCGTCCTTCATTGTGTTGCAATTTTCACAAAGTGTGCGTTCTAATATATTTTTCACTTAATGCAGTTGTTCCTCAGAGAATGATTGTTATTATTATCTCTCTTTTGTATATCAATATCTTTATTTCAATTAGTGTAACCCAATCAACAGCTTCTCTTATGATAACACTCCCTATGCGTCTTAAAATCTCAGGTTGTTTACGAGTGCTGACCAAAATCAGCCACGGCGCTGCAGCGTTTCATTCCCGTTTCATTGCGGTTTGAAGGCGCTTGTTAGAATGAGGGAAAATTCGTGGAAATAAATTCCTGTATAATACAGTGTCTAGTGGTATGGATAGAAATAAATGAAAATCTGTCTGTGCTCGGTTTGGGAATTCCGAATTCCTTTTGTCTTGTTTTGACGTTGCGAATCTTCTTCCATACCTAAACTTCTTTAAAAAAGTCAGGAGTTCTCTGTCGAGTTGCTCGACATTTTCCGTCGGACAAACGTTTGATTCCATATATATCAGAGGTTCGTAAAATTCTGTTGGGTAGTTTGCACCTAAATCAAAACTAAAGTTAGTTCAGCTGTTCAAGATCCTAGCGGTTACTGATTTTATTAAGTACCTTTCTCACGGGAAGGTAATGTTTTCTTTTCTACTGTTTTTATGCATTACAACTAGCATTTCTCTCAACAGCGATCAGCTTTGATCCCACCTGCTCTACTTTACCATTTGGCTACAGAAAGCGTTACCATTGAATATGGATTCCTCTTTAAGGGAATAAGTATGTATTAATTGCTTTGCCAACTCATTCATTCGTTCCTGCTGCACCAGAACTTGGGCATTCCTTCCCTTTTAAATTATTTTTTGCTAAACTTTCAACCTTCAACTGCTCGATCAAGTCAATTAATTGTGAGCACATTTAAAAATATGAGATGAAACTGATCACCATGAGATAATTGGAGTTAGTACATGTATTCACCCTTTCTTTCGATAATTAAAGAGGAATGAAAAACAAAAAGGTGCACAGATTAAAGGCGTTTCCACTGATGATTCGTGAACGTACACAGAAAAAATGACGAATGGAAAAATACAGAGTTCTCAAATTAGAAAAATTTAGATAGAACATTGAATCTTAAAAATATGATCACATTTCTCTAAGAGTAACTTTATTCAAGTACTGTTACTTTTCACTTGTGTTTATAATGAAATTATGAAGGAATATGAAGACAACGATTTCTAGAAAGGAGTTTTATACAAATAAATAAAGAAATGAATAAATAAAATAAAAATCCTTAATTGAGATTACTTATGCATTAGCTATCAATTAATAAACACGAAAGATTTAAAATTTAAAAGAGTCGAGCTTTTTTTCTCTCTGTCTTCTTTTTTTCTCTGTTTTTTTTAAACTAAAGGGCTTCTCTTAGTTTCACAGGAGCGATACATTATCTTACGTGGCAGGAGCAACGAACGGAAAAGTGGAAAGTTTTTCACACTGGTACTAAAAAAAGAAAAAGGAAAACAAAAGAAACAACAGAAAAAAAATCCTTGGATGTCAATGCTACGCACGAGCTAGTACAGAAATGTTTCGCACGGCAGACTTTGAACGTAGTGTTATAAATCACGCTGGCGAGAAGAGTACACTTTTCCAGTGATGCAAATGTTTCTCGTTGAGCGATAAGGGACGTAGTATAAATAAACAGGGAACAACAGGGTTTTGATTGATTTTCATTTGTATTTATTGATTCCATAAATCTGCCGGACCTGAAATCATTCAGCCCCCTTGTCTACCGAATTCTGGTAATCTCCCGTGCGTTGCCACATTATTAATACAAAAGCTATTACAATGATTTAATGACGTCATCAATCTAGGGCGGGAGATAACGGCGATTAGGGACAAATTCCAACCACGGAGCAGCAACTACTCATTCCATTTACCAAGGAGGCCCCAGCTGAGGGGAATTAAAACAATGCTCTAAACAACAAATGCTTGGAATTAATAAATTCAAATAGCGTTGCCAAATGGGCAGAATGCACAGCCTATTGCAATGTAACGAGAAAAGACTAAAATTAATGGCAATTTGCAAGCTATGCAAGGAAAGAGTAATAAGTTAGTCAGGAATGGTAATCCTTCAGTGAAAGTCAAAGAAAGGATTCATTGCTTAGGCAATCAAGAAGAAAAATACATTAATTAGCACAGTTTTGAATACTGTAAGTAAATATTGAAACCATTTAATATCACGTCTGCACATCAACATTTCATGAGCACTGGTCTTTCTCGCTAAAACCTCTATGTTTATTTTAGCGTTTTATATTTTTTAGAATTTTTTTTCTTGCGGCTATCTCAAATTGCACAGATTGAAACAGCCCCAGAGGACTGTAGTTACGTGTTAGTCCTTTCCGCTTGCCCCGCTTTACCGTATGCACCGTAAATCAAAGTTTTAAAATGAATTTTCTACACAACCCTACAAAATGAAATATTTGATCAAACATTTCGAAGTAAGGTTCCAAAAAAACTATTTAGAAGTTAACATTTTTTTAGTTTAGTTGTTTTGGGTATTTCATGTTGTCGCTGTTGGTAAAACACATCTGTTGTTAATGCATTAAGATAACAGTTTACCTCACAACTTTCCCGTAAGGTACAACTTTTAATTTTGCTCACTTAAAAATTTGAGGACCGCCCCAGGTTGGCTTAGACCAATGCGCCACCGGGACGGCTGTGAAATTACATACATATTGCCATTCCTCACTAACTTGTTGTTCTTTTTTAAGCTTCCATTTTGCGGTACTATGAGTAATGAAAAAAGAAAATTGATTGAGTATGTGGTATGTTTTATGAAAAATATGATTTAGCGTTATTTCAAAGAAGCACGTTTTTGATAATTTGTGTCATTGTCGTATGGGAAAGCATTGGGTCGTGTAGAGGTCTTAAAGGAACTGCAGCGCAGTAAAAAGAATGTCATATTTGTCGATTTAAAGAAAGTGAACATGCAACCAAATATTCAGAGGTCATTTGAAAATTTCTTTCTTCAATCATTGAAATGTAATTTGTCCTTTCAGCAGCATATGTTGCTCGATACTGAAAATTTCTTATGCAAAGGGAGTAGCCATTTTATATGTGCATCACACGAGGACTTAAGATATGCAAATCGTTACATTTTCTCGTTCTGCATGGAACTGGGAAGATAAAAAAGATTAAACGCAAACAATCTAGGTGGTGTATTTCAGGCATTGTAACTATCTGCAACAAGTTGAGAAGTAGTAGCGAGGGAGGTTAATACATCAAAAGAATTTTCCTCCTACTTACGAAAATATTTATAATCTTAATTTTGTTTGAACCAATATAATCACTATGTGATTTAACAATGAAAGAAACCCTTATAAATAATCGTGAATAACAACAATGATCTAAATTTAAGAACGAGAGTAAAAATACATTTACGTTCTTGTAATTTGATATACATATACCACTCTACTACAATAACAATCGTTGGTAGAGCAGAGACATTGCCTATAAGGATAAATTCTGGACGAGATCCTTGCATTTGAAAAGAAATATTTAAGAATAATGAATTGTTGTAATGCTATCCGTTTAAACGAAACTTTTAGTTGATTGAAGATTTTTCTTTTAGTTAGCTTTACTGCAACACTAAAAGCTGAGAGCTTCTTATGTTTAACTTCACTGTAATACACTCAAGGCTTAGCTGAGCCTTTCTGAATTAACTTTGGTTGAAACCGGGTAGCTTCAATGCTAGCTGTCGATCAAAATCTTAAGTAGGCATAAAATCTCTAATTATGCACTTCAAGGTAATGACTGGGTTGAGAAACAAAGCTGTAATTGCAAACAAAATTAACTACTTTATTATATCCAGTAGAACTTTAATTTCCAACAAGACGTCGTACCGCAAATAAGATACGTTGCAATAAATTCGTCAACGAGCACAAGACGAAAATACGTTAGACTTTATACAGTATAAAACGCAATCCACATATAAATGTCTCTCTCTCTCTCTCTCTCCCTCCCTCCATGAACTTATCTTACTTAATAACAAATCATTTAACTCTAATCATATAAAACGCTCGCTTAAGTGATTGCCTGATAGCAAGTGCTCAAGATTGCCTAATATTGTGTGATTACACTGGCTTTGTAACATTGGTTAATACTGCCTTTAGATCGCTGAACACAACAGCCATTATTTCATGATTTTAACTACGTAGATCGCATTTTGACTCGTCGTCAGGTGTTGCCAAACTCATTCGTCGAGCCGAAATCTGTGACCTTGAGTTTAGAAAATCTTTAACATGAAGACACCAAATTTACATAAGAACATAGAAACTCAAAAGGAAGGTTAAAATAGAGGTATACGTTACACTGTATATAAACTATGTTAATCACAAAATCAGTAAAGAAGTAGGGTGATGACTCAACTCAAAAGTTACTGAAAGAATCAGAAACAGACAGCTCCAGCAGTTTAGACATGCAATTTGTATAAATCTCAAAATCCTTTCTAGTTTAATATTAAGTGGTTGTATCAGGAAATAAAAGGGGAACCTTTCTTTTAAGGAAGAAAAGACTATTCTTTTTAACGTTTAGTATCTACAGCAAAATTTTCCAAGCGTACAGATGGAGGAATAAAGCTGTCGGTGGTGAAACAGAAGAACTGTAGGTATGCGAGTGTCATACAGGGTGTATCGGAAATTCTCATACCAAAAGTTTAGAAATTACACATCATTAGAAAAACTGTTCCTTTACCAAGTTTAAAAGCACGTATCATTGAAAAAACTGTTCGATTACCAACTTTAAAAGCACGTATCATTAGAAAAACTGTTCGATATCTTTCTATATTTATACAGGAACACAGATACGGGTAAAAAGACCTGCTCATCTTTTTGGTGGAGACACAACTGTACTCTACAACACATATTCAGTGACGCGCACTTCAGTACATTGTTAGTGATGCTCTGCACGACGAAGGTGATATTCCGTAGAGGCTTCAGCATTTGAGGGCTGTTCTGGTTCACTGTCTCCTTTTGAAACCCTCACAGGAAGAAATTGGGTGGAGATAAGTTCGACGACAGTAGCCACAGATATTTCGAGAGTAGTCGATCTTCGAGCAAGTCCTGGATCATCTTCATTGATTTGTTTTACGTGTGGCACATCCCCCCCCCCATCTTGGTAGTACTAACAATAACGTTCATTCTCATGCAACAAGGGTACAGACTGCTGAACAACGTCTGCGTATATGGCAGAGGTCACAGTAGACTCGGAAAAAAAGTGATTTCACAATTCTCCATCTGGAAACAGCACACCACACAGAGTGGAGCGGGTCCTAGTGCTCTTCCTGAGGTTTTCCAGTAGATTATAGAAACGTAATTTGAAAATATATATACCCTTTTAGTGAAACTTGGCCTCGTCCATGAAAAACGTAGTCCACAACTCTATGATATAGTTGAATGTTCTTTTTTTCGGGTTTAACTATTACCATGAGTAACTTCTGGGGAAAAAAATCAGCCGTCCCAGATTCAGGGCCGCTGGTTCAGGGAACAGACAGAGTAAACGCCATGGGACAAACAAATAATCCATACCTCATGCGCGACTCCAAACCCAGTCCATCTCAAACGAATATCGGAGCCTCAGACGCACTTGGCCATCGGGTCGGCTAATAAACGGTATGCTTTTACGGTGTCAAGCTATCGGGGAATCTTCTGCTAAAGATTATAACATATCGTTGATATCAAAGTATGCCTCTAACGGAGCTGTGCCTGAGGAAGACTCATTCTCGACTGACTCATTACGTTCCTCTAACAATACCCGCACGGTTAGAGATATGTAAGTCAGGTGATCGGAGTATTACTCTGAAATCTGCAAAGTTGCCAGCATTCGCCACGTGAGACCATGAATGGCTGCCTTTAGTTCTTTCACTACACCTTTACCAATTTAATTCGAAATCGCATCCGTGACTAACAGCTTTGTACAAAATCAGAGTTTTCACGATTTGGTAATAAGAGTCAAGCTACGCAAGAATTATTCTCTAAAATGAATCTTTAGACAGACTTTGTAAACAGACTGCTATGAACTTTCAGGCAGACCGGAACAGGTAAAATACGCATGCTGACATGCCAACTTGTTGCCATGAATACCAAGATACCCATCTTTAAACACAATAGAATGGGCGAGACGGTCTTTAACAGTCCGTGCAAATATGTTCTATTTATAAGAGGGTCATTGAAATCGGTCAATACTTATACTGGATGGCTGAAAAATCATGAGCAGGGTCAGCAACTCTAGAATTAGGATACCTGACGTTTTACTTTTCACGCAGGCGTGTTGGATATTGCACCTCCAGGTCTTAATTAGAGGAATTTTCCCTTCGAGATAGGGCAAAAGTCTATTATACAGTTGTACAGCATGGAAAAAAATTACATAATGTGTATACCCCGAATGAAAATATGAAAACGAGCTCCTTAAAATTCAATACTGTAATACAACTTCGTGATGCCTGCTCGCTCCACAAGATATATACAAAGATGAGCCATTATATTATGACCACCCCCAGCCTAGAAAGATAAGCGGGCCTGGAGACCAAACGGTGGAGCAGGTGAAGTTCACAGAGCAGTATATAATACAACCAGAGGACCGGCTTTCGGTTAGTAGAGAGTTCGGATTCAGAATGGGAAAAGTTGCCGATTTATCGGAATTTGATAAAGGACAAATTGTGATTGCACGGCGCCTCTGAATTACGATCTCGGAAACGGCGCAGCTCGTGGTTTGTTAACGTGCCGCTGTAGTGAGTACGTATAAAAGGTGGTGCACAGATGGCCAAACGACGAACCGTCGTCCAGCAGTGTTTCGTCGCAACTCATTGATGACAGAGGGGAGCGGAGACTGTCGCGCATTGTTTACAGCGACCGCAGGGCCACAGTGCGACAACCCTGATCACCACAGTTGTACCCGCAGCTACAACTGTGGTGATCAGGGTAATGTGTCATAGCACACAGTTATACTCGCAATGAAGAGGTCTCTGTCATACAAAACACGATAGGCAACTTGTGCAATAACCACTTTCTGATCGAATGATGAAGAACGTCAAGTTTACACATTTAATCAAATTTAAAAAAGGAGGTGTTTACAAGTTTAAAATTCATGATAGATAAAAACACTTTAAACTGGTAAATATCGTATTTTAAACTTGTAAATACCGTTTTTAAATTTGATTAAATGTGTAAACTTGACGTTCTTCATCATTCGATCAGAAAGTGGTTATTGCACAAGTTGCCTATCGTGTTTTGTATGACAGAGACCTCTTCATTGCGAGTATAACCAGCAACACGAAAAACTCGCCTATTGCTAGCACACAGTTCATCGCAGCTTTCTGCGCATCGGCCTGCGTAGCCGAAGACCCAGCCAGGTCCCCATGCTCACTGCACGTCATCGCCAACAACGCATGAAATGGGTCCAAGATAATCGAGATTGGACTGTGGATGATTGCAAGAAAGTGATCTGATCTGACGAATCAAGATTTCTCGTGCATCACATCGACAGCCGAACTGAAACAGGCCGGCGGCGGTGTTATGCTGTAGTAGATGTTTACTTGGGACACTTTAGGCCCCCTTATCCCAATAGCACAATCTCTGACAGCTGTCAAGTATCTGAACATGGTTGCGGACCAAGTTCACCCATTCATGGCAAATATGTTCCTTGCTGATGTTGGTCATTACCAATAGGGTAATGTGCCATGCCACACTGCCAGAATCGTCAAGGAGTGGTTCGATGAACAATGCTGGTGACTTTCTGTTAATGCCCTGGCCTCCAAATTCACTTGAAATGAACCCAATTGAACATTTGTGGTTCGACGTGAAAAAACGGGTTCGCCCTAAATCACCACCATCCCAAAATGTACGAGAACTGGAGGACCTGTTGTTGACATTATGGCACCAGATATCCCAGGATACCAATCGCCTCCTCATCGACTCGATGCCTCGCCGAGTGGCCACTGTTTTGGGTTAAAGGGGGGTCCTACAGCTTATTAGGTAAGTGGCCATAATGTAATGGCACATCGGTGTATAAAGCAAGTGATTGACTCAAGGTTTTTAATCAGTGACTGGCGCTTCAAAACAGTGTTTCTCTGTAAGTGCGGTTTTACCACATAGGTTTAGCAAAACTACATACGATTGTATTTTCCTTACGAGCATTGTCTGCTTCATGAGCAGGGAATTTTGCAAGTTTCGAAATGGTTTTAATTTATGGGGTATAACGAAGTAAATTTCTCCGTCATTTTTATCCGCGCCAGGATTCGAACCCGGGTCCCCTCATTCCGGAATAAGTTGCTCTACCAACTGAGCTACGCAGACATTTTATTCTGATTCCTATTTGCCTTTATGTCGTGTGCGTTCTTCTGGCAGGTACGTCACATCTCCTGATACGTTACAGGGGAAAGCAACCAGAATTCTGGGACAGCAAAGCGGGTGTATACCGATTGTTTTCCTAATGCCAGACTTCTTTTTAAGCAAAAGCATCTGAACGCTGAAAGATATTTGCACCTGCTAAGAGCAGATGCAGCAGATTTCTAGAACATTTTGCCGTTGCCGTTCTTTGAAGACATATCGGCCGAATACGATGAGAAAGGGTACACGGTGTTTCGACGTCCTCTGGTTTTTCACCAGCGCTGGTGAGACTTAGTTGCACTGTTCTCAAGTTCACTAGATCTTAGTCCTCTGGACTTCATTGTTTGGTGCCACCTGAAGTCACTTGTCTATACACCACCACCGCTGAATGTACTAAATCGTCAATTGGGAATCACAGCAGAATGTGCTAGTACTCATACGGATGTGTTAGGAAGCGTGTGGAGACATCTGGTTGAACGCTTACTGGCACTCATCGCTGTTAATGGTGGATATTACGCGTATGCGAACATGTGATAATTTCAGTTTCGTAAACCATGAAGTCCGTTTATTCCTTCAAATGCTGTAGCATGGTATAAATACGCGAATGGTGCTTCTTGGCTTTTAAAATGTACTCTCGGAGGAGATGGGGATGGCTTGTCAGTTTAATCCTAGTTTTAGAATAAACGTGTTATGAATTAATTTCGCTACTTTTTACACCCTCATGATTGACTTTATTACCCTATCTCAGAAGGTAGGCCAGATAGTCCCCTTACATCGACAATGAAGACTAATACCTGTTCATTATGTGCTCTATACGAGGGTGGCCTACGAACTTGCACAAAAAAGTAGAAGACTAGCATAGTTTTCAAGACACTGGATTGGTCCATGATCTTTCCTTACTATCCTGCGTATAACACTGTAAGCTAGTTCACAGAAAGATTTGTTCCTTGGACGCTATTTCAGCAACTGAGATCTGAAATCTACTACAACTCTTCTTGAAAACAAAATCTCTTGTGCATTTTCTTCATTTTATTTAAATTTTGATGTAACAGTGGGAGACGCATTCATGCTCTTGTAAGGTTACTTTCTTTCGACATGTAAATGGATTTTAAAACTGCTGTACTTGTCTAACTGTCGCGTTTAATGTACATTGTGTTGAGTTTTAGAAGTTTTATTCATCGTAACATTTTCACCAAGTCATCACTTCCACAAAACGATGAATTATAAACGGACCGTCGAAACAGACTGAATAGCTGACTTCAGTTCCGAGATTTTTCTGATATTTGTTGTTGATATAAGTGTCAGGAATGAAAAATCATTTCCTGGTAAAAAACATTTGTACAGACTATTTTATCAACTATTCGCTCGAGCGCATGCAGCGCCGAATAAATCTAGTTTAATAAAGTGCAGTATAAAAAGACTGACATGAAATATTTTGAAATATATCTTGATCCATTTTGAAGCATTTGTTTTCCTGAACAACTTCAGAAACTCAATGTCTGCGTTTCTCGGTTCTTAATAAAGAGTTATTTTTCCTCCCCAAAGACAATGAACGCTCGTGTAGAAAAGTAAATTCCCGAGGTTTAAGATCTCGCGAACGAGAAGGGAAAATCCTTTTCACTTAAAATCTACTGGATGGGGACGCTCTGGCTTATTTTGCAGGAGTCTCGGTCTGGGTTCTTCTACTTGTGCACCCGTGTGTGTGTGTGTGTGTGTGTGTGCGTGCGACCGTATGAGATCTTCACTGTTCAAGCTCAATGTTGTGCGGCAAAACCACTCACTGGAAAATCAGGATCAACGCTGCTTGGATAGTGATTCACATCCAGCAAACTACGCTTTTTTGAGGCAGGTATGGTTCAGTTCCACTTCAGTTGAGGCAAGTATAGCTCACTTCTGTTTCCATAGTTCGAAGCGGAAAATTGTGTTCTCTTTTCCCAAAAATGAAAAAAAGTAGATTTATAATCGTAGAATTTTTAGAGAAATGCACCAAATAGTTTTTTGTGGATTCTAACTGGACCAACAATATTATAATGAATTAAAGAGATGAATATTTTTACGTATTAATCATGTTTTGGTGCGTTTTTAACACGACGCTTTTTCCCCCTTTGAATTAAGATTTCGTCCAGCAAGGCTGTATGACGCATTATTTTGCTTTCATGACAAATGCGGAATAAAATCTGAATGAATTGTTGGAAGATGCCAGTACATTAAGCAAAATTATGAGATGTGCAAGTGAAGTCTTATGTAACAAAGCATGTAACTGGATTTTAAAACTGCTGTAACTGCTGTACTAAGTGTATGCAATACTCCAAGGAAGATCGTCTTAAAGGCAAAATTTACGTATCAAAGTAGACACACTGTTGTCTAATAGCAAAAATAGTTATATTTCAGGAGAGTGCTCAAGACTCTTTAAGTTTGCACGGATGAATTAAGAATTGCGCAAGTATTTACATACCCATAGGTACATCCTGATATGGACATTATCATTACTGCCTGCGACGAAAAATCTGTTTGTTGGAAATTGGTCAGTAATGATATAGGAAAATATTTAATTATTGCGCGTACTGTTTTCAGGATTGAGTGCATGCGTGCTTAAAAGCGAAGGAATCTGGTCAAAAGTTTGAGACCCAGGTGTTACTCAGAGCATGCTGGTTTTACTATGAATATTTTAAGCAAGAATTTCAGATTTAGAATTTTTTACCTGCTTCTATTTTTCTTGAAAAGTGTAACATTCTTTTATGTAAATCAAGAGCAGATCCTCTACTTTTGGGTAGTATATATAAAAAGTGAAAAGAAAAATTAATTAAGAAGCTTTGCGTCATAGACTTCGCCTCCCATGCTGAAATATCAAAAGAAAAAAAAAGGTTTAATACGATTTGCATACATATAGGCCAAATTCGTTTTTTTTTTTTGTTTATTTTGAAATGAGACTGGTAACGCAATAAGTGCATACTTTATTTTTTTTTTTTTTGAAATGAGGAAATGAGACTGGTAACGCAATAAGGAAATCAAGTGGTCAACGGGTCGCATCCACATTTGATAGAGGTATTCATAATTTTGTAATCACTCGGTGTGTAGGATATACAGTATTTCTTCTAAACATGTGCTTCTTGAAGAGAGTTGCCGGGTACTTCTAAAATGTCCATAGTAATGAGTTCACAGAGTGCTCCTGCATTTGTCGCTCACCTGGACAGGAATCTGCACTGAAAATAAGACAAGTATATATGCAAATATGGAAACCATAGCACTGGTCAACCGATTTTAACGTTCTAACTTTTGTTTTTCAATCTGAACGAAGTAAACTGTTTCTTAGTACAACGCTCAAGCTGATCAAAAAATTTCAGAAATTTTTTTGGAATAAACAACATTTTTGTGATAAATCTCTATGTATTTGTGTTCGATCATGTGCTACGTTCATGAATGATTAAAGAAGTTCAGCAGAAAGAGCTCGCCACTCAGGAAATAAAAGTGTTTTCACGTTGTTCCGGTGGTTGTCACTGATTTTTTAATTTTAATTATTTACTCGACGAATATGGTTTATATTTTACTGGTTTAACAATTTCTCACAGTTCAATTTTTTGCTGTTGTTGGGGGGGGACGACCACCATGAGCAACTGAAGCAGTCGCCCGTCCCTAATTTAGGGCCACTGGTTCCAGGGAAGGGGGAGAGTTAGTTAGTGCCGTAAGACAAACACAACATACATGCCTCACTGGGATTCGAACCCGGGCCCACTTGGACGAACGGTCATGAGCCAGCGCTTACACCACTGCGCCACCTGGGCGGCCAGTTCGATTTGGCTGCAGTGCTTCTCTTAAATATTGATCTCAAATACTACAGAACAGTTAGGAGTGATATTTCTGTTGAAGTCAGGGCCTGATTTACGGAAGGGAATTCCGGGCACGTGCCCAGAGCCCCGACCTTTGAGGGCCCTCCCCAAAATATAGTTAGATATTATACACGCTTTACATCAAACTGCTTTGAAATTTTCATCCACTGAAAAAAGTTAAAATGGTCATTTCAGAACTGTATGTTGAAACATATGGAAATGGCAATTCTAATTTTCACAAGTAAATATAACACCATAATATTTGCAAATTTATATCTTAATCTACCAATAATAACTATGTAACCGGTCCCAGCATAACAAGGTGGGATGCAACCAATCACTGTGGCTTTGTGGAAGGAGACGTGGTTTAAATAGCTATACCGGCCGGAGCAGGCAACACTTCTGAGAAACGGAAAAACATGATATGGTATACCCCACCTTAACCGTAACTATTGAACCACGTGTATTGAATAGTTACTTACTCACATTTAGAGATAATATCTTAGTTTTATGATTGGCTATTATAACCTTAGTTCTATGATTCCTGCTTTAGTTCTGTGATTGGCTACAGCTGATAACACCCATTCCGAATCGGGGAAAAACTGAAATTAATGCTGGATATACACTTCACCATCAAGCAACACGACGAGAGAGAAATAACCAATCATGAAATAAATGACTCCGATTGTGATTGGTTAATCGTCTCTTTTCTTTACGTCGCGTCACTTGTCGCTGAGGTGCACATCGATCTAACACTTCTATGAAATGTTACATGGAATATAAACTTTCTACCGATTGGTATCCAATCGATTCGGAATGAAACAGCAAAAAGCTCAGCCTAAGGAGCACGGGATGCCGGGGAGCCGCTGAAAGCCTCTTGCTCATGTCCCCAGACTGTCTAAGTCAGTCCCTTTGATTGAAGTGATGAATATAAACGTAAAATAAAAAATGTAGAATATTATTTTTGTTCATCGCCTCATACATACTTGGTTCCACTGACACCACACGCTGTCATTTAATGTATCTGTAACAATTTTGCATATTATGATACATTACGTGTAAATGTGTGTATCCATAACAATAATAATATCATGCCCAATCAGACGATTATATTAGTCTGTTCTGCCGTATAAAAGTAGTAGTACTTATATAGACAAAGTCATCGCTCTTTCCACGTTTTTCTTTAATTAACACACAGCAACCGAAAATTTGTATTTCGACACCGCTGGGATCGAATCCCAGATCTCTCGATAACTAGCCTAGTGCGTTCGCCTTACGCCCCGCTCTATGTGTGTTTATCTGTCAGCATCTGACTTCACAAATCCGTAGGGATGGGCTCAGCAACTGAGACGTCACCATACGCTACGGTGCCAACAATCCAGGGCCGGCTAGAGTCTACGGGCCTGAGCCTGCCACGCCCCTACTGCCGAAAGGAGTCCGATCGCCAAAGATCACAGCGGTATTTTCGCCGCTATAAGCTTGTTTTGTGTCGTCTCTTAGTTAAAATTTTCTCCGATTCTTAAGATTTCTTTTCCAAATAACAGAATACAGTCGACTTATTTCTTTACCTATTTCAGTTTGAATATGTCAGCATAAACAACGGGAGTAATTTTTACATCGTTTATATAGGTACGAATGTTAACCTAATTTGTGTTCCCACACACAAAGAAAACAAATCTGGAAAATATAACTAAACAGATGAAATGATGTACATAATCATGCATTGCTTTACTCTTTTTTAATCAAAAACATAACAGTTGCCTGAGCAATTGATTTTCAGTACGCAATTTTAATATCAGGAATGAAGATAACAAAGTTATCGCACTCGACTTTTCATTCCGTTATTTCCGACTATTTCAGTTCCGAAACAAAAGATGGGGTAATGAACACAAATTTCAGAAACAGAAAAAAAAAATCAGTATTACACTGATCGTTAGGAATACGTCATGTAGCATACCAGGACAATAAGAATGCAGGAAAATTTTCTATATAACTTTGTGACCACACGCACAATTCCTTGCCATGACACAAACTGATTTACTATTTTACTTTACCTGCAAAGGTCTATATATTTTGAAGCACTTACTAAATGTTTGGACTTCAGAATTTCTTTCTAGTAGTCTCAAAACAAAGCCACACAAAAGATATTTGAATGACTGTGTTTTTAACGAGGAAAATCCAGGTGATACTGTGATTAAAAATTCAGGTATGACTGTGTATTGACGAGGAAAATTACTTGGATTTTCCTCGTCACCTTTACACAGGGCATGTGGGGAAAACTGCCCCATTCTTATATTCACCCACTTAATAAAATCCATGTGCAGTGGAAACGACAAATATATATATATATGGAATTAAGTTTGAAACTGGGTGTTATGTTATATGTATACATATCCCTTTAAGCACAACTTCACAGGCTTCACACAAGATTTGGGTTTCCCGCCACCTTTTCAGATGACATCTGGGAAAATTATTTCATTCTTATGATCCCCCACTTAACAAAAATCATGTGGAGCATCACTGATACATAAAACATACACATGTCCATATGAAGGTCTGTTAAGTGGCTACAGTACATACACACACATCCATATAAAAGTCTGTCACATGGATATGAAAAAACAGATGGAATTAAGTTCGTAACTAGATGTCATGATTGTAAAATTTTGCCAGCACTTTATGTAAAATATTAAAGAAAAAAAAAGCTGTGTTCCATTTGGCTTTTTGAAAGCCACTTATTACAATTATTTAAATGTTTTAGTGGGACCGTTTTTGTGGTGGTGGTAGTGGTGGTGGTGGTGGGGGAGAGGGGAGGGAGGGGGGTTGCTTTGATAGGATATTTCGGAAAGCTCACCATGCACGCTTTACCATGATCACTCTCTAAAAAATTATTTGCAACAGCATCAATTAGTAAAGTGCAGTGAATTATGTAGTATTCAGCTACACAAGCAAACTGTAAGAGCAGCCATTTTAATTTTTAATTTGTTAAATAAGATGTTACAGGAAGATGGTTGCCAATTTAATCAAAACACATCCACATTAGCTTGGGAGCTCTTTGTTCAGGGTGGGTAACAGTAACATATACTCATAGATAAATCTGGAGATGCGGGTCAACTTCCTAATCCAGGACAACATAATTTGCACATTTTTGGAGGCATATCTACTTGCATTCTTAATCTGTTGTTTTATTTCTCTTTTTTGAATTTCTTTTGTTATTTTCTGGGATTAGCCACATTCTTATCATAGGCTGCTTTACGTGTTACTTGTTTTTTTGCTCTTTGTTTGCAGTTATATTCCTCCTCTTAGGGACTTTCTCTTGCACTTGACCACTTGTGTTATGTGCGGTGTCAGGTTTAAGAGTAGACAATTTTCTCTTCGATTTTGATTTGTTCAGTTGATCGTCGCAATAATTATTTAGCAAAATATTGACCATATGGTTTATGCATATTTTGGCCAACTTTAGCTACAACTGCAGTTAAATTTTGATATGGTATCAGAAGTTTCAAGCTTTTCTACAGTAAGTTGACAAACAAGTTGTTTCTGCTTACCACATTCAATGAAGACCTGCTCGTGCTCTTCCTGAAGAATAGCTTGAAACACCTGAAACGTTTTTAATACAACCTTCACTGTGAACTCCTCTGGCCATGTAAGACCCCCTCCTCTATCTATAAGCTGTAAATATTTGGCAACTTCTTCATCAGAGCATTCAGAATCCAATTTCCTATCACAGGCCAAAGTTTTTTTACAATCTGGGCACTGTATTGTTTTTTAACTTTATTTGATATGTCATCATCATCATCATCATCATTGTCATCCATTATCAATCCACTGCTGGACGAAGGTCTCCCCAAGTTTCCTCCACAACGGTCTGTCTTGTGCCAGTCTCCTCCATGTCACCATTGCATACTTTCGAATTTCATCCACCCATCTCCCATGTGGTCTTCTTCTGGGTCTTTTCCTGTCCCTTGGAATCCAATCTAAAATTTCGGCTGTTCATCGATGATCTGTCCTTCTGGCATTATGTCCAGCCCATTGCCATTTCAGGGATTTAACTCTGATCATGATGTCTTCCACTCTTGTCATATTTCGGATCCACGAGTTCCTCTTCTTATCTCTCCTGGTTACACCAAGTATGCACCTCTCCATGCTGCTTTGAGTTGTCTGCTGCCTTTGTATGTCTCTTTTAGTTAAGGTCCACGTCTCTGCACCATACGTAAGCACTGGAAGGATGCATTGATCAAACACTTTTCTTTTAAGAAATAATAGCATATTGCTCTTGAAAATTATGCTGTTTCTTCCAAAAGCTCTCCAGGCAAGTTTTGTACGCCGATTAATTTCTTCATCAATGTGACCCTCACTTGATATCTGCTGTCCAAGATAAACGTACGTGTCTGTTATCTCCAGCTTTTCTCCATCAATCGATAAATCTTCATTTCTTGTAAAAGCATTGAACATCACTTTTGTCTTCTGAAAGTTCATTTTTAATCCCACTTCTTTACTCTTGTCAGCAAGTTCCTGGATCATACTCTGCAGCTCTGATGGGCTAGTTGCAAAAATGACTACGTCATCAGCAAAACGAAGGTGGGTTAGATAATCTCCATTAATCTTTATCCCCTTGTTTTCCCAGCTCAGTGACTGAAAAACACCCTCCAATGTGGCATTAAAGAGCTTCGGAGATATGGTGTCACCTTGTCTCACTCCCTTTACAATTTTTATGTGTGTTGTATTTTCAAACAGCCTAATCTTTGCACTTGCATTTTCATAGATGTTATTAATAATATTAATGTATGCATCTTCAATACCGCAGGTTTTCAGAGCCATTGTAACTGCTGATGGTTTCACCGAATCAAAGGCTTTTTCATAATCGATAAAAGCCATGCACAATGGAAGTTCATATTCCCTCGCCGAGAGAACAAGCTGGATTCAGGAGTGGCTACAGCACAATAGATCATATCCATGTGCTGAGAGAACTAATTTGATATGTAACCAGCTATATATACTAAAACAGACATAACTGATTCAGATATATCTACACTATCACACAAGTGCAAAATATTGTCAAATGTGTGAGAGAAACAATGCTGCTCATCATTTACTTCTTCTTGGGGAAAAGAGAACTGTTTCAGTTTAATTTCACCACATTTGTATGATAGCATTTGAACCAAACTTATGACTTTTAATTTTCTTTCTGACTCAAGAACTTGTATCACAGATATATTATAATTCCCCCCACTCAACTGCCTGTACTGTCCAAAACGAGCTTCTAAGCAATCTGTTTGAAATTTCCCCAACAAAATGTATGATGGTTTTAAAGTTTCGAACATATAATTTGTTAAATGAACAAGAAAATCTGTAGTATGTTGAAGTGCAAACTGTGTTTCTTTGGATAAACAACAACCTTTTTCAGGCACAGCGAAACCTGGTAAAGTGGATGTATCTTTACATCTATATATATTGATCCAAGCTTGTAGCCATGAACTGAACTTCTTTAGAAATGTAATATTGTTGTCAAGTATATTGTGTACTGGGTCACAGCTACTGTCACGTAGATGTTTTCCCTTAGTTGGATATTTTACATTTACAATTTTCCACCATGTGCTCATTATTGTAATAAATTCTTTGGTCTGTAATAAATCACTACAAAACTCTTTTGCAGTACATTCCAAAGCAGCTATATTTGTTTCATGAAAAATGTCAACAGCATGTTTAAGATTTTGCCGTTCAACAGATGTTGGGTACAAAATTTTCCCGGAGAGTTTTGGTGCTTGTTTAATGTTAAGATTTTGTTCTTTATTGTATATTTTTTGAAGATGTGTGAGACTAGCAACACAAACTTTGTTAAAGTCATTCATAGATGGATAAAAGAAAGTCTGATTTGTATTTGACTGATTGAGCCAATTATTACGAACTGCTTTCAACAAATGAACAGTGTCGAACAACAAAAACAAGCGCAAATTCTCATTAATGGGATTAATGATACTGGATACAAGGTTACCACCACATAGAAGTGTGAACATATTGCGATTAATCCTATTGCTATAAGATATTAATGCAAGTACCTGGTATCCAGAATCATTAAGAATTTTCAAAACCTTAAGTGTGAATGTCTGTAATTGTTCAGCAGTTAATGTTTTTACAGGAATAAGTGCAACAATGTCTTTATTTTTGGAAAACACAGACGTTATCATGAATGCCTGTATTGTTGTGGCTTCAGAAGAGATGTTTTGAGAAATGCCTTCTATTTTCCCTCCTTTAAAACCCACACCAGGCGAAACATAAATTTCATCCAGTAGAACATTTACTACCAGTTCTCTTTCCCCAAGAAGTTTTGATTTCTTTTGCAGATAAAGCACATGCCTATTAATAATACCACTGCCACAGGTATCTAACGTGGAAGCAATTTTTTCAAATAGACTGGATAGGGCAAGCTTAGAGACTCGCTGTTTCGTATCATAACATATGCAGATATATGACAAAAATGAATTTTTGCAGCAAACAGTAACAACTGAGGGCTATAGCGGTACTGTTTAGCAGTTAAAAGTTTTAATTGCTTTATGATAAACAGTATTTTCGAAATAATTGAATTAGAAGATTCTTCATTTTGTTGTATGTCATCTGCATATGCTTTTAACAATGAAAGTGCAGTATTCAGTTTAGCCACAGGTGTGACTGCCTGTGAAGAAAAGGAACTGAGTTGTGATAACAGACATTCAAATTTTGTCCATCGATCACACGTTTTTTCATGACCCAGAACCCATACCAAATTTTTAACATCATTGCAAATAAGAAAATATTTTAAAACAAATGGGCATCTTAGGGCAGTCAGAAGAATCAATCTTATAAAAAAGAATGAAATCATCATTTTTCAAACTGAAGAAACCATTTAAATTTTTATTTCCATAATGAGCAACAAAATCATTAAATGAATTTATTACATCATTTTCATACCAGTTTTTAAAATTGTGTTCATCACGCTGTTGCATTTGAAGCATGCGTGTTTCTGGTGCTTTTCTTTTGAGGGGTGGCTCATATGATAAATATGAGGGCTGGTTAGGGAAAATTGTTGGGTGAGCATCTTTTGCTAATGCCAGGTGTGTACGCTGCACAACCAATAAACTCCCATCACCCCTGGTAATACGATCTTCCCTAATCACAAACTGCTCACTGAAGTGCTCAACGCACACAACAGAATTGTCATTGGGTTGAAAATCCTTCCGGTTGATTTGGCGGATCCACTGAGCTCGAAGTTCTGGGTCTTTAGGAAAACGGAAAGATGAAACATAAGCTCTTGCTTTCCCCGGGTAGGTTGGATTTGCATCCAGGAACATAACATCTCCTAGAGATCTACACATTAAATAAACAAATATCAAGAAATAAATTTATTAATGCATAAAACTGATGAACATTAGTGTTCTCCCTAGATTTTTTACAGCTAGGTGGCAAGTAATTTTAGCTGGGTGGTACTTTTAACGACCCCTTCTCCAATAAGAAAAAAGTTTTCCTTAACATTATTATACTTATTAAACATCTTAAGTGGTGTGGTAGGCATTAATGCAACATAACATGATAAACAGTTAAAAAATTGTACAAAAATGGTTTAAAAAATGAGTATTTACTAACAAATTACATTTGACACAGATTTTTTTTTTTTTTTTTTTGATTGGAGGTTTAACGACCACCATGAGCAACTTAATGGGCTATAAGCAGTCGCCCGTCCCTAATTTAGGACACTGATTCCAAGGAAGGGAGAGAACCAGTGCCACAAGACAAACACAACATCCATGCCGCACCAGGATTCGAACCCGGACCCATTTGGGACGAATGATCAGAAGACATCACAGACCACTGCACCACCGGGGCGGCTTTATATATATATATTGAAGGTTTAATTACCACAGTAAGCAACTCGATAGGCTATAAGGAGCCACTTGTCCCTAATCTAGGGCCACTGGTTCCAGGGAAGGGAGAGAACAAGTGCCGTAAGACAAACACAACATCCATGCCTCACCGGGATTTGAACTTGGACCCTTCTCGGAAGAATTTTCATAAGCCAGCGCTTAGACCACTGTGCCCCAGGGCGGTAACACAGATTTTAGCCAGTTTTCATCAACACTGATGGTGTATGTACATTCGTTAAAGGAAATATAGCTGGGCGGCAGACAAAATTAAGTGACAGGACCGCCCAGTAAAAAGACTCTAGGGAGAACACTAAACATAAAATTATTGCAATTGCATGGGTTTTCATTTTAAATTATATGATATCAATTCTATCATACGATATCAAGTTACATCTTAAAAATATTTTTAAAATTGAGGCAGACATTTTTTTCACATGTCTCTGCTCTATCCTGTTTGTTTGAGGCCTTAACAACCAGTATGAGCAACTTGATGGGCAATAAATAAGCAGTCACTCATCTCAAATTTAGGGCCACTGGTTTCAGGGAAGGGGGCAGGCCAATGCCATAACACATCAACTGCTTCACCAGGATTTTAACACAATATGTTATGATGCATGAATTAATGCGTGCATCATAACATATTAAAATATCCCAAACCCATCTTGGATGAATGGATCAGAAAGCAGTGCTTAGACCACTGCATCACTGGGGCAGCTACAGAATGTATTTCATATAAATCAACTTGAAGTCTTCCCTTTGTATTAGAAAATTCATTTAGTAAACAGTTACATTCAATTTTGTCGTTAATATTACTAAGCGTATTTAGAGAAGAGTAATACCATAGCTTCCTAGCAAAATTCCCATTCTTGTGTGCTATTTTAGGGAAGAAGAACCCTATTAATGCTCATAAAAACAGACATGCAAAACCATTTTAAGACAGCAGTTTATCAAGGCGTTACTTTAAAATCGATTGGGTTTTGATGAAACATTTTGCTGTTTCATGTTGCTAAGAAAGCTATTTTACAATGGTCATTCGTATGTTACAGTCTCACGATAATCCAATTTCAGGTTATTCATGATAGTGTTATAAAAACGTTCGAGAGCTTTGAGCTAAGAGAAAGAAATATTCATTCCTGATTTTCTATTACCACAGAGACATATGAGACATTCACTAGTGAGTAGCGTTCCCCCACGGTCAAAGCGAGTACACGCTTTGCCCCACGGTAAGCCTAACCATGTGCTTCAACATAAATAAACGATAAGCAATCAGATTCGTCTGTTTATCGTTAGCAACACAATAATATGACTCAATTAACCTCAATTAACTTACCTTTAATGTCAAAGTTTTTGTGTATCCAATAAAACACTGGTGTGAAAAATCTCAAAACACAGTCACAATCACTACTCAAATGTGCAATCAAAGCGACCGCTCTACTCTCGTCAGGCAGGCGTTGGGGCTCTCTCGTACGGACTCCTCTGCTGACGTCATAACGCAAAAATTACTCCAATGCTCTGGCCCGTCAGAATCTAGTTTGGCCCTGAACAATCCCCCGCTCTATGTGTGTTTATCTGTCAGCATCTGACTTCACAAATCCGTAGGGATGGGCTCAGCAACTGAGACGTCTCTATACGCTACGGTGCCAACAATCCATGGCGCTATGTGTGTTTATCTGTCAGCATCTGACTTCACAAATCCGTAGGGATGGGCTCAGCAACTGACACGTCTCCATGTGGTTGGGCTTAACGGCACAAGTTATTTAATTATAGCTAATAAATCCAAACGGCGATAGAAAAGGTGAAAATCTTCCAAATACGTGAAGATAATGTAAATAAACAAAGTCATCGCTCTTTCCACGTTTTACTTCAATTAACACACAGCTGGGGTTCGAAATACAATTTTTAGGTTGCTGTGTGTTAATTGAAGTAAAACGTGGAAAGAGCGATGACTTTGTTTATTTACATTATCTCCACGTATTTGGAAGATTTTCACCATGGTAGTACTTATTGTTATGCAGTTTATCCCCAACTAAAGGGTAGAAAATCTGCCATCAAATTAATAAACTCATTTATACCAGTGAATGATAAGCATGTGTGTGTTCAATGTCACAATCTCGATATTTCTGAAGTTGTTTGGCCAAGAAAGTATATAAAATTCGTTAATCAGTTTTAAGCAACCCAGGAAATTTCCATTATTTGGGGAAGCAATTGTTTCATTAAGTCCAAAAAATGGCAGTCCTTCCCGTGCCAAGGGCTTAATTACTACGCTTAGTAATTAGCAATGCGGGAGAAAAAGACGGACAGATTTCTGGGCCGAGGGCTCCAAAGGTAAGGTAGAACAAATCACAATTTAAATTATACACAACAAAAATTGGGACGAAACCAAGAAAACACAATACTGTACTGCGAAATTTATGTGAAAAAGTGCATCTATCAAAGTTTTTTATCTGGGAAGAAATGCAAAACATGCGCTTTGAAAAAGAAAAGAGCTCAAATTATTAAATGTCCTTTTTGAAAAAGAAAAACTCCTTATAAAATTATCCGCCCCCTCCCCCGGGAAATCCACCAGGTTTGTGAAACGTGTTTTTTTGCAGAAGTTAAAGCGCCGCCCCGGTGGCGCAGGCCTTTGATCATTCGTCCGTAAGGGGTCCGGGTTCGAGTCCCGGTCTGGCATGGATGTTGTGTTTGTCTTACGGCACTGGCTCTCTCCCTTCCCTGGAACCAGTGACCCTAAATTAGGGACGGGCGACTGCTTATAGCCCATTGAGTTGCTCACGGTGGTCGTTAAACCTCCAATTAAAAAAAAAAAAAAAAAAAAGTTAAAGCACTGATAAAAGTTTTTGGTAAATAATGTTAGCTAAATGATATTCTTATAATGTCGCCCAACCCCCTGAAATACAATTTTGATTTCGCCATTGCAAATCAGTTTTATTTGTGATAACCCATTTGAGTATTCCAGAAGAGCAAAGTGGTGCGCCCGTAACTTTATTATTTTGATGTCTTAATATGGTATTCATATTTCGAATTGTTTTGTATTTTGCAACTTCTTTAATGAAGAGGAATTTAGGATTCCCTCATACACGTTTTCTATCTCTTGCCATGAGTTAAGCTTTTCTCAACATACTTACCATAATTTTTTTCTTTGCTGTATTTCATGAACATATGCATTAATCGTGAAGGCATGTAAAATGAATTAACAGAAACTATAAGTTAATTCCTTATTTTTTGTTACATCTCGAAAACTAAAGCTGCATCTCAGAAATATTATTTATGTAGGAATACTATGGTCATTTTTGTAAATTTTCGAGAGTTGGGCATTCCTTTCATAGACATTTTTCTGGGGGACATCTTTTTCGTAAGAATTTGCAGTGATACCCAAAATGTGTGAGAAGAAACTGGCCAATCAGTATCAATATTTTTGTAATTTTAACACCTCATACGCAGTTGAAATTTCGTCTGTGACATTGAAGAGGTTCTCCATTTCTCTCAGGAAATACATTTCTACTACTTTTGAACTTATTTGTATTTTACTGCCGTTTTTAAATTGATCATCTACGTTGAAGTTTTATTCCTTTTCGCCAGTTCTGCAATCCGTTTAAACTTACACAAAGTTTTTTAATCGTGCTACAGTTTACACACGCAGCATAAAGGGAACTGTGAGCATTATGTATTCTGATCGATTAAATTTAATGTTGCATACAAATAAAATGCACTGCTCAACATAGAAAATGTCAAACCAGGAAGTATTTGACTGTGCGCCGTGAAAATTTATGGATCGATAGTTGGTTTATGTAAATGATTGCAGTTGCGACCCCATTAGGTAATAGGTAAAGAAGACAAATAAGAAACATTCCTCGGAGTAGGAATTTTTCTCTTTTATCTCACCTTCTTTCCTGTGTGTGTGTGGACCACTGCGTCGGTGGGTTGCCAGTGGCAAAAGCACGTGTAAGGAGTGAGAATGTCTAGGCGACGTCATCGGGAATCTTGCCATCATACGGACATCTTTGCCAGAGGCTTCACTATAGGGCTACATATGGCTCATTGGTATCTGCGTCGCATCGGGATGCAATAACTGTAGGCCGAATGTTGCGACAGTTATTGGAAGAAGGTAACGTGCGTCACTCAAGTGGGAACGGTGCAAGTAGATAGACTTTCAAAATGCCCGATCTTTACGTCCAACGACAAGCCATTGCAACCCCACAATCCACAGCGGACGACATTCGCCGAGGTGAACAAGAAACTGCGAAAATCCCCGTTTCAATACAGACTGTGAACCGCAGATTGGATTAGGCAGGTGTGTGCCGTCGCCAACCGTTGCGATGACTGCCACTCACCTCAGCATATTGTCGCGCAAGGTTGCAGTGGTACCAGAACAGACAGACATGCGTGGCGGGACGAATGAATCCATGCCGTATTCAGCTACAAGTCTCGTTTCTGTCTCAGAGCCGACAATCGTCGATTGAGAGTCTGGAGGCAACGTGGACACCAGGCTGATTTTGTTGCCACCCGTGAACATCATACGGCTCCTCACACTGGTATCATGGTTTGGGAAGCTGTCAGTTCAACAGACGTTCACCGCTCATATGCATAATGGGTACAGTGACAGCACGAGGATACTCGATGATGTGCTGCAGACAGTTTTTGTTGCCATATCTTCGTGGTATCCCTGATGCCCAGTTTCAACAAGATAACGCCTGCACGCACACGGGCAAACTCGGTATACAGTTCCTACGAGGTGTCCAGGTGCTGCCGTGGACACCTCGTAGACATCTCTTAACAGATAACGTGTGGGAAGTCATTGACAGATGACTTAGAGCCTCTTCACGACAGCCTTACAGTGTCGATGAATTCTGGACAAAAGTCAACGAAGCATGGTCGGTGATACCTCAGGACACCATCCTGGAACTTTTTCATTCGATGCCACTCGGTGTTGCCGAATGTTTAGCCCAGCATAGCGGTCATAAGACCTACTGACTCAGCCCACATTACACAATCTCCTCGCCCATCGCACTTTCATGTAGTCCTTCAGAAATTAAATCGCTTCTTTCCCATATACATTTCTACATGAGTGATAAGTTTCGTTTTATTTCGTGCATTCCTTCATGGAGTGGCATTTTCTATGTCCAGCAGTGTACACCATAACCAGGGGTGAAACCAGTAAAAGTGCGAACGTTACTATCACGATAAAAAATGTAAGAGGTAAGTAGGTGTAAAACTTAAGAAAATGTTCGCCAGCTAATATTTTTAACCGCTACTACTAATACATGATGTTCAGGCGGCTCATTTTGACTTGGTAGAAATTCTGTAAAACGTTCCCGATTTTGCTTCTTGATATCAGTCCATAAGATACGATCTTCACAAAATATTGTTACGGCATCAGTCTCATACTACAAATTAACACTGGAAAAATGTTGAGGCACATCTTACAGGTTTTATTTTTTTATTTTGAAGTTAGTACAAAGAACTAAAGGAGGGATAGTTAGTTCACCATCCAAAAGTAATACATCCTTAGATTATGATTGTGTCGATGTTTCCAGAGATGCACATGAGAGCTGATATGCAATGGACGCTTATGGCTATGAGTCATTTCTTAGGGCTGGTACATCATTTTTTTTTTTTTTATTGGAGGTTTAACGATCACCGTGAGCAACTCAATGGGCTATAAGCAGTCGCCCGTCCCTAATTTAGGGTCACTGGTTCCAGGGAAGGGAGAGAGCCAGTGCCGTAAGACAAACACAACAGCCATGCCTCACCGGGATTCGAACCTGGACCCCGTTCGGACGAATGATCAGAGGCCATCGCTTAGACCACTGCGCCACCGGGGCGGCACATCATTTTTAAGATAAACTGATAGAAGCAACGATGGATTCGTTGTTAACGTTAACGACTCCTGCTTTTACAAGGTGGTGTCAAGTGCCCGTGTTGTTTTTCTATCACTACACACTATATATTTCATATATTACCTCTTAACTTTTTTTTTTCACGCTTTTGTTTTCTGATTTAGTTTAATTTTTGCATATCCCCAGGTTACTATATTCGTTCATACATTTTGATTTTACATCTTAGCTTAGGAGGTCTAAAAGAGATCATTTATAAAAATATATAAACAAACAGTTTATAAAAAATCCGCTTTCAGTCGAAAATTCTTACTTTTCGCTTCGAACCCTAATGTTTGACAGTACACGGTTGTGGTTAAATGTGTAACTTTGTGAATTATATTGTGGCCTGAAACCTGAAAGTTTCAACCATAAAATTGTTGAAACATTTAGGTTACAGGCCATGCCCCATGAAAAGTCAAGTAACTGATCTCTTTTTCTGTGACTCAAACAACTTTCAGATTATTTCATGATAAGCATTATAGTATTAATCTTTGAACGACACTGTATTATTTGTGTGATATATACCGTTTTAGGTGCCTTCAAAAATCGAGGGCCATTAGCACGTGCCCCGAAAGCCCTGTCGAAAATCGGCGATTGCGACCAGGTGGCTCAAGTTATGCGAAATAACTACTCATGCCAAAAGCTTTATCTCCAGACCTGACAAGGGCGCTCTGTTTTTCTGCATTTTTTCTTTCCTGCAGAGAGTAAGGAACACGGTGAAGGACGAACTTAGCTTTAGCCATTGGTTTAAAAAAAGGAAATAATTCACTGTGCTCACATTGTGTGGCAAATTTTTGTTTTTCGAGTTCATTGCTGCTCATTCAGGTGATAAATAGTGAAAGAATTGCAGTCCCCGGTTTTTCTGGTTGTGATTCACTGATCTTTCTCCTAATGTTACGAAAGATATAGAGCTAAGTTAGAGAATGGATGTTAGCATTAACTTAAAAGTTACTCAATTTTAGCTGACGAGTCAATGAAATTCTTGATGTCCACCACTAAAGACTTCACATTTTGTGTACAGAACACCGGCCAAAAGGATGTGATTCATGTTATTTTGTATAAGCTTTTCTTTTTGTTTTCAGAACCCTTTTCTCATGTGTTTAAGCATCTTCTACATATTTTCTTCAACCTCAGATCTGGGTAGAAATTACCAGCCTCGTTCAAGGTCGAATGAGCAACAGGATACATACAAATATTGGAAAGGCGTGGAAACATTTCAGATTTGGCATGCTGCCAAGATTAAAGCTCCTGTTTAAGAACCCACCATTCGTTCGTTCGATGACAGATGTAATTAAATCCCGGTTCCAGTTTAAGGAGATTAGTTTGAACCATAATGGGGTTCGTGAGGATCACTGGGATAAAATCCACTACAAATTGAACGCCAGGATGAAAATCGATTTTCGCCAAGGCCGCTCCGAGAGAACAGATAACACAGCGATAGCCATTTTTCTGATTACATCAGCATAAATCCGTCATCTTTATTTTTAATGCGGGTTCGTTGTTTTACCAAGTACGCACACTGTGCTGTTGGCAGAAATAAACTTGTGTGTGTGACAAGGTTGATTTAAAGTTTGCTCATCTGAAAATGATGGCTCTCTTAAAAGAGCAGGGGAGGAAGAACGTAACATTCTTCTGAACAGCAAACGCATCGTTAAAAAGAATTACCGACAGTTTTCATAGTGGGAGAAGATTTAAATTGTACTTTGTCAAAAGATACGTTTTCCGCTAATGAATTTACATGTTAGCTCTTTCCAGTGAATCCTCTCAAACAGGATAACAGGGGATTTGGCGAAGGGGAAAAATTACTTCTACCAAACGTTGAATACGCTAAACTGAGTGTTCTGTCTTTTAATGTAATCCGAAAGCGATGAATATAAGTTCAACCAAGAGAATAAAATGAATCACTTATAACTCAAGGAAATTTTTTCTTGTCATAACCGTGCCTTAGTATTTTTGCCCTCCTGTGTGAAGCTGTGATTTACCACGAACTGCAGAACGCTAATAGCTTTATATAGGCTGGCGATATAAATCCGCAATAGATTTCATAGATCGACATTCTGTTACTCTACTTTTATCGTTCAGAAGTTCTTGTCAAAAGGCGCCCTGAGGGCCAAAAGTTCTTTGGGAAGTGGTGGGAACTGCAAAAATTGAACAAAACGAAATTTTTAGTAGTTTCAAAGTTCCTTTCCATGTTTCAAAAAGAAATAGAGAAACGTTTTTTTCTAGTGCGTCCTTGCTCCGTAGTTAATTGTTATAGGGACATTGTCCCACAACAAGTAACTAAGGAAAAAGGACACACGAGGTTCCAAGTCCTTCAGTTATGCCATTTCGACCCATGAATATTGCAAACTAAAATTATCACTTACGCCCAATGAAAGAGTATTGTTTTCAGAAAGGAAAAAGAACCACAATTGATGAGCTAACTAACACAGCAAATGTATCTCATCCTAGTATATCCAGCCCATGGTGAGGTAAGCTAAATTCTAACTGCCTGGTCACAAGTGATATTCTACTTTTCAAATCGGAATCCTGGCCTGGATATAAGAGTGAGTGCGTAAGAATTCATACTTAATCGATTATATCTTCTTCCGTCGCCTATAATAAAAAAAGGCTCCGGTGGATTCTCCTGACATCCTGATGAAACGATACAACCGACTACAGGAGCTGCTTTGTTTCAAATTTTACTGATGGTTAAGTCAGAAGTCAAGTGATATGATTCGGCATGGCGCGTTTAACAAAATGTTAATAATATGTTACATGATTTATCCTAAGCCATTCCTGTGTTGTTGGAGGAGTTGGTCCATCCCTAAAAGAAGGCATCTTGCAGACTCCTTCCCGCATATGAGATTGCAGGTATTATTTTTGTTCCATGAGAAATTGTGTTCTGGCTCAGAGACTCTCAGTGGGATTGTAACCATGCTCTGAACAAAGTAACTTGCTTTGATCACTTTGGTAGTTACACTGGTAAGATGTTAAATTCACATGTTGAACTTTGTCTACAATTCTTGACAGACTTATTTGTGCACCTGCATATCCTTAGAGAAAAGGGGCAAGGTGTGTCGTCGTAATCTCTGTGTTGCGAACAAAAAACTGGATTTAAAATATTGTGATACTTCTGCCACACATTTACCTGCCAACGTTAAGCAAACAAAGTTTAAGGGGTTTCATCTTGTAATATATCGTGTGTCCACTGCCTTAGGAAAAAGTTCAATTTCTTCAATTTTGCCATCCGATGAGTCTTTTTATCCAGATCCATGCCTAATAATTCACCTCTCTTTGTGAGTAGCGTGTTTCGGAATGGGTTCTAGTGTCGAGTGTTTAGATTTGCATGGACATTTCTGTTGTTGCATAGTGTAGTATATTTCTTACGAATCAGGATCCCTGTTAAGTTGCCCAACCTTGAAAATGTTCTTCCGTGATCGAAACAATTAGCGGATAACTACTCACAAAAATAACTATCATGCATTTCCGAATTGCTATCATGAGTTTTTCGTTTAGGAAAACAAAACGTACTTGTACGTTAAAAGGGATGAGCCACGGCTGGTGAATCCACAAAATCAGCTTAGCATTATTTATCAACATACAGTATGTTATAACTGTCATACTAATCTATAATTAGCTCCTAACACAACTAGATCTCTCTACGATACAATGTGGTTAATTAAAAACACAGCGATTAGTTAATAGCGAAATAGGTCAAGTTCTACAGAAATAAAATCCTTAAAACAAAATCCAGCTATTTCTTGTAAATATGATCAGTTCTTTTATCTTCCTAGGAAGCTTTCACAGGTCAACGGTCAACGTAGTCACAAAAAGAGCGCTCAACCACAAGTTCGCAGACAAGTTTGTTTTTGCATCGCGACATTAGCTAAAGTTTGTAGCCTTTGCGAGAATTTTTTATTGATCTTTAACAGATGAAACTTTTTTCTACTGACACACTGGTTGCGTATAGAGCAGCAACTAGAGAACACAGTTTGCACACTTTCCAGAAAACATTCTTGTTCACGTTACTTTCATGCAAACGCTGAACTGCCTTCTGAGCATCAACATTGTATTACTTTTCATCTAGGAACAGAAGATCTAGCACAATTCTTAAACGCTCAGTCTTTCTGAATATTAACAGACAACATTCTAACAAACTCAAAAAGAAATGTGACGAAAGGTTTTGAACAAATTCATGAAATTTTGATTTATCAGTGAAAGAAATTAAATTTTATTGATGTCTTGGAATCTTATCTTAAGTTTCATCAAAATGTGATCATAAAGTTGTAAAATAATGCCTCATACTTATCCAATGAGTCAAAATTCCATGGCCAACATACTATGATCGTAATATAAGTGAAAGTTCGATGGTATGATCGTAATATAAGTCAAAGTTCAATGAGTTAGAGTTCCATGGCCAAAATGTATGATCGTAAATATAATCCGAGATGCATTCAATAATTTCCTCTTCTGCGGTCTTTGATCCACGAACATAAACTGGCTTAACCTTCTCTCTAGTGATTGTTTATTTGAACCGGACTTATCTATCATAATGTGGTCAACAATTCCTTAATATTTCCACGATTTACCGAAAAAATGTTTTCATCATGTCCGCGGAATTGCAATTCTTGTTTACTTAAATACAACAGGTCTTGAAAGAAAAGTTGATTGAAAAGTCTATTCAATCTAACATTTTCATTGAAATTCATTATGTGAAATCTGAGTTTTCGTGAAGCGTTAGGGCTTCATAATGTTCGGCAGAATCATCAAGTGTATGGAAAACATGAGTTGTGTTCTCAAAATTTCCAAAGATTGTGTAATTTCAAAAAATGTTTTTATCCCCGAGAAGCAAGCAGTGCCAACAAGGTTTTTGCACGAGTATACAATATGACGATTTCCGCATAGCCACAACTACTCATACTATCAGTTTTTTAAATACAGTTGGTATATTTTCCTGTTAGATTTGCTCGCGTTTTTTACAGACACGGAGGATGTTGGCGGGGGCCGGTTGAAAACCAATATTTGTTATCTTCCTGTTTCGAATGAAACAACGAGGTGTCTAACACGTTTCGTAATAAATCATTTCTCGGATTTATTTTTATATAAAAGCGTAGCTAAAATAATGATAAAGAAACATAGTAAAAACAGAAATTGCACTGAATTCCACAAGAGAAATAAATTATATAAGCCTGGTGGACATTTGCACAAGGCGAAACACATTCATAAAGTCAAAGTAATAAAATCTTGAGAGGATAATCAAACAATTGAAACCAAATGGGGCTTTCTTAAATTGCAGGTTTACTGAATTTAGGTTTCTTGATATAAGGGACACAGATTTTCTTCATACTGCGATCGGGTCATTTGTACTTTATATTCTGTGACACCGCTGGGTTTTGTTTCTTGGGAGAGGAGAGGGCGGAGGTAAAACTACCACGAGCAACCCTTAGAATTGTATTCTTTCGCCCGTCCCTAATTAGGAGTTACTGCTTTCAAAGAGGCGACATATCTTGCGTCGTAGGACAGGCACACCACTCCTACCTCATCCTGGGCTCAAACTCGGGTCCAGATCGGACGACTGGCCATAAACCAGCTCCTCTGGCCACTCGACTACTATGAGTTTGTGTGCTTATTTAAGGTGCTGCTGAAAAACTAAATTCGAAAAGAGATATGAAGTGCGCATTGTGAATAACTGGATAAAGTAGGGCTGAGAAGTTATATTATCATTTTAATCGAAGAAGTAGTATTAAAAGAAATCCGTCTTGTTGCACGATGATATTTATTCAGCTAAAAAATGAAATCTATATACAGTTTAAAAACACATGAGCACTTTCGGTGTCACATTGACACCTTCATCAGATGTAATTTCACCATGTGGCTACATGCTGGTCTTAAGTACGTGGAGTAGATGCATCATGGGAAAGGTAATGTCAATGTCACATGATATACCAGATAATAAGACAATCAAAAAAGGCATAGTTAACCAAAGATCACTTAACAGAAGCAATTGTTATTGTGCTGTCCTTCCCAACAAGATTGCTCCAAGGTTCAGGTAAAACATAAGGATAATAGTCATTACAGCAATTTGTATTATAAGCCGAAATATAGAGGCTTTCTGCAAATAACAGGGAATACACAGAGTTAGGTGTGTTTATGATTTTAGCGTTGTCCCAGTCTGGGATGGAATTTCCAGCACTTATGGTTCTTGCAAAAGAGGTGCTTTGGTGATTCATTTTTAGATCATATCTGTGTTCATTTAATCTCAAATCCAAATTTCTTTTGGTAGAACCCACATAATGATTGTTTAGTTCACCAGAGATAGTGTCAAGCATAGGAATAACATACACACCCCATTTTTTCCCTTTGTCAATTTTGTCACGATCATTGCGGATAATGGTATATAGATTGCATGATCGTATTCCAAATTGTATTTTATGACGAGAACATATGTTGGTAAGGAGGTTTACAATATGTGGATTAAAATCAACAGATCCAACATACTTTTTAGGCACTTGCTCACTAATTAAAGCAGTTGACATAGAAAAACGTACTTTATTGTGCACTCCCTTAACAACGTTGTCCGGGTAACCATGGTTTTTAGCGAGGGATGATATCCATTGTAGTTCTTGAGCTCTGGCGAAATGGCTAGAAGAATGTGAATATGCTCTTCTAAATAGGAAGTGCAGAGCAGAAATTTTATGCTGAAAAATGTGAGCAGAATTGTACGGAATTAGAGTGGGTGTGGAAGTAGGTTTTCGATAAACGGCAAAAGACAGGGAATCGTCAGAAGGGGTACGAGTAATTTGAAAGTCAAGATAAGGTAAGACGAAATTATTTTCAAGTTCTATCGTGAGTTTGATGGAGGGGTATTGAGCAGACATAGCGTTGACAAACTGCTGTAACTGATTTATGGTATATGGCCAAATTACCAAGATGCCATCAACGTAACGGATATAGAGACTAGGTTTTTGTGGGAATTCTTGTATGACTTTATTTTCAATATGCTGTAGAAGAATTTCTGCTAAGACTGCTGATAAAGGTGAACCCATGGCTGTCCCGTCGGTTTGTTGGTAAAATATGTTCTGAAATTTGAAAAATGAACGCTTTTTAATGAGATGAAGAGCATTCATTATGAAAGCAATATCATTGGCAGGAATGTCAGAATCAATGAGCAAAGCCTGAATCAACTGAAATGTAGCTTCCATAGGTACATTCGTGTATAACGAAACTACATCTAGGGACGCCAAAAAATAGGAATTTGGTAGTGGCTGAATTAACTTTAACCTATCAATAGCTTGTGTGGTGCTCTTTATTGAGTAGGAAGAATCACTGTAAATTTGGTGAGATAACTTGCCAAAGCTTTTTCCAAAGGTCGGGTGGGGGCAATGTAACCTGATACAAGAGGGCGAATAGGGTAACCTTCCTTGTGTAGTTTTAATCTACCAAATAAATCAGGCACATGGCAGCCGGGGGTGGATTGAAGTCTTTTGAAAAGGAGTCCGGAGGAGCTGAAGAGTTCTTAAGGCGGCTTAAAGCACTAACAGTAGCCCTGGTGGGGTCTCGTTTCACTATTACATGAGGGACACTAGAAATGGCATTGAGCATTTTTTTAATATAATCACTTTGATTTAAGAGCACAACTTTACTAGTTTTATCAGCTAAAAGAATGGCAATATCTGGGTCTTTTTTCAATTCAATCAGCTGCTGCATTTCCTCATGAAGCTGGCATTCTTCGGTGGTTTTACACCGTCGTGGATTGTGTTTGTGAAGAGACCTTGCGATTTTCATTCTTGCGAAGTTCCTATCTTCTATTGGAAGTGAATATAGAATTTTTTCAATTTGCGGAACTGTTTTGAATAAGTCCACTTTACGTTGGTTAGGGTAAGCGAACTTGTAACCTCGTTGCAAGGCTCTTAGTTGAATGGGATTCAGAACTTTATCACTTAGGTTTCTGACTCCATTATGTGAATCAGTGTTATAGCTGTCATGGTCCAGTTCATGCAAATCCAATCCATTACCCACATTAGGTGATCCATGTAATGATCCTTGTTCAGAAAGGCCGATAGGATGTCTTGTTTGAAATCCGAACAGCTTATGCGTTCTACTACGAACTTCAGAATCCACCAACAAAAAAGTGATTATATTAAAAAAATGCTCAATGCCATTTCTAGTGTCCCTCATGTAATAGTGAAACGAGACCCCACCAGGGCTACTGTTAGTGCTTTAAGCCGCCTTAAGAACTCTTCAGCTCCTCCGGACTCCTTTTCAAAAGCCTTCAATCCACCCCCCGGCTGCCATGTGCCTGATTTATTTGGTAGATTAAAACTACACAAGGAAGGGTACCCTATTCGCCCTCTTGTATCAGGTTACATTGCCCCCACCCGACCTTTGGAAAAAGCTTTGGCAAGTTATCTCACCAAATTTACAGTGATTCTTCCTACTCAATAAAGAGCACCACACAAGCTATTGATAGGTTAAAGTTAATTCAGCCACTACCAAATTCCTATTTTTTGGCGTCCCTAGATGTAGTTTCGTTATACACGAATGTACCTATGGAAGCTACATTTCAGTTGATTCAGGCTTTGCTCATTGATTCTGACATTCCTGCCAATGATATTGCTTTCATAATGAATGCTCTTTATCTCATTAAAAAGCGTTCATTTTTCAAATTTCAGAACATATTTTACCAACAAACCGACGGGACAGCCATGGGTTCACCTTTATCCGCAGTCTTAGCAGAAATTCTTCTACAGCATATTGAAAATAAAGTCATACAAGAATTCCCACAAAAACCTAGTCTCTATATCCGTTACGTTGATGACATCTTGGTAATTTGGCCATATACCATAAATCAGTTACAGCAGTTTGTCAACGCTATGTCTGCTCAATACCCCTCCATCAAACTCACGATAGAACTTGAAAATAATTTCGTCTTACCTTATCTTGACTTTCAAATTACTCGTACCCCTTCTGACAATTCCCTGTCTTTTGCCGTTTATCGAAAACCTACTTCCACACCCACTCTAATTCCGTACAATTCTGCTCACATTTTTCAGCATAAAATTTCTGCTCTGCACTTCCTATTTAGAAGAGCATATTCACATTCTTCTAGCCATTTCGCCAGAGCTCAAGAACTACAATGGATATCATCCCTCGCTAAAAACCATGGTTACCCGGACAACGTTGTTAAGGGAGTGCACAATAAAGTACATTTTTCTATGTCAACTGCTTTAATTAGTGAGCAAGTGCCTAAAAAGTATGTTGGATCTGTTGATTTTAATCCACATATTGTAAACCTCCTTACCAACATATGTTCTCGTCATAAAATACAATTTGGAATACGATCATGCAATCTATATACCATTATCCGCAATGATCGTGACAAAATTGACAAAGGGAAAAAATGGGGTGTGTATGTTATTCCTATGCTTGACACTATCTCTGGTGAACTAAACAATCATTATGTGGGTTCTACCAAAAGAAATTTGGATTTGAGATTAAATGAACACAGATATGATCTAAAAATGAATCACCAAAGCACCTCTTTTGCAAGAACCATAAGTGCTGGAAATTCCATCCCAGACTGGGACAACGCTAAAATCATAAACACACCTAACTCTGTGTATTCCCTGTTATTTGCAGAAAGCCTCTATATTTCGGCTTATAATACAAATTGCTGTAATGACTATTATCCTTATGTTTTACCTGAACCTTGGAGCAATCTTGTTGGGAAGGACAGCACAATAACAATTGCTTCTGTTAAGTGATCATCGGTTAACTATGCCTTTTTTGATTGTCTTATTATCTGGTATATCATGTGACATTGACATTACCTTTCCCATGATGCATCTACTCCACGTACTTAAGACCAGCATGTAGCCACATGGTGAAATTACATCTGATGAAGGTGTCAATGTGACACCGAAAGTGCTCATGTGTTTTTAAACTGTATATAGATTTCATTTTTTAGCTGAATAAATATCATCGTGCAACAAGACGGATTTCTTTTAATACTAGTATTCATGCACGAATAATAGTGTCAACCGTAATCGAAGAAGAATTCACAATATCTTGAAGATGTTTTCTGTGGCAACTGATGGTGCCATAGCATAAGAACAGAAGAAAAGTGTGAATATTACAGAAGACCAAATTGAATATTTTACGGTAAATTTCCAGTATCATTGTGCTCAACCAAATGCAAGTGTATTTCTGACGATCGTAATTATTGTTTTTGTTCTTCCTGTTACTTCAGCCTTGGTTCATTGGCAATTTCAAGAAAATTATTCAAGGACATTTCGTTTAGAAACTGGGTTCACTGATTTAGCCATAGGAAAGTTTTCTTACATTTTGTAGACTGTCATTGTGGAAATCATTATCTACGTATCCGAAAAATATCAAAAGCTAAGTGACGCCAAGTGGGTACTGCAATTAATGTTTTGAAGTGATATCACCGCTGGTCTGAACGAACACAGCAGTGATCTTTTTACTGTTGCGTGGTGGCAAAATGTTGTGCTTTAGAACAATTTGTGTGGAATTGACTTTCTTAATTCTCGTGAAAAGTTGTCATGGATACTGTAAAGAGTTCTCACTCCGAGCGCTTTAGCATAGCAAAAATTTGTTAGATGTTGAACCCTTGATGAAAGAAGTTACTGTCTTGGATTAATACTACTGGATGGTTTTCGTTCAAGAGTTGAACCTGTGTAGTATATTACTGTAGACTAAACGTTGTGTAGCTGAACGTAAGTAAAATCACGCAGTTCATAAAAAACTGGTTACTGGAACATTTGATGCGGAACTAACTTTTAAAAGGATTGTCAGAAAACGATAAATTTCTTGGACCGATTATTCCTGTAAAATTCGATTTAATGATCTAGATGTTTTGATGTGAGGCTCTCTTGTGGATTGTGTTGTCACGAGGAAACTTGGGCAAAGTTGTACTTCTCTTTTGTTGAATCAGGCTAGATTAGGTAACATTTAAATGCAATCTCCGCTGTTCATTAAGCAAAGTTTTTGTAGCCACCTTTCAAGAGCCTGCATGTATTTTTAATATCCGTGAATCCACAGAAATTTCTCGCCAAGAAATCAGTTACTGTGTTGAATCACACAGTGTTCGTCTAATTTGGCACCAACTGAATACTGTTTGTTTCCTCAACTGAAATTAGTGCTGAAACGGAATAGATTTACTGAAATTTCGATCGTTTAATCGAACTTGACCCAGCTGCAGACGATTGCAAAGGAAGACTTCCCCACAACTTCCAGTTATGCCTACGATGTCGAAAGTGTATTGTATCCGGGGCAAAGGGAATTTCTTAAGGCCAGACAAGTAAGTTTTCTTAAATATTACCTGCTGTTCATTTTTACCGTGCATTTACCGAACTTTATTGACATCTTGTATGCCTTTTAAATGTTGATCTGTTTCATTCAGTACAAACATACATGAATACGTACATACATATCACTAAGCTTTTCTCTGAAAGTGATTAGCTCCTAAAGGAAAACTCATTGGCTAGATTAAAGTGTAAAACTGATACGGCAGATTTTACTTACTATGTCAAACGTCTCCATTTACAGCGATCTCTGCACACATCTCGAGCTTCACTGACATCATCACACATCTCACGCAAGACCTTTCGTACTTAATGATCATTACCATTTCCTCATGCAGATATTCCTAAGCCTAACCCTTTCATGATTTCCTTGGCCTTATTTTACCTTTCTTTCCTGCCACTGGGGCTGAACAGATTCTCTTAGCATCTTCCACTCATTCTGCCAACACCTCAGAATATTTGTCACCATCTTACTAGCAACATTTTGCTTCGCATTAAACATATGCAGAACATCTTCGTTCCTCATATGATCAGAATGTGTCATACCACAAACCTCACGTAAGTAACTTTCAAACGAATCCGAAGGAATTCTCTTACTTATTCTGCTATAATGAATCAAGTTGTTCATCTTTTCTCTTAAAATCACACCTACACCAGCATCTCTTACATTATAAATGGAATGGTGCGTTATTGCATACCATTCTCTTTTTGATTTCACTTACACACAGCACATCCAATCTGTGTCTATTAATTTCTTCAACCACCTCATTAATCTCTCAATTTATTCCTCTAGTATTCCATAGACTAAAGGTACACTCACTTAAATTATATTATAGGTATAGGTCACACGTGATAATTTAAGGATGTAAAACAACCGCCCATAATTTGAAGCCATTGCTTTCAGGGAAGGAACAGAACCAATACCGCTGGGAAAACACGCTCCCTATGCCTCATTAGGGACTCAATTTCAGGCCCGTATCTGACGATTAATCAGAAACCTGCGCCTCTGACTAATCGTTTGATTCTGTAAACGCTTGGGTCTTGAAAACCAGCTTGAAGTCATGGTATTAACAGCTCAAAATAAAGTGGATGTGAATGTAGAAAGTTTGCTTCAGAATACTGAAAATTAAATGTAGGCTTACGGTAAGGAAATCGGTGTTGTACCTTCACGGAGTCTGCAAATATTTAGCTGATTGAGTGTTAGCGTACGTAGAGTGTGCCGATTTTGTACACACTGTTTGTGACATGGCGCTCTTTGACCAAATGTGACTTTTCAGTTGGTTTATGGTCAAGCACTAAGTTTGAAGTCTTTTGACAAGTCGATATCTTTTTTGGGAAGCTGGAAGATTTGAGTGTCTCTAGATGATAAAGTCATTCATCGTTAGTGATAAAAGTACATATTTCTAATCATGATTATTAGCGATTTCCATGTTGTTTAAAGTACAACAATATATTGTAAGTCATACGCAACAGTGTAAGGCGCATGTTTCCATACGTTGCAACAGCTTCGTTGCATATGCCATTATGATATATACTGCCTCATCTGTACTTCATTATATCTGCAAGTTTCAATTACATGTTTGTTTATACATTTTATGTATTTTAAGTTACTAGCGCAACGGCTAAGATTTCAGAGATACGGTACTGTAGAGCGTCGAAACTTCGAAACATCAAAAAACCGAACAAGCTCCCCTGCACCTCTTTTCCCCTGGAGGTGGAAGGTTTGAATATAGTCCATTCATTTTAACTTGGCATTTGATGATCATGGAATCTCCTAATTTTGGGGGTTCAGGCATTTTTGGGGCGACGTGTCGAAGGTGGAGGTGACCTCTGATACTCAGAGATAAAAGGAGAAAACTTCCCAGTCACTTGTTCTTTGCAGGGCTAAGATTTTACGACCCATTACGACGGCACTACCATCCCTTGTATCATCCCTAAGCCCTAATGTTTACTGTGAGCCGAGAGGAAAGTTATTACCCCTGCACTCAGCATAAAGTACACCCCTTGGCAATCGAAACCAGCTTGTAATGATTGATAAGTTTGGGAATTTGTTCTTCAGCTTGTAATGTTTTGTAAGTTTGGGATTTAAATTCGCAGCAGTAGTAAAAATGGCGAAATTGTTTCATAATGCATAATAACAAAAAATTCTTGTCTTATGTAATTTTTTACAGTTGCTTATTTTTGGTACATGTATTTGGATAATATAATGTAGAAATGTTAGCGCATTTGTATTTTTTTACATGTTCGATAATCCAAACACATCGAAAATCTGAACTACCAGTGGTCCCAATTAGTTCGGATGTTCGACGCTCTACTGCACATACAAACACAGAAAATGTCAACTTGGCTAGTGGGGATGCAGACGCCGATCAACTGGAAAACTATCTTAGACCTTGCGGTTACAACACGTACTTCATCACAGCAATAAAGTCTGTAGCCGAACATTAGTTTCTCCGGAAACGACAGTCCAATGACGTTTTATGCTCTTCGAACAAGTCAGAACATAAAGCTTCAAGCTCTTGTGGAAAATCCTACCAGTCCTCGACACCAGAAAGATCTTTCCACCTGATTTCCTTATCACATCTGTCAGGGATCTGCATAAAACTCAGAATTTCATCAGCGACATAAGGCGCAGAGATTTCAGAAGAGAAGTCAGTATCCAATTCTTCATCACCATGTGACATATCAACAGAAACATCCACAAAGCCTTGAGCAAGCTTCGGTTCTGCAGAAGGACAGTGAATATCCAACTTAGTAGCACCGTGCGACGTACCTGTAAAAACATGCACAGTGTCTTGAACTGCTGGGTCTTTTTTATTTTTCGAACCCTTTTCTCCTTAGCGCCTGTTTAGTCGACGCGTTGCAATAGACGCAGCAACTTGTTCTACGCTTTCGCTTACACAGTCATCTTCATGAAGTTTGGACACTAATTAGAGTGCTCCCCTTCTACCGGAGTACCATGCTTTCATCTTGTCAGACAGGAGCTGACTGCTTACCCTCTCGTACAAATTGTCCTGCATGGCCATCAGAATCTTTATCGCCATGACGCAGGGTAGAAGAAGCTGCGGCCTCATGCACCGGATTACCACTTTTCGTCAGACATTCTTAAATCCGGTGTATGTAAGACTCTCTCAATAACGTCCTATCCACAAGCAGTTAGAGACTTCCTTATTCATATGGAGCTGTAAAACAGAGTCCTAGACTTGAGGAATGATTCTGGGATAGAGATATTTTCCCTGACTATCTCCACAGAGCAGTGTCAATCACTGAATCATCCATTTCCACGTAAATCGTCTTCAAGCTGCCATCGTAAGCAAAGAACCTCACCATTTCAAGCATCAACGCAAAGTCCGAAAGTCAGCTTGCAGCAGTTTTTTTAACAAATTTCTCATGCACGAAGGTAAAATCAAAATTAATCTCAATCTTGTGCTGCGCTGCATGCATTGTATTGCGATCATTCATCACTGCAGCTTCAGCCTATCGCTAGAGATACCAGGAGGGTGCCTGATTCGAATGAGCTAGACCCCTTCCGCGCAGATATTTATCGAGCAACGAAATCTGATAGACAAGATAGGAACGCATTTTTTTTATTGAAAGTTTAACGACCACCGTGAGCAACTCAATGGGCTATAAGCAGTCACCCGTCCCTAATTTAGGAACACTGGTTCCAGGAAAGGGAGAAAGCCAGGGCCGTAAGAAAAACACAACATCCGTGCCTCACCGGGATTCTAACCCGGACCCATCACGGACGAATGGTCACAAGCCAGCGCTTAGACCACTGCGTCAGGAACGTCTTCAATCCACCGAATCAGCCGCAGTTCAGACACCAGTTACATGTACCACGGAGCTGGTAAAAGCTAAGTTGCATATGATGTCACAAAAATGCAGTGTCAGTCACTGAAAAATGAGAAAAAAAGGAGAATATTAAACATTACTGAGCAGGAGCATCTGAACAATTGGAACAGCCACTGACTGAAGTTGTACGAGGAACTCCTAAATGTTCAGACTATTTCATATAATACAATTCCTTTAGCTTTGTTATAAGTTCAGATCCTCAGACATTTAATACCCCTGGCCAGATTTATCATAAGATGTTCCCGTTACATACACAAAAGACACGCAAACAAGCATATGGGCAGTTGTTGCCGTAACAAGAGTCAGATCATTTTATTTACTTAAGCAGTGTTATAAAATCTCCAAAACTGAGGGCTGCACATTCACAGCAATTTTTGATTAAGAAATCTGAGTTCTAAAAAATCAGTGTGTTCCCTTGTAACTAAACCCTCAGTAGGGCACAGCTAGTTACATATACTGAGTCATTAGATAACGTTCAATCGTAATAATTATTGATGAAAAGGTGCTCATTTCGAACAATAGAGAATAATCGCTGACTCTCTAACCGGCACCCCGTGGAGTCTGCATTACAAGTACACTATAACAGCCAGTCGACTACTGAAGTGAGCTCTTTGAATGATTTTTCAAAATGTGAGCAGCGGACGACACCAGTCCTCTCGCTGGGGACGTTATTAAGATGGAGAAAACACGCATGTGTTATTGGAACAGAACAGAGGTTCGCTGCTTGGATGAAATACTAAAACGAAATCTATTACATGAATAACGGTGGATTCCTCATTCAGGCAGAACGGTGACTTGGCGACCGAACGGAAGCTCTTTACTTTTGTCAGAACATTGTGGAACTGATAATTTGAGAATGAATGCCTCTCTCTAAACTATAGATCTTCTTCTTTGCTTCGGGCTTTAACAACCACCAAGAGCAACTTTTATGGTTATAAATAGTCGTCAGTCCTTAATTTACAACCACTGGTTCCAATGAAGACAGAGAGAGAGAGAGCCAGCGTTGTAGGACGAATAAACCATCCATGCCTCCCCCGCGACTTTAATCCAGAGCTGTCTCGGACAACCAGCCAGAAAGCACCACTTCTGTCTACTCGGCCACGGGGAGGCCTACAAATTTCCCTAACGCTCACAACAGGTCAAGAAGGTTCAGCGTAATTTGTTTTCCCATGCCGTAACTTAGTTAATCGTTAAAGTAATTAAATGATGGAAATGAGGTAAAAAAACTTTTTTTGTGGGATTATGTTGTCAGTACAAAATACAAATGAAAGATAAACCAGTGTTTTATTTTTGCGTCTGTCAGCATTGTATTTGCTGTTACGGATTTCCAAACGTAGGATCTTTCATTTCCGCTTACACAGCAAAATAACAAAGAAGACTTTTTATTTTAGTTTCCATCTGTTCGGTTTTCAACGGGCCCATTAATAGAAACACCGCACCGATGGCTCCCCAACTTAACAATGGTCCATTCATTCTCGACCACTGCTCCAGTAGTGCGTTAGTCTAAGCGCTGGTTTCTGACCTTTCGTCGGAGTGAGCAGGGTTTGAGTCCCGGATGAGACATGGGGTGTTGGCTTTGTCTTTCAGTACAGGATCTCTCTTTGCTCGAACCACTGAATCCAAATCAGAGACGGCGACGACTTACAGCTCTTGTCGTTGCTTATGGCCGTCGTTAAACCCCGAAATAACAAAAGCAGCATTTCTGACAGTGAGCGGACTGGCCACATGACCGTCCGGTGCAATTATTGGGCCGGGCTGACTCACAGCTGGTTGAAGGCAGACTCCTCAATAAATATTCAGATAAAATTAAATTAACAACCGTATTGTGCAGCATATTTGAAGACATTTCTCATAAAAGTTGGCTCTGATAAATGAAGTCATGTCTTAGCTAACCAACTAGATTGAGAGATATACCCTAAGAAAGACCGCTGTCAAGATACTTAATTGGTTTAATGAAAATAATATCTTAAATGAACGCTACACGTAACACGATGAAAGTTTATTAATCAATCTAAGACATGTTTTTAATTTTTCAAGGACAATTTTTATGAGAAATGTTATTAGACCAGCTGTATATTAAAACTTCTTTCTCCCTTCTTTAACTCTTGTTCTAGTAGTTATTTTAATAGCCATTTTCAGATGTAACAGAATAAGTTTTATAAACCGTACCTTTTTAATTTTGTGTGTATGTGTGTGAGGTTTTACGAATACCGTAAGCAACTCGATGGGCTATAAGCAGTCGCCCGTCCCTAATTTAGGGCCACCGATTCCAAGAAAGGAGGGATCTAGTGCCTTAAGACAAACAAAATGTCCATACCTTACCGGGATCCAAACATGGATCCATTTAGAACGAAAGGACAGCGCTTAGACAACTGCGCCACTAAGGCGGCAAACCGCATTTCGTAATTTTTCATATTAAATTATAACTTAATTTTATTTTTTGGACAATAAAAGTATTTACATATTGTGTAGTAGAAATCAAAATTTATATGTACAAAGCACTTCACATAGCAGAACTTTAAGAAAAAAACCTACATGTTTTGCACCTAAAGTTAAAAATTACAGCTCACTTGCATCTACTTTACCTCATCATAAATTCCAGATTGCCGCACCGGTGGCGCAGTGGTGTAAGCAATGGCTTTTCACCATTTGTCTCAGATGTGTGCGGGTTTGAATCCTGGTGAGGCATGGATGTTGTTTGTCTTACGGAACTGGCTTTCTCTAGTACCTGGAACCAGTGGTCCTAAATTAGGGACAGGTGACTGTTTATAGCCCACTGAGCTGCTCATGGTGGTTGTTCAACCCCCACCCGAAAAAAATAAAAGTAAATTCCAGATTGGTAGAAGTGAAGAGAACCTCTTTATCTGAACGAAGAAATGCATATTTTACTAAGTCGTTTTGAAAAAGGCGTTTGATGAGCGCGTTTTTGCAGGCCGGTTGACAAGTTGCATAAATCTTTAGCTACAGGTAGGCTTGTCTGTATAATTTGAACTGGTGGAATTATTTTGTCCATATTTTTTAACAAACGGGATGTATGATCTACGACAGCCTTCCGTGCCACTTTGAACGCTGTCATACATCATATGTGCAAAATATTCCGCATAGTGGAAGCTTGATAAATAAAAATAATTTTTCAAATCGTACTTATAGAAGCGGAAAAGTGAGAAAAAACGGAATATATTTTACCCCGTATATCTTGTAAACTATGTACGATTTGAAGTAGAATTCTATGCGCGAATGTTCATGATAAAAGATATTCTACGAGAAATGTTTTCATTCGGACTTTTAAGAGCAATGGTATGTCATTTCATTTCATTTATTAGCATTTTAGTTGTCCCAGCATTAATACAAAATCGAAAAAGAAATACAAAATAAACTGCAGTGTAAGCAACTGGGATGGAGAGGGAAAAGGCCTAAAAGGCCTGACATGCCCTCTTTTTCCAACAAGGAAAAAATAATACATATACAATAGAGAGGATCAAGTTGGTATGCCACAAATATTACAATAATGGAGGCAAACATGAATCGCCACCAGGAGAGGTAAGTTCATTAGTATACATTTAGTAAGTGGTGTTTTAATTTATATTTAAAAAGATCAGTGTCATTAATAGACGTAAGGTTACTAGGGAGTGAGTTCCAAAAGGAGGGACCCGAATAATTAAGGAAGGTTCTGGAACGTTCAAGCACCGGAAACATAGGAAGTCGTAAGTCTTTGTTTCTGGTGTCATAATTATAATTATGAGTATGAAGATGGATTAAGTCATGATATAAATTCTTTTTTATTCTTTTAAACATCAATTTACCAATATTATAGTAACACAGTTGTTTAATTGATAGAATAGTAAAATTTCTGGGAGGAAGAAAAGTTCCAAAATTAGGGCCAGAATATCGGTTGTGTAATAATTTAAGCTCAAGAAGTCTAATGAATTAGTTTTGTAATCTTTGCAGCTTATTCAAATTAAAGTTGGTTGTGTTTCCCCAGATTGAAATACAATAATTAAAGTTTGTTTGAATTAAAGAATAATAAAGCAGCATCATTATTTTAGGAGAAAGGTTTGTCATTATAGAACTGATAACCTCTATAGTCCTAGATATCTTATTACAGAGATAAGCAATGTGTGTATTTGACTTAAGAGATAAAAAAGACAAAAACTATTACACACCCCTAGCGGCAAGAACATGCGTTAGTAAAAAGACCAAAACAAATGAATTGTTTTTGTCCCAGATAAGGTACTCAGCAGAAGCAACATTTTTCAAATTGGACTAAATAGGTACAGATATACATTGCACGAATAGTGGCATAAATATTTCCGTACTTAGTACGATAAAAGACGAACTGGTGAAAAAAAACATCGTCTTCACCAGCTATGATAAAAGATGTTTGTTGCTGCCTTCAAGACAAAGAAAGAATTGAAAGTGCGTTAAGACTCGAACATAGCAGAACTTGGCAAAATCAGAAATGTGAAAGAGTTCTTCTGAGTAAAGGAACATTCTGTAATAACATGGGCGTAAGGGATAAATAAGTGTAAACATGACCTCCGCAACTTTTGGAAACTAAACTGTCACGGTACGTAATTATTTTGTGTTTGTGAGTGTACGTTTCGTTATTTCGAATTGCAAATATCAAATTGTTATTTTTAGTGCACATTGGCATACCTATTTTATATCGTTTTTATGTATATAACTATAGAAAGCTGAGTTATACTAATTTGCAATACTACTGAAGTACTATTTTCCTCTCTCAAAAAACAGAACTGATGAAAATATTTTGGAGTGGGTTTGTCCTCGTGAGCCGGTTGGTAGATAAATAACTCCCTCGACATAAGTTATGTCCTGAGATATTAGACCCCAGGTCTCGGGGCAGATAAAGAACAGGGATGATTGATGGCACGAAATTTGTTATTAGTGACAGGTACAGCTATTTCAGGAGGCAAAAGGTGTCATCGTAGACATTGGTGGATCTTGTTAATGAACGTATGCGCACATTTGTTTTTGATTTCATATTCCCTCCCACATACCACAAGACTTGAGTGTTCAACAATGACTGCGTGAGGTAGTATACTTCATATTTTAAGGTACAAAAGTTTGGAGAAATAATTTGCTTGCTTTTTCTTGTCATGAGAAGTAGGGATAATGTATGTGTTTCTTCCACTTTATGAATTCAACTGCCTCAAATTTGCAGAGTAAGAGTAAAAGTGTGTTGTTTTTAAGTCAGCTAAACTTTTATATCCGGGAAGCTCACAGATTTTATTCGGAAAGTTTTGATTTGATTAGGGAGTGTTTAAGCAATTACGGAGTTCAGATATATGTACACTTAGAAACATTAAAAGGTTATACGTGATAGTTTGGATTTTCGTACGTTTTGGTCTTTATACAGTATGTATGCTACCCTATCTTCTGTCATGCGTTCCATGTGATGGTTTGAAATTACGATACAAGAATACTTTAAAGCAAAGTTCTTCAAAAGAATTTTTTTTAATTTTTCCATCTACAGTTTTATTTAGATATGTGGACCCTTTGGTTTGTTATTGCCATTCAGCATTACGTAGTAAAATGAAAGTATGTCACTCTAGTCTACATTATGAGGGCAACAAAACGCTTTGAGCTTCAGTGCTATACGGCTCACAATTAAGTTTGTTTCACAGAAATTGTTTTAGGAACAATTACGTTGTCTTTTACATACCTTTCCCTACCACATACACAAATGTCAGCGATAGTTCAGTGCTAGAAATATACACCGATGATCCATTACATTATGACCACCCCCAGTGTAGAGAAATGAGCGCTTCTGGAGACCGAACGGTGGCACAGTTGAAATTCAAAAAGCAATATATATACAACCCGAGGACCAGCTTTCGGTTAGTAATGTTCGGAGTCAGAATGGGAAAAGCTGCCGATTTATCGGAGTTCGATGAAGGACAAATTGTGATTGCACGGAGCCTCTGAACTACGATCTCGGAAACGACGTGGCTTGCGGGTTGTTCACGTGCCGCTGTAGTGAGTACGTATCAAAAGTGGTGCAAAGATACCCAAACGACGAACAGTCGTCCAGCCGCGTGTTGTCCGCAACTAACTGATGCCAGAGAAGAGCGGAGACTTTCGCGCATTGTTCACAGCGATCGCAGGGCCACAGTGTGATAAATCACCCGCAGCTACGACAGTGATAATCAGGGCGATGAACAGCACACAGTTCATCGCAGCTTCCTTTGTATGGGCCTGCGTAGTCGAAGATCCAGTCGGGTCTCCATGCTCACTGCATGTCACCGCCAACAGCGCATGAAATAGGTCCAAGATCATAGAGATTGGACCATGGATGATTGGAAGAAGGTAGCTTGATCTGACGAATCAAGATTCCTGGTTTCATCACGTACACAATCGAAGGCAGATACGCCGATTAGCAGAGGAGGCTATGGCACCTGGAAGCACTGTTGGGCGGAAACAGGCCAGCGGCGGCGGTGTTATGCTGTGGGCGATGTTTTCTTGGGACGCTTTAGGCTCCGTTATTCCGATAGAACAATCCCTGACAGCTCTCAGGTATATGAACATCTTTGCGGACCAAGTTCACCCATTCATGGCAACTGTGCTACCTGCTGGTTATGGCCATTACCAACAGGATAACATGCCATGCCACACTGCCAGAATCGTCAAGGAGTGGTTCGAGGAACATGCTGGTGAGTTTCTGTTAATGCCCTGGCCTCCAAATTCATCTGACATGTACCCAATCGAACATTTGTGGTTCGACTTGGAAAAGTGGGTTCGCGCTGAATCACCACCAGTCCGAAATAACTGGAAGACCTGCTGTTGACATTATAGTACCAGATACCCCAGAATACATATCGCCACCTCATTGAATGGATGCCTCGTCAAGTGGCCGCTGTTTTGCGAGCTAACGGGGGTCTTACAGCTTATTAAGTAGGTGGTCATAATGAAATGGCTCATCGGTTTAGTTTCAGTAAACTGATCTTAACTTTCAGGGACACACTCATCCAAGTTTTGAAGCCAAATAAAGAAGTTCTAAATTTCTCACCAAACGTTTCAGTTTTTATACTTTCTGGAACAGAGCTTCTTAAATGTTACCAGTCTATTAAAACAAAAAAAAAGAGGCAAAAACGTCAAACAAGTGTCAAAAGAACTTGGTCACGCACTTTTGAGCAGCCAATGCTCTTGATGTACAATAAACCACTTTCTGTGAAATCTACGAACCAATTACTGACGTTATGTTACTGCTTTGGCATTAAGGTTTTCACCGTGTAAAACACACACACACACACACACACACACACAAAAACATGCAGTCTTATCAGCTGTATAAGAAAACTGTTTAACCTGAATGTGTTAGGTATCGTTCAATATCGTTAGATTGTAAAGAAATCTTAATTTATAGAAGTGTTTCGCAACTGTAAAAGAAGGGAAGAAACTGCCAAATTATTTTATTTCGCGTGAATCAGAATACCTAGTCAGTGTCACTTGGCGCGGGAAGGGGGGTTACAAGAGAATTGCCATGTAGTTTTGATTTGCTAGTTGGTGCTTCGTTTATAACGACTTTTCTAGAATGACAGTTTCTGTAAATCAGTGCAGGTAAACACTCTACTTGCTGGGACGAGGTCCAATCAGTGGCTAAAGTGAAATATAGTCTAAAATGTGCCTTACCCTTTTTTACGAACTGAGGTTCTTTGGATTCGGAGCTGTGAAGACGTGTTTTTCTTTCGCTCTCGGAATCGACCAGAACTGTTGGTGCTTTCTTCTTCCTACTGAATACCGTTGTTGAACTGATGGATGGACGCAATATCATGTATGTATAACAGTGCAGGGATGATGGGAAAGACTTATTTTACCTTCGTGCATGAGAAATGCGTTGGCAAACTACTGTAAGCATTGGCTATCAAGTGGAAATGCATTTTTGAACGTTGTGTTGACACCCTATGTTCTTTCCGGTCGATGGAGGACTGTTTACATTAAAGCCGTGGAAGTGGCTGACTTAGTGTCCTAGTGCCCAATGATTTCTGGGTTGATAGGGATAGTAAATATCGCTCTACCGGAATTCTGACTTTTGCAGTTTCTCTCCGTAAGGAAGGAAGTGCCCGAAGTTCTTGCGCTTAGCAATTTTCAAGCGAGTTTGCATACACTGAGTTCCAAAGTTCGCCGAAAGTGTCCAAAGCAGAATACGAGGTTGAGGCTTGTTCTGAAGCCAGCATCAGGGTAAAAGGCGTTCTGTTGCCCATAAAGGATAGTCTGAAGGGAGAATGTGCACATGAGGACGTGTAGCTAATTCCACTCTCTAACCTGCCAAACTTCTGGTCTGTTGTTAAGCGTGTGATATAATTTTATTTTATTACAGTGAAGACTTAAGATATCTAAAAACGCGAAGAATGTAAGGATTAAGACAATCTGAGGTTCCGTGAACGTTTCTTAGGACACTGAACGTAGCATTGTTAAAGCAAAATAACAAACATTCTTTCGTTCAATCTGATTCATACGTGTGGCAGCGAGAAAGAAGGAATGGAAAAGTTAATTACCTAGCTCACAGGAGAGCTCGCCTAATTTCTGAAAACACGAGGGAACCTGAAGCTGAAATTTGACCTGTGTAATATGGTTTTCGAAAGTAAAGAATTTTCGGGGAAAGAGTGAAAGTTAAATGCAGATTTTATTGTAATAAAACACGTTTTACGTACAGCTATTATTTTTTGGACGAATGCTGTGACCGCAGAGATTCAATTTGTTTTTCCAGTTGACTGACATTGGCGTCCTCACAGTCCAAGCACATGTTTAGACTTTTATTTATTTTTGGTTCCCATTGCCAAATATGGCGCTTGAGCCATAAATTCTCAGTCAACAAATAATGAACATAAACATCTACGATCGGACGACTGACCATCGGATAACACCATGCAACTAAAACCTACTTATCACAACGCTTTACCAAATGAGTTGCATTCCATTGTCTCAATAAATGGAAAGGCGAGCTATTCAAAGTGGTTTAGATTTCTCTATCAATCGATAACTATCTGCGTTTATTTCTTCTTGTAAGACAATTTGCACTGACTATCAGTTATGTGCAAACACTAGTTTCGTAACAAAAGACATACTTGAACGCATTCCACTCGACAATTCTGCATTTCGTACGAAGGACGTGTACTTGCACATCTTTGCATTAGGCATTGGTGTTTCTTTTATCGCTGTTTGATGTGTAACGACGCTGTCTAAATGTGGAGGGCCGTAATTCATCTGACTGTTCATGTGTTTTTGTACTAGTCATCGTTTTCTTTTACTTACTCTTCAAGGTGACCCAGGAACCCTGGGTGCCCTTTTAAACGATCAGTGTGATGTGTTAATATCTTCTGTGGTAGCAATGTTTCGTTGTGTAAATGCCTTTTAGTTCGTTTGGCCTTTGCGTCTGCCATTTACCCCGTTTCGTGTCATTTGTGTACCTTGAGACTTGTTTCAGATTTTTTTGTTTTGGTTTTAGCTTCCGTTCTAAACGGTGATGCTTGGTCCTCTTCGGCCATTGAGGTCATCGCGTCAATGAAAGCTGACCGACCATCCAACCAGAAGTGAGCAGAACGAATATACTGTAAAAAGTCTGCAATTCAATTATTTTTGTTGCGCGCGAAGCCGAAATAAAAGACAGCCATGTAGATAAAATTGTGATTATATTAGGTGTACAAATAAGTTTTAAAGCGTTTCTTGTGTGACGTATACCGCTAATTTATATATCCGACATTATCCCGCATTGTTGTCGTGTTACCGTAATTGGTCCAGAGTATAAAATGTGACACAGAAGGTTGCCCAACAGTCAAATGCAATTTCACATCGGTAGGTGACAGATGGCAAGCAATACTGCATTTATTTGACATTGCTTTCGTTACAAATTTCATCAAGTAACAGTGCTGCAAAAGCATGTGAATCGATCTGTTCTGGAGAAAACTATTGTATCGTATCGAAAATCACGTGTGAGTTTTGGTTTAGACGGTTTAAAGCACGTAATTTTGATGTTAGCGATCGAGAACGTAGCGGCGTCCCGCAGAAGGTTGCACATGAGGAACTGCAAGCATTGCTGGATGAAGATTCGTCTCAAACGCGAAAAGAACTAGCTGAACAACTGGAGGTAACTTAACAAACCATTTCCAATCGTTTACGTGTGATGGGAAAGATTCAGAAGGAAGGAAAATGGGTGCCACATGACCTGAGTCAGAGGAAAAAAGATGAGTGTGTCATATAAAGTGTGTGCGTCTGTTGAATAAATAATACAGAAAGTCTTTCCTGTGAAAAATCGTTACGGGTGATGAATACTGGATAGGGTACGACAATCTCAAACGCAAAAAACACTGGGTAGACATCTGTGAAGCAACTACTTCGACACCGAAACGCAATATTCACTCCAAGAAAGTTCTGCTGTGCGTCTGGTGGGATATGAAGGGTGTGCCCTATTATGAACTGTTGGAGCAGTGTCTAACTGTTATTGCTGATCGCTACAAGCAGTACTAAACTAGGAAATCTGTCGGAAACGTTCATTCACAGGCAAAGGATTGCGCCCCTTGAAATTACTGCAAGACAACGCTAGGCCGCATGTCGCGAAATCGGTCAAGGAAACGTTACTGACGTTTGGCTGGGAGGTTTTAGAGCACTCGGCGTATAGTCCCGACCTCAGACTATCATTTCTTCCGATCGATGCAAAATAGTTTGCCTGCTGTACGGTTCCGGGCATGTGACGAAGTGCAAAAATGGGTTGACAACTTCATCGCGTCACACAACGAAGTATTCTTCATGGCTGGAATCCGTCAGCTGCCCGACCGATGGCGGAAGGTGATAGATAATGACGGGGGATATTTTGATTCGTACAGGTATTGTTGATTTCTCTCAAATTACATGTTGCGTGGTCTTAAAACGCTTTAAAACTTATTTGTACACCTAATATATGACTAACACTGACTCTGAAAACACTAAGAAAGTTCCCTATATGACCATAAAGAAAGCTTGCATCATGTTATCCAGCTGAACAGTTACAGCATGAATTTAATTCAATGAAATCTCAATAGAACACTCGTTATTGCATTTGTTTGAAAAATCCAAATACATTCTCGGAAACACTGCAAAACGATAAAACAAACTATAGAGAAACCTATTAAGGGCAGATTTTAAAGTTCTCAATAAAAGTTTTCTTTGATTTCAACTCATAATTTTGCTGTAATTCACGTAGAAACGATTCACATCCACTAGGCGATTGAACATTTTGAAACAAAGTTTCTTGAATTTATGCAGTGAAAAACACTTCAGTTCCAACTTGGTTTGCCCACCCACTCATTTTGTAAAGGCTGAGCTAGGCCTACGTTATTGTCAGCCACTCCATGTTTATTTAGAAGAAAGATTCCGTTAATTTTTTAATATACACTTCATTGATCTTTGCCTTTTTGTTCAGGAAAGTCATGGAAGGCCTGTTTATTCAGTTTCGGAAATACGTATAGGTGAAACTTAATCATTTCCTATATTCCTATATTAAACACATACAGTACCTTTCTGAACAACATGAAATTTCGCGAATGTCATTAAATTCTGTGTTGGTTACGAGAAAAATATATAAAGTGTGTTGCTGTGAAAAAAGAAAATGAATAGTTTACAATTTTTGAAGCAATTCAGTAATGATTGCATGTGATCCCTTTACGCATTGCAACCTGATGCTTTCGGTACCTAGAAAAAGGAATATTTATGCGCCGTAGAGAAATCTATAAATTGAGATTTGACTGCATTATTTGTGTTAACTTACAAACTATTCGTGAAATTCTGTACAATATCAGTGTTCGTTTTTCTCTTGAGGAAACTTTCTTGAATGAACTACGGCACTTTATTTTCACTGAACTGTAAACATCTGAAGAGCACATGGGCCGCCTTAAGTCACGAGTCAGCGCAAAATCCAGTGAATAAGGTGAATGCAGGTGTGCATACATACGCATGCGCTGTTGGACGCCGATAATGCAAACTAGGAAACATGGGCTACTTCCCATTTAACAAGATGTCAAAGAGAACTTGCGCGGTGAGCATGTGCTGTGGAAAGGAGAACACAAAGGCACCCAAAATCCAAAATAAACTTCGCTAATACTCAATAAGTCTGTACTTGATATGAGAAGCTGCAGAATTAAAATCACAAGCACAAAAGAACCTAATTACACTCAAGAACAAATCCTTGGGCCTTCAGTGTCTGCGTCACCGCACCTCAATCTGCGCAGCCCAGTGGAATAATGAACCCGTTAATTATCTCGGGTCCATTCAGATTGAAATTCCCCGCTAAATGGAAGCAATCAAACTCCTCTTTGTGTACAGGAAAAACTTTTTTCCCCCTCCTTAGTGCTTGGAGGATAGTTTTTGTAGCTAGGTTCTTAATTTTCTGTCGTCCCATTGTCCATTTGCACGCATTCGGTATTAAGATCCTATTAAACCTCAAACAACCGGATGACAAAAGATAAAATTTTGGAGGGACATCATTTTAATTGGGAGTTTAGTATAAAACTTCCCTGGCACCAATTTGTCAGTTTTCCCTCATAAATATAAATATCCTGAAAAGTGAGTTTTCCGGTATGAGAACCATAAGCAGGATTCACAGCAATGACAATTATTTTAAGTGTCCGGGTTATCGTATGGACATATTAAATTGCATACACTGTGAAAAATAAGTGATGTGAATTCACCAAAAGTTTCTGAAAATAACGTGAAACTAATTTGCCGGTAGATGTCAGTCTCTTAACGAAATTTCCACTTTTAAAAGTGCCCATTTTTTTTTACTTCAGTATTTTCAAATTGTTCATAGTCAGAAATTCAGTTTATTTCAGAAGACGCCGTTTTAGGGTTTTCCGTATTTATACAGAAATTTCGCAAAATCGAAAATGCTGAATTTTTCATTCTTTAAACAAGATAATCAATCTTTTGCAGCAGATAATCACAAGATAATTCTTTCGCAGTGGTGGGAATCGAATCGACGTCTTTCGGGTTGGTTCAATATATAACGTACGTGTTAATCACTGAGCCATAAAGACTCGGATAATATGAACCACGTTCATGGTAAAACTAACTGCGCGATGATAAATTTTTTGTTGTCATTAATGTGAGCGATTTAGTTATCTTATTTTCTGTTAGAGCTTATTTGTTTAATAGGTTTGCAATTATTTTATTTTTTCTGTAGGACGTATCAATTTTTTTTCATCGTGATTTTTCGAAGCAACAGAATGATTTGAAACTTGATCTTTTAAAACTGACAATGACTTTCAAATATCTTTAAGAAAATGCGAAATGTAGTGCTTCATAGCATTGCTTCACAAAACCCCCTAAATATAAAATTTACTGTTGATCAGTTATAATAGCTTTTGTCTTAAGGGGTCCAAAGACTGGTACACAGACATCGTACGTACAATCACCTGTATAATAAGTTAAGTACCCTGTTTCTTACAGTAGCACAACATATAATGGCTGGTGTACAAAATGGGAGAGAGAAAAAATATCTTGTGCAACAATAACCAAAATTCATGGATATCATGAAAGAAATACGGGATTACGCCATATAATACAAATTTTGAAGATGACAATCCTATTTTTGGCGTAAATGTGACAAGGATGGTAAGTCAGATAATATCCGAAAACTTGAAAATTTTTATCGTCCTGGAGCGGGACTCGAACCCGCGTCTCCCAGAAAACGCCTAGGTATGCTAACCACTACACCACCCAGAACGACCAAGTTGATCAAACTTCCGATCAACTTGGTCGTTCTGGGTGGTGTAGTGGTTAGCATACCTAGGCGTTTTCTGGGAGACGCGGGTTCGAGTCCCGCTCCAGGACGATAAAAATTTTCAAGTTTTCGGATATTATCTGACTTACCATCCTTGTCACATTTACGCCAAAAATAGGATTGTCATCTTCAAAATTCATGGATATGTTATCCATAGTATCCGATCCTTCGACAGACGATTGAAATTTAATCAAGCCAAGTATTCCTACGAATCACTCCTATTACCGGAAATGTTTCGTCATATGGATACGGAAAAAAGTAAGAACGGAGCTTTTCCGTTAATATACGAAAAGAATTGTGGAAAGGTTTCTGAAAATTCAGAATTTTTCTGTCGTACAAAAAATCCTGAAATTCAGGATTCTTTCCGTCATTTCATGGAAAACGCATCAGAAATCTGTTTTGGTAATTCACGAAAGGAAACACCGAAAGTGGCTCTTGAATTTCATAAAATTTTTTACAGTGTATACAGTCACACTGTCCTACAAATTCCACAAATCCGTTAGACTGCAGCTTAAATAAGAAAATGCATATTATGATGAAAAGTTTGTTGAGTAATTTTTAGAAATTTTAGGCCATCATTTAAATAACCAGCCGTAGGCTTTTGTTGTTGATGCGCGGATTCATTATGTGGTTCCGGCCCCTCAGCTTATAGGACTGTACAGTGGATGGGGTAGAACCTGAGCCCCTTCCAATTTCTGTACCTTTGGGCTGACCACCCTGGAGGTGTGCATCTTGGGGAATAACATATCCACTTGTGCAGCAACACCTGCTTTTTTATTGATGAACGCTGCTTAGCGTTCGTAATTGTCCTCATCCTGACCATCTGACACGAGTTCCCAGTGAATAGGGTACTCACAATTTCACCAAATGTACAGCATTGCTTTCCTCTGGAAACTGCTTCTTCTCACCACTTCCTGGTTTGGCCTCATCCACTGGTTCCTAGAAGGGTAACGTACGAATATCCACCTTTTAACACTTGTGACGATAAGACGCCAAAACTTATCGTCCTGTATATTTGAGAATCTGCAATAGATACACGTTGCTCTGCGTGCTAGGGTGCCAATTCATGGCGTACCATTCTATGACGCCTGGAGGAGAAATCAAGCTCGTGAAAGTGACGAACGATGGTCTATTGGAAAGAACCCACTTCAGCTGTAAGTTGTTGTGCACTTGCACCGGGGTTCGCTGACACAGCGCCGATGAGGGTGTCAGTGTTGGCAGTCGTTGGATGTCCTGTCCTCGGCTTGTCTTCAAGACTGGTATCCCCAGCATTGAAAAAGTGGAACCATTTTCGTGCACTGCTGCTGCCCACCGTTTTCTCGCTTTCAACTGCACACATTTCTTTCGCTGCTGGCGCAGCATTCAATCTCTTCTTCCTATAGTGATGTAAAAGCACCTGAACAGCACTTTTATCGAACTCATTCCTCAGACCTGATAACACAATGCGGCTCTGTATCGAATGCACATCATCAGCTTCGTGTGTCCCACGTTATGGCGGTACACAGTCGACCCTGACCCGCGTTTTTCACAGAAATGGAAGCACATTACGTGTAGCTCAAAACGGGACGAACTTGATCCACCTTGGTACAACTGGAAGCGGGCCGTAGGATGTTTCCGTGATTGGGCAAAAAAAATTTTGTGTGTCTTCCTGAGAGTGGATGAAAAATGTACATCGGAAATTGAGATTTATTGTATTAACTACAGGTTTATTAAGGTGAAAAAAGTTTGAATATTCATCACAAGTCTCACGCCATCTGTAAAGTCGTGAAACATGCCCTTTACATCTTCCAATTATTTTCGTTCATTCACCACTAAGAGTTTTCGATCATTCTAGCTCTTGTGTGCTTATGAGGGTTTTGATTAAACACTGAAGCAAAAACCTAACTACAAATATTTCTTTTCTCAGTTTCATCCAGATTCCAGCAGATTTTTTTTTATTTACATATTCGACAGTTTTTTTATATGTACATTTTATTTATTAGGTTGCCAATATGAGATATTTGAGTAGATGCAGTAGGGCACTGGTTTCTGTGTAATGTATTAAGTAAAAAACTGTTCTATAAATCGTCGCCACAAGGGACTGAAGCTGCAGACCTTTTGGTCCGATGCACCACCATTAATGGCTAAGAGCGGTTGTTGATTGCAACTTTTATTGGCATACTTATTTCACAAACATTGCTTCGAAAGTATGAGGTATACTATTAAAGTCCAACGTAATGTAAATTGTGAAATTAGAAGCTACTGGAATATATCTTCTCAACTTCAGAGTTATCAAACAGGAATCGGCTCTGTAAGGGTTCGGAGTAAACTCATTTCTCTCGCAGAAAGACTTTTCTTGGATTTTTAAAAATTTGGAAAGAAGTTGATATGCTTATTAAAAAAGCGTAAAGCTGCATAAAGTCGTAGTACACAGGTTTGACATATACGATGGATGTCACTCTCTCAAAAAATCAGAACTGAGGCAGACTGGTACCGATAGGCCTGAAATAACGATCATGTATCCCGAGGGGAAAGTGGAAATGGATTAAAAAAGGCTGACCACCAGAAAATGTCGTTCTATTGCAGCGCCAAATTTGTCTTGAACTTTTGCAGGTACCCGATGACTCTGAGAAATCATACCTCAAGAACAAAATTTCGATGTATTCTGACAAAGCTAAAAAATTCGTTTTGAAGTAATTTCAGCTCAGTGAATTTGAGATATAATACGTAGACTATAACACCTTCATTGAGCTGAAAAGACAAAATATCTTATACATGTCGAATACTTTCTGGTAGGTACTCTTCTTATGTGCCATATCTAAGTGCCAGAGATAATGTGCAAAACTTTCGCGAGAAACACTAGGACTTAAGCTGCGATTCAGTGCAGGGCAACGTTCTTAAAATTTCCGGGTCTTAAAATCACTGGCCAATCTTAATGCAGTCCTGTCCCAACAGTATCTATATGCAGCAGTTTTTTAACAATCTTTATCAATGCGTTTTCAATTTCCTTGAAAAATGTTTTGTTCATAGGTACAGGGGAATGCTTTCCGGAAGATTAAACCATTGCGGTTGAGTCTTTTTGATGCTGAAGAAAAAAAAAATGTAGGGCATCGCATGTGATACCTCAATAAAGGAAGTTCTAGGCATTTTGTAAGATTTTATGTAAAGTTATTACCTAAAGTGTGTTAACTGGCATTAATCTTTTTGCCACATTCATTCCTTCTGCATCGAAATGAAAATTCTTTTCGTGTCACTACTTCCTAGGGTGTTACAGCCAATATATATTTTATCCCAAGGGCAAACAAACTGCTTTTGAGAACATCCACGTTTCAAAATTGAGAAAACAAAACTGATAATGATGCCATGAACTGCGGCTTTCGCCTTTATGTTCAGTTGCCGTTTAAGAAATGCTTCTGTGGTTATGGACTGATGATGCTTCATGTTATGCATTAAGTGTTGAAAGAATGACAACGGCATATACCTTTTGCTGTCTTACTCACGATGACGGTAAATTTTAGAGCACTGAATATCAAAACTGGCATTTTGTGCAGTTAAATTCTTAAGCTGCAAATTTTGTCTGCATGTAAAGGATCTGGCATAATATTGGGGTGTTCCGAAAAACAAATGCGTTTCTGATATAGAAATGTGCTTACTCAGAGCCTGGTGATAATCAGTGCTGGAATTTCACAGTCCGCACCATCCGAATTTTTGTACCGATCTTTCTACAAAGGTGTTCAATCCCTGGCAAGGTTCCATGTTTTCGGCTTAGATGCGAAACACTCTTGAAACCCGGGTTGACGTCGTCCGAATTAGCGAAGTGCGTACCACAGAAAAACTGCGCCATAAACAGCAAAAAAAGTGAAATGGGAGGAGGGGGTCGACATCGGGTTATACGCTAGGTTTGGCAATAGCTTGATCCCATAGAGATCTTGAACCGGTTCCGATGTCTGTACGAGGCTTAGGGTATTTATTCTGTTGAAGGAGCGCTCACTTTTGACTGACTACAGCAGAGTACCATTTCAGTTTGGCGCACATCCGATCCATTATATTGGAATACACTTCAGCATTAGTAGGCGTGCCATCTGGAACTAGTTAAAAGTGGATCACACCTTCATAACTCCACAGACACACAGCACGATGTTTTTCTCGAAACGTCTGCGTTTGAGAATTGAAGGATAAAAACAAGTTTTAACAGTCCTGCGTTTGAACACTGGTAAAACTTATTCACGTTGGTCCCAGCACTGTTTGGAGGTGCCTGGATTACGCTAGCAGACTATTCGCTTAATAAACACTCTGTCACTAGGATTCTTGAGAAGTTCCTGTGAGATCTCGACGAATCGTTCAGCCTGAGCTGGGATCAATTCACACTCCCTATTGCGCCTTCGTCTGTAGAATTTTCAGAGCTTGTACAGGTGGTCAATGCTGATGAATTTCTGAACTCTCGAATTGGCTGACGACTTGCGGGTGCTAATTGTTGAATTTGATTCAACAGTCGTGATCAGGACATCCGAATCAAATGCAGAGGGCATTACTAAACTTTTCTCTCTCGCCAGGCTCATGTCGCTGTCAGCAAACTTCTTGAGCCAGATCTGCGCGGTCCAAATGACCGCAACACCTTCGCTGTCTATTTCGTTTATCTTTCGAACTGCTTCAGTCATTTTAAACTCTTGCTTCCAGTGATGGTACTACAGTAATAAGGTTTCAAACTTTGTGGTCAGTTTGTAGAATGCGATAAACGTCCAATGCATGTTTGGAAATAAGTGTTTTATATATGAATAGGTTCCCCGCGAATCTAGGTTTTATGCGATCTCTAATGCTCGCAAGATATGTCGCTGAAGCTAGCTATGCGAAGTCGTGACTCAAAAGAGCACAATGCAAAAATGCAATTTTTCCGTGACACTTATTACTAGTCTTTTTAATCTTTCACTAATGTTTTCTTTCGTGGGTTAGTTTTTATTTGTGCAATATAATTTTTTGTAAAGTGCATGTTTTTACGCAATATCGATTCTGTGTTTTGTTGATGATGCGTTTGTGACCGGGAACATGTGAGCGTTCGCTCACTGCCATTGGTGAAGTCATGGACTTGTTTCTTTCATGTGTGCGCCATAGGAAGCAAAACAACTTCCCTTATTTAGGTATTGTTATTCCAGCGGTGTCCCATTCTGGTGACGACGAATCTATGCTGCTCTTTTAGCATGACGTACTTCCCCAACTGTCTTGAGTTGGGTAAATTATTCTCTCAATGGTTCATAAAAAATTCTACGGGGTGTGTTTCTCAAAATGATTTTCGTCACATTCCTTCAGAAAGGAAATTTATATATGTAGTCAGATGTACTAAAACAGAATAAAAAGAGAAGAGAAACACTTTAGTATATATTGGAAAGACGGTTCAATAGTATATAAAGAGTATTATTAATCATATTCCGTATTATACATTCCGGATTTGTTATGGAACTTCTAATACGGTTTACACACACATAGAGTGCATAGAAGAGAAATATATATCGTGGTTAGATACTCAGGAGGTAGTACTCGCATCACAACCATTCACTAGATATTATGCCCGAACAACACTGGGTGTAATTTAGCTTGTAGGTAATGAAGTGTCTTATAATTCAAAATGCTTTTATTGTTCCTTTTTTCTTTCGATGCCTCATTTTGATTTGTATCAAAACCGCCATCTAAAGTTATCAGTAAACATACAGACATGAATAACAGGGAATACCTTTTGGAAGGATCAGGGGGAAATACGCACATACAGAATTTCGCGGAACTTCAATTTCCGACGTTGCTTCGTAGTCAGATAGATAATCAGGTGTTATCCTCGGCTGCCGTGATCTGCCATCATGTTAAGACAGTGACACACTGATCTGTTAATACCAACTGAGAATGACTGTCTCCAATATTGACCTCAATGGTTTCACTTCTGGGTTATATGATTACACTTTTCACAGAAAAGCAAAGTTATAGAACTCGTGCATTGGCTATTTCTTTTAATAAGGGTTCTCTTGTTCAGCTTTCTTCTGGTTATTTAGTGAAAAGGGCTGTACGTATCTTACGTCGTCTGATGTCGCTACACACAAAACTATTCATAGAAAACTTAACATGTATTCGAAGAATTCTGATGCAAAGATATTACATTCGAAATAGAGGTTTGTGCAAAGTGTGTGTCGTAACCAAAACTTCATATTGTCCTTACCAGTAAAATATGGCATACAGATGCATACTCCTAAGAATTGCGGAATATTGTTTTTGGACCATTCTGCTAAAATTTTAAATACATTAGTTCAGAAGCAGGCCAGTATTGTTTGCAATTTTTCACTAGAAACCTGGGAGTAAATGTTGTACCCCAGGATAACCTAAAACCAAACTAAGTGAGACATTGTAAAATATTGAGGAAAATATTTCAGGCAGTCTTTACTGATAGCATTATTAAGCTCAAAGTCATACAGGTAGCTGCTTTAGATCTTCCTTTTTCTGTTCAGTTCTGCCTTGAGTCACATTTCGTATGAGTTCCTATTCCTTCATGCCATTCCTTACACAATCTCTCACATCATAGTAAGTCTTTCTGTTTTCAGTTTTTCTGGTAGCTCCATGTTGTTGATTCTGCTGCACCCACTGATCATTCCCTCCTAATGCTTATATATAGTAGTGCTGTCAAAATCTGGATATCTCAGACGCCGAAGAGCCGATTTCAGAAATCCCGAAATGTTGTAAAAATAGAACTGAAGATTGGAGCATGAACATACTGGTGCATATTCAAGATTTGAATATTAGAAATCTGTTATTTCGCCTATATGCTTTCTTTTACTGTTTTACTTTTTTACTCTTTATTTCATTTTTAAGTTTTCAGTTTTTTTCTTTGACTTTCTTTGTTTTATAGTTTTTACGATGGAATTTTTGTCATATCTAAATACTAATCTGGAGTTCTTATACGATTTTATCGGAGCTTCCAGCATGCGCTACCTAAAGAGAGAAAAATAATTTTCTTTATAGGTCAGCTGTGAAAGCATCACTTCCTTCCTCGCACATCTAATGGTACTTTCACCAAATGCATATCGCATCTCAAAAGAAGCATAGACAAGTCAAGTCACGAGTGGGTCGACAGGGGTTATTTTGACTCTGTTTCTGAGTTGGATAAGAAAATTATAAATTGAATTACAATGGTAGGAATTATGAATTTGTGACATATTAATAAATGAAGACTGAGATATTGTTAGCCTTGCGTTTTTGTGCTTTTCACTATAATTGCTTCACACATGTGAACTGGGGTACTTCAGGATTGTCTTCAGGACCGTCTAGGATACTTCAAGATTGTCTTCAGGATCGTCTGGGGTACTTCAGGATTGTCATTGGGACTGGTGGATTGACTCTATGGATTTTCAAGTGCATATGGAATTGCGGTTTACATGGTCAGTTATAATATTCTTTTACTTGTTGTTTGTATTTACGAAATAATATACTTCGCTATTATTACAAATTATAATGAGCTAATGCTGCCACCTATTGAGCATTTCACTCAATATTTCCTAGAGACTGCCGATACATGTTTTCTCATGACATATATATGGTTCGTATTCTTGAAACGAGTTTTTTATTTCTTTTTGTTACAGTTACGCAGATACATCATTGTTATATTTTGTGATATAAATCTGCACTGGATACACTGCGGTGTCGTCTGGTAATGACCAGTTCTAATATTAAGCCACAGCCTAGGGGGCTGCTGTATCAGCTTATTGTACATATACTTTGTAATAATCTTCTGTTGTGGTGTGCACAGCCTATTGATTAAGAGATTGAATATTTTGGACTAAATAATAGCTGCAAAAAATGAAATGTAAATTGTGTAACCAGGGACAGCTGGATGTACCCAGGACACCTAGATGTAGGACATGTGCTTTATATTTTAATCCTATTTGTATTGGCGTGATTGAAAAATAATTTCAGTCATTATGAGCAGACCTGAAAAATAACTTACAATGCCAGGGATGTGTTTTGAATGTTGGGCAGTAATCTACTACTTTACCCATGAATTCAGATGCTGCAGATTCGGATAATTTAAAAACTGCGTTTCCAGTCCAGTTGGAACATAATCAACTAGATTCGAACTTCCTCAGACAGTCTGCTTCGGATAGAGGAGAAACTTGATTGCATAGCGGACTTTAAAAAAGAGATTCATTACATTAAACAATCCTTGCAGTTCTCCAGTGATAAATATGATGACTTAATTCAGAAATGTGCTAAGCTAGAACAGTCTAATGACACAATCACACAAAGAATTGCCAAATATGAGAGGGTTGAGCTTGACAGTGCTGCAAAATTAAGTGCTTTAAGGTCTGAATTATCACAGAAGAATCAGTATCACAGAAGAAACAATTTGGAAATACATGGTCTACTGGTTGATGATGTAACCGATACAGCTGCTCTGACAAACACAGTTGATCTTATGGCGGCTAAATTACAAATAGAAAACTATAAACTACACTGCTGTCCACCCAAAATGCAGCACCAAGAAGGACACGAGATAGCAAAGCCAGATTTACTGGACACATAACAACAGATGCAAAGATGAAACGTTTGAGCTTACAGGCCCGTGCGACTTGCGGAACACGCAGACATCAATAGTTCGTATGGCTCCCATGGCTGGCAATAACGGCCGCTACACGCCGCGGCATCGAACGAAAGAGGCTTTGGATGTGTGCTTGGGGTATGTCGGTTCAGGCTGCTTCCACACGTACGTTGCCACAGTTCATCAGGCGTAGCCGCGGGTGATGCTTGCCGGGCCACTCGGTTGCTGATCAGCGACCAGACGTGTTCGTTGGCCGACATATCGGGAGAACAGGCGGACCACGGCAGCAGTGACACCTGGTGGGCCGTGAAGAATTGTTGCACAATGCACGCGCGGGCGCGCATTGTTCTGTTGAAACGTGGCAGCTGGCAGGTACTGCAGGTAAGGGAGGACTACAGGCTCCAAAATGTTGGAGATGTAGCGGTGGCTGTTGGGTGTACCGGCGATGCGTACCAGAGGGGTGCGGGTGTCATGTCCAATTGCGCCTCAAACCATAACGTCAGGCGAAGGACCGGTATTGCGATGCATAATGCAGGCGTCATACAGTCTCTCGCCGCGGTGCCGCCACACGCGGATCCGACCATCGTGGTGTTGGAGGCAGAAGCGCGATTCGTCGGAGAAGACAATGTCTTGCCATTCCGTAGACCATGTGCGGCGTCCAACGGCCCACTTTCGCCGCACTCGCCGGTGGTGTAAGGTCAATGGCAATCGGAGCAATGGGCGCCGTGCGACAAGTCCCCGTTCCTGCAGACGACGTCGAACGGTACATGCTGACACGGTTGTTGCGCAACACACCCTAATTCCTGCACTAACGTTCATGATGTGACTTTGCGAGCTGTCAATGCCCGCCGCATAGCATGCCGGTCCTCTGGTTCGATTGTGTGCCGCGGCTGCGGCAATCGCTCACGTCGGTCCTTCCGTCCTTCCTGCACCCACCGAATCCATACTCGCCTCACTGTGGCTGGATGTCGTCCCACCCGGGCGCCGATATCTCGGTACGATAAACCGCTGTAGCGATAAGCCACTATTCGTCCTCTGTCGGACTCCGAAACGTGCTGGAATGACTGCCGTATTCTGCGACGTGGCACCAGGAAGCTTCCCACGCACAGGTCCGGCAGCACAACACACTTCCACTACTTCCACCCCGCCTTCTGTGCACCCTTCTTATAGTGCTTCTCGGTGGCGTGCTGGACGCACATGATTTGCATATGCCCTGAAATGCTAATCGTTTGCATGTCCTCTCGCGGGCGACTCATGCTGCGAATTTCAGGCCAATCGGATGTTTCCTTCTTGGTGTTGTATTTTGGGTGGCCAGCAGTGTAGAAGATATTGATGTAATTCATTCTGTACCTTCTACTCAAAGTAAAACTTTAACTGTACCTATCATTATACAATTTAATACCAGATCAGGCAGAAATAGATGGTTGGAGAAAAAAAAGTTCATCTTAAACTCAGATTTGGACCTTAACAGACAAAAAGCTAGAATCTACATTAATGAAAATTTATCACCATACTATAAAAAGATGCATTGGCGCTTGCCAGACAGTTGGTCAATCAGGGTATGATCAAATATGCATAGATTAATAATGGCAACTTATGTATAAAACAGAGAGCTGGTGATCAAAGAAAAAAATTCTTTGCATTGAGTATCTGCAGTACTATGGATTAAATATTTAACTTATGTTACTATTTCCTTTTGTTGTACTTTGAACCTTTATATTGCAGAGCCAATATTATACTATTCATAACCTTAACCGTTTACTAACAACTAACGCTAACTTTCCTCTTAAATTGATACATCTTAATGCTAGATCTTTGATTAACAAAATTGCTCAATTAGAGACACTAATGCAGATAATTAACTCCACGTTAGATATAATATGTATTACAGAAACATGGTTTCCAGATGATTTTACAATATCAATAAATAATTACCAGGTCTTCAACTTGAATAGATTAAATTCTAGGGGTGAGGGTGTAGCTTTTTATATTAATAATTTACATACATATTTTTCCTTAACTGAATTTACAATAATGAGCACAGATTTTGAGCTGCTAACTATTCAAAACCAATTCCACATTGTTTCGGTATGTTATAGACCTCCATCAAAGTGACACAAATTGTTTTTTTTTTTTTTTGGTTCTAGATGATCTTCTTAATATGTATGATTAATTTTATAAAAAAAAAAAAGCATTCCTTGTTGGCGACTTTAACATTGATATTACTCAAGATAACTGTGTAACTAAACAGTTTCATCAGTTGTTATTGTCATCTGGTTTTCGGAATTCAATTACATCTCCAACTAGAGTTATCCCACTAACACAAACCACATTAGATCTGGTTGTTACAAATGTTCAGTTTGAAATTGTAGTATCAGGAATTCTTGAATTTTATATAAATGATCATTTACCAACTTTTGTTTTTATGGAGACTGCTGTAAATTATAATGAGAAATCCACAATACTATTATCACGTAAAATAAAAAAAAATATATCGAAAAATTTAAACAGTTATTACTTCAATTAAGATGGGATGACTTACAACTGGATGACTCTCCAAATACATCATTTGATAAATTCTTCCGAGTCTTTAAGGAATACTACGACCGTGCTTTTCCGATTATTTCGAGAACTCACTCACAACAAAAAAAATCGTAAACCATGGATTACATCACACCTCATAAATCAAATAAATAAAAAAAAATAGATTGTTTTCTAAATTCCTAAAAAGCAAGCAACAAACTGATTATGATACTTTTAAATTCTACAGAAATTCCTTAAATTCAAAAATTCGTAAAATTAAAAGATTATTATGGTAATATTTTTGGCCAGAATAACATGCAGTTGACTTGGAAGTACTTAAAAATAACTTATAAAATAATCAGCATAAAAATACCTTTCCAGAGCATTTAGTAAATTCTGATGGTAGCAAAAATTACTAATATTCAACACATAACTAATTATTTAAATAACTATTTTAGTTCAGTATCTCAAAATTTAAAATTAAACCAGCAGTCTTTTAATAAAATCTATTTACAATATTTTAATAACTTATAACTAACAGTTTTCATTTCCTGCCAATTTCAAAATCTGAATTTTTGACGGAATTATATAACATTAAGACAAATTGCAGTCCTGGTTATGATGAAATTCATCCATTGGTTTTAAAGGATGTGGCTGACTTGATCATAGACCCATTACTAATATTCTATAACTCTATTTTTTCTTCAGGTATATATCCCAGTTTTTTAAAAATCACAAAATGAACTCCCACTTTTAAATCTGGTTCCCGAAATGATCCTAATAATTACCGATCAATTGCCAAGATCTCAATATTTGCAAAAGTCTTGGAAGGTTTGGTATACAGGAGATTGATCTCATAATTTCTAAAATATAATATTATAAATGGAAATCAGTTTGGATTGCAACCTGATAAATCTACTAAATCTGCGCTTATACACTGGCGGAAAGTGAAAAAAGAACACCAAGACGGAATTGGCGGACGATCATGAAATTTACATATGTTAATGGGGTCGAGTTTACGTAGGTGTGATGTTAATTTCGGGACCAACCGGTGAGCGCTTACGCCACAGCACGGCATAATATGCAAATTATCGTCGGTGGTATTTAAGGATTACGGCGAAATGAATGTAATCAGTCGTCGGCGTACGGACACGTGCGAAGACCCTTAAGAAGCTGCAATGCCTGGACATGGAAGACGTGTACGATTTCAGCAGTTATCGGACTTTGAGCGAGGTCGTCTAGTAGGACTCCACGAGACCGGGTGATCTTATCGTCGTATTGCGAAGCGAATTGGACGGGAAGTATCGGTGGTAGTACTATGGTGGCGTAGATGGTCCGAGGAACATTCCCATATGAGAAGACGGGGAACCGAGAATCACAGACGGACTGATGAGCGAACCAATCGACGCATAAGAAGAGCGGCGTTGTCAAGCAGAACATCCACTGCGACGCAAATCCGAGCTGTCGTTGTACCTGAGGTGACTGTGCGAACAATCCGCAACCGTCTACTGGATACAGGACTACGTGCACGTGTGCCTCTGGCATGTGTACCTCTGGCTGCAGCCCACCGTCAGGAACGGCTGCAGTGGTGTCGCCAACGTCTGCACAGGAGAACGTAATGGCGATCTGTCGTGTTCAGCGATGAAAGCAGATTCAGCTTGGGAGCCTCCGATGGCCGTATGCGTGTTCGCAGACGCACAGGGGAGCGTCTCCACCATTCTTGCATCCGCCAGCGCCACACAGGGCCTACACCTGGTCTCCTGGTGTGGGGAGCGATCAGCTAGCACTCCCGTACACAACTAGTGTTTGTACCGGGTACGTTAATTCCCACATGAGAAGACGGGGAACCGAGAGTCACAGAGGGACTTATGAGCGAACCAATCGACGCATAAGAAGAACGGCGTTGTCAAGCAGAACATCCACTGCGACGCAAATCCGAGCTGTCGTTGCACCTGAGGTGACTGTGCGAACAATCCGCAACCGTCTACTGGATGCAGGAATACGTGCACGTGTGCCTCTGGCATGTATACCTCTGACTGCAGCCCACCGTCAGGAACGGCTGCAGTGGTGTCACCAACGTCTGCACAGGAGAACGCAATGGCGATCTGTCGTGTTCAGCGATGAAAGCAGATTCTGCTTGGGAGCCTCCGATGGCCGTATGCGTGTTCGCAGACGCACAGGGGAGCGTCTCCACCATTATTGCACATGCCAGCGCCACACAGGGCCTACACCTGGTCTCCTGGTGTGGGGAGCGATCAGCTAGCACTCCCGTACACAACTAGTGTTTGTACCGGGTACGTTAAACAGCACCTCCTACATCAACAACATCATTCAGCCCGTTGTTGTGCCATTTGTAAGGTTGGTCCATCGTGGAGTTTTCCAGCAAGATAATGCACGCCCACACACGGCACGTGCAACGCAACATGCACTTCAGGGTGTGAGACAACTTCCATGGCCTGCACGTTCACCGGATTAGTCCCCCATTGAGCACGTATGTGATTTTATGGGTCAACGACTTATCCGATCTCCACGGCCAGCCACGACCATCCCCGATTTACGCGTCCAGGTTGAGGATGCTTGGAACTCAATACCCCAAACTTACATCCAACATCTGTAATACAGACTCCATGCCAGAATTGCACAGTGTGACGCAGTTCATGGCGGTTCAACCTCGCACTAACCATGTTACATGGAAATGTTATTTTTCAGTTTACCAGCAAATACAGCTGTATTTTGCCATAATTTTTTGATCACGTTATCCTCTGTATTTCGTTATTATACTGTATAAATTTCGTTGGTATCAGACGTCTCCTTCTTGGTGTTCTTTTTTCACTTTCCGGCAGTGTATTTGCAAACACGTATCAAAAAAACTTAGAACTTGAAGAAATAACTTTTGCTATTTTCTTTTCTTATCTAAGGCCTTTGATACTGTGAATCATGATTTCCTATTAACTAAGTTGTATAATTTGGGGATCGGGGTTGTTTTCCACACTCTTAAGAATTATCTAGTAGATTTATATTTACTTCTATTGATCAGTTTACCTCACCTTTGTTGAGAGTGACCTGTGGTGTTCCACTGGGCTCTATTCTTGGTCACCTACTATTTTATTTACCATATAAATAAATGATATTTTCCGTGTTCAGTCTTGTAATGAGCTACTGCTGTATGCAGATGACATAGCTTTACTTTTCCGAGGAACAAAGATTGATGATCTTTTTTTACAGGCTAATACACAATTTAAAATTTATTCTGAATGGTTGACATATAATGATTTAATAGTTAATCTCAATAAGTCTAAATATTTAATCTTCACTAGACAAAGAATATCTTTGATGCACCACCATCATTTAACTTTGAATAATAATCAAACTATTGAATGTGTGCAAACATTTAAGTTTTTGGGAATTATTCTAAACTCTACTCTAAAATGGAACAATCATATAATATACATCGTAAGTAAAATTGCAAAACATATTGGTATTGTCTCTAGGGTTATGTCATGTTTGACAGTTAAAATGCTTAAAATGTTGTACTATTCATTGATTCATTCACATATTAATTATGGCATTGCCTCTTGAAAACAGACTACACAAACTAATATAAATAGGTTGCAAATTTTACAGAATAAGTTTATAAGATTATTTTATTTAAAGATATCTCCCTCTACTCTTAACAACTTATAATTATTTCATTATTATCATAATCGTGTTGTCTCAAATAGGTATGTAATTCCGTCGATTAAACAACTATTTCATTTTAAGATTGGTAAACTGATGTTTAAAAGGATAAAAAATAATTTTGTTTTCCGAAGCAATAGATTTAAATTTCATTATTCATAATTGTAAAACAAGAAAAAAAGCATTACTGCGGCCTATTTTACCAATGACGCAGATGTCAAGGCAAGGTATTAACTACATTGGTCCTGAGTACTGGAATGGTTTGCCTGTGGAATTAATTTATATTAACAATCTAACATTGTTTAAAAAGAAATTAAAAATATACTTCTTAATAACTAAAAAAAACCGCTACTAACATACATTTTTCCCTTACTGTGTTGCCATGCCTGGTGCTTGACTCATTTGTTCTGTTTTGGAGATTCAGGCCAGGTAAGGTCTCTGTGATGCCTTTTCCCTGTTTCCCTTTGCTGCTATTAGTTTTTAATTGCACATACATATCTCTGATTTATGATGTCATAATGTAACAGCATAAATATTGAAATAAATAAAGAATAAAATAAATATTTATTTGAAGATAAAAGATTTCCTCCGCAGTACTACAATGGTGAACAAGTACTCGTAGGGTCTCACTGAGCGTGACAAAAACTCACGAGTACTTTTTCAGCATCGTGTGCTAAAACAATTTTCTTTTTGCTACTGTACCCGAATGATTCTAACGTCCTCGGGAGAGTTGAAGTTCTCATGCACTGACTTAGCTTTGCTTTAGGAGCACCTATCTAATAAGACGTTGTCCACATTTTTGTTCAGTCAGGACTCCCAGACGCCAAGGAACTGGTTCTACAAGGTGTCGAACATCCTGCATCGTAACTTGACCCATGTTGGCTGCAGTATCTGTCAGTTCACGTCCATTCCGTGGAGATGGATTAGCAGTTCTCTCAATAGGTTCTAGCATACCACACAAGTGATCAGTTGAGTTTAGGGGCTAAGGCAATGTGGAGAATTCGTTGTGTTCCTCCAACCACTTAGTTATACAAGTCCGATGACACGGTGCGTTGCCTTGTCGAAGGTAGCACTGTGATCTGGGTAACCCCTGCAGATATGGATGGAGATGGCCAGCTAACAGGCCCCTGTAGCGTCAGCCATTCAGTGCTTGCGGGATGATAACCAATGGACATAGAGCTTGCTAGCGAAAAATTCCCCAGGTCAGACCAGAAGACCACCTTCACTGGTCTGTTTTACTCCAAACATGCAACGAGGTGATAGGGCTTCATGCTCTTTATGCCATATACGAGCCCACACATAAGCATGGTACAGAAGGAAACAGGACATATCCCTCTAGATGGCCTTCTTCCATCTGTCGAGGGGCCATTGCCGACGTTCCTTGGTCTATGCGTTGTTTGCGATGACTGTACCCTCCCAGATCTCCGGCTGTGAAACCCCAGGCAAAGCAAGATATGGTGCACGGTTCATGTGGAAATAGGTCCAACCGCACCTCTGTTGTACTGGTAGGTAAGCTGGGTGACTGTTCCGCGTCGTTGCAGAGATACCTCGTGACACCGGACGCTCACCTCTAGGATCAACCGCGCATGGATGACCAATGTGTGGGCCCTTCTGCAGGATGTCTGTGAATGGTTAATTGAACCTTGGTACACCCTTGATACAGTTGTGCGGGAGCAGCCAAGAAATGAGGCTGTTACAGAAATACTGGCACCTGCCCACCGGGCCCCAACTATCTGGCAGCGGTCAAATATGCTTACGTCGCCACGTTTCCTCATTGCTTACAAACGTTTACTGATTACGTACGGAGGATAGGGTGCGCAATTTATAGTCGCCGCATCTGACGTTGATATCACGTAGTACATCGTTATCGCTCCGAATATGTAAAACGGTGGGTATTCTTAATGCAAAGCTATCTCAGTGTACTTTTAGGCCCCATAGAGCGATGAAATATTGTTGCGTTTGCTCGAAGTGTGATAATGCATTTTTCAACAGTCTGAAGTTTTTGCATATTTCATAACAGTGAAATTATTGTTGAGCCGATGCTGGTACAGAAATCCGCAAGATGAGATACCAACAATGGCTAAATGCTTTAAAAACTAAGTAAATTAAACGTATGCTGTCATGATTAAAGAATTACTGTGAGTATATGTTTTCATGATTCTCGAAAGGTAATGATTCGTCTAATTATGATTGCCTTATTTCTTGTTATTGAGCTTAGCTTTTCTAGGGTGGGGGGTAGATTTAACAACGACCACCGTGAGCAACTTAATGGGCTACCCGTCTCTAATTTGAGGGCACGGGTTTCAGAGAAGAAGAGAACCAGTGCTGTAAGACACACACGTCCATGCCTCGGCTGGATTCAAACCAGATCCATTTCGAACGAAGGATGATCAGGTGCCAGCGCTTAGGCCAATGAGGCACCGGGGTGGCTTTAGCGATCTGGTTTGCTACGCTGTACCACTACGTGTCAAGACTTTTAAATTACTTGCTTTATTTTTCTGTGTGTGTGTGTGTGTGTGTGTGTTGCACTGTGTTTTTTCACATTACGTAGGTCGTTCAAAAGAGTAAGGAAACTGCCGTCGTAGTGCCAAAACAAACCCACGTAGAAACATCACACTGCCTGTGTCGGAACGCCTGTAGGGTCAGTCACGTGACGAAGCGTCGTTACAGCGCTCCGCTAGTTTATTCTTGTAGTAGACGACGTAGAGTTCAGACGTGTTTCTGTAACCAAGTATAGATTTAAAACTGGAGAAAGACCAGCTATAAAATTTTGCGTGCGTTTGAATAAAACAGCCACACAAACGCATGAAATGATTGAAACAGCTTATAAGGAAGACGCTTTGTCCCGTGCAAGAGCTTTTGAGTGGCGCAGAAAGGTAGCTAATGTGATGCAGATGTCCGTTGATGACATTGTGAGAAACAGGTTTGGGTACCGAAAAGTTGCTGCAAAGTGGATTCCCCACTTGCTCACGGATGAATGAATACAAGGCAAATCTTGTTACCACTTGTCGCCAATGGAAATGCTGCCTGCGACGTAAGCCACGCTTTCTGGGTAGAGTCGTTTCATGTGATTAAACGTTTTTTCATCATTTCGATCCAGAAACAAAACAGAGTTCCCTGGTTTTTCTTTGATAAAAAGGGAATTGTGTAAGATCATGTTGTTCTTCAAGGGAAAATGTTGCCGTTGCCTATTATTCTGAAGTTCTTAGAGGTCTCCTAAAGGAAACAATTTCCCTAAAACGCCCAGAATATGAACTAACTGGTTGAATTTTGCATGAAAATAATGTTCCTGCACATTGTGCTTTGCTTACCCAGCAGGTTTTCCAAGATCTAGATATCGAAATGATGGCGCATTCTCCGTATTCAATAGACCTGGCGCAGTGTGACTTCCACTTACCCTGAAGTGGAAAAACAACTTCGTTAGAGTCAGTTTGCATCAAATACTAAACTGCATAAGGCTGTAATAGGTAACCGGAACCACATATCGAGGAAGGGTTTCGAACACACCTTCCGGAAGTGGATAGAGAGATGAGACCGGTGCATTTAGGTAGAGAGAACAGTTGGAAAGTGTGTAAGTATATTTACTGCATTACACTTCTGTCTCACGTAAAATCAGTCCCGTTACTTTTTGAACGACCTTGTTATGTATAATTACTATATATTTAAATTGGTGTTCAAAATTAACGTAATAAATACAAATTCGTGAATATGTCCGAAACAAGACGACCGATAAAGAAAGTGTTTTTAGAGATTTCGCAAGTAGAAACGCTAAGTCGATGTACCCAAGCAACATTGTGTTGGTCCTATGGAAACATACAAATGACGACCGTATGTTATCGAGCTTGCAGGTATGTGACCTTGATAAACGTTGTTCTGAGCGGGGTGCAACACTTGAAGCTTGAGTTGGACTGTTAGTGGAATAATGGCTCCGCAGCCGCCCTTAGACTGTTTACGGTGGAGAGCAATCTGTAGGTTGGAAGCAGGGCAATCGCAAGCTTCGGTAGCAAGATTGCTGAATGCGGCGAGGAATGTGGTCTCCAATCTCTGGATACGGTTCCAGGAAACAGGAACAATAACCAGAAGGCTGAGACGAGAAAGCCCACGTGCCGGAACAAGTCGAGGTGACCGGTATTTGTCACTAACAGCTCACCTGTGCAAGCAGTCGACAGCCAGGCAACTCTCGCAAAAGCTATCCTCTGCTGCGAAAGCTGCGATATTGAGGTAAGCAGTTTGCAGAAGACTCCACGAGAAAGGTCTGTATGCAAGAAAGCCAATGGTCTGTATCCCACTCGCCGCATCGCACAGAAGTGTCCATCTGAATTGGGTTCGACATCAGCCCCGGAGCCCTGATCAATGAGCATGTGTTCTCTTCAGTGACGAGTCGCGGTACAGCCTTCAGCCTTAACACGGATTCTCGACGTGCATGCATTTGGAGAAAGGTGGGAAGCCGAAATGTTACTTCCAACGTTAGGGAAATTGACCATTACGCGGTGGAGGACTCCTTATTTTCGCTGGCATCATGTTGGATGGACTCACGCCGCTGTTGGTGTCTCCAGGAAGCACGTTGACTGCTGCACGCTAGAAATGACATCCTACATCCTTATGTATGGCATTTCAAGGGAGCTGTTGGCCTGTAATTCCTTCTTTATGGTGGATAACGCCCGTCCCCATAAGGCTCGGCTAGTCGACGAAAGCCTGGAGAATGAGGATATTCACAGAATGGAGTGGGCCTCGAAGTGTCCGGGACCTAAACCCGATAGAGTATGTCTGGGATGCCATGGGAAGAGCAATTGAGAGCCGGCAGCACCCTTCCACAACCATCCCGGAACTCCGATACGCTTTGGTGGAAAACAAAGCGTATCGAAACTCTCATTACAGCCTTGTAAATAGCATGAGGGCTCTTAATGCTAGCTGTATCGTGGTTTAGAATTATCACACTCCGCATTAGCCTCTCGATATCTGGGCCACTTGCTGCATCACTTTTGTACTGCCGTGATGTAGTGCGCATGCATTCTTCTCATGAGATGATGGCATTTCCTTTATATTGTGAACTGCTGTGTTATCGATATATGTATGTCCATACCAACTGCCATTTAAACTCTGTTGTGTACAGTTTGCGTTATTCATAATTTATTTTTAGCGTTAAATTTGCGTTTCGAAGTTTAACATCACCAGAAGCGACTTCTAGGGGAATAAGCAGTCGTCCGTCTTTAATTTGTGGCCACTGGTTCCAGGGATGGGAGAAACCCACCCGTGTCTAAACCGGGACTTGAATCTAGGCTAAACTCGGGCAAGCCGAAAATCAACGCCTCTGACCGCAAAGGTACCGGGGCTGCCAGAATATTCGAATATTAGATATTTGGATTAGATTTGAAATTAGAATATTGGGAAACCAACAACTGTGTGTTAAACATAACATTCTTAGGAGACTAGAACACGCTATGTAATCAAAAGTATAAGAATACGGAACCAATTAAGTTCGCTATTAAATGTGATTTCCGCCAACTATTAAAATTTGAAACAAGAAAATTTGGTGTAAATAAAACTTTTAAGGAATGGGTTTTATTAAAACCAACAGTTTACAAAAAAAGGTAACAATGTTCTCAATTAAATATTGGATTAAAAATATTATTCAAACATGCAAATTTTAGTAAAATATATAAGGGCCGCGGATGGCCTGGTGGTCGACGTTCATGACTGCCACGGAGGAACCTCAGGTTTGATCCCAGTTAGATACGAACGCTCGAACCACTAAATATCCGCCATGTGTCGGATGGGAACGTTAAGCCATCGGAACCAGGGTGCTTGCCCCCGGTAATAAATAAGGGAGTCTTCCTTCCCTTTTCTACCTCTCTTCCATTTCCTATTGAGCACTCAAGCCCAAATCTCCTACCTTCCTATTTCTAAGGGTTGTTTAAGACCTGGGGTAAGACACTCCCTTCCTAAAATCCTCTACATATGATCTGATGATCTTTAGTAAAATATTTAAAACATTAAGATTTAAAGTGCTAAATTCCAGTATGATATAAAAAATGTTATTAGACTTGAAGAATAATGGAATTTTTCTTTATTACTTTAATATTAAGATCCAAAAATAAAATTTTGCGTGTTGAAAATCTTTCCTTGTACTATTATTCCTTCTTGTACAACCTTTTAATATTTTTCAAAAAAATATATATGTTTATTTACTTTTCCCTACATTTTAAGAATCATTTCATACGAACCTTTCTACAGAGTTTTCTAAAGGAGTGTTTCTAAATAAATTGTATACAATCTGATCCAGGTGGTTCTTCCTCGTCAGGCTCCCGCCGGCAAAGTGGAAGTGAAATTTCTGTGTAAAAGAAACGAATAAACATTTGCAAGCTTTTAATTATAACTATTTTGGATCCAAGAAACCATCTGTACTACTTATCTATAAAAGTAATAACCCATAAATTAGTAAATTTCACTGAGATACATGCTAAACTAAAACTAAAGTAAATAATGTGAACGTGAATGATTAAAATAAACGAAAAATTAGGAAAAAAAATCCTTACCAATAATTTATCAAACCCTCATGGTTGGTTTGCAATAAAGTCGGGCATGAGAAATAAAATAAACAGGAGAGGCTATGTATATTATGCAAAACTAGCCCATTATAAACCCACAATTCTTCAGATTAATTCACTTAAAGCCTGAGCACAAACATTTGCTCTGAATGTCGTTCAGAACTATGGTTCACTAGTGAAAAATAAAAAATGAAGCAAAATAAAACTTTTTCTTTTAAGGAAATAATTTTTTTATCCGTCTTTACGAAGTTACTAAATAGTTGCCACAGAATGAGCCATGTTTGTCGATATAGCGCGGGAAAAAATTATTTATTCAGATTTACGTAGTTTTGCCGCGAGAACTGGATTAATAACTGATTTGAAAGCTACCAAACTGTTTTCCCTATGAAAAGACAAAGCTCATTAAGATTGAGTGGCGTGGTTTTTTCTTCTTCGTCGTAATCATAGCATCTCTCGTTCCGACGTTAGAGCAATGAAGAGAAAAGAAGGGAAAACGCCAACAGAAATAAGACTATTGTTGTTGTTGTTGTTTTCTGTTCAAGATTAGTGTGGAGGAATTTACGAGAAATGTTTGTCCTACAGTGACGTGTTCAGCATTTTTCTAGTTTTTAGCTGCATATTCGTTACTCACTGGGATTGCACATTGGTGGCTTCAGCTGAACTGGCTCCGAAATCAGCCATGTTTCGAAAATGCGTTTCTGTAAAAGAACAGAATCTTCTCAGTTTGTATGCGTAGTTTTGGTAAGTAGCTGAGTTTTGTCCAAGAGCAGGTTAAGTGCCCTGTAAAAGTAGAAAGTGAGTAAATTAGATTACACTGACATTTGAGACAGAAATATAGAGCACAGCAAGATTTAATTTAAGATATATAATCCCAGAACCACTAGACAGCAGCTGCAAAACCAGCAGGCATCAAACCAAAAGACAGCATTTATTCCAAAACCAATGGATAGAAATTGCATTATGTGAACTGTTGCAATGAAATCATAGATTGTAATTCTTGCTCTGTTTGTAACTATTGTAAATAAAAACGTTTAAACTTATTCTTACAGATTATAGACGTTGAATTTTAAGGCATGTTTTCCAGAGTGACCTGAACGCAAAATTTCGCAATAGACTTTGCATAAGTTAATAAAATGTATCCTGAATGAAATTGAACGTTGTGATAGGTATTGATTTACGATGAGGATGAATTTGGTCTGAGGTGCCTTCGAAGGGATTGGGAGCACATTGAGCTTTGATCTTGGATAAACATCAGTTCGATTTTTTGGACTGTGTGGTCGATATCTGCATAATTGCACTGTTAAAACTTTCGTGATATGTTGCATTAAAACTGCACTAGCTTTTGGGGCAAATTTACAACATTGTGTGTTGCAGGAAACACACAGCAACATAGCGCACTGATGCACCTTGTTGTTATATTCAACTTGAGGGTTGTAAATTTGCACCATAACATAGTACATAAGCGGAACATACGTATTATGCTTCATGCACCACACGTGACGTATGAGTGAAATGGACAATGAAGCAGTGATAAGCCTACCTGTGTAGTTCAATTGGTAGAACAGTCTCTCCGGAGAAGGAAGATGTTTGATTCCCACTGTTTGCAAAAAAAAAGGTTGGTCGCCCCGGCGGTGCAGTAGTCTAAGCGATGGCTTCTGATCATTCGTCCGCGATGGGTACGGGTTCGAATTCCGTGAGGCATGGATGTTGTTTGTCTTACGGCGTTGGCTCTCTCCCTTCCCTGGAACCAGTGGCCCTAAATGAGGGACGGGCGACTGCTCATAGCACACTGAGTTGCTCACGGTGGTCTTTAAACCTCCAATAATAATTAAAAAAAGGTTGTGCGTAGCAATGTGCCTTTGCCATAAACAACTATGCAGCAATTTTCGGCGCAGTATAACACAAAATTTTTAAGTGTATGTAGTACTCTGTTCTACTGTTGTTTGTGTGTGTGTGTGTGTGTTTCGATTTTATTTCAAAAGAATCTCAAACAGTCAAGTTGGCAATTGCATATTCTTCAGAAAACGCTATTGAGAAGTGATTTCATTTCGTTAATTTTACGTAGCCTAAATAATATTTTAACTTATTTAAAAGACTTGGATTATTTAACGACTAAGTGGAATTCTCATGAGCAATGGTACAAGATTTTTTTCTGAAAAGTTTTAGAGACTACATTAATAAAAACTAAGTTTTAAGGAGGAAACTTATTGGCATTTAACCGTCAAAGTCCCTCCAAATTCGACACAGCTTCTGAGTGATTCTCCCTTCACGCTATTTTGGGTCTCTGAGACGCAGTAAAAATAGTGCCCATTGAAGGAGAATTTCACTTTTGAAAACAGAAAATAATTAGATGGAAAATTCCGCTAATACGAGTTACGGTGAAGCACAGTAATGCCCTTCCCCGCGACAAGTTGCTCAGCGATGATCGCGTTTTGTCAAGGATCGTTGTCATCAAGCAAGAACTAGTCTTTTTACTCTGCGTGTTCTGGCCTAACGCGCCGAATTCTTTTCCAGACTGACCATCTATCCGCTGTTAAATTCAAAGTTAACTGTCTGTCAATTTTTACGATTTTCTGTTAACATCTGCGGAAATTATCGGTGTTAGTATTCACACGTCGTACTGAACATCTGCCTGCCCTTCACAAAACCGCCCATACCAGAGAAAAATATTGGATTTGATAGTGCGCTGTGCTTTTTCAATAAGTTGACGAACTATAGCAGCTGTTTCAATCGCATTTTTTCGTACCTCAAAGTTTGATGGCCACTCTTTGCTAAGTACCTCAATTTATGACTGGGTGATTTTACAGAACCAAGTTAAGCACTACTTTCCAGTAGAATCACTTTGCGCACACTTCTGAAACTTTGTGCCAAGCGCAGCTCAGATTTTATAGTGAATAGTTCCAATGGACAACAGTAGTATTATCGTTAAAACAAAATCAATCGTCAATCTTTCTGGATACACCTACTATATACTGACCAGGTCAGATATTGAGAGCATCTTTATTTCCTGCAGTCTTGATTATAATTACGTACATTAGACTTGTACTGCGACGATATCCACTAGAATATAAAAGTAAATGTGAGTATCTCAGTTCTCCCTGAGTTTCCATTCAACTTAATGCGATAAAACGTAGTTTTTTTATTGCACTCTAGGTCAAGGTAAATATGAATGAGATTACGGATCTGAAGTCGTGAAGGGAAAAACTGAGACAGCTCTTATTGATCCATGAGTATTGTGTAAGAAGCTTCTGGCACGGCAGGAGCGGATGTTCCCCGAACTGGCACTTATTCAATTTTACCTTTGATAAAATGATTATGAACTAAAATGGATCCTAACCTTTGAACCGTACATCCCAAAGTGCTTCAGGGACTAAGTGAGATGGGGAGGATGAGAGGAAGTGCTTCCGTAACAAATCCCATCGACACTTTATCCCAAGCATTCTGCTTGCGTTATCACCAAATATCGATTGGAATTCTTGAAGTCAAGTTCCAGACAATAAGAATTCCTTGCTGCTAGCGATAATTAATTTCATCATCTTTGCAAAAGTGGCGAACTAAGGATGAAGTAATTGTATGACTTAATAGCTCGTTAAAATGAGGTTGCTTAAGTTTTGAAAGAAATAAAGATCCAGATTTTCCATATTTTTCGAATACCCATCTAAATGTTTCTCCTTAACATGTGCTGCTAAGACTTTTCGCCACAGCGTATTACTATGGAATATAATGTATGCATACCGACATTTTTCGGTGAATTGCATATAATTAATCAACTATAAAAACTGATCACGCCCGCTCGGTAGATGGAGGTTTACGCAAGTTAGATGACATCCCAGTAAGAACATCTGTGTGGATGTACTCTGAAGGATAGGTATCAATGATTACGATTCGAGTTTATGTATGTTTTCCAGATTTCGCTGCTCTTACTAAACTAAATCAAGATGAACAGTATACGTTTATCGTTTCTTTTGCAATTTAACGTTTATCTTTTTCTTTAGATTTTCCTGTGAGTAAAATCTAAGGCTGTAACTAGTGGCTCGTGCCTATTTTTGGAGTCACTGGCTACAGTTAAGAGACAGAACTTCTGTGAAACATTGCCCGTACGTTATGCCTTATCAGGGATTCGAAATAGGGCCTAGCTTGACCAATGGCACATCACCCTCCTCCGTGCCTCTTACTATTCTACTATCGGAGTTCCAGTTTGCAAAATATTGCAATTATTTTGAATATGCAACTGAACAGTTTTCATGCAGATCGACGCTCATTTTCCTGTGGCTTTGTGAATTTCATTATTGCGTCAACTTAGATTTTTAGTCTCTGTACAAGGTCAGCAATGTAACTGGTCTGATAGTTCTTAAGAAGAAACGCAATATTTTGAACCTCTTTTAAATGTCAAATTCCACTAAATAACACTGTTCTGTGATTTTGCCGTGGCAACACAATTGTCTGAAATCACGAAGATATATAGACGGCCAAACACTATGCTAATTTAGTAGCTAGTAAAGGAGATATGCCGGCTATCCTTAGAGTCCTTTCCTGCGTCTCGCGGGGTACGCAGACCACCGGCTTTTCCTTGATTTTCTCAGATGTGGGTGGAAAAATCAGCGGACGAACCTTTCTTCTTCATAGCGTCCCCTTATATTTCGTACACTACAAAGTCTAAACAGCCTCTTGATGTCAAGTTTTGTTCCTTAACAAAGACACGTAATGCTGACGCATACCCTGTTCTTTGTTTTCATTGTTCACTCTCTGGACACGACTTTCTGCCTTTTGAGTTCCAATTCGTTTTGGATCAACAAGGCACTCCAGTCAATTGCTATCACTCCTAAGAATGAAAAGAAGCTCCAGCCTGACTATCTTCTGGTTGAAATCTCCAGTTCTCGATATAGACTTCCGGACTAAATAACTGTATGGTGTTTGGGTCTAAGTCATCGTCCATAAATGCCCTCAACTCATTTTGAAGACTCGTGGCTTTGCGTAACCATCGACTGTACGGAAGAACCGTTTTAAGAACGTGTAGCTGAGGGAGTTGCCGCCACCAGCCGTATCCACATGCTCGTTTTTCGTCTCTGGAGTGTTCCCTTTCTCATTGGCTCGCCACAAAATCTCGCATCGTTCTCTTCACGAAACACTACTCATTCGAGAAACGCGCGTACACAATCTTTGCAATATCCTCAATTTTCTGGATCTCTCTTCAACCCCCCTCCACTACCCTAGATAAAAATTCGGAATTGTTCTTTAAAGATTTATTTTCACCGTTGCCGTTGAAATTCATTTTTTTGACACAAAACGTTTTTTGAAGAATTTTCCCTACCCCCAATTATAATGAAAATAATCATCAGATATTTTTAGTTACAAAAAAAGTTAAAAATCAGTATTTCGGTACTATTTCCTGTTTGGAAGCCATTCCGTGCGTGATTACAACCTCAGTCAACATATGTTTGTTCTGTTATTTTTATTAGTTTTTCTTTTTTCTATTGAAAATACTTTTCCGCAAATAAAACATGCAACACAAACTAACTGTCCACCACTGTATAGAAATCGCATAATAAATTTAAGCGATTTTTATAAGTTATAAAGTCGTTGTTGCAAGATCATTTTTCGATTCCTTTCACGATGATTCAGATAATGTGTATTATAATGAAAATCTATATTAGCAGTTGAGTAAGTATTACGAAAAATGCTTTCTATTTTGGTTTAAACAGAAGACTTTCTTAACTGATTTTTAATGAGGATAATCCTAAATTCAAATACTGAACACAAGCCCAGCAAGCATACCGGAGAAAAATATATTTGCAAACCGGAAGATGATAGCTTTTCAATTTATAACTGAAAAGTGTTGCACCACCAACGCTACATATCATGTAGTATGTACATACGCCGCCTTTCTCACTGGCAAGGTACTGTAAATTACGACGTGAAGTTAACTTCAGTGTGTATCTATGTCTTTTAAAGGAATTCGTCCGAAGTCTTAGAATCCCATTCATTATTTCTGGAAATGGCAATTCTACCATCGTGCCTTTGGTGTCATGATAAATCATGAATGACTTGAGTTTCAAACGCAGTACTGATGTTGTTTGAGAAGCACCCAGCACTCATTCACTTCGGAATCAAAGAACTATTGGAGCTCTTGGGATGTTGACACATGTAATATTCACCTACATCCCTTCTGTCGTCGGAAAATACACCTCAACGGAACCTCGGAGAGTCACTCATGCTGTTAACTCTGATGAGAGGATTGATAGAAGCAGTGGGATGAGGAAGAGCAGGAGAAGGATTCCTCTTCCCAGGCATACGTAGCATCAACACAATACCGCGCCGTAAGGAAACACGTCGTCAGAGATGGCGGTAGAACATCACGTTGCGCGATATCCCCTTAGGGAATCATCATAGGGAGGGAAGAGAGGAGCATGGGGAGAAGGGATTTGGAAGCCCGTCGAGAATTCGGTGTTTGATTTGTTAATGTAGGACTTAGGGAAGATGAAGATGATGTGCATTGAGCCTTAACAGAGGGATTGCGATAACTGGAGAAGATTAAGTTGTCCAAGATGGGGGCCATACTCGAAACTCCAACAGGTTTTGACATAGAAAAGGAATACGCCGAAGGACGATAAGGAAGAGATTCTTTACAATTTTAAAGTTATTGTCTGTATGACTAAAACATGTATGTTCAGAAATACGAAAGAGGAGCAGCGTGTCTGCGAACATTATGAACAAGGTGAATAATTTAGAATGTCTGTGAGCTTAGGTTTGAATTATAGGAACTCTTCAACGGAACTTAAATCTATTTCTTAAATTTAACAGAAGAGACTTCTGTTCGAAACTCCTCGCACCACACTACTAAGAATATAATGAGACTTAAAATGGAACTTTTTAAATATTTAAGTTAAATCAGGAAAGCAATCACAATTGCCAAAAACTCTAACGCATTCCTATTCTTTTAAAAGCATTATTGTATTATTAATTTCGTTGCGCGTCGTGAAGCAAACTCAAAGCTACGCTGGTTTTATGCAAAAGGATCAACATACTGCTTTGAAGGTGCGTAGTAATTCATGCTCAAGATGCGTATTTTCACAACAGAAATAAATGTTCAAATGTTTCTAACTCTGTGGTTTCCAGAGGGGCTATAGCGTTCATCTGTCTTTCAATTTTCAAAGTAGAGATGCATGTTCGGACATAGACATTGCGTTTCTCCTTTGTCAATGGCCTTAACCAACTTTCAAAATACAGTATATGCTCTTTTCAAAATACAGATGTTACTTAGTTCTACCAGAACTAATAGTTGGCACTACTTCGGGACTTCGCATGCAGTTGGAAATTTTCATCAGTTGGTCCCTGGGATCGCCCTGTGCTGCTACGTTGACCAACGGCACATATGTCTGGTTAGGAGATAAAAAAGGGAAAATATATTTTCAAAGAGTTTCGTAAATTATTAACATTTCAGATGAATATTTGAAAGCGTAGATAGTGCGAAAGATGTAGGTGTTGAATCTTCAAGTATGCTTAGTGTAGTGAAACATTTTAAATCGGAATACATGTATATATTTATATATAATTAAAATTAAAAACGAAATATTATCAACAAGTTCCTCTGTATGTCAAGAGAATTAGAGAATTTGCATTTCTTACAAAATGGCGAAGAATTCTATAAACACTGGAACTCAAGCTTTCTTATATTTTTTGTGGCTGTATTTAAAGTCTTTTTGGAGGACAAAATGTTAATCATATATACCGTCCGTTATGTTGTTTTTCGCCTTCCACCAATGGAAAGCTTTGTCCAAATTTTGAAAATTTACTGGGATATTTGGAGATTTGGAATTTTTTTTTCGTTAGCGTTATGTAAGTACTGCGTTCAACAGGATATCTGGCATTGAAAACTACTACGTCATTTTATGAAGGATTTCTGAGACAATTTTTAACAGCTTTTAGTAAAGCTTTCTTAATTGGGAGCCTCAACGAACTATAGGGGGCGCTGCGCAAACGTAAATAAACTTCTTTAGTACGGGTAACGTCGCACGTGTTTCCATAAAGTCGAATATTAGAATGGCTGGTTTGTCGCTTTCAATCCTTGAAATAATAAAATTTGTGGACGCTTCTAAAAATACAAGATGCATTTAAGAAGGGGAAGTGATTGTTAATGTAGGCCATATAATTTCTTGTGGAATTAAGAAGGAAGATGGAAGAGAAATTCTCATAGTTTCGCACTGCATTCAGTCCACGGCAATAACGTCGTCGCCTCACTCCATCAATGGTGTTTTAGATACAAGTAACAGTGAAATTTCTATAAAGTCATTTGAGTGCTCTTGTAAAGCGGGCAGAAGTGGAACGTGTAAGCACTGTGTAGCAGTAATGCTTTACTGTAACAGGTAATTTTTAATTTTACATTTTCAGGCAAGTGATATAGTAATACCGACAGGGGTGTTCTAATCCGGATTACTATTAAAAGCTGACATTTCGTTTCACTTGACGTTTCCCAGGACCCATTTTCAATACTGTCAACAATAACATTTGTAATTTTTGAACATTCTGTTCCTAAAAGTGTTTGTGAATTGGTAATTGTTGATCATCATTGGGTTCTGCGTTTTGAACCGATGACTGTTGACAGAACATTGCAAATCATGCTCCATAATGAAGTTTAAATTTATATGAATAACAGCAATTATTTGTTTTCAAGATTATGTAGAAATGCGGATTTTTTAATTACTACTATGCAATAAAAACATGCTGCCTTGTTTATTATTCATTCAAAGACGTTACTAGGTTAATAGTATTTCACTGGAAGGATTTCAAACGCAAGGCACAAACGTTTATACTAACTTGTGAAAAACATAGCCGAAACCTTGGGAACGACATTGCGGGACACAACAATATGATTTGTTCTTCTTCACGGAATTCTCCATTATACAACTCTCTAATTCCAGAATGAATGCAAAAATACACCAAACTACGACAACTGAACGTAATGAGCGATCTACCAACAGCCAAGCATTGAGCCAAAAACGTTACCCGTACTACAGTAATTCTTCCTTTTGCCGCTAGAGTGAGAGCGGAACGCTGAGATTGCCAATAGGTTTGTCTTGTATTCCGTGTTGAGGGTTTTTCTATAAGTAGTCCGTTATAGATTTCGTGCAGAGTTCTTTGCAATGCCATTGATGTCCTGAAGCTGCTTAGTACGAACTTCTCAGAAACATTAAAGTAATATTATTCATGAGGCATTTTTATGTATAAAAGGCTTACGTTTTACGTACAGTATGAAATTTGGTTTTTCTCATGCCGTTGGTGATTATTTTCGATAAATGTGTTCAGTAGGAAACGCTGTAAATGTCAAAATAAACTGAGATTTTCCGGTAATAATTATATTTAAAAATGCGCTCCACATAAAGAAATTAAGTATATCCAATAATTCGCGATTCATTTCTGAAACCATTAAAGTTTCGATTACTCAGAATGAATATTTCGAAGCCGCTAATTTCCACAAATGACGGAGTTCGGAAATTTTTGAATCAAAACATTTCACGGCAATCAATAACAAAGCGCTGATATTTGAAACAGTAAATAAAGATGAAAACCCGCAAACAGAAAATCACATTTCTCTGATGTTGAGATTCTTTTTACATCAGATAACTTTTAATGCTGTGCGCCCCATTATGGATGAGTGCGAAAGGTCATATAACTGATCGTGTATAAGTTTACCATAATGCCTCCAAGAAAGTTCGGAATTATACCTTTTCTTTGCTAATTTATGGCAAAACATTTTCGAAATCACACAATGTGTTAAAGAAAAGTGTATTAGACAAAGATAAGTAAGTAACATAGGCTAAAGCATAATGGACAGAAAAGTTTTCCCAATTCACGATATTTCGGTGAAAACAAATAGTACACTCTATCTAGTAGCAGTCGCATATGTTTTGCACCAATTTCTCTTGTATCGAATGATGCTTAGATAACACTACTAATTTCAGCTCGAAGTCCGTAGAAAAGAATAGGCACATTTCCCCCAAATGAGTCATTGTTGACAACTAGCTGATTACCGGAATTCTCTAGAAATACAATAATGGAAATTGCGCCTTTTTACCCTGATAGTAAGAATCCCACGGAAGAAATATTCTTCACTAATTATTATGTAGAACACTGTCAGATATTATAAACTTAGCAATCAAACATGCTTAAATCGCCCGTTTTGCTGTTCAATACGTAACACATTCACATCAGAAACCTGGAAATTTACATCGTCCTGAAGCCGGAATCCAACCAACATCTCCCGATTTCCGTTCGATCATGCGAAAACTGCCGTTTCAAGCATATCTGATTGCTAGGTTAATAATATTGATAGTATTTTGTAAATACCAATTTTCGTTTTATATTTCTTTGTAATGTGACTGAAATTTGGAACTTAACTGTGATTTACTGAGCAAACTACTAATTAGTTTATGAACAAACTTCAAACTTTTTTCAGTTTAGTTTACAAAATTCAGAACTTGCAATGGATAATAATACTGTATAGCGGTTGAAACGGATTAACTCCCTATCCAAAATAATTTCCAGATACATAATTTTGCAGTCCTTTAGTATGAACTTTTAGGACTCTGTCTTTCAATATCATTACATCCTCTCACTCACTTATTACCTCTTTCTTTCACTCTTTTATATTATTATTACGGAAAGGAAAAGCGTTAGAGGAACTCTGTTTTTTCTCCGGAGGTAAAACTATTAGCTACTGGTCAAAGCAGAATAAACTCTAATCAGATATGTGTATATTATTTCCAGGTATTCTGTTGGTAACCGATGAGCTTTTATATACAAACCAGTAGTTTTCTGAATTTACGATGATTGGATTGCTTGTTGCCAGCTATGTTTCATGTAGTATATACTGTACCGTACATATAGGATCAGATGCAAATCCAGGGAGATTTTCTTATGTCATTCCGCTTAATACTTAGCTATAACAACATGAGATGCTAAAGTTATAATGTATTTCCTTGCATTACGACAAGGAACCAAGAAACGAAAAGAAGTAAATCGCATATTACACGATGGCAAATTTTTATGATAAAGTGAGTTCTATTTCTTACATTGCACTCAGTCTCATCTCTGCCAACAGGTCTAGTTTTCCTAGGGGCACGACATTGTGAAATTGCGCAGGCATCTGACAATTTGCACATCAATAATCTCGCGAAAAATAAAAGAAACCAGTACTGTACATATACTATAGTCTCTGCATTCTCTTGTTGCAAAACGTGAAATATTGCACACTCATCTAATATCCACTATTCAGTAACCTGTGGTAGGTGTTAGTGATTTTGCATCTGCTCTCTTTTCTGTTAGAACGTTACTGTTGTTTTTGTTGTGACATTTTTGGTTCACTTTATAGCATGTAACATCATCATGTACGGTGTCTGTGTCCTTTTTCCGTCGTGTCAAAGCATTCTACAATTTGCTTAGTCGAAATGTCAGATGTTTTGAAAGCTCTGCATTCTGTTTTCCCTCTGAATAGCCCCTTTTGTTTTATATGGTTTTAGAACACTATTCGAGTCTAGATTCCTTTGCATGTCAATGTAACAAATAATTGGAATCCTTGTCTTTACGATTCAAACTTGATTACCTTCCCATTTCCACGAAGGTCTTTTTATACCTCTCTTTCCAAATCCATACAGATTGAGCAACGAGCTTATTGCAAGAATCAGTTGCAGTTTCACGTCAGACAGCATCACGTTTTTAACAGATTTGTAAATATATTTTCCCCCAGAACTGCCTCAACGGTATTGAATGTTCCCCTTCTGTAGACTTTGTTGCCTAGTTCTTTTCCTAAAATTAGCATAATGTCGTAAGCTGTGTGAAAGAAATTCTGTTTGAAGGCAAACGCATCACTTGGGTGTATTGCATGACAACAGAGTTTGGGGGAAATTCTGGTGTTTTAAACCATGAACATGACCTCAATTTTTAGGTTTTCCTTGAAATAATTTTTGACCATGTGCACAAGATGCTTGAAAAAGCATTCTTGGAAAATTACTTGAGGCAACTTCTTTGAATTGGATTTCCATACAACACAGGCAGTGCAGATTTTGGAATTTTTGAGGGCTCAGGAGTTATGAGCTGTAAAGCGGTTCTGATTTTCTACGAATTAGTAACGTCCGTATACCCTACTATCCTTTATTCCTGGGAGAATTTCATCTTTTGTTATCTAAAAACATATGTCATTTACCCCTTTATAATCGAGCTTCGTTGATATTTAAAACAGTTGGGATATATAGTCGTCATTTCGTATGAGTTCTCTTTCAAAGAAGAGGCAGTCTCTGGCGTAAAGTACAGTGCCTGCAATTGTAAGCTTCGCCAGTCACATTCATGTAATGCAGTTTAACACGAGTCTTAAACTTGTTAAACTCTCAGTGACTTGCATTGAGCATAACCCCAGTATTACTCTCGCCATGTTTATCTTTCAGGAGTTTAAAGGTTAGGCCTTTATGTCTGTTTCATTTTGTGTGGGTATCGTCTTTGATCTCATGGTCTTCCCGTTCTTTTACTAACATGCGTCTTTTCATCGAAATACCTGTGAACTAAGTTGTCATAGAATTGTTTGTAAACTGCATAATTTGATTTTGACTTGACGGATGTTAATAGTTCACTCATTCAAATTATAAGAACATGCAATATCTACAAGCGTTCACCGTTTTCGTTACATATTTTAATAATGTTCCACTTTAGTGTTTATAGTCATAGTACTGTTCTTGTTACTAAAACTGTTTACACGTTTTCAACAGTCTTACTTTTCTCTGTCAGGGAGAACTGTATAATAAGGGAATACAAATAGCACTTACGATACGAAATATCAAAATGAGAAAAGCAACACTATCAGCTGTGCTTTAATTTACTACGAATGGCTGTGTCCGTTAAGCTAACGATATTTTGTATGTTATTGGTCATTCGGAACATAATGTAAACAAAATGCTATATACGGGGTATCGGAATCATCTAAAAATATAATAATTACACTAAATCTGGACTTGTGAATTATTTCATGAGTCTTGATCGGTGATCAGTTTTATATGCCCCGTGATCTAGATTCGAATTTCAAAGAAGAGGCAAATAGAGCGCTCTCCTTTTTGTTTAACACGTTCTTTCCTGTGAATCAGCCATGAATTGTGGATGGACGCCATCTTATATTCCAGAGAAGTTGTCGTGAGTTGCGAAAATTACGGGGAGAAAGAAAAGTGTAATAGAGCTTGTGCCGTGTCTTCCGGTTGAGTAATGCTGTACAGTTGAACACTCACCAATTTGCATACAGGCCCCGATTTGTCAAGAGAGTGTAAGTAATCTCGTTGTCACATAATATCTTGGTGCGACAAAATTTTCATAGTGCAAGACCTACAGGGCTACATAATTTTTTCTTACAACTTGATCTTCTGAAGTTATGGCAGTCTCTTATTAAATATACTGTTTTTTTCACGAGAATGAAGAATATTAATGGTGCTAATTATACTCTGTAGAAAAAGGTATTCGAACACCTAGGTCTGATGAGAGCAAGAGCCTTCATTAGCTGTAATCAGCACATAGACAGACTACCTACAACGTGTGCTATGACTGCAGCTACCCTTCTAGGCATGCTTTCCACGAGATACCGGTAAGTCTGTACCAGAAGGTTTCTCCATTCTACCTAAAAAGCCGTAGAGGAAGCTCTTAAATTAAGAACTGCCGTAGAGGAAGCTCTTACCGTCCGAGATCGGATTTGAAGCTCCAGCTAATCTCACTCACAGATGTTCTATTTGATTTAGATCGGGACTTTGGACTTGCCAATCCAACACTAGGAATGTCCTCCTCACACCAGTCCTGAACAGATCTTGCAATGTGGCAGAGTGCTCGATCTTGTTGAAATAGACAGCGATCTATGCCGAAGTACTTCCACAGCGGAGGTAATTAAGAATCGTACAGAATGTCTTCTTACCTGAAATCCGTTAGCTCCACACCCAAATGATCTAGTCCTTCCCAGCAGAAACAGTTCCACAACATCACAGATCCTCCTCCAAACTTGACTGTAGAGACAATCTAGACCGCCTAATAGCGCTCCCAAGGCATACATCACAGGGAAATACGTTAATAAGAACAAAAGAGTGAGTAGTATGATTCGTCATTCCACACGATACCCTTCTAGTCTTCTGTTGCCCACGAACGTCGAGCGAGGCACCGTTGCAGTCGTCGTCTGGCATTGCCTGGAGGGACATAGAATTTCAACCCGGCTAACTTAGCATGATAACAGTGGGCATGCAGTTTCAGATGGGCTGTTCTTGTGCAAATAGATATTGCAGTGGTTTGTACGACGTCACCGGCCAGCTATGTGGAGGAGGACGTGCGTGCTTTCTTCACATTCCATAGTAAGCTATGCTTTGGAGGAGGACGATCTCTTAGTTTGTACGGCCTGTTAGAGCACCACATCTCTGTAGCGGCATAATCTGATTTCGATTGAAGAACAAGATCAGCGACAGTGAATTTTACGAATCCTGGAAGAGCAGCGATGCTACGCAATTATGTTTATTCAAATGGCATCCAAATACCTGTCCCCTTTTAAAGTACATCAGTTCATCTCCGTGCTGGGTAGTCGCTTCCCATGCGGTCTAAGAGATGTGCCAACGCTTCCCTTTATATACAGTACCCGTCATACTCTGCTAATGCTTCCTTGATTCTGCAAAAACACGTTTATTTGCGTAAGTGGAGGTATCCAAATGCTAGGTGTCTACTGAACGCTGATTTATAATAGAAGTGTCCTACTGCATGCTGATGTCGAACAAGTAGGTTCAAGCGTTCTTCAGTGTGCTTGTAATGCCAGGCCAACGACTCATTCGTGTCATACAAATAGAAATACATTTTTCGCAGTTCTTCGATTAGAGACTTTGATTTTTCTTTCTACATTAAGTGTAGTTTCTGTAATATAACTAAATGTTTTTTTCTGTAAAATAACTTAATGTTTTTTTCTGTAAAATAACTAAATGTTTTTTCTGTAAAATAACTAAATGTTTTTTCTGTAAAATAACTAAATGTTTTTTTCGATTTTCATCATTTGTCTTCTTGGAATAAATTCGAGTAGGTGTTCATGCTTTTATTTCCCAAGTCTTCGTAGAACCTGTGAAAGTGATGCATTTTGTAGATTTTCTCAGCTGTAAGATTTTGTTTTTCACATTTGTTTCTTCTAATAGTTTTGTCCTCACCCCCATTTGAACTTAAAGTAATGCGCATTATTGTAGCAATCCTGTCTGTCATTGGGCTGTATGTGGATACAGTAGACTGTTATAAAAATATTACAGTCCAGTGTGTCACTTCATAAACTTCAGAAATTTAGGCAAAATTTTCTGAAGTTGCTGCAGGGCCCACTAGCAAAAGTGAAAACGATGATCAAGATCATCCTTACTCAAATGGTGTAACAATTGCAATTTATAAGGATGCCATTTATTTTTTGAAAGACACTCACAATTGAGCTTTGACTGGTGCCACATTCGTCTGCTAAACGTCGCGTTCTCTTCTTTAGGCTTCTGGCAAGCACCACCAAAATCATGGTTGTTGATTTCTCAATTGTTGTTGTTTTCGGCCGACCGCTTTTTGGCTTCTCACACACACTGCCAATTTGCCTAAATTTCTGGATTAGCTTCACTACTGCACTATGCGTGATTGGCCGTCTTTTTAGGTGTATGTGGTTGAAGTGGGCTGAAACCTCCCTTGAACTTCGTCCACCATAATGCAGGATTATGTCTAACCACTCTTCTTTGGTCAATTCCACCACAATGCAGGATTATGTCAACACGCTCCTTTTTGGCCAATTCATCACTATTCACTGCAAGACAAAGTCGAAACATTCGTACGTAACTTGCACCCCCCCCGCCAACCACCATCACCAAACATCGATTAATATAATAACATGCAATGACTCGAAAACTAATAAAGATATGTAAAACATAATGGCACCACTGTTTTTTACGCTTTCCAACCGTATTTTGAAGAAGCGTATATGCTCCAGATTTGTACCGTCCGTCCGCACGATAAATAGCGTAAAAATGGTTCGATTTCGATGAAATTTTATTATGTGGTAGGGGACTACCTAGGGACGAACCCTATTGAAAATGGGACAAATGGGGTCAAAGGTCACGACGTAGGAGCGGGATCATTCCATTGCCCTTATGCGTCATAACTTGCGTAAATATGGTTCGATTTCAATGAAAGTTTACTATGTGGTAGGAGACCACCTGGGGACAAACCCTATTCAAAATGGGGTGAAATGGGGTCAAAGGTCAGGACATAAGATCCGGATGCATTCCATTACCCTTATGCGTCATAACTTGCGTAACAATGGTTCGATTTCGATGAAATTTCAGTATGTAGTAGGGGACCACCTGGGGACGAACCCTATTGAAAATGGACGAAATGTGGTCAAAGGTCAGGACATAGGATTGCGATCCTTTCCATTGCCCTTATCCCATATTATTAAGGTGGACGTCAAGTAATTTTGCTTCCTACACTTCCAATGGAAAAAGTTTTGTAAACATTTCCTTCACAATTAATGTGTTCCCAAGGATGAAAATTTGAACATCGATTAAAATAACTTCATATTGTAACTTGGAAAACTTAATATGTTCTAAAACATAACCATAATCATATTAAAAATCAATAACTTTTGCTTTGGTTGTGTTGAAACCAGAGAAAAGATGGCGCGACCTGTACTTTGATGACGTCAGTGGGCAAAAAAATGTTGGATTGCATAATTACGGTTATGGTTTAGAAAATATTAAGTATTCCAAGTTATGAAATGAAGCTATTTCAATCAATGTTCAAATTTTCATCCTTGTGAACGCATTAATTGTCCAGAAAAAAGATGGCGCGACCTGTATTTTCATGACGTCAGTAGACAAACAAATGTTGAATTGCATAATTATGGTTATGTTTAAAAAATATTAAGTATTGCAAGTTATAAAATGAAGATATTTTAATCGATGTTCAAATTTTCATTCTTGGGAACGCATTAATTGTGAAGAAAATGTGTACAGAAGTTTTTCCATTGGAAGTATAGCAAGCAAAATTACTTGACGTCCACCTTAAAGTAGCAATTATTCTATGTTTGTATGTACATTATATTTTGAAAACAGCTCTAAGAATTTTGATGAAAGTCGTTAACCTACCGTTTTCTGGTACTAGAAATCGATTTAGCTTGATCTCGACTTTAGGAGAATTCGTTCAGTGGGTTAAATAACCATCCCGGATTATAATGCTTTTAGTGATGGCGTTGTTCCATTATTCCATTAATGTTACCAATGCTTAGAAATCTTATGACGTCACAATCTCGCCGCGTTTGAGAATGTTGGCGCGCAGTCACGCCATCTGTCTCATTACGTCACGCGTTGTGTGTGGATCCCATTAAAGTTTCATGTCGTCACACTTGCGGCGAGCGATGGTCGCGATTCCCATCTGCCTCATTACGTCACGCGTTGTGTGATTATGTCCGTCCGCAAAATAACTCGCGTAACAATCGTTCGATTTCGATGAAATTTTAGTATCTGGTAGGGGATCACCTGGGAAGGTACCCTATTTAAAGTGAACGAAATGGGGTCAAAGGTCAGTACATAGGAGCGGGATCCATTCCACTGCTGTTATGCGTCATAACTAACGTAAAAAAGGTTTGATTTCGATGAAATTTTAGTATGTGGTAGAAAACCACCTAACGACAAACCTTATTGAAAATGGGCGAAATGGGGTCAAAGGTCAGGACACAGAAGCGGAATCACTTCCATCGCCATTATGCGTCATAACGTACGTAAAAATGCTTCGATTTGGATGAAATGTTATTATGTTGTAGGGTCTTGCCTAGGGACGAATTGTATTGAAAATGGGCGAAATGGGGTCAAAGGTTAGGACACAGGAGCGGGATCTATTCCATAGCCCTTATGCATCATATCTTACGTGAAAATGCTTCGATTGCGACAAAACTTTATCATGTTTTTCGGAGGTATACCAAACCGGTTCTTTTGTTGAATATCATCGAAATGGGATTAAAGGTCAGGGCACAGGACCGAGATTTATTCCACAGCCATTATTCTCATAACTTGAGTGATAACTTGAGTAATGATTTCTGGTATGTTGAAAAGCGTATTATAATCAATGCATTGCATGATTTTACTAACTTGTTGTGAGAAAATTTCGTCTAATTTTGAGTGGTCACATGACCCTATTGCCATTTGAAAAATTGAAGTTTAATTCAATATGGCGGATCACAAGATGGCGGATGGGTGGGGTAACATATGATAGAGGTGCAATACTTGGTCCAATGTATATTTCAAATGATTACTTTCATGTGTCGTTAAATGTCTAGAAAGTATTTTGGTGGTTCCAGATTTATGAATCACCCTGTATAGACAGCTTAGAATTGTTGCGTCTCCTTGCATTGTTCCTAGGTTAGTTGAAAATATTAGTCTCCGAACCGTCGACTCAGGAGTGCTCTATTTAAAGAAAATGTGTAACCAAAACCTCTTCTCATCCTTGGCTTCGCAGGGATAATGAAGCAGATTCAACTGAGTACAAGGTTGCAAGTGAGTCAGTCGCCTCGTACTTCACCTGATGAAAAGTTGTCTTGAGTCTGTTATGGTTATACACCGCTGAGCCATTACATTATGACCACTAACCTAATAAGCTGTAAGGGAACCCCTTTAGCCCGCAAAACAGCGGCCACTCGGCGAGGCATTGATTCGATGAGGTGGCGATAGGTATCCTGGGGTATCTGCTACCGTAATGTCAACAACAGATCCTTCAGTTCCCGTACGTTTCAAGGTGGTTGTGATTTAGCGCGAACCCACTTTTCCAAGTAGAACCACAAATGTTCGATTGAGTTCATGTCAGGTGAATTTGGAGGCAAAAGCATTAACAAACAGTCACCAGCATGTTCCTCGAACTACTCCTTGACGATTCTGGTAGAGTGGAATGGCGCATTATCTTGTTGGTAATGGCCATCACGAGCAGTGACACAGTGGCCCTGAATGGGTAAACTTGGTCTGCAACGATGTTCAGATACGCTACAGCTGTGAGGGATTGTGCTACTTGGATAATGGAGCCTAAAGTGTCTCAAGAAAACATCAACCACAGCGTAACACCGCCGCCGCCGGCCTGTTTTCGCCCAACAGTGCATCCAGACGTGCCATAGCTTCCGTTCGTAATCGGCGTATCCACGCCACGCTCGGGCGTCTAAGTGATGTACCAGGAATCTTGATTTGTCAGACCAAGCCACTTTCTTCCAATCATCCACGGTCCAATCCCGATGATCTTGGGCCCATTTCATGCGATGTTGGCGACGACGTGCAGTGAGCATGGGGACCCGGCTGGGTCTTCCTGCGCAGAAGGCTGTGATAAACTGTGTGCTGTGACACATTGTACGGATCACCACTGTTGTAGGTGCGGGGGATTTGTCGTACTGTGGCCCTGCGGTCGCTGTGAAAAATGCGCGGCAATCTCCGCTTCCCTCTGGCATCAATGAGCTGCGGACGACACACAGCTGGACGACGGTTCGTCGTTTGGCCACTGTGCACCACTTTTGATACGTACTCACTACAGAGGCACATGAACAACCCACAAACCGCGCCGTTTCCGCGATCGTAGTTCCGATGCACCGTATCATCACAATTTGTCCTTCATCAAACTCCGAGAAATCAGCATCTTTTCCCGTTCTGACTCCGAACACTCTACTAACCGAAAGCTGGTTCTCGGGTTGTATATACATATACTGCTGTGTCAACGTCACCTGCGCCACCGTTCGGTGTCCAGGCGTGCTCGTTTCCGCAGCATAACACCACCGCCGCCGGCCTGTTTTCGCCCAACAGTGGGGGTGGTCATAATGTAATGGCTCACCGGTGTAAGTGATTCGCGTCAAGAAATTGTTCTGTTTTTGCGTAATATTTCGCTGTGTTTATTGTTTCATAGTGAATCAGTAAGTGCAAAAAAGAAAATGAACATGTATCACTTCCATGCAGAATGGGAAAGTCAGTATTTCTCCATCGAAGTTAAAGGTGTTTGTTCACTGTACAACGCGGGTGTTTTGCGGGCAAAAGCTATTAAGTTGAGATATTTCGAAACACATCCTGAGATCAATAACTAACTTAACACTGAACAGTGATATAAGAAAGGAGAAAGTGAAGGGTTGAAAGATCAGCTGACCCGTCAGCAGTTTGTGCTCACCAAAACTACTACTAAAATTAAAACTGTTTTCTCCCAGATAATCGCTAAAAAGAGAAAATTCTTCGGAGATTGTGAACTGATTAAAAAACCTTTTTAGAAGAGCTGTAGCTCCATTCTTTGGCAATTTCAATACTAAAGTTGATATAAGATTTGCGATGAAAGTCACACAGATTTCGACTAACAAATTGATCAGAAAAGTTTATATTTTGTCTAATGTGTTTTCGCAGCTGAAAAAAAAAACTGGAACCTTCCTGTCATTATCCACTTTAGTTCAGCGAATGTTTGCTAGAAGGCTATTTAGTGTTTAGTGGTTTCTTCCTTTAGCAGAAAGTTTTGAAAATACCTCCATTAAAAGAGCGTGCTGGAGGTAAGGACATTTATTCAAAATCCAAAAAATTCAGTTTTTCTGAAAAACAATATTTCTTAACGTAACCTCGTGGGTACAATAAGAAATGTTGTCCCAGCATATACTGCTATCAAAAATGGATTTCTTTGGCTCTGTTAAAATGATGACAGTTTTCGGCGGTTACTTCATACCATTGTATTCTCTACCAACAAGCAATTAATGAAGTTTTTAAAAATTTAACGAAGTTATGAAGCTTGTGAAAATAGTCAATCTAGTAGGCCGATGCACTACAACGTGGATTTCAAAACCCTTACAGAGGCACTAAATTGCGAGTATGGAACTCACTACTGTGTACAGAAGTACGTTACGACGTTTCAGTGATCTGTTGACTGCCATTATCTTGTGTTTGAAAACACACACGTGATTTATAGTTTTTTTTCTTATTTTGTTTTGTATTTCTTTTTATTTTAGGGATACAACGACTACCTTAAAGAACTCTAAAACATGTAAAAAGTAGCCCGTCCTTAATTTAGGGCCACTAGTTTCAAAAAAGGAAGAGAGCTGGTTTTGTAAGACAAGCACATCACCCAAGCTCCATTTCGGACTAGAACTTGTCCCGTCTCAGGCAACTAGCCATAAACCAATGCCTCTGACGATTCGACTACCGGACCGGCAAAGAAGGTCATAAACGCTATCTTGAACTGTAAGACCATTATTATGGCAGGATTCGGGATCTGGAATTTTTGGTAGACATAACCAAATGAATTGAATGAAATGTACCTGAAGCTTGAGAGCAGAAATAAGGATTTATCCAGATGCTATCGGACATTCAGTCATTTTCCCACGAATCTGGGAGAAGAACCTCGGAATTTAGTTCCTAACATTTTCTAACATTTTCCTGTTAGAAAGAAAAAGTCTGAAATGAAACTCTTTAGCTTTACTCAGATGACGTCAAGTCGGAACACTTTCGAATCTGAATTCAGAGTTTCAAAGGCGATTCATCGATTTCAGAAAAAGAATTGAGTTTCTTGCTTAGTTGGCTTCATTTCTTCGTTTATGCACCCTGAAATGTAAACCTGTTCATCGCTATCGAACAGCACCTTTAGGAATTTGGGCCCGTAAACAGAAATGGAGATGATAGCACTAAAAATTACTTTAGATTGAGAGAAGTTTGTCTCCATTGCTGAGTATTCATTCCCAGGACCGGATAAAAGCTTTTAGTGGGCCCTTAGCCTAAGAAGTCTGAGTGAGCCCCACAAGAACTGATGATGGAAAATCACTATGAAGCCCTGTGAAATACGAAACTTTGAAACTTTGGCAATATGCTTTGGACTTGTGAATATTTCGTTCGCCGTGACTTCTTCAAACTAATAAATTATGTCGAGTTTTAACACCAAGTCATTTTATTTCTTACTGTTCTTACAAGGACATCACTTAAAAACTTGAGATTCCTAGATTTTGACTTAATGTTTAGATGATTTAACATTACTTTTCTTGGTTAATCGTTTTTGCCATGCACGCCCCAGAAATTTTTGCTGCCAACGTTTTGGCTCATTTCGTGATCGTTCAAGACTAAAATGATGAAAAACTACTATTATATTTCAGTTACATATTTTTTGCATCAGTGTGTAAATCGTATTGTAAAGTAATATCACACAAACACTTATAAAATGGAATGTATGAATGGTCAAAGCTACGTAAAACAAACTTTGGAAGATCAGTTTGCTTTTCCGTGTATATACAAACTTCAGTAGAATAATTTTTTGAACATTTTGTTTGCAGCACGCTTTATAAAAGAGTTCCAAACAAATACACAGTTTCTGTACCTCACGTTGCACTAATACCTTTAGAAACTAAACATAAAAGATATAGTTGCTGTTAATCAGTTACAGAGCGGAGATTTTATGCTGATATACAGGACATAACAAAGCGTAAGGTCACTTAAGTGGCGCCCCGCTGTAGACGTTGGCTTATGGCCATTCTTCCGAGAAGAGCCTGAGTTCGAATACCAGTGAGGCATGGATGTTTTGTCTTATGGCACTGGCTCTCTCCCTTCACTAGAGCCAGTGGCCCTAAATTAGGAATGGACGACTGCTTAGACCTCATGGAGTTGCTCACAGTGGTCATTAAACTGCAAACAACAAAAATATCACTGAAATGTGTATAATTCACTTGTAAAAAATAGAACTTGTTTTATAAGAACATACCATTCTGTCAATCTTAAAAAGTTCATTTGTTTTATTTCATCTGTGCAGTATCGCCTCTTAAGTCATGCGAACCATTGATCTGATCAAATCACTTTCAATGGTTGTGACATGCTCTAATTTAATCTTCCCTTTGAATTCCTGTATTCTTATGTAAATTTGGTTTCTCCTTGTTAAAGATTTTGTTAAACTTAACGTCACGTTTTTCTTCTCGACAAATTTGTGTTTGGGACCACATGACAACAGGTCAAAGTGCAATCTATAAGATCAGAATTAATAAGTGCTGTTGTGACAAACTACTTGTGTGCAATTATTTGAGAGTACTGTTGCGTACTATGTGACACTGGACGAATGATTTAATGATTGAAAAGCAATGTTAATGAGATTATACACTCTTTGCCAAATATAAAAAAACCCCGAATCACCCAGAAGGAATCATCCAATTGAGATGAAAATTGGTATGTGCAATGTACATGCATAGAAAATGAAATGATTGCAATTCCAGAGTAGTTGGTCCATTTATTCGGATAAAACAGCTACACGAGTGGAACAAATCACTACGTTGGAGCGCCACCTCTAGCTCGGATACAAGCTGTTACCCGATGTTGCATAGACTCATAGAGTTCGCGGATACTGTCCCGAGTTATAGCATTCCAGATGGTGCCCAATTTCAGGGCCAGTTCGCCGACATTCTGGGATGGGCGTAGACGACATCCCATCACGTTCCAAACATGTTCAATCGGTGAGATATTGAGCGATCGGGCTGACCATAGAAGGATGTTGACATTACGGAGGGCGGCCTGGGAGTGCAGTGTCTTGTGTGGCCGGGAATTATCCTGTTGAAAAATTGCTAGATGAGACTGCGACAGGAATGGCAACACAACAGGTCGTAGAATGTCGTCGACGTACCATAGAGCCGTGAGGGTGATACGGAAGACTACCAAAGATGTCCGGCTGTCGTAGGAACAGTCACTTCCGGTGTGCTAGACGTGTGCCGTTCCATGGTAAAGGTAGGATACTCGAGCTGGCCGACACGTCTCCAGACACGTATGCGCTGGTCATCGAAGCCAAGGGCAATCCGTGACTCTTCACTGAAGGCACCACGACACCACTGGACACTATCTCACGTCGATAGGGCCAGACACCACTGCAACCGGTGCTCGCTGGTCAGAGGTAGGCGGCAGAGTGGCTTCCTCGTATGTAGTCTCCTTGCCGCAAGTCGTTTGGCAACTGTCTAGATGGCAACGTCCGTACCTGTAGACGAGGCAACACGGCCACGAATGGTTGAGAGCGACGAATTCGGTTCTGTTCGTGCGCCTCTCACAATCGATCGATCCTCGTGTTCTGTCACTAGCCTCGGCCGTCCACTGCTCGCGTTCCGCTTTGTTGTGCCCTCCTGGACTCACTGGCGCCAGCATCGTCCGATGGCCGCATCGCTCCGATCCAAATGCCTAGCGATACGGCGACTTGACCAAGCGGCCTTTCTCAACCCAATTACACGTCCTCTCTCGAACTCGCTCAACTACTCGTATTGTTCACGGATCCGACGTCGAGGCAACTTCACAGTCCGTGGAGGTTAATGCAACCGTACTCCGCTGTCACAATTGTCTCTGCGTGCGAGCTTTGCTCTTGATATACCCTCCTCGATGCCGTTTCCCATGCTCTGTGGCGGACCACAATTTCGTCATTGGTCGTTATATTTTTTTATCATTTGCATATTCGGCCGTGAGGAACTTGAATTCGGAATTTCATCAAGATCGAACGACTTTCTAGGGGTAATTTGTTTTTTCAAAGAGTGTGTTTATGCGATTTACTCTGAGAAATCTGTGTCAGAAATCCTTTCTCAGTTGATTCTTGATCTGTTTTCACGACTGATTAGCTAGTGAGCAAAAGTGCGTATGCTCAACTCTCCTAAAAAGCAGAGATTATTTTTATTTTACGCAACGACGTCTTGTTGGCTCTTGACGTGCTGCTTCTTATAATAAAGCCCTGTAGTTTGCTCGTAAGTACTACCTCGTCACTCAACCTTGGTCATTTCCTTGAATCGTAGAACTAGTTATTTCATGTCTAGTTAAGAATTTTCAGAACAACTAGCATTGAAGCTATCCTGGTTCAACGAAACTCAATTTACAGTGAAGCTGAATGTAATGAGCTCTAAACCTCTGACGTCGCCGTAAAGCTAACTTAACGATATGGTTCCAATCAACTAAAGTTCCAATTAAAAGATAACATTCTATCCTCATTAACGAAATATCTGTAAGTCTGGTATTTGCCATTGATAATTATAATCGCAGCCTCAATAGTATGGATCCGTTCCAGGCTTTGGAATGGTGCCGTTCTTTTTGATATTTGGGAACATCTTTCTTAATGGCTTCTTTAGACGTTGTCTCTTTGTTTCCTAATGTTCCTTTAGATACAGTTCGCAACCTTATTGGGTCGAGATTCTTGTCTCACGGTGTTGCCCCGCAGGAGATACAAACTGTCATTTGTGCTCTCAGATTAAATCAAAATCGTTCCTACTTCAGGTTTGTAACGTACCAGGAGATGTGACGTACCTGCCAGAAGGACGCACACGACATAAAGGCAGATAGGAATCAGAATAAAATGTTCGCGTAGCTCAACTGGTAGAGTGACTTATTCCGGAATGAGGGAATCCGGGTTCGAATCCTGGCGCGGATAAAAATGACGGAGAAATTCACTTCGTTATAGGTTTACTAACACCATTTATCGTCAATGTGTGTTTGTTTTGGGCATGGGTTTCCCTTTCCCACTCTCCCCGTTATTAGCTGAAATTATTGTACAGTCGCTGGAAAACAGTCGCTGAGTCGTGCTTTTATATCCGATACGTGGATGACGTTCTTATGTTCTGGGCTCACTGGAAGGAGGAACTGGCCACTTTTGTAGAATACATGTCATCTCAATATGCTTTAATTAATTTCACCTTTGAAGTTCAAACTAATTATACCCTTCAATTTTTGGATATCTTGTTGAAACGAAATCGTTCCACAGGCTCTCTTTAATTTTCTGTCTTCAGAAAACCCACGTCATCAGATACTATAATACCGATGTCTCCTGCTCATCCTCTCAGCTATAAACTGTCTACTATTCGCTTCATGGTACAACGAGCTGTTACACACTATTAAAGCACCATACCACGTAATATCGAAATAGGGAGAATTAAGGAGATTGTTAAGATTCATGGATACGACGGACATATCGTCAACAACATTTTCGAAAGTCTACATAGATATACATGCACCACCCTCATTAGAGAATCTAGACATTTCAAATATGTAAGCTCCATGAACTTTAACGCGATAATAACCCCCTTGTTACAAAATGTATGCAAAAGCCATAACATTTCTTTTGGTGTGAAAACTCGGAATATTTTATCGATTTTAAAAAAGACCAGGATGATGTAGAAACAGAAAATAAATTTAGAGTTTATAGTATCCCAACGAGAGCTATGAACCCATCAGAACCATCACAAGTTTATATCGGCTCCACAAGACGAACTTTAAAGACTAGACTTAATGAACACATTTATAACGTACGTACTGTAGCATTGTCTACAGCGTTATCACGACTGTTGAACTCTGGGTCACATTTTCCAGTGTGGAAAGAGGTTTCCATACTTGCTACCCTATGCACCAAATCGTTACTAAAAGTTACTGAGTTTATTCATCTTCAGTCACGGTAAGTCTTGTTGCAACGAAAATATGCCTCATATTATCCCACAACCTTGAAAAACTTTTATTCCCAAGACCCAAATTGATGTCCCAGAAGATACCATCCTTACGACATCGTAATCATAATGATTATTGCTCGGTCAATGCAACAACTATCTACTGAGTATGATATCTGCACAGATGATACGTCATTGGTTAATCGTAATTTGTTATACACTGAGTGGACACTTTATTACGACCAACCCTTCAGTACTTCGTTGGGCCACCTTTTGCCTTTAATACTGCGTCGATTCTTCGTGGCATGGACTCCACGAAATGTTGATAGGTGGTTTGTGGAATCTGAGACCATGCTTGATGAATAGCACTTTACAGGAGTGTGAAATTGCAGGGTTGTAGATCCAGCTGTCAGATGGCTCGTTCAACTTCATCCCCCAAATTCTCAATGGGGTTGAGATCTGGAGATTGTGGGGCCACCTAAGCAAAGTAAACTCACCGGCATGTTCCTGAAACCAATCCTGTACAATACGAGTTTTATGGCAGGACACATTATCTTGTTGAAAGTAGCCATCGCCATTGAGATAAACCATCCACATGACAGGATGCACTTGGTCCGCAACGATGTTTAGATATGATGTGCCAGACAGACGTTGATCAACACGAATTAAAGGGCCCAAAGCATACCAAGAAAACATTCCCCAAACCATAACGTTGCCTCCACCAGCTTGAAGGCTTGTAGCAATGCATTTGGGGTCCATGCTTTCGTGCTGTTTCCGCCAAATTCTCACTCTGCCAGTGGCATGGTGCAACTGAAAACGTGATTCATCGGACCACATAATTTGTTTCTAATTATCGACTGTCCAATCCTTGTGCTCCGGTGCGAACTGGAGACGTTTTGTTTTATTAACTGCAGACAGCAAATGTGTTGGAACAGGCCGTCGGCTGCCATATCCTATCCGATGCAGTGTACTGCGCACAGTGCGTGAAGAGATCATTTGAAGGGATCCTTGATTAAGATGGTCTGTAATTTGCCACACTGTTGCCCTTCTGTTGTCTGTTACCAGTCTGTACACTCCACGTTCCGCCCGAGCAGTCACTAGTCGATGACGACCACACGTTGCACATAGAGATCCAGTTTTTGGCTGACAGTTCAGTCTTTAGACACTTTAACAACAGCTGCCCTGGAACATTTCACGAATGCGGCGGTTTCGGTGATACTCGTTCCATGGCTCCGAACTCCTACAATCATTCTACGTTGAAAGTCCGTCAAATCGTATTTTTTACCAATGTTGTCACCCAAAAATCACTTCTATTGCTGTCCCTTTTTATACTAGCCTCGCCCTCTGGCGGCAACAGCGTGCAGCCATGGCTCATTTGCTTAAAACTGTCAGGTGGTCATAATAAAGTGACCACTCAGTGTATATATACTTGTGTACATGTAACACTTGTTGTCACATCTGATAATGAACCTTTAGAATGATATGAAAGATGTAATGTCTTTTAACATTTTAACGTTTTAGTAATATATTTCTTAACTTGCGTAGTGCTTACTTTGCTGAAGTTTTAATCGCGTAGTGGCGGCCATAAGTTTTCGACCTTTTAATTATAGTGTTCTCGCACGAAATTTCGCTATGCTTCTTTATTGACATACATTTTTCTACTTGCTGTCCGAAAGCATACTAAATTTGTAAAAAAGCAAACGTTACGTTTCCAACATATTAATTTGGCATAGTTTAAACATTGCCCGATACATTGTAAACTCCTGACAAGTGAAAGAAATTGATTTCAATAAAAACCTGGCGCTGCACAGAATACATCCCAGAGCACGCTGATCAGCATCCCTAAAGTGCTTCGTAGTAAGAATATTGAAACAGACTCTCCGACGCCGCTGTACATAACTACACGAAAAGTCCCCCCAAGTTATTACTGCTTTGAAAGTTGCTCATTTTGCAGCATGTGATTTTTGATCGAGTTGAAAGCATACGAGACAGAAGTCAGGGACCCTGACAGACGAAAAATGTAGACCACGAATAACAAATAAAATATGAGAACTTATATTAGTAATATGAATAATAATAATAGTAATAATAATGATACTGTAATAATAATAATAATAGTAATATATGTTGTGTGTTTTTTTTATTTTTTTAGCAGCATGCCTCCTTGGCTCTTGGTAATGGTGTGCCCCTAGGCTGTAGCCGTGTTAGCCCTCTTCTTAATCCTGCCCTGCCCATTCCTATTTCGTGTTGAACTCCAAATGAAGGCTTTCTTCTGCTCTATCTACCTACTTACCTATGTGAGTCATCGTTTTAAACTTTTAAAATTGTGAAAAACTAATAGAAATAGGCTCACATGTTTGTCATGACAGCTGCATATCAATGGATGTAACAAATTACTCGCGAAACATAAGCACATTTTTTGGCAGAAATGAGTGTCATTCTTCTCACTGAACAAATTTCATTTGTTTTCATAAAAGTGGAAAATAATCTTAGAGTTGGAAGAACGAGTCTTCACAACTCCAATATTTGAATTTAAAATTGTTCAGCACCGCCACTTTCCTTCCAGACACACGACGTATGCACGTGCTTGCACACCTGTTAATTGACTACAGCCCTAGCCTGGCTGAAAATTTTAATTTGTAGATCTTCAAAAGATGTCAAATTTTGAAAGGAGCTCCCTTACCCTTCATGACTGGTGACACCGGGAATGAAACATTGCTACGAGACGCAGGAACCAACTTCATGAGAGAACAGATATTGCTTAATGGAGATAACAAAGTGTTCATTAAAATTTAACCTGTTCTTAAAAACAAGAATAAACTCACGTCTGCACTAAAAATGATCCAGTGGGCACCGAAATCAGATGTCACGCTTTTGTGCTTCTACTATGTATCAGTATTCAATAATTTACATACTGTGAATGCTTCCATGCGTCGAACCGGATCGAAGAATTATGGCTAGACGGAAAATGAGATCTGCGACTTGCTACGCAAATTGAAACAAAGGTTTTCCTTTCCTGAATTGTGGGAAATTGTGATGACGTACAACTCCTCAGTTTGCTTTATACTTTGAGCACAAGAAATACCTTCATTCTTTTTTCACAACCTTCATGCATATCCAACTGCATTTGAAATCGTCTCTTTTATTTTAGGTCGATCAATTCACTAGGAATACCGAGGTGTACCTCAGAAATGTCATTTAAGTTTCAATCCTCGCACTAATTCCGTAGTATAGATCAAGTTGCAGTCAAATATGTTTTGTTGTAACATATACTCTAATTTAAGTTTCCTTTTTGATTCCTGTACTTTTACGTAAACTTCGGTTCATTTCCGTTAGGCATTTTCCACCTTAACGCACTACATTTCTCTTTCGGTGAATGTGTTTTGGCAATCTGACGATAGGTTAAAAGTGAATAACGTATGTGAACGGGAATTATAAGAGTGCTGTTTACAATTGTAGAGGCGATGCAGGAGATAGAGAGGTTCAGAGCACAGAGAGATTTGTTGTGAGAGCGATTGGTGAGAATTGATGTTGATTTAACAATTAGAATTTGCACTTGTACGAACTTCATTGAATCGCTTATATTGAAAGTTACACCTCTTTGATATTCAAGTCTCAAATAGTTGTCGAGTTAATGAGAATTGACTATCATTTTGTGTCACGAGCATTTGCTCATTCGGCTATTAAAGCAACCATTGATTGATAACGATTTGGAATTACACGATCGTATCAGAATAATAGGACCACCCCCGGAATCGTAGAGTACCTGCGATTCCGGGGGTGGTCCTATTATTCCGATACGATCGTGTAATTCCAAATCGTTATGAGCCATACTGCGTCACGTGAGCGCAATGGGCAGAGGTAGGGATTTGACGGTCGTTCAAAAAAGAATGATCATCGGCGACCACGCCAAGGGGGAGGTATCTCAGAAACAGAAGATATCGTGGGCTGTTCGCGACGTGCTGTAGTAAGGGTATACCAAGAATGGACCGCTGGCATACTGAGTGCCTTCCGACGTCATAGCTGTGGAGTCTCAAAGGCCATCGACGTCAAAGGAGAACGTCACCTCCGTTGACTGGTAAAGGTCAATCGGTGCGCAATAGTGAAGCAATTTACCACGCAAATGAAAGCTGGGGCACCCAGGTACGTGTCCCCGAGAACAGTAGAGCGATTCCTGTTACGCATGGGTCTCCGGAGTCGGCGCTGCATCAAGGCGCCCATGTTAACGAAGATCCATTGGTAACGACGCCTGCAGTTCGCGTAGGACTACCGTCATTGGACAGTGGCAGAGCGGAACAATGTTGCGTTCTCCGATGAATCGAGGTTTCAACTCCACAGAATTGACGGACGGTGGCAGGTACGGGTCAAACACACGAGAACCAACACTCGGGCACGTTTGTCGGTCAAGTACAGGTCGGCAGTGTGCATGTCTGAGGGATGTTTTCCTAGTATGACCTGGGACCGCTGGTACCACTGGATGGGTCTCTGAATGCCAATGGCTACCTATCTATCCTAGCTGACCACATGCATCCCTTCATGTTGGGCGTTTACCCTGGTGGTGATGGTGTCTACCAACAGAACAATGTGCCGTGCCACGTCGCGAAGGGGATACGTGACTGTTTCCAGGAACACGACAGCGATGTCTCCGTTCTACTTTGGCTGGCGAAATCGCCCGACCTCAACCCCATAGAGCACTTGTGGGACTATTCGGATCGACCGGTTCGACGTGCCGACCCACAACCACATCATATCCGGAACCTCCGTGCTCTGCTGCAGACCCAATAGGCACGTGTGTCTCGGGCAACCTTCCAAGGCTTCTTTGCGTTCATGCCACGCAGTCTCGCAGGTGTCATCTTGGCCAAGGGTGGTTATTCCCATTATTAGTTGCGTGGTCATATTATGCTGATACCATTGTGTATATATACTGTGATGTTGTGCTGACCTATGAGTGCCTGATATATTTGCTGGCCATTAACAGATCATATCAAGCCTTGTTTACAAGATCAGCATTTTCAGACGAGCCTCTTATCTTTTTTCGTACTGCATTTAAAAAGAAATGCTGAAAATTCTTTTGTTTTGCCTTACTCATGAGCCGAGAATTTAGGATGTAAACGTCTGCATCTGACAGGTGGTCCAGGTTAGAATTTCTTGTGTGAGACACGGATTATGCTATTTTTATTCATACTTCCACGTGGAGAAATATGACACTCAACTGTATATATTAAGGAAATCAAACGTTTCTCCCAAATAATTTATTTTGCAAGTAGACCAAGGTTTCGCTGCGCTCTGGCCTAGCTTCATCAGGACGAATGGCACGTAAATATTCAAATCCCATATAACATCATCAATTGTGTTTACAGTAACGGTTTTTAGTGAGTTGCTTCCACGCGCTTGATAGAAATGGTGTGTATGCCATGTCTATAGCACGTTGCAAAGACTTCTGATATACAGTATATGGAAAGTTTTCAAAATATCATGTTTGGTATTTGAACCCGACTTGTCGATCAGTTTCGCTTTTTCAAAGAGAAATTTATTGTGAATTTTGTAAAGTCTTTAGCCATCGATGACTTCTTTAGGTCACAGTTCCGAATGTTAGTCTAGCGCTGCTTTAATCGAGAACACAAGGCTCTACGGGTCTGTCCTATATGTGAAGCGCCACATTCACATAGGATTTGATAAATTTCTCACGAGTTTTTATCTTTACTATGGTCCTTTGATCCAAATTTTGTTTAAGGGTTTAAGAATCACGTTAAAATTAAAAGTTTTGAGAACTTTAGAAATTTTGAAGGCAAAGTCACGTGGAAAAATAACATTGACAAAATTCTCTCGTCATGGGCACATCACAGGAGTTAACGTGGAGATAGGTTTCGGTTTCCGGAATTTTGTTAGAGCCTTGTCTATAATGGAAGGGTTATATCCTCGCTGTACTGCAAAACGTTTAAGGAAATAAAGTTCCTTTTTCAAACCGTCTTCGTCCGAACATGTATCGCGCAATATACCTAACTGTAAAAGGCACTGAGTTTTTGTTGCCAAAGATGATTGGACTTGGAATGTGGAAGTGAGCAAACAGCGAAAGGTTTCCGATAAATTGTAGTTACGAGAGATCCATTTGAGCGTGTAACCAGGACGTCAAGGTGTCTTACCAACCGTTGTTTTCAGCCTCGTAGCTGAATTGAATGTGAAGATGAATCGAATTTATAAGCTTGACTAACTTTGGAATATCATAACTTTTTCCTTTCTAGAAAGAAAGTATTCGTCTACATATTGTATTCAAAATTCAAATTTCACGAGCTGGAAAAGTTTTTCTTCAAATTGACGCATGTAGATTTCGCATAATGTAGGTGTCAATGGGCTGTCAATGGTTAGACCTTACGCCTGTCCATAAAACGTTCTACGGAAAGTGAAACTGTTTTATTTTATGCAAATTTCCACTAGTCTCCTTGAAATAGAAGGAATGATGAGACTGGTGGAAATTTGCACAAAACAAAACAGTTTCACATTGGTCAATTTGAAAATAAAATATTTGAGAAACATTGTATTTTCTTAATATGTATAATCATCTCAAAGACTGCCATCTCCGATTTGTGGACACTTAACTGTATTTGAATGTGCATCCTAATTCAGGCTTCTACTGACAGGTTCAGGTATGGGTGTTGCATTTCAGAGTCTATACTCGAAACTATCATAAAGAGAAAGGCCGTGCGTAGTATGGAATTTTTAGTGCCCGTTTTGCTCTCTTATTGATCAAACTCATGCTTTAACTGTGTTGAATTGTACCTTAAACTTTAGACGAATTACTCTTGATTTTCACTTTAAGGAAAGCCTCGAGACCTCTACAAAGCGAAAACATGAGGTATCAATCTAACGGACTTTCTTTGGTAAAGCATTTTAAAATAAACTAATGCTCGCACGTAAATGGGCAGAAACGGAACTTAGGAGTTCTATTACTCTGAAAATTAGAACTGACAGCTCAGGAGGCAGTAACGACATTTCATGGTGATAATTTTGCTGGAGCTAATTTATACTTCCGATATAAAATCACATAAGAGGAAGAGTAAACTCCCGAACTGACTAGGTAGCCAACAAACTGCCATATAAATCTTGCTATGAAATTTTTCATCTCTTTTTCGTTGACTTCTGGGTAGTGAGATTCAGGTTGTGTGAAAAGTGTCAGGATAGTTTCGACAGCTATATAGTGTTGACTATTTTCACCGAGACAAAGTGCGTCCTTCATTCCCGTATTCAAAGGAAAACTAATTATCGACTGTTTTGCTTTCGTATCATTCCCTAAATAAATTTTAGAGGAAATAGAGAGCTGTTAAATGTTTCTGCTAGCTTTAGAATAGTAATGGATAAAAAATTAACAAATTCAAAACATATTCGGGAAAGTGTTTTTGTGCTCTGACATGGAAGGCTTTGTGATAATGGTGTTTTTCATATGTAAATGTAAGGAACAACGGAATTTATAGTTCAGAATTCCTGATGTATTCAGCCTTCGTACTGCATCGGAGTAGTTTAACTGTTCTTTCACAGAAGGTATCCATTTTGAAAATTAAAGTAAAAATTTTTTTGTTTCTTTGAAAAATCATGGAAGTGAAAATTAAATACGCTGCATTTGTTACAACTGCAAAAACCTTTTATTTCTAACAATAATTTTAATAATTTACACACACTCAGTGGCTTCATCTGGTTTAATATTCATGGGCAGATAGCATTTGTTTAATGATTTTGCGATTCAGAAATTTTCTTCAAAAAACTAGTTGTTAAAAATAGGAAATATCTTTACCCACTATAATAAACATGTAGCTGTCATTCGTTTATTTCTGATAAACAAAATTTTTCCAAATCGTTCTTCTTTGTCATGTGCCATCTTTAAAAGTGAGATTGGTTTCCAAAAGACATTATATTTTGCTCTTGTCGGAATGGGTTCTAAACAATGCATTTATTTGCTATGTTAGCTTTTAAAAGTGGCATTCACATCCGGCTCTTTGTGGAACAGTTTTATTGGTTGCTTTTCTATTTTATTTTTTTACATATTGTTATGGCATTGCATTTCAAGCACTTCCTCTTTCTTTCATCGAATTCAGTGCGAATGTGTCCACGTCTTAAATTCGCAAATCATTAGAAATAAAAGGAAATTGAATCACAGTGATGCAATTTATTAAATGCAAGCTCACCACCTGTTGTAGAATTATTTCGTAATTTCTTTAAAATATTGAATTAATAACGCGCACTGCACAAGATTTATACTGAGAGTTCTAAATATTTTATTACAGTGCATCATCACTCATCTAATCTGGAATTAAATTTAGTTCTTCCTTCCAGTACTTTATTGCTTGCGAATTAGCTGGGCGATAGAAATATGAAGGTGTAAATTTTCGTTACTATGGAAATATGGCACTCCATTATATTGCTCCACACTTGTTACAATCTGTTTCATGTGTGAGGCTACTGTTTATCCAGATACTGCAGTACCTTAAAATGGACGGCACAACACTATCTCATTAGCCGAACTGTTGGAATTCCGCTTAACGGTAATTAAACAGAAAAATGAGCAGGACACTTGCACCACTTGATTCAAATTCAATCACTGCCGACCAACAACTCATATTTTGAAGTGGCTGTTTTTGAGATGTATCTTTTTGCAGGACTTTAATAAATTTCAGTAATAATGATTAAGAAAAATTTATCTTTCCAGTGGAACTATACAGCTCTTAAGTTCCAGAAAATTTTGAAGTTTTCATACGTTATAATCGAAGTAAGGAATATCTCGAGCTGAAAGCTTTCAATTAGTGAAATATTCCAGTAGCGTCCAATGAAGTAAGCTCTGAATTTAAAAACCAAAGCAAAAGAAATGAAAACACTGAGTACTCAAGTTATTGTTACGACTCGATGTACACTGCTTGTCTGCAATTTATTTCATCAAACATGAAGGAGGTAACTACACTACTATATACTATCAAAAGATTTTAGAACCACTTACATCATGCATATACGACAAACATTCTTTACTCATTAAGCTTACAGCACCAATTAATATTTGAAACATCAAATATAATGTTTGAAACTATTTTCTTTCAGTGACTATTCTGTTACTACCACACAATCTTATTAGCTTGAAAAAGACACCTGTTAGTGCTAAAAGTTTGGTGAGAAAAGAAAACTCGTCGTACCTGCGCGATGTACGGATTTTTAGATCATTATTCCATCATGCCTGTTCAGCGTTGCATGTTCTGCCCAGTTAATCAGGAAGTACTTCTAAGACAATTAAAGATGAGGGCTAAATTAGGACTTCCTTACGAGGACTACACTGAATAATTAAGTGCTTGTGATGAAGTTCGCAAAAATAGTTGAAACTTCGATTTAATTCCTCTTTGAAACATGTCAAAACCACTTCCCAATGAAAGAGACTAGCTTCATTAAATCAGAAGGATTTAATCGTCGAATCAAGGTTCTATATCGAGGAGTGGAGCAGCAGCGAACTCAGCGTGAGATCTTTTTTATTTTTACTCATTCAGGGGCAACAAATTCAGTCTGCTGTTTACCTATTGGAGACACATCTCAAGTGGAACAATATGCTCCTAAAACGAACACAAGTTTTCGTCGTAAACGATGTGCCAGTGCTTAGGAGGAAGGGAAGCTGGGATGATGAGAATGCCCTCACGTGATCGGAATTACCTGGAGGTGTGCCAGTCGTAATCTTACTGGGTACGTAAGATAAACAAGCCTGGGATTAATTGATGGTTCGCCCGAGGGTGGGACGTTACATTTGTTTGGGATCGCCAATGGATGCCTGTGGTGCCATTACGAACACGGTCGATATGCTCCGATTCCATTTCTGCGAAAATCATCTGCTCTGCTTTGCTTGGCTTCACTTTTATGGGAACAAAACTGCCAATGCATCTATAACAACTAATTGCGGTTCCGGTCAACTTAGCAACCTGTCTTTAACTTAACGTAATTTCTGAACAATCTCTTCTTTCACCTGTGTGTTTGCAAAAATATTTACTAATTAAATTTTGTTTAACGCGCTGTAGCAGCTCCGATTTATTTTACCAAAGGATAATATTCAGCTTTCAAAGGAGTTTCATTCAAGCTTTTACTTTCGGATCGGAAGTTCCACGTGATCAGAATTACCTGAACAATTTCTTTACATTACAAATGCTATGGTTTGGCCCTAAAATCTTGTTCCTTGCGAATGTTTTTAAGTAAAGTGAATATAAAATGGGGGAGAATGGAGAGCTTGGGAGAAATGATATGAAAGGGATAGCATGATATCAAGGGCTTGTAAATTCTTAAGGTATGGCGAATCTGAAAGGAGTCAGTATATGTCTTGAATTTTGTACTTTGTATTAGATACAGTGGAAAAAATTCCGAAAGAACTGCAGTTAGTACGGTTTACAAACCATATGCTCCGTACTGCAGCAGATACGCAGTGTCCTTTTTAGTACAGCACACAAAGGAACGGGCTGCTGCCATCCTCATTGATGGTGTCACATCAGATGCATGGTCAGGATGTACTATTATCGTTTATAGAAACAGTGGCCCTCTGGGATTCTAACATTCTTGTTGCCTTTTATTTATGCTTTGTTTTGTGACAAGTTTATCAACTTTTTTTCTACAACCGTTTTCTCTGACTTTGATTCCAGCCAAATGTTTAAGAATCAATTCTACTGGGTGTCCATAGGTAAAGTTCATATTTGCAATGGCGCTACAAGTTCAACGATTGCTCAAAATGACCTAAAATTTGATATGACTCCTCCTTTTGCGATGAAATGGTTTTGACAGTAAAACAAAAATTACTTCCAAAACGTGCCTCTAGGGAAGATACTCCTATGGTATTTAATCAGGTACGACGATCTAAAATATGAGCAACATTTATAAACATTTTTAGCTTTCTTGCTGGGACGCTGAAATCGTGTATCGGTATTTACTATGATACCCGTAGTCAAGTGTAGCAATAAGGAGCTGCAATAATACTCGCTGCCATCGTCCAAATATGCAAAATACAACTGCCCTTAATGCGGTATGTTTCGAAAGTAGGCTATAAAAGATGGCATCGGCGGAATGCGTCATTTTACTGCACGTGAGCAGTTATGATTTTAAAGTGCAATGGCACTGTCACCAAACGATCGTGTACGTCTCATAAAGTTTTTTTTACCAGAATAACAGCTGTGCCTGAACAGCACTGCGCAAATTCAGAACGTTAAATAGCTTATAAACTGGGCCAACGGCTGCAAATGGCTTACGCAAAGTAACCCGGAATTTGGACAGACTGGTGTTTGTGGACATCAAACCTGGCAGAGGACGGAAGCCAGTCAACCAGCAGACCGTGAAGGATGTATCTAGAGCGTTAGGGGAAGACTGGATGTCAAATGTCGTGGAAAGCAGTAAAGCACGGCGTATTGCTCAGTCTCTAGGCAAGCACCTTCCCAAAAGTTCGAAGAGGAATACTGCACTATTATCCCTACAAGATTTCCCGTGTTCAGCACTTGCTTCCACCTGATCGGGCGTGTACTAGAACGATTTCCACTCTCATTTCTTGCGCGGGTTGAACTCTACAACGAATGGCGATGGAAAATTTTGAGGACAGACGAAGCCCATTTCCATCCGCATGGTACTGCTGATATGCATAACTGCAGAATTTGAGCAACAGAAAATGTTCACAAGGTACGCAATATTCTACTCTATCCTACAAACGTCACCGTTTGGTGGGGCTTTACAGCGGAATTCATCGTTGGACCCTTCTTTATCCAGGAATTTGGTCCTGCTGGTCTCGCCACATGCTCTGTTAATGGCCAGCAAAATATGTCTGTTCGACATCAGCGCCTCGATTCCAAACTTTTTATGAAGGATGGTGCTCTTTCTCACACATCAGCGCCTGTCAATCAGTTGCTGCAGACACATTTTACCAGTGAAATGAACCGCCAGTTTCCTGAAGTTTGGCCAGCGTGCTCACCGGAACTGAGCCAGTGCGACATTTGGAAACATATAAAGGATGCTGTCTGTCATAGTCACATAGCCACTTGGACCTCAAGGGAAACATTACGCAGCGTATCCACAAAATTTTTCCAGCGAAACACTTCGATATGTGATTGAGCATGCCATTTTGCGATTGCAGCATGTTGAAGAAAATTGAGGACAGCATATGGAGCATGTGTTATTTTTAGAATGCTTAAGGAAAATGAACCAAAATTTACATAAGATAACAGGAATCAAAAACGAAAGTGAATTTAGAGTATACATTACACATGTTGTTGGATAATCACAAAATGTGCCTTCTGAACTGTAAGGTTTTTGCCTTTTTGTATTTTTTACTGTAATAAAATTAATAACTTATTCCTCTAGAAGCGAGTTTTGGAACTAATTTTGGTCTTTCCGTCAAAAAAAATTCCATCACCTCAGGAGGATTCCTCATGTCGAATAGGAAGTCATTCCGAGCACCTTGGAAATGTTATATTTAATTATGGACACCGGTTATTTAATTACTCGTGCGGAAAATTGATGACGTTATTGCTGGTACATAGACACATTATCTTGGAATCTAAAGGGGGAAAATCTTAAGACTTGCGAGTTTTCTTTCACCTTCCATAAATAACTAAGAGAAGTGAGCAAGGCGTTATAGAGGCTGTATGGAAAATTCCGTTCCTGATAGTTGTCCGTATCGAAGAACAGTTTGTTTCGTTGTTGCATAACGTGTGTTCTAAGTACGTTTCGGGTAGTTATCGAAATAAGAAACTTTGTTTTGCAAGCGAGGGAAGATTTCTAAGGAATGAGCAAAAAATGAAACATGTTTTATGGTAATTAGACGGTAACAAAATTTCTCTTTGAAGACAAAAATGATTGGTGATAGAGAAACAGGAGGACATAGAGCTGACAGAAACTGATAAAAGTACCTTGAAATTCTGTTTTTAAATCTTTATCTGCTGAAAAATTAGAACTTGCAAAACCTTTTCGCACCACGTACAAGATGGCTGAAGAAAATCAATATTTAAAAATTTTAATATGAAAATCATGTTAAGTGGGATTGACATGAACTCATTCTTCTTTCGATTAATGCCCCATTAATATCTTGAATCACGTTAGTGATAAAATGAGAAAAAGTGTGACTAAAAATCTCTATGTAGAACAATAATATTTCGTTTATAATTTGCAAATTCATTACACTGAGTAAAAAATATAATTCAGTTGTGTGCATCCTAATTTGTATATTGAACAGGAGAATGATCTGGAATGTAAATATTCATTTTCCTGTTTGATTGAACTCAAAAGTTTTATTGCGACAGACTTATGATTTTTTGAGATGCTGTCTCCAGCCATACGGAGTGACAGAAAACTTCTGAAAATACAGTTTGTGTCGCCTGGGATGATGCAGCTGTTGTAATGGGTAGTAAGTGGAGTTACTGATATAATGAGGCATATTTCATTATTTAGTTGTGTGACACTGCACTAATCTCATATTAGAACTATCAGTGAAATCACTTGCAAGTACACTGAGATGCCAAAAAGTTGGGATGGGCTCTACTATTTCCGTTACATGCCACCACACCCATGCGGTAAATGGTATCGTCCGCAAACGACGCATACATGGAGGAGGATATCTCCTCAAGCTCAAGTAGTAGCATTCGCAGTTCGGATGGCAGCGTATCAGGATTTAAGCGATTTCAAACCTGGTATTACAGTCGGCGCCTGGGAGATTAGTCACTCCATCTCGGCAATTACCACGAAATTTGGATTTACACGGTCAACGATTTCAAAAGTGTTCCTGGACTATACAACCTCAGGGAAAACATACGAAGAGCAAGACCGGTGTGGCCTTAAGAAAGCCCTGGACGATCGTAGATAGCGGCGTCTGGCACGCATAGTTACATCCTCCCGGCATGCGAAATTGCCACAAATCACACCGCAATTCATTGCTGGGTGTCAATAGTAGCAGCAGCGTTCAGACAGTGCAATGTTCCCTGTGTTCCATGAGGTTCTGCAGCAGACGGGTGACCCGGGTGCCATTGCTGAATCGACGACCCCTCGCAAACACCGCCATTGGACGCTAGATGACACCTGTAGCCTGGTGCAATGAATCGCGATACCAACTGTTTTGGGCAGTGGCAGACTCCAGATGTGGCAAAACCCCCACGAGGCAAAGGATCCCGCATGCCTACAAGGGATAGTGCATTTCGGTGGTGGCTCTGTTATGGTGTTGGGTATTTTCAGCTGGTATGGACTAGGACCCCTCATACGTCTGCAGAGCGCTTTGATCGGTGGAGGATATGTAACCATCCTTGGGGATCATTTGCACCCGTTCATGTCATGCAACTCATGCAACTACATGCAACTACTGCGATGAGTGCGACCGCTTTCAGCACGACAGTGCGCCACCGCACACGTCCAAAGTTGCACGATTATGGCTGGAGGAACATTCTATTCCACGGAGTTTGGAACCCTGACTTGGCCCGCCTCGTTTGCCGGACTTAAACGCCATCGAACGCATTCGGAATGCTGTTCAACGTACTGTCAATGCAAGGAATCGCCCACTGCGGAATATTACGGAATTGTGGGACGCTGTTCAGGTATTATGGTGCGCACTGTCTTCACAGTACTACAGAGAGCTCGTGGAGTCCATACCCAGTCGCGTTGCTGCCGTTATCCGATCGCGAGGAGGACAAGCGCTGCATTAGAGAGGTATCCCAGTTTTTTTGGCACTTCAGTGCAAATATCCATAGATTTAATGCATGTTTTAATGAAACTTACGTCGTGTATAACGAATCTCCTGAAAGAGTGTACCAACTTCATAAACGTTGAACTTCCTAGTACAAACAAATTATAAAAGTTGTAAAAACCGGGCGTCGAATAGAGTACGTTAGAAACTGTAGAAGGGAGAATTATGGAACAATAGTATGGTGAGAAAATGTTCACTGGACAGGAAAATGCATTCATACAGAAATATCAGATGCCAGTTGCAGGAAACACGACGCTAGAAATCTACGGCTTTTACATAGCAGAAAGGGCTGCAACGGTCTTCAGTAAGAAGGCGCGCCACCTCCGTTAGTGATGCAGCTGCGTAGCCTTCATGGCATGATATCAACCTTTGATCTAAAGCATCCCAGTTTTCAATGGCTGCCATCCGGTGTTCGTCCAAGATGCGCAGAGGATTCCTATGGCATTGCAAAACCCACTTGAGTTGACCCCTTGTGACGTGCCTGTCACGCAGGATGCACATGAGATAAAGGCAGATAGCAGCGAGGCATACGTCCGCGTAGCTCAGTTGGGAGAGCGACTTATTCCGGAATGAGGGGACCCGGGTTCAATTCCCGGCGTGGACAAAAATGACGGAGAAATTTACTTCGTTATACCCTAGCATCTCGCTGATATTCAGATGGGATGAAAGTGCGATTTTTACAACTACCTGGTTTACGCATTCACCAACCTCGCACAATGAGCTCTGGTTTTTCCGACCTTTAGGATGAACTATCGCTGGTGCTCAAGGTGAAATGATATTGCCGCGATGATGCATAGTGGTCATGTTGCGCTGGATATAAATGAGCGGCGTGCTGAGTTCATACATGATCCAGGCCGCAAACATCGCTGAACCATATTCCTGCTCATCTTGCTCGGTTGTTTGCTGGAGGCTTGCAGCCGGCCTTAAGGCTTTTTTCCACGCGTTGTTTACCGTTGTCATGTCCCAAGCTGTTTCATCATTCTTCCGTGAAGAGGACACAGCTTAAGTTATATATTGTTATTTGGCGTGGTAGTTCGTCTAACTTAGCCTGACTTTGCGGTAACAATTTTGAGTGAGAATGCTATCAATTGGAGCCAGGAACGAAGGTTCTCGCCATGCAAGCGATTAAAGCGGACTGCGTTGACAGCGCCAACTCATTTCTCATCTCTGTGGCGTTTCTGGCGCAGTGTGTCAACGCTCCGAAAGCTGAGGTACCGGGCGTCCTTGACATGGCCTATGCTTCACACTGCCAGTTTTGTGATACCGATTCAAAGTCCGTGAGACGTTGGTAAAGCTCATTTAGAGGTGGTGTCCAATTTTCCGCTGTAATGGCCTTTTCTGCTGCCGAGTGACAATGCGAGTGCAGTCAATCGAGATCGTGCTTCATGGCAAGTTTCTTGTTTCTCTCGTTCCATTTCCTCGACATCGCCGCAACACCTCCGTAGAGGGCCGCAGCAGTGGTAGAATAATTACCAATACCGATCTCCGTACACTACGGACAGGTGAGGATCTCTACCTTCTAGTTATGTGATCATAGGAATGCTCTACAAGCTGACGAAAAGAGCACAGTACCTGGGGTGTCACGCCGGGTAAGGTCTGAGTAGAAAGGAGGTGTTGCTACAGTTTTTGAGGTTCGTATGAGAAATGGTCCGCATTCTAAGCATACGACGAGTGGAAGTGTTTTCACCAAATTTAGGTTGCTAAAAGTAACTGTGCTGTCTTAGCTAATCATTTGCAAAAAAAAAAAAAAAACAATGTTTATGTTTCCAAAGTAGAATGAAAAGGAGAGATGCCATATGAAGGATACGGAAAAATCATGATTGCAGTCTTTGTAGCAGACATAGGTTAATTGTGATGCTTGTCTCCAGAACTATGCCACTTGAGTTTGGACTTGCAAAAACGGGGCATAGATCAACACAGGGTGAAGATAAGAAAAGAAAAAGAAAAATACAAGCTTTATCACGAAAGACCAACAGTTACGTGATCATATTACAAGATTCAGCAAAAGCTTCCTAAAATCTACGATATCATGAGATTCCGCTTTATGGGAGAGATTACAGAAATTGTTTTGCAATCTATTTGAGGAACACCCTGACAAGCACAAAAGAATGAATGGGAAGCAGAGTGCTCAACTCGGAAATGCTGCTGATTTGGGAGCGTTGGCAAGCGTGCTTGAGAAAAAACTTTGTTCTACAGATATGAACTCGTAGTAAACATTTAGTGAGAATGAAGCCTGGAAATTGCCGATTAGGCTTCAATTAAACAAAAGACATGCAGTTCAAGGATTTGATGAGTACTTGTCTGAGAAGGTGGCTCCGGAAAATAGAACCATTTGGAGAAAGATCTCAGTGAGATTCTGATTTCTTCAAACGAATATGAACGAGGATTTTTACAAATGACTTTTATATTCAGTTCAAGCACAGCTTCCTTTACCATGAAAACAGTTTCTTGGCCATTCTTTCGATAAAACTAAATATTTTAGATGCAACTTTGACACTCTTTGACACAGCGAAATATGTTATTCATGGGTGCTTCGGAAACAACATTCAGCCGTAAACACAGGCAATAAACAAGATGGGCTATTTTGTTGGACGAAAAATTAATAAAAATTTGGACTTTTCTATGAAAACCTTTTTCCTGATTCTTGTACAGTGAGTTTATGCATGACAAACAGGGTGTTAAGATATATTTGTTGGTTTTATTCCACTGATGTCATCAAGACAAGGAACAACAATATCAACTATTTTTTTTTGTTTTGAACGAACGCAAGAATCATCTTCTAATTTATCTGGTACAAGAGAGTGAATGCCGGAAGTGTTTTCTGATTTTTGTTTAATTAAATAAAAAAAACACTGAAGAAACTTTGATTTCCTGCCGCTCCGCGTTTCTAGAAAACATTTCATGTTTAAATGTTACTCTCAAAAGATCATGCGATGTCTATGCCACCGAAAGCCATCTGTAGTAATCCTTTTAGCTCTCTTACGTTGTTAAGTGTTCTTCATTACAGAGATAATTTCTAGCACTTAATTTATCAAAGAACAGATATTTTCAATGTTCCAAGGTTCCTTATATTACAGGACAAAATCACCTGTTGTGACCCAACGTTGAGGACGGCGATACCACTGCGTTCAACGATTCAAATAGGATAATCAGTGTTGCTGCAAACTAGATTGACTTCGACCAACTCTGTAGAAAGTGATCGCAATCAGCAATTCAGAGGTTAGTGACAAGTATGTTGGGGTGCCATTGCAATCTTTGCTTTTGAAATCCAACGACAAATCCGCAGTAGCTCACAATCACCTGCACTTTAGTATTCAATCATATCACTGTCAACAGTAATTTGCCGCCCAAGTGGCGCAGTGGTCTAAGCGATAGCTTCTGATAAATCGTCCGAAAGAGACCCGGGTTCGAATCCCGGTGAGGCATGGATGTTATGTTTGTCTTACGACACTAGCACTATCCCTGCCCTGAAACCACTTACCCTAAATTTGGGACAGGCGACTGCTTATAGCCTATTGAGTTGCTCACGGTGGTCATTAAACCTCCAAAAAAAAAAAACAGTAATTTATCTATCGACTTCTGTCTGTTTCTTAATAACATTTAATCCTTAGCATTTAGAATTCAGCGTCCGGAGTCAATTCGTTTTGGTGATCATGACCGTCATTGCGTAAGATTTCATTTTCATGTATTAATCTAAGAAACAGGAAGAGACTTACAGGTGACGTGATTTTGAATCCAGATCAAACAAATGCCATATACTAAAAAATAAAATCCCAAATTTTGCCGGTTATGAACACAGTCCTGATAACACCGATATTGCCTCTCCCGTGGCGCAGTAGCCTAAGCGCTGGCCTTTGATCATTCGTCCGAAATGAGGCCATATTCGAATTTCAGTAAGGATGGATGTTGTGTTTGTCTAACGACATTGGCTCTCTCTTTTCCCTGGAACCAGTGGCCCTAAATTAGGCGACTGTTTATAGCTCATCTAGTTGCTCATGGTGGTTGTTAAACAACCAAACAAAAAAATAGCAGTATTCGAATACAGGACCATTGTTTTTATCTGCAACGCGTTTCACCTAATTTGAGAATGGTACTGAATATCTGTACACATTGTTGCAAATTATGACACCAGAAAATTTTTTTTTTACATTTCTAACACTTTTGGTGACAATACATCTTCTTTACCAACACAACACTCTTTCTTCAGCAGTGATAGCGCATAGACTGAAAGGAGGGGGAATTAATTCTAGACATACAGCAAAAAAAATCTTCATGAATGCTTAGGACACTTGTAAAATATGCACTCCTTATTGAAGCAAACAAATTATGCTCAATATGTACGAATTATCTGAAGCAAGAAATTTAAGGTAGCGTTTTCTGATCCAGCAGTTCCCACACATTTCTCCTATCACTTGCGACATTTACACGTGAGCGTCGTAAATCTGTAAAAAGGAGGGATGGAATAGAGTTCACGATTTTTCTCAAGATGTCAGCGGCTCATGTCATTCCTGCGAAACCCATTTTTGTTCTTCTTCAAATTACACTCTTTGTGAAAATTACAACACCAAGAAAGAATACAGGAGATAACTGTTTACATTTGTAGACCTATACAAGACTTTTTCGCTTCAAATCTCAGTATCGTGTGAAGCCACCTCGGGCAAAAATAACAGCCTCTAGACGGCGTGGCATTGAATTTCATAGGTTTTTGATATCGTCTGCAGGGCTGATTCTATACAAGACCAAAGTGCATTTGTGCTTAGCTACCATGTTCCAGACATGTTCGGTCAGGGACATATCCGGAGAACATGCAGGTCACGAAAGAAGCGGTATCTACCGTGTATGGAAGAAGTCTTGGATATTCCGGGCCACATGTGGCCGAGCATTGTCTTGTTGGAGTATAGTGTCTAGATAATACTGAATATCGCCTCCGAAATGTATCGCTGGCTGTTCAAGGTTTTCTAAATTCGTATCTGGTGAGATCAGGAAGTGAGCCAATGACGCCTCAAACCATGACGCTTGGCGTTGGGCTGGTATGACTCTGCAAATTGCATGCTGTAAAGATGCTGTTCATCACGATTGTCTTTGAACACGTATGAGACCATCGTGGTACATCAAATTGAATTGGGGTTCTTTAGGAAACACGACCTGCTGACAATCAACTCGCCAATATCTATGTTCGAGACCCCATTGCAGTCTGAGGCATCTGCGTCCGAAGGTCAAAGAAAAGCTCAGCAATGTGCAGCTAGCGACCAGTACTCTGTTAAGACGCCGCCAAAATGGGTGGAGGACAAAGCCTGGCCTGTGACAGTGTTCCACTGCTGCACTCAAACCGTGGATGTCGCTGTGCGATCGGTCAATGCCACGCTATAGAAATGTCTGTCATCTCGGGCAATTGTGCGATTTTGCTATCCGGTTTCCGGATTTCTGTGCATCCGAGCCTCATCTATTTACTGGCGCCACGTTCGTATGACTATACGAGGGTCTCGTTACGTAGGAAGGGCAATTTCGTGGTAAGAAAATCCAGCTTCTTTCATCCCAATAATCCTCCCCCGCTCGAAGGCAATCATATATTCATAATACGACTTCCTTCGATGACGGGGCATAGTGATACACAAGAAATACCCTTTCGACTCAATGCCGGCTCTTTACTGATTGCAACATCTGGTTCGAGAAAGCTCTAGCAAGACTTGACAGTTCAGAGGGCTCTGCTTCGAAAGCGCTTGCGGATTTTCACTGATATTTCAATTATTTACATGTCCCACCTTTGTTGTACATATCCTGTATATTTCAAGATACACTGCTGGCCACCCAAAATGCAACACCAAGAAGGACACGAGATAGTAAAGCCAGATTTACTGGACACATAAAAACAGATACAAAGATGAAACGATTGAGCTTACAGGCCCGTGCGACTTGCGGAACACGCAGACATCAATAGTTCGTGTGGCCCTCGTGGCTGGCAATAACGGCCGCTACACGCCGCGGCATCGAACGAAAGAAGCTTTGGATGTGGGATTCGGGTTTGTCGGTCCAGGCTGCTTCCACACGTTGCCACAGTTCATCAGGCGTAACCACGGGTGGTGCTTGCCGGGCCACTCGGTTGCCGAACAGCGACCAGACGTGGTCGATGGGCGACATATCGGGAGAACAGGCTGGCAACGGCAGCAGTGACACCGGGTGGGCCATGAAAAATTGTTGCGCGATGCGTGCCACGTACGGGCGCGCATTGTCCTGTTAAAAAAGGCCACTGGCAGGTCCTGCAGATAAGGGAGGACTACAGGCTCCACCAGAACGTTGGAGATGTAGCGGTGGCTGTTGAGTGTACCGGCGATGCTTACCAGAGGGGTGCGGGTGTCATATCCAATTGCGCCCCAAACCATAACGTCAGGCGACTGACCGCTATGGCGATGTATAATGCAGGCGTCATACAGTCTCTCGCCGTGGTCCCGCCACACGCGGATCCGACCACTCGTGGTGTTGCAGGCAGAAGCGGGATTCGTTGGAGAAGACAATGTCATGCCATTCCGTAGTCCAGGGGCGGCGTTCAACGGCTCCCACTGTCGCCGCACTCGCCGGAGGTGTAACGTCAATGGTAATCTGAGCAATGGGCGCCGTGCGACAAGTCCCCGTTCCTGCAGACGAGTCGAACGGTACGTGCTGACACAGGTTGTTGCGCAACACACCCTAATTCCTGCCCTAACGTTTGTAATGTGGCGGGGCGAGCCGTCAATGCCCGCCGCACAACATGGCGGTCCTCTAGTTCGGTGGTGTGCCGCGGCTGCGGCAATCGCTCACGTCGGTCCGTCCGTCCCTTCTGCACCCACCGAATCCATACTCGCCTCACTGTGGCTGGATGTCGTCCCACACGGGCGCCGATGTCTCTGTACGATAAATCACTGTCGCGATAAGCCACTATTCGTCCTCTGTCGAACTCCGAAACGTGCTGGAATGACTGCCGTATTCTGCGACGAGGAATCAGGAAGCTTCCCACGCACAGGTTTGGCAGCACAACACACTTCAACTACTTACACCCCACCTTCTGTGCACCCTTCTTTTAGTGCTTCTCGGTGGCGTGCCGTGCGCACATGATTTGCATATCCCTGCAATGCTAATTGTTTGCATATCCTCTCGCGGGCGACGCATGCTGCGAATTTCAGGCCAATCGGATGATTCCTTCTTAGTGTTGCATTTTGGGTGGCCAGCAGTGTAATACCAGAAGTCCTTCATGGTGTTGCAATTTTTATAAACAGTAGTGTGTTTTCATTTTCAGTCCATCCACTGATTTTTACCGAATATTATATGTTTCCATTATTTTCCTTTGCATATGATTGGAATAAAAATCCAAGTAATAGAGAAACTAGAAATAAGTTCAATAAATTTTCGTCCTTGAAAACTGGCTTCGTTTCGACCAATATCGGCATCTCTGACTGGCAATTATATCATGTCATTGGGAAGATTCGTAGATATATACACCGAGCGCTTACTGTAGTACTGCTACTACGTACCAAATATTTCGTGGGCTGTACTTTCGCTTAGAGAACGGCCGGCATAGAATCTAAAAGGCATCGGTACTGTTGTGCGGAGATCTCCAACCATGTTGTTCATACTGCGGTCCACAGTTAAAGTATGGAGCATGGTGGTATGTTCAGCTGCCTCACCTGGTGTTTCACAATATCACAAAGATATGCAATTGGGTTGAGAAAAGGGAAGTTTCGGGGCCATTCGAGATGTCTAATATCATATATTTGCTGTGTTGTTGGTGTTATCATTAGCAAATGGATTTGTTTCTGTAAGGTGTGAGGCAACAAGTAAGAAGAATAAACTACCAAATCATATTTTATGTAAGTTGTGACTTCTTATTCGAATGAACTCTGGCAGTTAGAGTTTTACTAGAATTATTATATAAGTACTTAACTAGTATTTTGAATAACTGTTTAACAACAAATAACCTGCATGGAACGATCGAAACGTTATAACCAGCAAAATGTTGAGCGGAGAGTGGTCAGAATCACACGTGACGAAGACAGAAAATAAGTAGAACAAATGGGCATTGGGACATTGGACACTGTAAATAATTCTTTTTAACTAAACATTGGAAAAGACATAGGAGTGAAAGATGTTGCAATTAGTTACACGTTCATATCGAAAAAGGTGGGACGGTACAAAATGACTGCAGTCACTTATAAACCCTCAGCTGTGGGACGAAGTAAGATTGACATTAACTTCCTCCGATTTGCATACCCTTTTGATCTGTGTTCAATGACGAGTTCATCTCGAAAGCGCATATTTCAGCTGCTGCCGTGGACGAGAGGTCTAAAGTGCTGGCTGTGAATCAGTCAGGTGGGCCCAGGTTCGAATCCTGGATAACACAGACATAGGTGTTATGCTTTTCTTACGGCGCTGCCGCTATGTCTTTTACCTGGAGCCAGTGGGCCAAAATTTGGGAGACGCGACTGCTTATATCCTAGTGAGTTATTCATAGGGGGTCGTTAAACCCCCAAACAAACAAAAAAAAATCACGAGGTTCTGACGAAGACCATGGAAGACAGTTAGGGCTCATCGCGCGAAAGAGATTTCTGTGAAATAGGTCAGTCAATTACAAGATTAGCTCAGATATATTTGTTTCGTCTAATAAGGCTGAATCAGATGTGTCAACAAGAGAAATAGCTGAGGTAAATATTTTCTCTTTACCATATAAATATCAAATTAAAAGCGTCTATATTTTCAAAAATGTCTTGCGCATAACATGAAATAATCAGTTTCAGAACTGCTTTTACCTTTAATGAAAGCATTATACAGTGTATACGGTGTATAATACGTATATTGTAATATTATACACTGCCGGACAATTGCTAAGGACGGATGACAATAGCAACGATAGCAACCATAAAATGGAAGGCGGGAAAATATGGAAATTAGCATAAGTGCGGGATACAGTAAGACGTGTTGTGCGTATGCAAATTTTGGATTGCCGAACTTGTTCGTGACGTCATAGCGCTGATAAGAGATATAAAGGATTTGACGCGTATTGACCGTTGTTGTTCAAACGCAAAGTTGAAAGGGAAAGAATCAATTGACGAACTTGCAATTTTCAGTATGTCTTCCCGACATCACCTAGATGATTTTACGCGTGGCCGTATTATTGGCAAGATTGAAGAAGGGCGAAACACAACAGATGTTGCCAGGCAGTTCGACGTCAGCCACAGTGTTGTTTCAAGGCTTTGGAAATCATTTCAAACAAATGGAGAGTGTAGCAAACGTCACGGGGAGGTCGTGTTTGCAGTACGACACCTGCAGAAGATCGGTACATAGTGCTATCAACAAAAAGACACCGGCGCAGCACAGCTAGTGAGGTAGCAAATCAGTTTATGGCTGCTACTGGCAAGCAGATCTCCCGAAAAACGGTCGCCAGACGTTTGCATGAAGGAGGACTATACGCCCGCCGTCCTGTTGTGTGCATCCCATTGTCCAGACATCACCGTACCGCCCGTTTGCAATGGTGCCATCAACATTGCAATTGGACTGATAACGACTGGTCTGCTGTCCTCTTCTCAGATGAGAGTAGATACAGTCTATCGTCTGATTGTCGACGACAACTGATCTTGCGTGATAGTGGTACTGCATATTGTCCAGCAAACATACAGGAAAGGGACCGATATCCGACATGTAGTGTCATGGTATGGGCTGGCATCATGATCAATGGCCGTACGTCCCTCTATGTGCTTCCAACTGGGACTATGACTGGCCAACGATACATTAATGATGTTCTGCTACCTCATGTTCGCATGTTCCGTGGTGCTGTCGGTGATAGATTCATTTTCATGGACGACAACGCAACATGTCATCGAACAGTCGCTGTCCAGGAGTGTCTTGAGAGCGAGGATATTCAACGCCTCATATGGCCAGCACGTTCTCCAGATCTGAATCCCATTGAAAATGTGTGGGATGCTTTGGGGAGGAGTCTTGCTGGTCGCCAATGCCCTCCAATAAACAAGGACACCCTCATCCGTGCACTGACAGAGGAATGGGATAAATTACCCCAACAGCTGCTTGATAATGTTGTGCAAAGCATGACACGACGTGTGGAATCTTGCATCGCCCTCCATGGTGGCCATATCCCGTATTGACATCTTACGCCGGAAAGCCTGCAGACGGTAATTGCATTTTTTTTTCACGTTTACGTATTCTGCACAAAATGGCCTGTTTGTCCCTTGAACACGTTCCAAAGCCTTCTGGATTTCAGAGCACAATAAATTGTCTTTCTTGTAATGTCCTGGCATTCTGACATTATTTTATTTCACTTGGCATCCAACCACACTTACTTTTTTATGCGCTATATAGCCGTTTGTGATCCGTCCTTAGCAACTGTCCAGCAGTGTATAATGTTACATTATATGTATATAATGTAAAGTTATATACATATAATGTAACATTATATCCATATATAATGAAATTCCTAAAAGAAATTTCAACTGGTTTTATTCATTGTTTCAATTCATTGCAGTTTGGAAATTAAATTTCAATCAATACACTGGACGCCTTAAATACTTTCGAAACAGTAGATTTAAAACTTCAGTCTAATACACTGTCTGACAGAGAAAATTCCACACCACGAAGACCTGAACGCAGCGCCATGTAAATTGCAGGGTGGGTGCGCACGTAGAAGTTATGCAAAGGTTTGCATTTGCAGGCCAATCGTACGAACGACGCGCGGGATATAAGCGGACAACCAGCCAGTGAGGCCATCCGTTGAGACATCGTCACGGCCGCGAAAAGTGATTGGTTCTGCTGTAACCATGTCTGGAGAACGAACAAGGGGTGTCAGTGCAGTTAAGACGCCGTCGTACGCGATTTCGTCAAACGTATGAATTTGCGAGAGGTGTCATCGTAGGCCTTCGTACTGCCAGATGGCACTTGCGTCGTATTGCGGAAGAAACGCAAAGTGATGCCACAACCGTCGGTCGCATTTGGAGACGGTGGTCCCAGGAATGATCTGTGCAACGTCGTAGGGCGACAGGAGCACGGAGACGGACGTCCCAGCACACCGATCGTCGTATCCGACGTCATGCCGTAGCGGACCCACAGGCCACAACGGGCGACATTTTGCGGAATGTACGGGGACGCTTGGATGCTCCGATATCGACGCGAACAGTTTCGCGCGGATTGGCTGTGTCTGGATTGTTGTCTAGCCGTCTGTTTCGAATGCTGCCCTTAACAGCGAGCCATTGTCGTCACCGCTTGGCGTGGTGTCGCTCCAGAGCTGTATGGGGTGCCGAGTAGGGTGCTATCAACGCAAACAGCCGCTCACCGCTGGTACGCATTACGGGCACATTGTCGGCACGCCGCTATGTTGACGAGGTGCTGCAGCCCGTGGCAGTATCGTATCTGCAGGGCCTTCCAAACGCCGTTTTTCATCAGAATAACGCCCAGCTGCATACCGCTCGTATATGTCTGAATGCTTTACACGGTGTGCGGATGCTTCCGTTGCGAGCACGATCCCCCGACCTCTCGCCCATCGAGCATCAGTGGGACACGATTAGACGTCGGTTGAATATTCTCTCTCCCCACAAAATGAAGATGAACTGTGGAGTCGGATCAACACCACATGGTCCACGATACCCCAGGACTCTATTCGGACTCGCATTGCCTTGATGCCACGTCCAACGTTCTATCGCCCAAAATGGGGGCCACACTCCTTATTGATCATCCTGTATATTCGGCCACTGGAGTCTAGTCTGTATGTGGTAATTAAATAATTTGTTCAGGACCTACTTTGCTATCTGTGTGTGCAGTTTGGTTTGCTTTCGAGCATTCCTTCATGGTGTGGTATTTTCTCTTGCAGGCAGTATATTTTGATTGGTTTCTGAAGGGGGTATTAGAAAACCTTTTGATTTTATTGCTTGTGTAGGAGTCTTCCTCAACTACCACCTAAGTCTGCTATTTTTTGATGCATTAGTTTTTATTTTATTTTGTTTTTAATTTGCAATCGTTATTTTGTATCTTACCTACATATAATAGACACAGAAAATCCTAGTCGAAGATAAAATAACAGCCGTTTAAGATTCACAAGAAAAGATTTTATTTTCAGGAAGATAGAGTGTTCATGTGTTTAATGGCACTGGAGAAGTCAAGATCGATGTGCGACACGTCCATGGATGGGAATAGCACGAACTCCGAGTTTCACGCTGTTTCTTTCATGGATGTCCTGTCAGGTTTGAAGAACAAGCAATTCATTCTCTAGTAAAGCTACTTGTGTGGATCATCTACTGAAATACTGCAGCATCAGAAAGATCTCTGGGATTTTGGATATGTCAATGTCTCCGTATGGGAACATAGATCTCATTTCATGAAAATAGACGACGATAAAAAAATCTCGAAAACACTTCAGGACTTTTATAGCATAACTATGTTTTCCAGCAAATTCTAGTTCCTAAAGTTTTATTTAGTTTTTGGAATTATAAATAGTTGACATCAAAATACTAGTAACTAATAATGAATGTGAAATATTTTTGGCGCTGTGAAATGATAAATTACAAACCTCGATTAATATGCAAAAGAACTCTTTCTTCAGCAATAGAAAAGGCAGATCGTAGAAATGTTTTTCGAAGGTGTTCACACGATGGTTTTTCAGCTTTCTGAAGTAAACCTCGTCGGAATGCACACTGTTGTCCAAAATTTAAGTCCGGAAGGCGATCGTGAGCAAATAATCGAAGCACTCAGGGAAATGGTACGATGTTCACAGGACATATGCAAATTTCACAGCTGGAAATTGTTTTTCGTACCCATTTGCATATCAATGTGCAAAATGCTGTCCAATATGTAAATTGAGTTACATATTTAAAGCCAACGGGGAACGGCAGTGGAATGTCTGGTTGACAGCGTGTGTAAGAAGCGTTCCGGTGGCTGCAGATACTTTCTTTAATTCGTACCATACACGTGCATCCGACGCTGTACAGTGCCGAGCGATAGAACGACTAAAAACAGGCCAGTATCAGACCAAGGTCACAAGGGACTTAAATATCAACCGCAAGAGGTTTTCCGGGTATGGAAGCAATTCAACAACACCGATGGTGTGTTTCGAAGCCCTTTTAAGGTCGTCCAAGGCGTACGCCATCTCGTAAAGAGTGTTACGTCGCTTTTACCGCACGGCGTCATAGGTCATATACAGCCCGGTAATTGCCTTAGGAGCTCTCCTCTGCCACTGGGACTATGATATCAAGACAAACGATATATAGAAGGCTTAATGCAGTTGGTCTTTACGCCAGGAGGCCCATGGTTTGTGTCGCTTTAACCGCATCACACAGGAGAGGTCTCTTGAACTGGCACAGATAACATAGTTCCTGGAATATAGACGTGTGGGCCGCTGTCCTTTTCACAGACGAGTCTGTATTCAGTTTGCAAACTGATTCTCGTTGGCATTTCATCTGGAGAGAACAGATAGCCCATAATAATCCTGCAAACGTCCGCAAACAATAAGGACTCCTTTGAAGGCGGTGGACTGCTCGTGTAAAGCGTCTTTATGTTTAACGGCCGTTCTTTTTTTTTTTTTTTTTTTTTTTTTTTTTTTTGGGGTTGGAGGTTTAACGACCACCGTGAGCAACTCAATGGGCTATAAGCAGTTGCCCGTCCCTAATTTAGGGTCACTGGTTCCAGGGAAGGGAGAGAGCCAGTGCCGTAAGACAAACACAACATCCATGCCTCACCGGGATTCAAACCCGGACCCCTTTCGGACGAATGATCAGATGCCATCGCTTAGACCACTGCGCCACCGGGGCGGCTTAACGGCCGTACACCACTCTACGTGTTCACAGGGGCAATATAAATGCTGAACGCTATAGGGAAGAGATCCCAGAGCTCTATGTCAGACTTATTCGGGGAGCTGTTCGTCCTCAGTCCTTTTTAATGAGTGATCACGCTAGCCCGCAAAGGGCTCAGCTGGTCGATGATTTCGTGCAGAGTGAGGATGTTCTACGAATGGACGGGCCAGCCAGATCTCCGTACCTGAATTGTACAGAACATGCCTGTGATGCTCTGGATCGGTACGTGGCAGCTCATTAGCCCCTCCCAGAACCCTTGCGGAGCTATGCACCACCCTCATCGAAGAATGGAATTCTTTATCTCCAGAGTTCATCAACACATTGTGATGAGTATGTATCGTTGTTGCGAGAGTTGCCTGTCCGTACGAGATGACCACATTCTTTATAAAGACAGTTTTAGGTTACATTTTCACATCTTACCTTGGTGATATTTGCGGATGAGACCCTTTAAACGCAAAATGTGGACATGTTTGTCTGTTGTTATAAAACGTTTATTACTTTTATGCTTGTTCCTCTTTACAGGACAAACGTCTCTACCTGCTATCACGTGTTTTTTTATCCCTGCGAATGCATTCCCAACTTCGGACACTAGTGTAACTTACGACATCACTGGCGGTGCAAAATGCACTGTGAGGATTAACCAAGCAATAAGATTACTTGTTATAGTAACGTTTTGTAACTATCATGCGAAGCACCCATGATATTTATTTGAAATTTACGTGCACCACGCTCTGAAGTACAAACGCTTTTTATAATTCCTGTCGAAGTTATTCTCTGATGAAGAAAACTAGCAGACCCGTGTTACAGACACGGTTCTGCTAGTTGTTTTTTTGAACTGACATGTAGAAGATGAGAAAGATTACTGACGCTGTTACTGTTTACTAACTTATTCTTCTGATAAAGCAAGATCAATATTTTGATGTGTGAACGACAGTGATTGGGAAATATCAAGTTTTCACACAATATAAAATTTTCTTGTTTCAAACACGAAATACAAGTGCATTAAATTAAATTTTAATCGGGCGCATGGCCCGGTTCCCGATTCGTAGATGAATTTCGTATGAAAGCCTTTACAGTTTGTATCATAAATGTTGGAGAGTTAGCTTTCGATAAGTTATTAACGTCAAGCGAAATTTTTATCGAAATTATTTAAATTCCGGAAGAAATTGTTACCTGGTGCGAGACCTGGTGAACGTGTTTAATATTTAATTTTCTTCCACACCAAATTCTTTTATTTTTATATTCGCAATCAATTTTTTTCTAATTTTTTTGTTAAATAAATCTCTCTTAAACATAACCAGAGTGGGCACTTGTGATGTAATGCTATACTCAGACTTCGAAATTTCTGGTAATAAACATCAGCTATGATGATTTCTAATCTCAAGCCAACCCTGTGACACAACGGTCTAAGCACTGACTTCTGACCATTCGTCTGAGATGACGAGGGTTCGTGAACCGGGAAAAGCGTGGATGGTGTGTTTGTCTTACGTCACTGGCTCTCCCCCTTCCTGGAACTAGTGGCCCCAAATTTGGGGCGAGTGCTTATGGTCCATAGTGTTACTCGCTGTGGTTGTTAAACCAAGAATTAAAAAAAGAAAGGTAAAATTATCCTTTCATTGCTCTCGAGATTTAGAGCAAAACCTTAATTCAATGGAATTTCTCTCTAGGCAGTAGTATGGCCGAAATCTCGGAACTGTGTCAATGCTATCTGTCCTTTTTGAAAGTTACGATAAAGCATCCATTTCTTGTTGTCTATAATTATTCGATCCATAAACGGGCTGTAAACCGATCGGAATGCACTTAAGTGAAGTTCTTTGGCTATGCCTGTAGTGGGATTATTCATGTGAAACACATTTTCCAAGATTACATACACTCTTTCGAGTCGTTCTAAGTGACGACGTGTGGTTGAACAGGCCTCATTCGTTGACGAGCCAATTTTTTTTATGCTGGTGTTGACATTCAGTAGGCTTTCAGAAGTTACTCTTCAATCAACAGCTTTGCCTCGGAGTGCATCATCGACTAGAGTGTCCTTGCGTGTCCTGAACTTCTGGATCCAATGACGAGATGAGAGCTTCTTTTTCACACACATTTTGAAAGTTTTTCATGATTACACCTGCCTTATTCTCTTTCATAAACTCAGAAGATACAATGCGGTAATTGCGTTCCCCAAAACTTTGTTGTTTGTTTTTAGAGTTAAATACAACCCAGTGCTTTAGTCTAGTCAGCATTCGTATGAGAACTGCCTATTGACTTCTACCCGAAATATATTCATTCAAACACTCAAGAAACTCCCGTTTGCACGTTGCAACACTGTCAGTATCAGAAAGAGTCATTATCTAAGAATTAACGTCATATGTCCATTTGTGTTCTTGGTGTGGATATATTTATCACTTTCGTGGAATAGCAACAGTTGTTCCTCTGGAAAATCCTTTTCACCTTCGTAAAAAGCTGAGATTTCTCTATTGCGCTGGAAGATACTTTTTTTGGGAAAATTTTGATTTTGCATAAACTTAAGATTTATCATTTGTGGAGTTCTGTAGTCACATTGGTGTTAGTGGTGCAAAATTCTTCACAAAATAGCTTGACATTGGCAAAGGACGAATCGTTCATCAAAAGCTTCGGACTCAATACTATACTATTGAATTTCTTTCACCTAAGGAAGCAGAGGTACCACTGTGCTTCTTTTACGAGTGCTAGCACGAACGAAGCTGAACAAAGCAGCCAGCTGTTGTCCCACAGGCAGCCTCCTGGTGCACCACAAAATCACACACACACACACTTTAAACTGAAACGTTGAGTTTTATTACCCGATAAATTTCTTCCTTGACGATTGCGATCACCAGATAACATCCAAGGTTAAAATAAGAAATACATTTCAATACTTCAATTTTTTTAAAGCATCAGTCATGGTTTAATGAAATATCAACTTGCGATTTATGGTCAGTTCAATATAAGAAAAAATGCATACTGCCTAATAACAGAAATAGATGGGACAAATTATGAATTGCAGCTGGCGTGTGTGAGTAAATAATAGGCTTTTGTTACAGTAATAAATGACGAAGTTCGCAATAAAACGTACAAAAAGAGAAAAGGCAGAAAAATTTGGATTTGCTTACTCGTATGGCAATATTATATTGTAGGAGACAAAACTGGACAAGAGCTGATGTTTTGGAGATTTAGTTTTAAGATGAAACCGTTCTCCAAAGGAAGAGAGAAAAAACCCAAACTATAAATCTAAGCAGTTTACCGGGAAGATGATGTTCTAGGCATTGTTTTCCAACTATTCATTTATGGTATGCTAACTCTTCGGTATCAAAGCAATTTTTCATAGTTTCATGCAATGTGAATAAATGAGATTTTTGTGTTTTTCAGTTATAATAATTATGGATATAAGAAATCAATTTTATGCAGAATTTTGAGGTACTCCACCATTATTGTTTACGAGAAGTAGTACCAGTTGCACCTTGAGTGATTCTGTGAGTCTAGTTTCAGCAAATTCGTATCCTGGAAAGAAGTTTGCTTGATATGAATATAAGCTAAACTATGTAGCTGGCTAATGTTCATAGAAAGCCTTGAAGATAACTTCCTTGAACATTAATTCGAATTTCTTGAATAATTAACTAATAACATCCAGGGAAAAAAATCGCAGCAAAGAGGCATTTAAAATGGCAACTCCTTTTATTTGTTCCATTTAGGGCGTCTAAAGGGGCATCTACATAATACATTGGCACAATGCACTCGCTGGTAGCAGCACAGATCTAATTTGTATGATATCAATACTTGCTCGTCGATCACATACATACTGTGTTAAACAGGGTTTGATCTCTTTCTCAATATCAACTTTTCATAACCTACTCACAATATCTCTACATCTCCATAAAACTCCTATCTCTATACCATACATTCAGTGTCGTACTTTGATGTTGCTATGACGCACTCTCACCGTTGCTTTATTGTAAAAGCTGTTCGGGGAAGTAATGTGCCGTTCAGTCGAAAATGTTTAACCAAGAAGAAACATAATTTACATAAGAAAACAGGAACGCAAAAGTAAGGTTAAATAGAGCTTGTGACGTATATTCTAGATTAACTTTCCTTTTTAGTTTCTTTCCTTATGTAAATCTTGAGTTTATTCTCAGTTATTCTTCACTCTTAACGTAATATCTTTTCTGTCAAACGAATACTGATGGCAACATAATTGAGGTTGAATGAACGTTACGTATGCCTGAGATAAGATAAGAACTAGAGATAAAAACGACGACTAACCTGTTGCTTGGCGAGCGTTGTAAGAGAGCGTTGCTTGAAAAGCGTTGTGTTAAGAGCTGTGTGGTGTGTGGAGAGTTTAAGGCAATATGCTATGCTATGTTACGATGTGTTGGCTACATCCTGAATAAAGCATCTTTTCTGTAAGTTTGACTTCTGTTGTTTACATGTTTCGTCTGGCCGTTAAGTTTAATTTAGGAACTATTTCATCTTATGGTTATGTTTTTTTAAATAACGTAGAAGTAAGACAAGACCTTTACGTCATAAGCTATACGTCATATACAATCCCTCCCTTAAGTTTTTTCAGATAAATATCAAGCCAATGTTGACCTGATAACGAGGCTTATAATCTTATCTTATTTTCATGATATCTTTAGCATTTTAATTACATCGTTATCATTTTCTAAACAAGCTGCTTTCAGGAAATTCTTTATAAAACATTTTTCATTCTTTAATCACTGAATTAATATCTTTATTTGTTCAATACATTTGGTACAAATCATTATGCCATGCCAATGTTCTCGGAATGTATTTTTAATATCAGCCTAAATATCATATTTGTCGCATTCATATCCTTCGATGAATTTCGTCCGTGCATTTCCTGAAATTCAGTTTAATTCCGAATTGACGATATCACTGCAGTTAATGAAACTTTAAAAAAACACTATGCGGCCCTTGCCGATTTCCTACTTGGCCTATGAATTCGCATCTTCCTCTTGGAGAATTCATGGGAAACTCCGAAAATTCATGAACTGGATCGAATATTAAAGCAATATTAACAGAAAAAGTTTTGAACATATAAGTGTATTAAGTAATGAACAACACACTATATAAAAATTTAGTTTTTTTTATTACGTAAGTTGAACATAGGCTGAGTCTTTCTGCATGTGTGTGTGTGTGTGTGTGTGTGTGTGTGTAATAAATTAAAGATTTTCCAGAAAGATAATATAAAATAAAAAAAAACCTTGTGGATAAACATAAGAAAAATCTCTAGCCAAAATAATACACAAGCTATGCTGTGCGTACGAAAAATATTTCTTTAAATCAGTCATTTTCCATTGGAATAAAAAGTGTTAGATCTATACTTTCTCTGTATGAGTCTCTGCTATGAAAGTTCCGCAGATGCTGATCTCTTCTGAAGAGGATAGCTGCGGTCCTTGAAGTGGAAGACACCCCTCAGTGATCTGGGAAAGTCTAGGGAGTGGGCGTCCTTCGGTCTGGGTGTGGCTTTATAGGTCGGAGACTGTCCGGTTAAGCACAGTGTTGATGCTTCATTTTACGAAACATTATAATTCACGTCGGTATAGGCTTACTCCGGCCCGGTGGGAGAGTCCATGGTCAGAATCCTGAAGGGTATATTGCAAGTTAACGATATCTAGAACGAGGAGAAGAATCCGTGGGCGACAAGGGTCGCTCAAACTTTTGTCAGCAGGCAAGAGACGAGACTGGCACAGCGGACTCCTACGGCGATTATCAGGAGTCGACGCAGTCGTAGAAGCAGGACGCTTTTGCGATCTGGCATGGCCAGTAAATAGCGTTGCAGCCGGAAGCGATGCAGACTTAGAAGACACTGATGAATTGTATGAAGACATTTCATACAGTGAAAAGGTAGGAGTACAACACATGTTGTTACTCTGGAACTTTAAGCACGAGTAGAAGTAGCATGGTGATTGTGTTCAGAAGTGTCAGATGCTGGAGAAAAAGAGCCTCTTCGTGCACGTATTGATGACTGTGTAGAAGCGTTCTGTGGAGGAAGATGCAACGAAGGAGATTATTCATGCTACCGGAAAAAAGCAGGACAAATAGGCAGATATATTGTCGGTATACTACGCGAACATTGTGAGGTAATAGCGCTGCTAACAAATTCTCAAGCAGTTGTAATATCTGTAGTAGGAAGAATAACTACATATTATACTTTCATTTGATGTGATACATCTGGTTCGTCAGGAATGTCTATTACAGGAGTGGGACTATTTGGTGAGTCACTATCAGAAGATTTGCGCTCTAGCTGCTCTAAGCTGGTTTGAATTCGAACTTTGAGATTTGGAAGTCCAACAATGTCGTATGCACTACGAGAGAAGTGTCTCTCGTAGTGCCTACGACATTGCTGGACATAGGCAGAGATTTCTGCCATCACATGTCTTTAATGATACATTCCCGTAAAGACGGGATGCTGTAAAAGGTCCTTCAATGCAAGGTGGATTTTTTTTTCATTAGAATGTGAACAACGGAGGATGGAAAGTGTTTCCAGCAGTGCAAGCTGCTTCTTTACGTCAGGAATTGTAATTTTGCCTGCTTGTGTTGTATGGGTTTTCGTGAGTTCTTGCTGTGGCTTATCGACGAATTCTTTCATTGTGTCGGGTTTTGGTTGTTGTCATCTTTCATCGATTGTACTAGTTAAATTTGAAATAGGGTTCGCATTTTAAGTTCTAAAAATTATTCAGGAAGCCTAAGCCACGCACTTCCATTCACTGAAGATCGTAATGCGTGGCAGAATAATTCGAGGTTTTCATCTGATCTCTCCTGATGGTCTTTTATAAAAGAAGCTAAACTTGTAGTCGAAATACGGTTAACTCTCCGTGGTATTAACTTGAGGATGATAGGGACTCACAAAGTTGTGCTTAACGATATACTTATCAGAAATAATGTTTGACGGCTCTCCGGACCTTGCAAAAGTTGTCTATTAATACGTTACATACAGTTCCAGCAGTAGTTGACTTGAGTGTGAATGCGTCAATCTACTGTGAGAAATTATCTATTACAACTAATACATGTCGAGCTTTATTTTCACTCGATAGCGGATGTGGTCCCTGTAAATCCACAGATAATACATCAAAGGCATAATTGCTAATATTAGAGATATGACGACTAGCCGTTCCATTATTAATACTGTAATTATAGCCTTGATAGGTATCACAAGAGCCTACATATGCGAGTATTATTTGATACATTCTAGTTCAGTAGGCAACGTCATGTAACTTCTCTCCTGTTTTACATAAGTCTAGATGGTGGGCGATATGTTTACCATGAAATTCAGATAAAAGTGCAATGCTGAGAGACTGAGGAATTGCAGGTCTATATTCGGCGAGAGATGTCGAACCTTTAGTGTATATCAAGAGACCATCTATTATTTCAAAATTAGATGACCGTCCAGCTAAATAGGGCTCTTTATTATTTTCTGGAGCTCAATTTAATAAATAATTGTACATAGACAAAGTCATCGCTCTTTCCACGTTTTCTTTAATTAACACACAGCAACCGAAAAATTGTATTTCGACACCGCTGGGATCGAACCCCAGACCTCTGGACAACTAGCCGAATGCGTTCGGTTTACGCTACGGTGCCAACATTCAACGGCGCTAAGTGTGTTTCTCTGTTACCATATGACTTCACAAATCCGTAGGGATAAAAGTGCAATGGAGATAAACACACATAGCGCCGTGGATTGTTGGCATGTTAGCGTAAAGTGAACGCACTCGGCTAGTTATCGAGATATCTGGGGTTCGATCCCAGCGGTGTCGAAATACAATTTTTCGTTTGCTGTGTGTTAATCAAAGAAAAACGTGGAAAGCGCGATGACTTTGTCTATTTACATTGCCCTACGTATTTGGAAGATTTTTACCTAAATAACTGTACATATCCCAAAAATCAGCGGCTCATCATTAACCTTTTCGTCAAAAATTGAGCATGGCCACAGTGAGAAAGCATCAGTTAGTTAATAACATTGAACATTACTTTGAAAATCAATGTTAATATTATATTGCAATTTCAAAGCCCAACGAAGAAGTCGGTTGAACCAGTTTTTGGAGTGCCCAAATGTTTTACAGAACGATCTGCAACGACAGTTGCTTTTATTTGATTTAAATAACATTAAAATTTTTATTAAGAAAACAAAATTGTTAGACACTCTTGTTCTGTTGCTGAAATTTTACCTCCAAAGTTAGATAGGGCTCCAGAAGCATATACTGTACCATGGGATGACTATTCTGAGTTAATACCACTCCAAAACCAGCAATCGAGGTCTCTGTATATATTACAAAACGTTGCATATGGTCTGGAAATAGCCGCGAATGGCTGAGTGGTTAGCAATTCAGACTACCAATGCAAGTTCCTCAGGTTCGATCCTGGGCTGATCTTGCGGAGGTGGTGAGATTTGCTAACAATCATTGAATATTCGCCGTGCATCGGACGAGCACGTCAAGAGACGGCCCCCAGGCTGGACCAACTGGTTAACTGGGTATCCGTTCCTATGCCTCCACCCCTGAAATTCTCTCACCCCTCTATGTGCAGCAGCGTACTTGTACGGTGGCGCCATCTACTGTACTCTAATCGCACTACAAACTGTTCTCTCAAAGTTGCTAGACTTCCTCTCATTTCTTCCGTTTCTGTGTCCTGCCCAAAAGGCGAACTCGCTGTAGGTGGCTGGGACCTAAAATCTACCCATTGTGGACGGAAGTCCTACAAGAAAATAACGTAATACTACTACTAAATGGACTGGAAATGCCGACATTACAGGTGAAATACTGTAAGTTATTTTTTCAGTTCATAGAATGAGTCGTCCGCTGCTGTTGTCCAAAAACGTTTAGTACATATTTTTAAGAACATTCAAGGGTTCGCATAATGTTGCATAATTCGTCACAGATTGTTGGTACTATCATGTCATGCCCAGAAATCTTGAGAGTTCCTTCGTCGTTTTAAGTCGAGGAGGAAATTCAGCGATTGCCTAGCCTTATTATCGTCTGTTACTAGCCCTTGTGTTGAAATATTTTGTCCCAAGTATTCGAGCTCTTCCTTGCCAAATTGTTATTTGCTAGGTCTTGGGGTTAAACCTGCATTATGGAACCGGTCAAAAACTTGATCCGAGAGCTGTAGATGCTCTCCAAATGTTTTGGAAGTGACAATGTAGCAAGGTAACCATGGACATGTGTACCTAAGCCTGGTAGCAGCACTCTATCCATAAGCTCCTGAAAAGTAGCTGGCGCAGCAGCAAGTCCACGCGTAAAAAAGAATATGTTCTAGAAGGCGTTACGAATCCGGTTTTGTCAGCAGAATCTGGATGCATGACGGTTTGCCAGCATCTGTTTGCCAAATCTATGCTGGAAATCCATTTGGTGGATGAGAGATCATCTAAAATATAATTGATTACAGGTGAAGTGTAATCACTTGGCTTCGTGACTTTAAGTTTTCTGTAGTCTAACACGAACCGCTGACTTTTGTCACGAGGCAAGCCGGTGCTGACCAAACACTTGGGTGGATTCATTAATGATTCCTTGTTTTGTAGCATATCTTCAATATGTCGACGTACATCTTTTTTCTTTTTTTTTTATGTTGGGCACAAGGATACAGTTTTGAAGGTGCAGCTCTCTGGGTATCATTGCAGTGATAGATTACCTGGGTTTATCCTGATTTATTGGAAAATAACCCACGACGCTTCATCAATAAGTGAGAAAATTGACTCTTCTGGCAATTTTATATTCTCTCACTGAAACGAGAGGTCGACCTCTTCTACCGGACTAGCTTCACAGTTCCGGCATAATTATTAGACCTTCCTCAAAATTAAATATGAGAGAAAACATCTTAATATAAATCCTAGTCCCAACAAGCATTTCACAGACAATTCACGAAATGGAAAGAATTTGTGTGAACGCAACTTCACCCAACTTGGCGGGTAATGTAATGGATCATGACACTGCAAAAATCTACTTGTTAGCCCTTCGCAAATTCTGGAAAGATGACTCAATGGGTATATTAGGAGAGCACTCGAGCACTCAGATGGCACCTCTTAAAGTTGAAATGTCCGAACTAGAATCAAATTTAGTGGGTATTTACAAAAATAGTTCCCAAGGTGAGAAGAACATTCTGATATTTAGGTGCTTTCACTGTGGTACGTAGTCTTTTTAGGTCCATATTGGCTTATTGTGATATGTAAAGCCATTTAGGTCGGCAAAGGTTTGTGGGATGCTCACGGTCGGCCGTTGTTACTACCTTCAAAAAGTTAGCTGAGGTGGGAAAAACCACTAACCGCCACCAAGGTGTGGGGCGACCGCGGCTCATCGATACTGGAGATGAGCGAAGACTATGCTCTATGAAACAGAAGAGATACTGTGGCGCAAATAGCCGGTAATTTTAGTACTGGTGAAGAAAGTAATGTATCACAACACACAGTACATCGAACCCTGCTAAAAATGGGTTTGCGCAGCCGTAGGTAGCGCCGAGTGCCCATGTCAACCTCGGTCTACCATCGAAAGCGCCTACAATGGGCACGCGAGCCTCAAAAGTGGACATTGAATGATTGGAAGAAGGTCCTCTGGTCCGATAAATCTCGTTTCTTGTTGCACTGTGTGGACGGCCGGGTATATGTGCCGTTTACCTTGGGAAGAGTTGGCACCAGGATGCACCTTGGGAAGAAAACAAGCCGGTGAGGGAAGTGTAATGCTTTGGGCAATGTTTTGCTGGGAAAACTCTTTTATGTGCAGGAAACTGATATCTACCACCTATCAAAACATCATTGTAGACTATGTACATCCTTTCATGGCAGCGATAGTTCCCTCTAGTAGGGCCTTCTTTCAGAGAGATAATGCAGCATGCCACACTGCCCGGATTGTTCGAGAATGATTTGCAAAACATAAGAAAAATTTCCAGGTATTGCCCAGGTCTCCAAATTCTCCAGTCATCAATCCAATCGAGCATCAGTGATTTGTGTAGGAACAACATATCCGATCTTCGGCGGCTCAACCACGTAACTTGCAAGAGTTAAACGATCTGCTGATAACGTGTTGGCACCTTTGGAAATCTTGTATCGTACATTTATAGCAAGGTAAGAGCTGTTTTGGCCGCAAGTGGTGGACCAACATATTAGGCAGGTGGTCATAATGATTTGGCTTTTTGGTGTATGTATTAAACAGGCTTTAATATCTTTTTGAACAGCAAAACTTCACAATCTACTCGCAGTCTTTCTATATCTACACAAAACTATATTCTCTATAAATTCAACTTCGTCCTTTTATGTTGCTCCGACTCACTGTCAGACTTGTCAAAATGTAAAAGCTGTTTGGGGATGTAATGTGTCGTTGAGTTAGAAAATGTTTAACCAAGAATTAACTAAATGGTACATAAGAAAACAGAAACTGAAAAGGAATATTAAAGATATACATCACGCAGTATTAAACGCTTTACAGTACAAAGGCGTATATTTATAAAGCTGATGTCCAGTGCCATCTATTTTCTAGGCTAATCCATTAAAATGGTAAGCCCCATAAGGATAAATTACATACCTATCAGTGTAATTTAACTACTACTACTAATAATTCAAAGCATCCTGGTTCAGAATGGCCCGGCGATCAAGTCTTGTGAGTTATTAGGTTTCTATACGAATATTTGCCAAGACTTGGCTGTGTTAATTTCTACGGCACTTTCTTTCTTCTCTAGACTCTGCGGAACTAAATCAAGGATGGCGAAGTCGTGTTCATGGTGGCTATTAACTTAAAAGGAAATGATATCCAATAGCTTTCAAGCTGCTACAAAAGAGAAAAAATGCCGGAAATAAGCATCATGTTGAAAAACTGAGATTTCATATTTAGAAGTTATCTGTATGTGCTCCATTCATGTTCAGATATTAACATATGCCTTTTCTGATAACACAACACTTTTCAAAAGTTTTCCAGAGTATAAACATTTTCAGATTTGACTTCATTTTATCCAAATAATTTTGAAATGTGCAAATGTTTAAGACTGGTATATTGAAACATTTTTTCTTTTTCAAAAACAGCAATATTTCGTAGCGTACTGCTTTTGCTTAAACAAGTGCGTTCCAAATTGCCAATTTAAATCTTAGTTGTTGCAACGTTGAAATTTGTACTAATGAAAGGAGTAATAATGATATACTATGATTTTAAATTTTATTCAGCACATACATTAACGCATTTTAAATTTTCTGTATTATATGCTAACATAACAGCAATGTTGTGATGCTCAATGTAAATTACTCGGAACAAATTGCATGCATATTGTAGTGTACATACATTATAAATCATACAGATTGCCCGATCAGGAAGACAGCTGTAACTTTTTCCATTGCAAACAACCGATCCTACACTTTTACTGTAAAACACACCATTAATTTTCTAAGAATTGTATGACAGTGTGCTGTCAAAAGATGGATTGACGAACGTCGTGTTGACAGTACGTAGAACACTTCATAACCTCGTCCCAAGCTAACCTACGCTGGTCAAGTGTTCGTACCTCGAGCTATTTTTCTGAAAGACATAATGCATATGACTATTTAACGTTACAAAATTAAGAGACTTGTATTTAGGTCTCGAGCATTTTGAGTTTTGATTCCCCTTACTTAGAGGTTCAAAAGTTGTGACATATGAAATTCGCCTCAAAAGCACTGTCATTTTCCACGGAATCAAGGAGTGAAAAATGTAGCATGTTTTCTAAATTCCATTACGTACGCTACATATCATTATCAGTGACCTTTTCCCTCCAACAGGGTTTACATACGGAAAATATATATATATAGCACTGCATGACCAATAATAGTAAACTTACTAAATCTCAGTATACATTTGCGTAGAAAAAATATCTGCGTGAAATTGGAAAATGCAGGACTTAGAATCTGAAGCAATCTGAAAGTAAATTTAGCGGAAGCAAAGGGAATCTGCTATATGAACAGGAAGATTAGCCACTCTTTTGTTACGATTAGAATTTCAGGTATTATACTGAAGTTCCACAAATACAAACTAAACAGAAACAGCTGTAACTTTTTCCATTGCAAACAACCGCATCGTCATCCAGAAGAAAAATAATTTTCTTCTACATTTAGTAAAATTACCGTGTCTGTCGGTCAGTCGGCTACAGAAGAAACTACTGAGCATAGAGACTTGAAATTTGGTATGAACGTAGAGGTTAAAGGAGTATAATGCACCTCGGCGTCTTTTTTTTATTCCAATTTGCTAATTTTTAGTTAATTTATTAGTTTTTTAAGCATTTAACCATTGTTGAATTTGATTGGGTGATATGCTGTTCCCATAAATCGACGCAACAGTAGTTAATTTCATTGTTACGATATAATTTATTTTATTAAACTATCGCCGATAGTTAATAAAAAATATTGTTACTAAAAATCGTTAAGAATATGTTACGATTATGATTTACATAAACCTAACATTATATCATTGCAATCTTACGTAAATTATAAGAACCTAATGCTAAACGTGGTAGAAGCCATTACAAAAATGTGTTTTCTGTTAGCGCAGCACCTTATGTGTGCCAAGCTTTCAGACGTTTATCGATGGATTTACCGAGGTAGACTAATACTACACATCTACGTGGGAGAATAGAAGCAACAATATTAATAGGATACGCCGAAATATCTTGAGATGCACTTCTGAATTCTGCCGTGTGTCGTTTCGTTGCAGTTACAGGTGGGTTTGTTAACTTTTGAGACAGAGGCTCTCCGTGTGTTACCACGCATTATAAGAAATTCCAAGCTATTTCTGCTGGAAGATTTTGTCTGGGCTTCTTCAATCATTGTTTCAAATTCGACGTAACGCGCGCGATTTAAAATTTGAATTTGTTGTTAACTGTGTTAGACTTCCAAATTGTCACGTGCATCCTTTCACCGCAGTTGCTGGTGGATTGGCTTACGTTTCACGCCGTGGCTCTCTATGTGTTACTATGCGATATGAATTCGTTCCACTATTTAAAAAACAGCAGTTCTGCAATTTTAGAGAGGAAAGATATTTTAATGAAATATAAATTGAATACATGAAATGAAATGAGAGGAAAATGTGAATATTCTCGCGTTTCATTTTTTCAGAGTTTAATATTGCTCTTCCTGTGTCCACACATTCTCCAACATCATAAGGTTTTATTTATTTTATCGTGATGAAATCTGGTTACCCGAAAAACGACTGACTATCAAGAAACTCTTGTCAAATGTCATCGGAGCTACTATCATGACTGGCCATGCTGCAGAAGACCATGATTTTATTCCACGCATTCCAATTGGCCAATCTAACCTTCCATTTTAGTTTAAACACCCAGAGTTTCCTGTTGTTCCCAATTATGCCATGAGCATCAACAAGACACAGGTTCAATCGTTAACAGTTGTTGGGTTCAACCAGCAAAATTCATACTTTTCTCGTGGCCATCGCTATGTTGGCTGCTCTCCAGGTAGCACAGCCTTGGATTTTTAAAGTAGGCCCAGCACTGAGCCACCGTCTTTTAGGAATAGAAGACCGTGGCTCAGCGTTGGGCCTACATGAAATAGCAAGGCTGTGCTACCTGGGTCCCGAGTTGGTAAAATTACAATCCTTTTCATCTGGGTTACAAATAAAAGAACACTCAACGTTGTTGCCCCAGAGACTCTTCAAGGATAAACGTACTTGTGCTTTGAATTAACTGCACATTACGCTGATCACAACACGATAGAGAAATGTAGCTGTTTCAGATATTCAAATTTCCTATTTTAGCAATTAATAAAGACTGCTGGTTTCAGCCAATTGTGGCAGTACAAGTATAGAGTTGGCACCTTCCCCCCCCCCCTTTTTCTTTTCGTTATTGGAACACATTTCAGTCAAATGTTTCCGTGAAATGCATCCTATTCATAAATTCAGGAAAGCTCGGAAACGCAGGCCCTGAAGCTGATTCATGTTGTTTTTTTGTTAAACCCGGGCAATGCTGAGTAACCAAGTAACGAAATAAAAGTATATCATGAGCCATGGCAACATGAATCCTACAGACCGATGAAAAACGTAGTAATCAGCTCTCATGGTAGGATAAAATGGTGAGCTACTGAACATTCTGTCCAAACGGTAGCGCCAAAAAATGGATACCAATGTTTACTTAATCTCCAGAAAGAAAGAAAAATTTAAGCAATAGATTAAAAAAATCATTGAAAGCAACAAGTTCGGAGTTCCTGATGTCTTATACAAACAATCGCATCAATAAATTAGTTGCCGAGCACTTTCAGCTCCTGAAACTAGGCAGACTTAAAACGTTCATATTGAGCTCTACTCACTGTATGGTGACTGGCCTTATTATCTCTCCCGCTAAATCTCTCAAGTGACTGTATCAGTGCAACGCTTCTATCTCTCTCTCTCTCTCTCTCTCTCTCTCTAGCTATTTACCTCCTCTTAATCTCATTTATTTTTTCTTTCTCATCTCATTCCCCTGCTCTCTTTATCTTACTTATTTTTTGACTTCAGTCTTAACTTTCATCTTTCGTGCCTACGATTTTTTCCTACACGAATTACGTTTGTCGCTTTTGTCTCATCCTATCATGACCTTCGGAAATGAACCACGAATCGGTTCTTTTTTAGAAATGTGGATTCTGTGATATTAGAAAGATAATGTTTGAACTTCAGTTTCACCGTAAAATCTTACATTATATATATCTCAAGTCATATTACGTAGCATTCTTAATGCATTCATTATTTCAATTTTTGACATTTTGTCGATTTCTTTAACATTGGAAGGCTAGATGGAATTGCCAAACCTAATGTAATAATATTATCGCTGGGAACGATATATAACAGGAATTGAAAAGAAAGTCAAGATTCGCGTCTCATCTGGGGTTCTTACTTAGCCTCCGGAGTCTAGAAGCTGGGATCTTAGCCACTTGGCCACCGCAGGGGCTTCTGCAGTGCAATTTCTATGGCAATCAACGCTAAAACATCATAACGAACTGTGGGACACAGAAAGTCATAAATAAAAAATTGCAAATCTTTCTTACTTTGCAAAAGACATTTTTTTGAAACGCTTAAATTGGAGGAATGATTTATCTCCAATGGATAGTATGACTGAAAATGAGTAATGAGATGACTGCAATTTTTACAGCATAACGTGAAGGACTGCAGGAGGAAAAGTTTAGCTAAGTCACTAATTGTTTAGCTCAAGAAACTCATGCCGTTGTGCGTCAACGTTTCTCTGATTCCGATTTGAAAATCGAAGAAATTGTGATGTTATGAAGCGCGTGATAGAGGTTTAAGAAATGTTCCCACGATACCGGCAACTAAGTGTTAACAAAGGCACAGGTAGTTTTCAGCTTCTTTCGCTTTTATTTTATTTATGTGGAATGGATCCTGTTTTGTTTACTTACAGAATATTTCGATTTGTCAAAAAGTTTTTCACGATTCGTGTTTTTGGAGAATCTGAATAATTCATGCAGGGAACTGAATTTCAGTTCGTTGTTTTGATGCTAATCATTATTTTTGCTGCATGTAATGTTACATTCAAATCAGGGAAAACGTGGAAAAGAAGTCAAGAACCCGATTAAAAGGAAGATTCGCTATGATGTTACATTTGATTCAAGCCAAAGAACACTAGGAGAAACAAACAAGTCATGCATTCGCTGGAGTAAGACATCCCATTATCTTGATCTCTTCCGCCTTCGCATTTCTTCTAACCTTACTCTGCCGATTCCCTTCTTTTCCTCCCATCTCTCCTTCCCTCCCGTCTCCTTTTCTCCCCTATTTGGAATCTTGTTTCATCTGTGCCCTCCGATTTCCCAATTCTGTGTCTCGGAAAATGACGCGTCGGCCAATCACAAACACGCATTCTGAGTACCTCGGTACCCTTCACTCGCATTCTTTCACCGTCTGCCTAACACGATCTCTTTCGCCCTTAACAGAGTTCAGCCAGCATATGCAGAAAGTCCACGGCCTTGATTATAGAACGAAGAGCACTACTTGTGCCACTACCAGATATCAGGAATTCAAAATAGAAAGGTAGGAATAGAAAAAAGCGTTAAATGGGGAGAGCTATGAGAAAATTGAAAAACAGCATAAATTAAAACAGACGAAAGTGGTCTGAAAGCGCCCATAAAAGAGAGTAAACGATAGTGTGGTTTAAAATTTAACTTTGCAAAGTCGCTAAATCACCGGCATGGTGCGCTTAGCGAACGCGCAATGTGCAGTGAGGAAGGCAAACGCTTCTGAGGGGCATTCGAACTCCGACCTACCCGTCATCCAGCATGTGGCTTTCCGCAGACTCCTGGGTTTGGGGAGGTGAATGCTTGGATCACTCCATATGAAACAAGTTAGTAAAATCATGCAATGCATTGATTATGATACGCTTTCCAACATATTAGATATCATTACTCAAGTTATTAGGAAAATGGCTGTGGAATAAATCTCACTCCTGTGCCCTGACCTTTGATCCCATTTCGATGATATTCAACAGAGCTGGTTCTGTATACCTCCGAAATAACATGATAAAGTTGCGTCGCAATCGAAGCAATTTTACGTAAGTTATGATGCATAAGGGCTATGTAATAGATACAGCTTCTGTGTCCTAACCTTTGACCCCATTTCGCCCATTTTCAATAGGATTCGTCTTCAGGCAGGTCCCTGCAACATACTAACATTTCATCCAAATCGAAACATTTTTACGTAAGTTATGACGCATAATGGTGATGGAAGTGAATCCGCTCCTATGTCATGACCTTTGACCCCATTTCGCCAATTTTCAATAGGGTTTGTCCCCAGGAGGTCCCCTACCACATACTAAAATTTAATCGAAATCGAACCTTTTGTACGTCAGTTATGACTCATAAGAGCAGTGGAATTAATCCCGCTCCTATGTCCTGGCCTTTGACTCCATTTCGTTCACTTTCAATAGGGTTCCTTCCCAGGTGGTCCCCTACCACATACTCAAATTTCATCGAAATCGAACGATTTTTACGCGAGTTATCGTGCGGACGAACATATGCACACAGCGCGTGACGTAATGAGGCAGATCGGAATTGCGACCATCTGCTCGAAAGAGTGTGGCGTCATAAAACTTTAATAGGATCCACACACAACGCGTGACGTAATGAGACAGATGGCGTGACCGCGCGCTAACATCTAATGGGACGACGCCATGACACTACACTAAAAACGTGGTAATTCGGGGTGCTTATTTAACCCACTAAACAAATTGTCCTAAAGTCGAGATCAAGCTAAATCGATTTCTAATACCAGAAAACGGTAGGTTAACGACTTTCATCAAAATCCTTAGAGCCGATTTCAAAATAAAATTTAGATACATACAAGAATTGCTCCTTTAAGGTGAACGTCAAGTAATTTTGCTTCCTGTACTTCGAATGGAAAAATTTCTGTACACATTTTCTTCCCAATCGATTAAAATATCTTCATTTTATAACTTGGAATACTTATTATTTTCTAAAACATAACCATAATTATGCAATCCAAGATTTGTTTGTCTACTGACGTCATGAAAATACAGGTCGCGCCATCTTTTTTCTGGACAATTAATGCGTTCACAAGGATGAAAATTTGAACATCGATTAAAATAGCTTCATTTTATAACTTGGAATACCTAATATTTTCTAAAACATAACCATAACTATGCAATCAAACATTTGTTTGTCTACTGAAGTCATCAATGTACAGGTCGCGCTATCCTTTTTCTGGTTTCAACACCTTCCAAAGGAAAAGTTATTGATTTTTAATATAATTATGGTTATGTTTCAGAAAATATTAAGCATTCCAAGTTATAATATGAAGTTATTTAATCGATGTTCAAATTTTCATCCTTGGGAACACATTAATTGTGAAGGAAATGTGTACAAAAGTTCTTCCATTGGAAGTATAGAACGCAAAATTACTTGACGTCCACCTTAATATGTAGATGGCAAATTTAACAGTAAAGAGAAAAAAATAAACAATTGACATATATTGTTCTGTCTTATAAATTGTATTAGTTAGCCTGGCGCATTAGAACTTGCTCTGGGAGGACATGAAAGATCGGACTCGGTGTCCAAGTCCAAAAAAAGTATATATTTTTAATATAATAAGCATCAAATCAAAGCCAAAGACACACAAGAACCACCAACAATCAACAGAAAAACAAAGAAGCCGACAAACCCCTGCACACACCAAGCCACCGCCAGAACTCCAACATCGATCAACAACAAATGAGACACAAGAACCGGAGCAAAATGGAGACAACATGCGAAACATTCAAACCGAACAAGGCAAACATGCAAAACATATAGATCAAAATAAATTAACACGGAGAATAAAACCAACTGCAGGCATCAGGATAGCACCAGTCGGTGAAGATGGCTTTTCATGTCCGAAACAAATGCTGGCGTAACCAAAGCATGTGGGAGTGCCACCTAAGCCATCAAGACAAGAAGTATGGAAACGAACAAATATATTTGTAAAATGAATCAAAAAAGTCACGGCTAACCAATATAGATAGAAGCAAAAACCGGCGATTACAGTTAGTATAGAAATCTATCGATTATTGTGCATAAAATATAAGAAATGGTTAAAAGAACATGAATTTGGAAATTTATTAAGTCTTGAATTGCGGAATAACTGTTGAAAATGACATAAAACAAAATTCACAGGGTAACCCTTAATAAGCAATGTAACATAAAACCATTTTAAAGTTTAAAAAACGGTAGACGGGCTATTGGAAACGTCAACAAATCGCAGAAACTGGGAGGTAATTAGGTTTCTGCGCACTGCTCTGGAAATGTTTGAACTCCAGTCGATAAGAAAATTTATGGGGTAATCAAAAGCTTTTCTGTTATCGTAAATATCAGTCTTTTTACAGTGCTTTGACAACGGAATTCCAATATCCAGGAAATTGGCATTGGAAGAGTCTTGATTTGTCCTTTTTAGGGAAAGTTCTTTGGGATAATTGATGTGGCGTTTGTTCTTTGGGATAAATTGATGTGGCGTTTACAAACGTCACATCAATTATCCCAAAGAACTTTCCCTAAAAAGGACAAATCAAGAAACTTCCAATGCCAATTTCCTGGATATTGGAATTCCGTTGACAAAGCACTGTAAAAAGACTGATATTTACGATAACAGAAAAGTTTTTGATTTTCCCATAAATTTTCTTATCGACTGGAGTTCAAACATTTCCAGAGCAGTGCACAGAAACCTAATTGCCTCCCAGTTTCTGCGATTTGTTGACGTTTCCAATAGCGCATCTACTTTTTTTCCAATCTTTAAAATGGTTTTATGTTACATTGCTCATTAAGGGTTATCCCGTGAATTTTGTTTTATGTCATTTTCAACAGTTATTTCACAATTCAAGACTTAGTAAATTTCCAAATTCATGTTCTTTTAACCATTTCTTATACACTGAGTGGCCACTTTATTATGACCACCTGATAGTTTTAAGCAAATGAGCTATGGCTGCACGCTGTTGCCGCCATAGGGTGAGGCTATTATAAAAAGGGAAAGCTTAGTGCTTGCGACAGTAGTAGAAGTGATTTTGGGGTGACGAGATGGGTGAAAAATGCGATTTGACGGACTTTCAACGTGGAATGATTGTAGGAGTTCGGAGCTATGGAGCGGGTATCAACGAAACCATCGCATTCGTGAAATGTTTCAGAGCAGCTGTTGGTAAAGTGTTTAAAGACTGGAATGTCAGCCAAAAAACTGGGTCTCTACGTGCAACGTGTGGTCGTCATCGACTAGTGACTGCTCGGGCGGAACGGAGAGCGTCCAGAGTGGTAACAGACAACAGAAGGGCAACAGTGCAGAAATTACAGACCATCTTAATCAAGGATCCCCTCAAATGATCTCTTCACGCACTGTTCGCAGTACACTGCATCGGATGGGATATGGCAGCCGAAGACCTGTTCTAACACCTTTGCTGTCTGCAGTTAACAAGAGAAAACGTCTCCAGTTCGCACAGGTGCACAAGGATTGGACAGTCGATAATTGGAAACAAATTATGTGGTCCGATGAATCACGTTTTCAGTTGCACCATGCCGATGGCCGAGTGAGAATTTGTCGGAAACAGCACGAAAGTATGGACCCCAAATGCATTGCTACAACTCTTCAAGCTGGTGGAGGCAACGTTATGGTTTGGGGAATGTATTCTTGGCATACTTTAGGCCCTTTAATTTGTGTTGATCAACATCTGACTGGCATATCAAATCCAAACATCGTTGCGGGCAAAGTGCATCCTGTCATGTGGATAGTTTATCCCAACGGCGATAGCTACTTTCAACAAGATAATGCGTCCTGCCATAGTGCCCGTACAGTACAGGTTTGGTTTCAGGAACATGCCGGTGAGTTTACTTTGCTTAGGTGGCCCCCACAATCTCCAGATCTCAACCCCATTAAGAATTTGTGGGATAAAGTTGAACGAGCCATCAGACAGCTGGATCCACAACCCTGCAATCTCACACTCCTGGAAAGTGCTATTCATCAAGCATGGTCTCAGATTCCCCAAACCACCTGTCAACATCTCGTGGAGTCCATGCCATGAAGAATCGACGCAGTATTAAAGGCAAAAGGTGGCCAACGAAGTACTGAATGAATGGTCATAATAAAGTTGCCACTCAGCGTATTTTATGCACAATAATCGGTAGATATCTATACTAACTCTAATCGCCGGTTTTTGCTTCTATCTATATCGGTTAACCGTGACTTTTTTCATTCGTTTTACAAATATATTTGTTCGTTTCCATACTACCTGACTTGAAGGCTTAGGTAGCACTCCCACATGCTTTGGTTATGCCAGCACTTATTTGTGACATGAAAAGCCATCTTCACCAACTGGTGTTATCCTGATGACTGCAGTTGGTTTTGTTCTCCGTATTACTTTATTTTGATCTATGTGTTTTGCATATTTGCCTTGTTCGGTTTGAATGTTTCGCATGTCTCCCTTTTGCTCCGGTTCTTGTGTCACATTTGTTGTTGATCGATGTTGGGGTTCTGGCGGTGGCTTGGTGTGTGCAGGGGTTTGTCGGCTTTTTTCTTTTTCTGTTGATAGTTGGTGGTTCTTGTCTGTCTTTGGCTTTGAATTTATGCTTATTATATCAAAAATATATTTGCCTTACTTTGGTTTTGGCAGCATCGCGCCGTCCAATTAGAAGTGTCTTATTTTTCATATTTCATACTTGGTATTTTAAGGCTTTGTTGTTTTTTATTCTCTGTTGGTTTTCTCTGTACATTCTCGTATTTATTCATTTTTGTTGTTTGTGGAGTTGTTTGCTCTGTTGTGGTTCTTTTGAATAAAATTTGCAATTTCATAATATATATATACATGCGCTGCTGGCCACTCAGAATGCAACACCAAGAAGGACACGAGATAGCAAAGCCAGATTTACTGGACACATAACAACAGATACAAAGATGAAACGATTGAGCTTACAGGCCCGTGCGACTTGTGGAACACGCAGACATCAATAGTTCGTGTGGCCCCCATGTCTGGCAATAACGGCCGCTATACGCCGCAGCATCGAACGAAAGAGGCTTTATATGTGAGCTTGGGGTACGTCGGTCCAGGCTGCTTCCACAAGTTGCCGCAGTTCATCAGGCGTAGCCACGGGTGGTGCTTGCCAGGCCACTCGGTTGCGGATCAGTGACCAGATGTGTTCGATGGGCGACATCTCGGGAGAACAGGCGGGCCACGGCAGCAGTGACACCTGTTGGCCCGTGAAGAATTATTGCACGATGCGTACTACGTGCGGGTGCGCATTGTCCTGTTGAAACGTGGCCGCTGGAAAGTCCTGCAGATAAGGGAATCCTACAGGCTCCAAAACGTCGGAGATGTAGCAGTGGCTGTTAAGTGTACCGGCGATGCGTACCAGAGGGGTGCGGGTGTCATATTCAATTGCGCCACAAACAATAACGCCAGGCGAAGGACTGGTATGGCGATGCATGATGCAGGTGTGATACAGTTTCTCGCCGCGGTGCCGCCACACACGGATCCGACCATCGTGGAGTTGCAGGAAGAAGCGGGTTCGTCGAAAAAGACAATGCCGTTCCATTCCGTAGTTCAGGTGCGGCGTTCAACGGCCCACTGCCGCCGCAATCACCGGTGGTGTAATGTCAATGGCAATCGGAGCAATGAGCGCCATGCGACAAGTCCTCGTTCCTGCAGACGACGTCGAACGGTACGTGCTGACACAGGTTGTTGCGCAACACACCCTAATTCCTGCCCTAACGTTTGTAATGTGGCGGGGCGAGCCGTCAATGCCCGCCGCACAACATGCCGGTCCTCTCGTTCGGTGGTGTGACGCGGCTGCGGCAATCGCTCACGTCGGTCCGTTTGTCCCTCCTGCACCCACCGAACCCATACTCGCCTCACTGTGGCTGGATGTCGTCCCACACGGGTGCCGATGTCTCGGTACGATAAACCGCTGTGGCGATAAGCCACTATTCGTCCTTTGTGGAACTCCTAAACGTGCTGCAATGACTGCCGTATTCTGCGACAAGCCATCAGGAAGCTTCCCACGCACAGGTCCGGCAGGACAACATATTTTCACTGCTTACACCCCGCCTTCTGTGCACCCTTCTTACAGTGCTTTTCGGTGGCGTGCCGGGCACACAAGATTTGCATATGCCCTGCAAAGCTAATCGTATGCATGTCCTTTCGCGGGCGACGCATGCTGCGAATTTCAGACCAATCGGATGCTTTCTTCTTGGTGTTGCATTTTGGGTGGCCAGCAGTATATATATGTATACACTATCTGGGATGTGAGGTAAAGTGATGCGCAACATCATAGCCTCTCCTTGATAAATGTCAACCCAGCCTTCTCATGGTGCATCCTGTTTCCACTAAAGGGGCTCTGACGACCGACAATAGCGGTATAACTATACCATCGGGATTAGAGGAAATGCTATCCCACACTCACCAACCCGCTTGGCCAGCGTAGTGAGTTATGGCCAAACCCCTCCAAAATGACTCCACAACTTAAATCTTGGCCCTCAGTCTGCGGCAGCTGGAATGTACCTGGCCAAGGCAGCGGCCATTGCGACATGAAGGCAGAGGGTGCTAGGAATCACCGGAGGACCGGACTAGGCTGCCATCTGATGCTGACCGTGGCTACGTATAATGGACGCTCCCTATCTTCTTATTCAAGGTTTCTTGAATTGGAAGAGGAACTACAAAGGTTCAAGTGGGACATCGTCGGGGTAAGTGAGGTAAGGAGAAAAGGATATCTCATTGAACTGAAAAGTAGACATCTCTTCTACTATCGTGGGACAGATACTGGTAGAACTCGTGGTGTTGGATTTATAATAAACAAGAAACTGAAGAATAAAGTTGTAGAAGTTGAAAGTTCCTCTGAAAGAGCTGCATGACTCGTTATCCAACTCTCGAGAAGATACCAGGCTCAGATTATTCAAACTTATGCACCCGCCACATGTCATGCTGAAGAAGAAATTGAAAAAGTTTATGAAAAAATTCGTCATCTAAATAATAAAGGTAAGCAGCACTTGAAGATAATTATGGGAGATTTCATTGCAAAAATAGGGCAACGGCAACAGAATGAAACTTCAGTAGGTACATTCGGTCACGGCAACAGAAACCAGGGTGGAAATACTCTCGTTGAGTTTGCAGAGGCAGAAGGGTTTTTCATCATAAACTCCTTTTTCAAGAAAAAGCCACACAGGAAATGGACATGGAGGCATCCAAATGGGACGACAAGTGAAATTGATTTTATTATGTGTAACAAAAAATTTGTCATCGAAGACTGCAGTGTGCTAAACAAGTTCAACACAGGTAGTGACCATACATTGGTGAGATGTAAGATGCACCTCAATACTAAACTCGAACGTAGCAAGCTCATAAGATAAAGAAAATGTATTGACATAACCAACCTTAAAAAACACCATAATACCTTCAAGTTGGAACTGAAGAACAGATTCTCTGCTTTAGAAGGCCTAACATCGGAAGAAGTGGATATTTCTGAAGTTAACAGAAAAGTAACGAAAGCTCTTGTGGAAACAGCAACAAAATTAGCTGGGTCTAAGGAAAAGTTGCATGTGAACAAATTATCAGGAAAAACCAAAATGTTGATGCAAAAAAGATGAGATATGAGGAAAACTAAAGAAGATGTGACTTCCAAAGTGGAATATATAGAGCTATGTAAGACAGTACGAAATGGTGTCACTGAAGACGTAAAAATATTCAACGGTGAACTAGTGAAGAAAGCAATTTAAAACAACCAAAGCCTAAAGATAGCAAAGGGACATCTCAGTAAGGGAAGAAAACAGATTATGGCACTGAGAAAAGAGGATGGTTCTGTAACAAGAGAAAGAGGCGCAAATTTGACAAGAGTGAAAGATTTCTGCTCCAAATTATATGAAAGGGATGATACATGTACTCCAGACATCATGAAAGGTACCAGTAGCAGAGTTCTTCCAGTCCTACCAGCAGAAGTTGCACATGCAATCAAGAACATGAAGCAGGGAAAAGCTCCAGGAGAAGATGGAATTACTGTAGACATTTTACAAGAAGAAAGTGGAGAAATCGAAACAGTACCCGCCCACATTTTCACTCGATGCCTTAATGAAGGGAAGATCCCTGAGGATTGGAACAATGCTACAATGATCCTGCTACATAAAAAAGCTGGCATTGAGGATCTCAGGAACTACAGACCTATCAGCCTCCTATCAGTGGTTTATAAAATCTTCACTAAAGTTCTTTCACACCGGTTGAAGGTAACAGTGGACATGGCTCAACCGGGAGAACAAGCTGGATTCAGGAGTGGCTACAGCACAATAGATCATATCCACGTACTGAGAGAACTAATTGAAAGAGCGAGGGAATATGAACTTCCATTGTGCATGGCTTTTATCGATTATGAAAAGGCGTTTGATTCGGTGAAACCATCAGCAGTTACAATGGCTCTGAAATCCTGCGGTATTGAAGATGCATACATTAATATTATTAATAACATCTATGAAAATGCAAGTGCAAAGATTCGGCTGTTTGAAAATACAACGCACATAAAAATTGGAAAGGGAGTGAGACAATGTGACACCATACCTCCCAAGCTCTCTAATGCCACATTGGAAAATGCTTTTCAATTACTGAACACGGAAAACAAAAGGGATAAAGATTAATGGAGATTATCTAACTAACCTTCGTTTTGCTAATGACGTAGTCATTTTTGCAACTACCCCATCAGAGCTGCAGAGTATGATCCAGGAACTTGCTGACAAGAGTAAAGATGTGGGATTAAAAAATGAACTTTCAGAAGACAAAAGTGATGTTCAATGCTTTTTCAAGAAATGAAGATTTATCGATTGATGGAGAAAAGCTGGAGATTACAGACACGTACGTTTATCTTGGACACAATATATCAAGTGATGATCACATTGATGAAGAAATTAATCGGCGTACAAATCTTGCCTGGAGATCTTTTGGAAGAAACAGCATAATTTTCAAGAGCAATACGCCATTATGTCTTAAAAGAAAAGTGTTTGATCAATGCATCCTTCCAGTGCTTACGTATGGTGCAGAGACGTGGATCATACAAAAGCTGCAGACAACTCAAAGTAGCATGGAGAGGTGCATGCTTGGTGTAACCAGGAGAGATAAGAAGAGGAACTCGTGGATCGGAAAAATGACAAGAGTGGAAGACATCATGATCAGAGTTAGATCCCTGAAATGACAATGGGCTGGACATACTGCCAGAAGGACAGGCTATCGATTGACAGCTGAAATTTTAGATTGGATTCCAAGGGACAGGAAAAGACCCAGAAGAAGACCACATGGGAGATGGGTGGATGAAATTCGAAAGTATGCGGGAGTAACATGGAGGTGACTGGCACAAGACAGACCGTCGTGGAAGAAACTTGGGGAGACCTTCATCCAGCAGTGGATTGATAATGGTTGACAGTGATGATAATGATGATACACTATCTACCAACAAGTAATTGGACACCTGTGATAGTAAAGGAAAACGAAGTATATTCACATTAAATAGTTGGTGGAGCCTCCACGAGCGGCGATTACAGCTGCGACTTTCCGGGGCATACTCTCAACCAGTCGTTGTACGACGGCTAGCGGTATTTTCTTCCACTCGGCTTGGAGAAGACAGGTCAGTTCCTTGACCGATTTCGGTCGGTGGGGGCACACCTTAAGTTGACGCTCCAACTCGTCCCAGAGGTGCTCAATAGGGTTAAGGTCCGGGATCTGCGTAGGCCATTCCTTTTGATTAACCCCATTGTCACCATACCAAGCCATGATGTACCTCGCAACATGACAGGTGGCATTGTCATCCTGAAAGTAACATGGGTCCACCCCGTAAGACTGCCACAACGTAGGAAGCGCATGGTTATCTAAAATGGTGCAGTAGGTCTCGGCGTTGAATCTACCAGGATTTGCGACCAAGGGTCCCGTGCCATACCAGGAGAAGCACCCCTATAGCATAATTCCACCGCCGCCGAACTTCACAGTTGGCACAGTACATTCCGACAGGAGGCGTTCTCCAGGCGGACGCCAAACCCAGACCCTGCCATCCGAACGGTAGAGGGTGAACCTTGATTCATCGCACCAGAGAACCTGTTTCCACTGTTCAACGGTCCACTGTGGACGTTCTGTGCACCACGTTAGCCGAGCAGCGCTATTAGAACTTGATGATCAAATTCTTGTGGGCGGCAGCACGTCCATGATAACCGAGCAGATGGGCTTCCTCACGGATGGTATTCATCGAAAGAACACTCCCAGGTGCCTGCTAAAACTCCTCGCGGATGTGACCCATTGATTTGGTGCGGGTCTTCCGAATTTCTCTGGCCAGCACCCGTCGGTCTCCAACTCCCAGTTTTGTGGGTCTGCTGGGTCAGGACACATTCCGACAGTCACCTCTCATCTTCCACTTGCCAATCACGTAGTCCACTGTCGATTTTGGGTACTTCAACTAGCTGGATATGTCACGTATGGATCGATACCCGGCGATTACACCTACACCTTAATCGAAATCAGAGAGCTCCGAACTGCGTGGCATCTTGCATGCGACTGGTTGCGTTGTTGTTTCCCACACAATATTTAACGGCAACGGCCGTGACGTGTATCAGGACCGCAGATATCGTCGATTGCAAGGGTGTCCAATTACTTGTTGGTAGATAGTGTATATTGCATCGTGTTTCTTTGGTACTTTTAATATAATTGTGAAGCATATAAAAATGTTAATATTTCAGTTCTCGTTCCGTGTGATCCACCTGTTTGCTAAGCCACGAACAGTCACTGGCGAAGAATAGAGAGGAAGCCGTTTTTTCCTATTTGAAACTGACGATGACGAATCTCTTATTTACTACGGAATACAGCAATTAAATTTCCTATGGAGCAATTATACTTACTACTAACAGTTATACAATCACTGAGACATCAAGACAGGCTTTCCATGACATGATATGCTCCAGAAGATGTTTTTCCAAGCAGTGTTCTTTTACTCACATTTAATTTACCAACGAGCACATACCTCCGGTGTTGGCGTTCTGTATAAGGTTTAGTAATCGCGAAGGCAACAGTATAGTAACAGCGCCATGCAGGCAGTTCGGGTGCAACACTTGTTATGTAAAGGCAGACATTGTTTCATCAGACCTCTCTGGTGGAATAGTATGATATCACTACACGCAATCAATTGTGCGTTCTATCTGAAGGGGGTTTCACTTCGCCTAAGTTATACTCATAGTTTTATTTTGTAGTTGTTTTTGTGTTTCGGGGTCTAACGATGGCCATGAGCACTTCTAAAGGCTATAGGCAGTAGTTCATCCTAATTTAGTGACACTGGTTCCAGAGAAGAGAAAGAGCCAGCGCCTTAAGAGACAAACTACTCACTTTTTCCTCCTCCGGGACTAGAGCTCAGGCCTACTGGGATGAGCGGTCGGAAGTTAGCGTTTAAGCCACTATGTTTACCAGGGCGGCGTAACCATGGTTATGCGTCTGCCGTACATTTTGTCTTACCGAGACATAATGTCGAACGATGGTCTGCTGTCGCTCTATACAAATTGTAGCGTACTGCGTAGCAGGGCCGGATTAAGGCCTTAGTCGGCCCCTAGGCTAAGACATTCGAGTGGGCCCCAAGGCTAAGACATCTGAGTGGGCCCCAAGGCTAAGACATCTGAGTGGGCCGTCAAAGAATTATGATGGGTAATCATTAGGATATCCGTTAAAATGCTTGTGATAATTAATACGTAGCACATTCTTAAACTAATAAATTATCTGCAAGGGTTTCATAATAAGTCGCTATATTTTCTATTGTTCCCATAAGAACATGAGTTAAAAGTTTAAGATTCGTAGATTTTGTCTTGAATTTTTTTAATGATGTACCACTGTATTCTTTAATTGGTGCATCGTTTTTGTTATACAATGAAAAGTCACGGAATTTTGACCATTAACGGTCCCAAGTGCAAGTTGGGAGGTGTGGTGGATTGTAGTGAAAAAGCTGAAACTGTTTCGCCGACCCTGCTCTACACAACGACATGAAACCTTTACCATTTGTAAGTCATTGCCTTGAAATCTCTTTATCTATCAGTCCCTGTTTCTGACAAATTCGAAATCATACAAAGCAAAAGTAAAAGTAGTTTACAAACCTCTCTCTCTCTCTCTACCTATCTGTCTATTATATGCCTAGGCATGTTTCCTGGACCCTTGGTCATGTTGGGCCTCAAGGCTATACCCCTATAAACCAGTGGCGTATATTCAAGGCTACTAGGCTAGTTGCGAAGCGCAGAAAATGCAAAAATAAAAGTCAATTGGATACACACAAATCAAACTCAATTATGAACGGTATTAAGATATGTCGATGCTTTCGCTGCGAAAAAAACACGTGTGGATTCGCTTCTTTTGACCAACAGAATCCGTCTGGCGAGCGAAGACCAATGGGGCTTTTAACGGAAGGATTGTATCATCGTAACGCAAACACCTCTGTCAGTCTTCGCTGTGAGACTTTTGATACGATCGTCCGCTAGCGTTTCTATGACAACATCAAGGAGCGAGTGAAGGGTGAATGGGCCATTGCTTTGGGCAACGGTTGGCTCAGAAAAGAGTTAGATATTAGTCATTCGCATGCTCCCGCCCGTAACAGCACGTGTTTCGCGATAGTTGTTTCAGTTGTGTGAAGTGTCAATGAATTAAAATCAGTTATGTTATGTCTTTAATTCGCGACTTTGTTGGATTCGAACAACAAATTTTATGAAAGTCTTCCTGAACATCTATTGTCAGAAGTTGAAGAACCTATGCTTCAAATTTGGATACATTCCGACAAAAAAAATGAACTGAAGGTGTTTTATTCCCCTGACGAATGAAAACAGAAAACATTAAGACACGTTACTTGTTACATGAAGTTGGACATTGTGCTCAGTGAGGTGTACAAATTATAAGACTTAACATAATATTATTTTCTGATTAAGGATCTAATGACCACCGTGAGCAACTCAATGGGCTGTAAGCAGTTGCCCGTCTCTAATTTATGACCATTGATTCCAGGCAAGGGAGAGAGCCAGCGCCGTAAGACAAACGCAACATCCATGCCTTACCGGGATTTGAATCGGGAACCAACTCGGACGAATGGTCGTAAGCTATCGCTTAGACCACTGCGCCACCAGGTGGGGGGGTAGCGTGGCAGACATAATATTAAAATCTCCATCAACAACTGCAACCGACCACCAAAAGAAGTTTTTTTTTTGCATTAAAAAGAATCAAGACATATCTTAGAGCCACACAAGGTACACTTGAAGAACTTGGCTGTTTTGTCAATAGAGAAAAACATTTTTTAAATATGAAAAAATACTCGGAAGAAACTTTTTATGAAAACATAACACCCAAGTTCACACAAAAGGAAAAAAGAATGGAGTTCAAGCACAAATAAAGTATTCAAAAGATAAAATGTTGAAATCCTAATTTTTAAAAATTATTAGGTATTATGTTAACAATAGTATGTACCTAAAATTTCGAAAAGTTACTTCTATTACTTAATGACTGAAAACTGAACCACAATTTAAAAACAAAAACAGTACTGGGAGCGGGTGAGGGGGACGAGTGAGATAGCCCAGGTCTCGCCCCAATGTACGCCCCCCCCACCTTAATCCGGCCCTGCTGTGTAGTCGCAGAATTTATAGGGGTCACGTCCCGCGAAATTGCCGTGAATACAGAAAGTTGTCATGTATAGGATAAGATTCCTAAAATTACACTGGCGGAAAGTGAAAAAGAACACCAAGAAGGAGACGTCTGATACCAACGAAATTTATACAGCATAATAACGGAATACAGAGGATAACGTGATCAAAACATTATGGCAAAATACAGCTGTATTTGCTGGTAAACTGAAAAATAACATTTCCATGTAGCATGGTTAGTACGAGGTTGAACCGCCATGAACTGCGTCACACTGTGCAATTCTGGCATGGAGTCTGTCGTACAGATGTTGGATGTAAGTTTGGGGTATTGAGTTCAAAGCATCCTCAACCTGGACGCATAAATCGGGGATGGTCGTGGCTGGCCGTGGAGGCCGGATATGTCGCTGTCCCATAAAATCCCACACGTGCTCTATGGGGGACAAATCCGGTGAACGTGCAGGGCATGGAAGTTATCTCACACCCTGAAGTGCATGTTGCGTTGCACGTGCCGTGTGTGGGCGTGCGTTATTTTGCTGGAAAACACCACGATGGACCGACCTTACAAATGGCACAACAACAGGCTGAATGGTGTTGTTAATGTAGGAGGTGCTGTTTAACGTACCCGGTACAAACACTAGTTGTGTACGGGACTGATAGCTGATCGCTCCCCACACCAGGAGACCAGGTGTAGGCCCTGTGTGTTGCTGGCGGATGCAAGAAGGGTGGAGACGCTCCCCTGTGCGTCTGCGAACACGCATACGGCCGTCGGAAGCTCCCAAACAGAATCTGCTTTCATCGCTGAACACGACAGATCGCCATTGCGTTCTCCAGTGCAGACGTTGGCGACACCACTGCAGCCATTCCTGACGGTGGGCTGGAGTCAGAGGTACACGTGCACGTAGTCCTGCATCCAGTAGACGGTTGAGGATTGTTCATACAGTCACCTCAGGTGCAACGGCAGCTCGGATTTGCGTTGCAGTGGATGTTCTGCTTGACAACGCCGCTTTTCTTATGCGTCGATCGGTCCGCTCATCAGTCCGTCTGTGACTCCCGGTTCCACGTCTTCTCGTGTGGGAATGTTCCTCGGACCATCTGCGCCACCATCGTACCACCACCGATGCTTCCTTTGCATTTCGCTCCGCAATACGACGATACGATCACCCGGCCTCGCGGAGTCCGACTAGATGACCTCGCTCAAAGTCCGATAACTGCTGAAATCGTACACGTCTTCCATGTCGAGGCATTGCAGCTTCTTCAGGTTCTTCGCACGTGTCTGTACGCCGACGACTGATTACATTCACTTTGCGGTACTCCTTAAATACCACCGACGATAATTTGCATACTATGCCGTGCTGTGACGTAAGCGCTCACCGGTTGGTCCCGAAATTAACATCACACCTACGTAACTTGGTGTTCTTTTTTCACTTTCCGGCAGTGTATTCTGGAGAGCATGTGTTACATATCACAAATATTCAATAATTGGTAATAAACGCGCATGCAATTATTTGAAAATCAGAACTAAACAAAAACATCCAAAATAAAACGCAGTTTTTTTTTGTTTTTTTTTTAATATTTTCTTTGTAATATTACGTGTCTGAACTGAAAATCACGCTGAACATTCTTGATTACCAATTTTGGCGCAATATCAAGGATTCAACCCTAAACGAGTTCGCACTACTGGATTAGGTGAAACTTATAAGACATCAGCACTCAAATGTTAACTCGAATTTCGGCACACATACACACACGACTTAATTTAATATAATAATCAATGCACATTATTAAACACTTTGCATAACACATGATGAATTCCATAGTATTGCTAGCATTTAAGACTTCTTGAATTGATTGTTTAGCATAACGTAAACTCACTTGTCTAAAACAACACCAAAATGAAGCTAATTACTTACAAATAGCTCAAATAATAATAATTCGCAATGTAAGGATTTAGCTTTGAGCAATAGAACAACTAAACTCTCATAAGTAAACGAATCAATCTTAAAGAAAAGTTCAGACCCATCTATAGAGATTGTTCAACATTTCAACTCACTGAAGAGAAAGCGTAGTTCCCCAGAAAGCTCTACCACCCAAACTGGGATAACTGGCATAACAGTTGTTCGAGGAGTAGCGCTGCCTCTGGCCGAGCGGGCTCAATGATCGGTAATAATATCTTCTATTCGTTGTGTTTTCTACACCGCAGTAACAGCTGCTCATGGTCTGAGCTGACCCTTTCCAGCTGACCTTTTCCTTGCGATGTTTCCTTTTTTTCTTTTAAGAATCCTTTTGCTATGAACATTACACGTACCCATCTCACTTGTAGGCAACTGAGGTTGTGATTATACGTCAGCACCGGTGTTTATTTCGTCGTTCTATTTCCATTCTTCCCATTCTAGTTTTCTCTTTTATTTTCTGTATCTATTCAGCTAGACCTACCTTCAAGTTTTCCGTGTGGGATGACCGGTAAGGAAAAAAAGTGCTGGAGTTTGAAGTTTCTGGGTGCCAGGGTGTCGATTCCGCCAGCTACCAACATTCCTCTTTGACCCATACTTTACCTTAAACGAGGGCTGGGAAATAAGACTCCTAGTCAATGAAGTCTGTGGCCGGATGAAGTCCAGGCTTCTAACTGCTTCTTACGTACGACTAGAAGAGCCTAGGGATATTATGGCCCATGCCAAAGGGTTGTTACTGAGACATGGGAAAGTTGACGCACACTCCAAGCACGTATCTGCACTATCAACAGACTATATCCACAGCCTAACCGCAGAGCTGCCACAGCCGTGTGCTGCGTTTTCCTTGGATGTTTGGATCTCCTGCTTTCCCTTGTTGTGCCCCGAGTTAGGAAGAGATGTTGCAGTACGACGTCCTTTTTTTATTGATTTTTTTGCCGAAATGTTTACCAGGAAACGAAGCCTACGCGGCGGATGGAAGAGCGGCCTGTTCCTTCCACCTAAATACATGTTCATGGCAGACACACCCACTCTCCCTCTCTCTCTCTCTCTCTCTCTCTCTCTCTCTGCTCTGCTCTGTTTTCCTACATTTACTCGTTAGACAACTATTAGCCTTTGAGTACCAAGTCACTTTTTTGGATTCATAAAGTTATTTAGACAAAAACTAGCTTTCCAAAGAGCTCCAAAAAACTTCCGTTTGGGAATTTTCTTGTGGAGATGTCGAGCCCAATGCATAGTATCATCTCAACGCGACCTTCTCAACGCGACCTCGCTGCTGGATATTTCTGTCAAAGTAGCCTTTCATTTATACTGTACATGAATTACTCGCGAGGTGTTGTTTCTTATAGAGATCTGCTTGAGTGTGATGATGATTAACTCCTTGGGAAGCTCAAAAGTCAACATGCTATTGGTATCGGGCATATTTTCTTCAGGCAAAATAGGCTGTCTGTTCCATCTCTCAATCTAGGTTTGGCGTATGACACCCTGTCTCTGCCTGTCATCAACGTACGTAATCTTCTCTACATTTCATAAGAGATCGAAAACATTCGTGCTGAGCAAGATAAGGAATCGAAGTTCACCAACTGTTTTTGCACGATAAAAAATGGTAGTTAAAAGCTGATGATAAATTAAAGACTTTACTAAGTACAAATCAAACATCACAGTTAAAAAACATAAGACTTCTCAGGACCACGTCGGTCTCATCCTCAGATGTAACACAATCACACAATACATGAAGGAACAAGGATATAAATATATCAAAAAAATAGTCACATGATTAGGTGGCGTAGTTTGTATGCGCAGATGAACCGAGAAGAAAAAGGCTTAATTGATGTTATTTAAAAATGTTCAAGTTCAGAATGGAGTTGTTTCTGGCTGTCAGTGTGAGTTTTGAAGCAGTAGGAATAATAGAAGGGTAATCATCATTGCAGCATGCAGACCCAAATTCGTAAATAATTAAGCTTTCAGCAAGCAGAATATTAGGCTTCGAAGTTAGGGTGGTCAGAATGCGTGTTTCATCCCAGCAAGGCTGGTAAGACCCTTTCGAAGTAAGTCCAGATAGTGCAGTACTTTGGGAACGCATTTTGACTGTGTATTTATGTTCTTTCAATCTTGTCTGTAATGAGCGCATGGTAGATCCCACATATACAGTGTTAGCAGGAGGTGAGCTGGTAGAAATTAGTGGAGCACAGTAAACGCCGTACCTTTAGTCGTTATCGTTGGGTGGTCTTTCGTTTCTGACCAATGAAAAAATGTTTTTAGTCCGAATGCCGAAGTCAATATTAAGAGGTCGGCAACAGTTTTCCAAAACATTAATCACATCAGGTACATAATCCAAGACACCAACATATCTAATATTATTATGTTCCCTCCTAAAAGAGGACATGAATTGTCTCTTAACTTTGTTTAAAACACTGGTAATAATTGTACCGGGGAATCCGTGTGCTGAGGCAATATCAAGAATCTTAAAAATTTCTAGGTTTCTGAGTTTTAATGTAGAAGAGTGCGTAAATGCTCGTCGAAAAAGCTACTAAAACGCTGCAAGCTTGTAGTTGAGGGAGTGGACAGATTCCATAGGGATAATAGTGGAAGTTGAAGTAGGTTTCCAGTAAACTGAAAAAGAGATGGACTGTGAGACTGGGTTACGAACTAATAAGAAATCCAAAAACAGGAGGCCGAAACTAGATTCTGGATCAATAGTGAATTTAATAGTGGGGAATTTGGAAGATAATCGATCAGCAAAGGGAGAAAGTTCGTCTTGGGTCGAGTCCCAAAAGACTAGAACATCATCAACATAACGAAGATAAAGGATAGGGTGAACTGGAGAATTATGTAGAACTTTTTCTTCAATGTATTGTGGAAGCAGCTCTGCAAGAATAGAGCAGAGAGGGGAACCCATAGGTGTACCCTCTAGTTGACAATAGATTTGATTATTGAAGGTTTCACTTTACTGGAAACCTACTTCAACTTCCACTATCATCCCTATGGAATCCGCCCACTCCCTCAACTACAAGCTTGCAGCGTTTTAGTAGCTTTTTGGACGAGCATTTACGCACTCTTCTACATTAAAACTCAGAAACCTAGAAATTTTTAAGATTCTTGATATTGCCTCAGCACACGGATTCCCCGGTACAATTATTACCAGTGTTTTAAACAAAGTTAAGAGACAATTTATGTCCTCTCTTAGGAGGGAACATAATAATATTAGATATGTTGGTGTCTTGGATTATGTACCTGATGTGATTAATGTTTTGGAAAACTGTTGCCGACCTCTTAATATTGACTTCGGCATTCGGACTAAAAACATTTTTTCATTGGTCAGAAACGAAAGACCACCCAACGATAACGACTAAAATTACGGCGTTTACTGTGCTCCACTAATTTCTACCAGCTCACCTCCTGCTAACACTGTATATGTGGGATCTACCATGCGCTCATTACAGACAAGATTGAAAGAACATAAATACACAGTCAAAATGCGTTCCCAAAGTACTGCACTATCTGGACTTACTTTGAAAGGGTCTTACCAGCCTTGCTGGGATGAAACACGCATTCTGACCACCCTAACGTCGAAACCTAATATTCTGCTTGCTGAAAGCTTAATTATTTACGAATTTGGGTCTGCATTCTGCAATGATGATTACCCTTCTATTATTCCTACTGCTTCAAAACTCACACTGACAGCCAGAAACAACTCCATTCTGAACTTGAACATTTTTAAATAACATCAATTAAGCCTTTTTCTTCTCGGTTTCATCTGCGCATACAAACTACGCCACCTAATCATGTGACTATTTTTTTGATATATTTATATCCTTGTTCCTTCATGTATTGTGTGATTGTGTTACATCTGAGGATGAGACCGACGTGGTCCTGAGAAGTCTTATGTTTTTTAACTGTGATGTTTGATTTGTACTTAGTAAAGTCTTTAATTTATCATCAGCTTTTAACTACCATTTTTTATCGTACAAAAACAGTTTGTGAACTTCGATTCCTTATCTACATTTCAAAGGGTACATTCCAATTGTCCGTATATTTCAAATCCTCTCAGATGTTCGAACTGCCAGAGCTACGAACACTCTCAGAAGTTCCGCAGTAGTGTTGCGCGGTGTGTGCGCTGTGCGTCACGAAATATGCTTCACAGAATTGTGATGCTGACAGACAGCACGGTATCAACTTGTAGGGCGCCCATGCAGCATGGACAAAAGAGTGTGCATAAGAATAGAGAAGGAAAAATATCTCCCATTCTGAGGCCAGAACAATGATTGTTTGGATTTTTCTGTAGTGTTAACCACCTTTACCGTTACAGTGTAAACTGATTAAGAGATCTCTGATATCACTGCAAGTTGTCATTTTCCCCTAAAGGGTATGTATTCAGCTGGCCTTGCTGCTGTAACATCTCAAAATCCTCCATCTTCACCATCACTTAAGCGTGCGCTATCTTCTTTTGTCACCACTTCGACGGAGCCGGAACTCTCTGCTGCGGTGAGTGTATAGAAAAACGAACGCGGTGTTTTATCGTTCAAATATCCACCACCCAATCTCATAGCCCAAGAGCAAACCAAAGCCTTCAGTTTTATAAAACACGTTCCTTTTCTACCTCCCCATCGCGTCTCGCCGAAGGGTGTGGGGGAATTGCTTGAAAGCATGGATGTTGAGTATTTCTAAGCGTCTGTTTTCCCCGGTGCTTTCTTCTTTTCTTTCAGCATCCTTTTATGCGTTGGATTTTACAATGAAATTGTCAGGGTTACCGTCCACCAACTGACGACGTGAGACAACCGTTCTCGTCTTATTCTCCGGTGTGCCTTTGTATTAGGTGTGGAACTTAATTCTCGGCCACAGGAACGACACGTTGGCGGCAAATTATAGCAGATCGAATACGTACCTAATCAGAGAAATAATTCCCGTCGTGTTGGATACATTTGAGCCATCGGTCCGGGAGCTGCATAATGCCACTGCGGAAAAAAGAGGGCTGTTTCGATTTGATAAAGTCATCAATACTTGTGTGGATCTCCTCGACAGAAGTGAAGTGCGTATCACTCAAGTTATGTTGCACGGAGCGAAAGAGGTGATAATGCGACGGGTCCGAGTATGGAGAATACGCCGGATGGGACAAAATCTCCCATCCCAGGTCGGTGATCGTGTTTAAAGCCATTTTCACGGTGTGAGGACGCGCGTTATCCAAAAGCAACAGGACCAACCTTCTGCCCTTGCCGGTGTATGGCCTCTTCGCCTCCATTGCGTCACTCACACGAATGAGTTGCTGACAATAACGCTCAGCATTGACCGTTTCACCAGGTTTGAGCAACTCATAGTGTACGACACCGTGCTGATCCCACCATATGCACAGCAACAACTTCCTGGCATGTATTTTCGCTTTGGCGGTACTAGTGGTAGGCTGACCTGGATAAAACCACGATTTGCGCCGCTTAGGATTATCGTAGAGAAACCACTTCTAATCACAGGTCAAAATCTTGTGAAGGAAATCCTTCTTCTTGAATCTGGAGCGCAAGGACACAGAAAAATCGTAGCGCCTAGACTTGTTCGCAGCTGTGAGTTGGTGTGGCACCCAAAAGCCCTGCTTGTGAATCCGCCCAAGCTTGTGCAGGCGCTTTGCAGTGGCTTGCCGTGTTACTCCAAGTTCCTGAGCGAGCTCTGGCTGTGTGCGACAGGAATCTGCATCCAACAGTTGTTCCAGTTCCTCATCGTCAACTTTTTGTAGCTGTCCCGAACGTTCTGCATCACGGAGATAAGAATTTCCCGGCTTAAACGGCTGGAACCACTTTTTACACGTACTGTAGGACACAGCAGCCGCACCCAAAGCAGAACAGATCATTTTCTGGGCTTTCGCGGTACTTTTTTCAGCTGAAACGCGAACAGGAGGCAGTGCCCCAAATGCTGCTTCTCGAACGACATTGCTTTCACCGTCAACTTTCGTCTCTTCTGTCACAACAGCTGTGAGCAGTTACGTTTGCCTGGAAAGCTGTTGGATGGCGCTGCAATTAGTCATTATCGCACACAGCTATTTGCATTTGCCGACGTTCTATGATCGCTTGAGGTTAGGGGCCGAGAATTAAGTTGCACGCCTAATATTTAAGGGACGAAACTAAGACCAGCTGACCTGTTTTCAGTTAGAGGCTACAGATATTTTCGGAAAGATAACATTTCTGGTAATGTTGCTTGCGAGGGATTTGCAAGTTTTGTCCTCCACAACGTTCCTGTCCCTTCAGTTACTGTACCCACCCCTTTACAAACTGTGCGAATTCGTCTCTTTCGTGCCTGTGTTTTTTGCTGACTCTAGTGTCTACGTGCCTCCGGATGAGCACGTGGTCGCTACAGATCTGATCCGGAGAGTGCAGGGGATCAGCTATCATTACCATTCTATTCTGGAGTGATTTTAGTGCCCGTAATCCTTTGTGGAGTAGTGTTAGCTGTGATACAAGGTATAGGATCGAGACTGGTCTCTCCTCTTTCCATATGTGTCTTTTAATGCCGATACTGAAACTTACTTCCTCGATCCCACCAGTAGTTTTATTGCGATCGATCTAATCATGGATTCCAGTCGGTGTATGCCCTCTCGATGAAGAATGGATCGAGCCATATTATTTTGTCATGTGGTAACACAAGGGTCAATCGGCACAGCAGTTAGGAATGTTACCGTGCGCATTATTCAATCAGCTAATCTCGGCATCCTGAAAACCTACACAAAGCTCCCAGAACATCTAAAATTTTAGTGGAATTCAGATGCTGTGCTTAGTTAGTACGTCGCCTAAGCAGGAGTAAATCTTGAGTTCGGAACGTGTCATCATTCAACAGGCGCAAAGGTTCCAAAATTATCTGGGACAAAGTTTGCAAGATCCGGGGAACTACAGTTCTCAGCAAATCACCATGTCGAGAGTGACGGCCGCATGCATACGGATTTCGCCGATATTACGGATTGTATGACTGCGGCTTTTAGTGCTGTTTTCAACAATAGTGCGTATCCGGCCTCATTGTTTGCACAATAGTAGCAGTATTTTGCGCCCTATACTACCACTGAATGTAATTTTCCCTTCACTGTGGTGAAATTGAAGGTGACTCTACATCGGTACGGTGGCAATCCTGTCCGACCTGATTGAGTCCACTCTGACATGCTGCGGCACTTGTCACAGTCTTCTCTGGAAAACCGTTCTCTTTTCAATCGGATTTGGTTGAAACATAGTTTTCCGGACTTTTGTCGGAGGGCTTTTATTCTTCATTTCGTAAAGCCTGGCAAAGATCCCAAACTTCCCTGCAGCTACCGTCCTACTGCGCGTGCTACAGATAGCTGCTTGAGCAAGGTTCTAAAATGCATGGTAATTTCCCTTTACTTTATCATTTGGAAAGCAACCACATCCTTTTGTGATCACAAAGCAGCCTTTTATGACATAGTTCACCACTTGACAATCTACCGCACCTTGAGACTTCTGTTATTCAATCTTCCTCCTGCGGTTTCCAGCATGGTTTATGTACATAATTTACATATCTTTTACTCATCCACTATTATACATTTCATCGAAAGGAAGCTCCAGTCGGCGATAGAGCAGGTCTCTATATCGGTATCCATAATGGTTTCGTACCTACTCCTAAAAAGACAACTTGTGTCCATTTCTGTGTGAGACGCAGCCTGCGTCTTGACCCAGAGCTGCCTTTGGTGACCACAGTCGTACCAGTTTTGCCTGGTACAAAGTTTTTAGACTTTCTGTTTATCTTGTGCTGACGTTCCGTGATTACGTGCCACTGCTTAAGAACTATTGACTGAAGACTGTCCATCCTGAAGACCCTCTCGGGATCTCATGGGCGGGGACCGGATGTCCTTATTACTCGTATATCTTTCTACGATTTAGTTAAAGCTGAACTATATGTTGTGTGGCGTATGGTATGGCTCGGTGCGTCTGTCAGTGTTTCTGTCACCGGCCAGTATTCATCATTAACCTTGCTTCTGCAGACGTAATCATCTCGTACATTGGCGATACCTAGGCTTTATGCGGAGACCAAAAACATCCGCTTGATTTGTGTCATCTGCAACTGTCTCTTCAATTTTACCTGAAATTAAGATTTCAGCAAGATCATCCCTCGTGCGATGCAGTTTTCTCTTCTCCGTTTGCGGTTATGCATCAATTCGTCGCGTACGACAATTGCACAGCGGCAAATATGTTACGTTCCCAAATTTTAGTTACACACAAATCGCATGCATGAGAGCGTGCCATTAGTGTTGTACGCTTTATTTGTTGTTGTCTTTCCTTCCATCTCTCTCTCACTCCTGCAAGAACGGTACTTCAAAAAAGATACTCAGCTTTCAGTTACGCTTTTCTGCATGCGATTTGTATGTAAGTAAATTCGTTGCCTACAGCAATTTGACATATCTGCGTACGGACGTATAGATGGATGGACGTAATTATAGACATCAGTAATCTTGTACGAATGCTTTTATGTATCAGTCACAGAACGAATTTCTCGACTGGCCGTAACCGTTAGGAGCAGAAGTATTTCTGTGGACGGGAAAACAGAGAAACTGATTACGGGGAAAGTAAGAAAGGAATGATGTGCGAAATCTTATACAGTTCTTGTCGTCTACGAGAAAGAAAAAAATCAGCAGATCAACATTTAGAAGCTTAAGTGCCATTCTTGCAGGAGAGCGAGACTGATGGGAAAGCAGCCGAAATCATATGTTAACGTGTATGCTATCTGTATGTAACTGAAACTTGGGAATGCGACGAATTTGTCCAAGAGGAGTTGACATAAGTAACGAATTTGTCCGCGACGAGTTGATGCAGGCTACGAATTGCTGCTGCCGACGAAATGACGCGACTCCCGGTATCCGTGTCTGTTTGAGAATGCTTCCTCGTGTGTTCCAACAATTGGACTTCATGTAGCGCATGATTAAGGACTCTACTGGTCTTGATAGGAAAGACCATGAACTTCAAGAACCGCACGAGGGATGATCTGGCTGAAATGGTAATTTCAGGTAAAATTGAAGAGACAGGAAAGACCGTGAACTTTGAAGAACCTCCCTGGCATCCCCTTGATGTCGAGGCTGAAACCTCCTTTTACTTCATACCCTGAAACATCTACCCTTGTGTTAGGAACTCGTAGCTGAGCATCGGTTTCTTCACTTTGAATTCGCCCCGATCTTTACTGATGGTTCGAAAATAGATGAGTCGTGTGATGTGCTGCTGTTTGCATAAACGATATTTTTGCCGAGCGGATTCCAACTGAGGATACAGTGTTTTTGCTGGAGATGTGTGCTGTCTATCATGCACTCTGTCACTTCCAGTCCGTTCATCACCAGTGGCCTATGGTAGTGTCGGTTCCTTGAATGGTTTGCAGTCTTTACTGTTCCGAAGGTGAAATGCTACTCTGTTGTTTACAAGAGGCCGATTTTCAGGTCCGGTTATGGTGAATTTCTAGTCATGTTAGAATCCAGGAAAATGAGTCTGCTGCTTCCAGGTTTGTTTTCTTCTTGGTGGTCACGACCTTTTCGCTGTACCGCCGCAACTTGCGTTTTCTTGTTCGGGGACAAACCTAACGAAAGTGGTAGACACTGTGGGCCTAACAGCTAGGGAACAAACTGTATCGTACAAAGCCGGTTCTTAGAATATGATCTTCAAATATCTGTCGGAACCGTATAAAGGAAGTAGTACCACCACGTTCCCGCAACAGGTATCGTCGTTGCATTTACCGATATGTATCGTGTGGTCCCCATGTCCCTATGTGTGAAACGTGTAATACACCTCTCCGTTGCTTAAGTGTTGTTTGTGTCGTCGTTGTTTTGTGTACTTTCTCGTTTTCTGCTCGTACCTACTCTACAAAACTAATCAGAAAAACAGAGTCTCTTTTTAAGAGATTATTGTGATGTGTGTGCTCTGTTATCTTTCTAAATTTGTATCGACATTTTTCAATTTGTGTAGTCCGTTTTCCATGCGTCTGCCTTTTATCCTGTTTCTTGTTGCGTTTGTCTATTCACCAGCTTTACAAGACGGCACTGAAACCCGAACCATTGACCACTTCCCGTGAAGGAAAACGGAATATTTAGAAGAAACTCATAAACATTTGCAACAATGACTTGCTTATCGTTTCCTATAGCAACGCACAGTTATATTCCTCTCTTCAGGCTGCGGTGTTGACAAGGATCTGCTTCTTCGAATTTTGAAATCATGGGAGAAATTGACGTCCCATAAGCAATCGAAACTTGCGATTTTGAGGGATTCTGTCAGACTGCAATGTCTTTATACAGTTTTAGAGATGAAATTCTTCGAACTTCGTTGAGTTTCTCATTTTCGAACTCTTGTAAATACTTTATGCATGCAGCTCGTGTCTGTTCAGTGCAGGAGATCATTCACAAATTTCAAAGCAGTGTCTACAGACCTCTCATATTTGAAGACATATGTAAACAATTCAAGAATACAAGTTTATTTTTATAGTTTATTTTCAAATTTCCGCGATCAGCGGAATTCTGAGAATATAGATTCATCACTCTGTGATGAAACACTTGTGCTGTCTTTCACGTTCGACCTCATACATGGAACAAGGATTTCCCTCATCATTCGACCTCATACATGGAACAAGGATTCTCTGGTAAAGAGAATATTCGAACTGTGTTTCATTTGCTAAAGGTTTTCCAGCGATATGCGGTTAGAACTAAATCGTTGCTTTTCAAAAACGCGTTTGTCATGACTTTCAGCTGACAGTGTGAAGTTTGGCTTTGTAATGATTTAGCTGTACGCAAATTCATTGTACACAGACGGCGTCAGATCGTATTGGGTAGACAAGACTGCATCACTAGCTTTCTACTACTTACTCCAAAACCACATACTGGGACGAAGCGGACTGGCAACGCTATTCGCAGAAATCTGTGATCCTCACAAGAAATGACGCCTTCGCTGATTAGTGACTTTTGCTATTCTCTGATATAACATCACCACAAAATTTCACTGTTTCAACAAGGTGGCAACCCTTTCGGAGGTTTTTTGACGTAGGACTAGGTCCAACTCCGCAGATGGTATGGGGCAACTTACAGCCGACCACCTGTGACAAAAATAGGTCCCAATTAAAATCATTATAGCGTTAAAAATACGTGCCGCACACTAATCGTGTTAGCGTATTCATAAGCAGCATGGAGTGCAATTCGCGTACGGCGCAATACATCGTGCGTGCGACGCGCTTTCTGTGCGCGGAGAGATGATGCAATATTTCTGTGTGTGCCTCCGCGCTTCAGTCAGTCCATCTTGGCAACAGTGAGCGCAACATGACTGTGCGTCGTGTCGTTTAAAAGCTCTCGACAAGATCTATTCAAATATATAAAGAACACATCGCAGTGGTTTAAACTAAAATTTTTAAGAATTGTTTTCGTGTGAACGGGTTAACATTTTCGAAAATGCCGCAGAATTCGCAGAATGAACACAAGCAAAAGTGGAGAAAATCAAAACGAGAGACAAGAGCAAGTGGTGAGGAATGTAAGAAGCCCAAGAAGACAGAACACCACGTTGGCTAATTCGTGTATTGATCTGCTTTGTGTTCGCAATGCACCCAGCATTATTTGTAGAAATTATGTAAGCTACTTTTCATATCATAGACTATAACAAATGAAATAACCCGCACGGGGATAACTGGTTTTCCAGTTATTTGGGGAGCGGCGCCCCTACGGCTCGAGCTAACCTTGTGACGGTTTCTCTTGCCTCTGCGGCTTTAACGATTACATAACCGAAGGGACAGCTGTTCATCCAGCTGATGGGGGATGGCGTCCCCACGGCCCGAGCCGATTTTCTCTTATCATTTTGCTTTTTCGTCTTTAGTTCATTTATTGACATGTACCCGCCTCAGTTGTAGGCTGCTGAGGTTGTGATGAGGCGCCAGCTCCGGGTTTTGTTCCTCGTTCCCTTCCCTGTCTTTTCTCTTTTATTTTACATTTTCTGTTTTTCCGGAGCTGGTTAGCTTAGACCTACCTGCATGTTTGCCGTGTGCGGTGACCCGTACAGGTGTAAAAGGGAATGCTGGAGGCTGAGGTATCTGGGGGCCGGGTTGTAGTTGTCTCCAGATGCCAACACTCCTCTTTGCCTTCTGCTTCACCCTAAACGGGAGGCTGGGAGCTAACCCACTCCTAGTCAGGAAGTCTGAGGCCGAGTGGCGTCCAGACTTCTAGCGGCTTGTCGTTCAGTTCGGCAGGGTGAGTTTGGGGGTAGAGTGGGCATGCCAAAGGGTTGCTCCCCGGGCACGGGAAAGTCTAGGTGCACGCCGAGCGTATGTCTGCCCTACCATCTTGCTATATACGCTGACTATCCCTAGAGCCGTGTCCAGCGTCATCTTGGGCTTGCGGACCTCCGGCTCTCCCTCGTTGGGCTCGGTAGTGGGTGGGGAGGTTGGCGGACGAATCTTTTCACTTCTTCATGGAAACCCAAAGTGTTTCCCATGCTCACAATTTAAAGCGCCCTGTGGAGGAAAGTACACTTTCCTCCACAATGAAACTTGTCACATCTAATTGCAATGCTCTGTTTCTTTTGATCAAATTTGGTGACTCTTCACAGTCACTCAGTAACAAGAGTCCTTTCTGGATCAACAAGGCTCTGCAAGCCGTTGCTGGCTCTCCAAAGAGTGTCAAGAAGCTCCCTTCCGGGGATCTTCTTGTGGAAACCTCTACTCAACGCCACAGTGCCACCTTGCTGGAAACGACCGTTTTGCTTGGCGTTCCTGTTCAGGTTTCTCCCCATGGTTACCTCAATTCCTCTCGCGGTGTCGTCAACTCCCGCGACCTGTTTGAATGCAGCGATGAGGAATTGCTGGAGGAACTTAGTGAACAGCATGTCATTGGGGTTCGGCGGATTCTTTTTAGGCGGGATGGAAAATCTATTCCCTCCCGTAACATCATCCTAACATTTGACTCCCCAACCCTGCCTACTTCCATCAAGGCAGGTTATTTACGGCTTGATATTCGGCCGTATATCCCGAACCCCTTACGATGTTTCAGGTGCTAGCATTACGGTCACTCCCAGCAGTCTTGCCGTAATGTTGCAAAGTGTGGTCGCTGTGGTTCCACAGAACACTCTTTGGCGGAATGCTCTGCAGAGTCTGATCATTGTGTCAACTGTGAAGGGTCTCATCCTGCTTCTTCTAAGCAGTGTTCAAAGTGGATAGAGGAACAGGCAATCCAACGCCTGAAGACAACTGAGCATCTCTCATATCCCGAGGCTAGACGGCGGATCGCCCCTTTACAACCAGGCCGGCGGTCATATGCTTCAGTTGTGGTGCAGAAGGCTTCAGTGGCGGTCCAGACTGAGGTGACCATCCCAGCGCGGTGTCCTTTTTATTTTGAGGACATCGTTGCTGCTGGATTGGAGGCGCTGAAGTCTCGCCGCATTGCATCCAAGGCGACATCAACATCGTCGCCTAAACCTTCCTCTATGCCGAAAACATCTTCTGCCAGCACGGGGACCCAGGGCACTGCAAAGAAGAAGCCGGAGAAATTGAAACCAGGCTCATCCTCCCCGAAACAGAGCAGGCAAAAACCACCTCTCAACACGAAGGGTAAACACAGCCCTGTGTTACCTCCAGACACTGCTGATGGGTTGGAGATGACGGACGACATGGAGACTTTCTAGTCGTCTGTCTTCATTCTTTCGTTTCATTTTTCTTTATGGCCACGCTCATTCAGTGGAATTGCCGAGGTCTGCGTTCACGCATTGATGATTTAAAAGGCTTACTGTCTTCGCACACACCTGTGTGCGTGTGTCTCCAGGAGACAAAGCTTCGCACGACGGACACTCCTTCGCTGCGGAGACATTCTTTTTCCGCAAAGATCACCAGGACGGCGTTATTGCCTGCGGAGGAGTGGCCGTCGTTGTTCCTCATGGTGTTCCTGTCACACCGGTTGTCCTTCGGTCGACTTTGCAGGCAGTGGCAGTGAGACTATCTGTGAACACTTTGTTCACGGTGTGTTCCATCTATATACCACCAGATGAAGCTGTAAGCCTTTCGGATCTGGAAGATTTAGTTGACCAGCTGCCGCCTCCTTTTTTCATCTTAGGAGATTTCATTGCACACAATCCGTTGTGGGGTTCTACCGCTCGAGACTCCAGGGGCCGTGTTGTTGAGTCTCTTCTCTCCAACACGTCCCTCTGTCTCCACAACATGGGAGCTCCTACTTATTTTCATGAACCCACCCGCTCGTACTCAGCCATTGATCTGTCTCTGAGTTCACCATCATTATATCCTGCCTGGTCTTTGAGCGTGTCTGGTGATCCCCTTGGCAGCGATCACTTCCCCATCTTTCTCCGTCTAGCGAGTGGCGGGTACCGTTACCCTACTCGCCCTGCTAGATGGAATATTGATCGAGCCAGTGGGACACATTCACGGCTTCGGCGAGTATTACTCCAGCTACGGTGACCTCCGGAACGGTCAATGACGATGTTGCAGCGGTGACGGATTGTATTGTGCAAGCGGCAGAACTTACCATCCCCAGGACGTCGACTAAACTTCCACGTTGCCCGAGACCTTGGTGGAATTCCACTTGCATGGCAGCTCGTCAGGCCCAACATCGGGCTTGGGGTAGGTTTCGTCGGTACCCCACCGACGCGAACCTACTTGCTTTCAAGAAAGCCAAGTCCTACGCGCGATTGGTTCGTAGGCGTAGTCAACGGGAGTCCTGGATACAATATGTATCCGGGATTAACACCAATACTAGCCCTAAGATAGTTTGGGACAGGATCCGTAAGATTCGGGGACAGTACCCATCTGGGGAAATCTCCATTCTTGAGAGTGATGGAGGAACGGTTGCTGACGCTCAGGGTATTGCTGACTGTCTGGGCGCCGCATTTTCTTCGGTGTCCAGCAGCAGCAATTACCCTGCTTCGTTCCGGCAGTTACAGCCGCGGCTTGAACGATCCAAGATTTCTTTTGGACCGTTTTCTTCCGCAGATTATAACAGCCCGCTGACTGCCGTGTAGCTGAAGACCGCTCTGAATCGGTCCGGCCGGACATCTGTCGGACCAGATAACATCCATTACGAAATGCTGAAGCACCTTTCTCCGTCCTCTCTTGAATGTCTGCTAATCCTGTTTAACAGGATTTGGCAAGAGAATGCCTTTCCCGAGTCTTGGCGCACAGCCATTGTCGTTCCTGTTCCCAAACCTGGTAAAGATCCCACCAACCCGTTGAACTACCGGTCAATTGCTATGACGAGCTGCCTTTGCAAAGTACTCGAGCGCATCATTAATCTTCGTCTCATTTTTTATTTGGAGTTTCATCACATTTTTTCGCCTCATCAGAGTGGATTTCGCAAATATCGATCAACCACCGATCATTATCTTCGCCTTGAGACATCTGTCAGGGAGGCGTTTGTCCGGCGTCAGCACATGGTCTCCGTGTTCTTTGACATGGAGAAAAGCGTATGACCGCACCTGGAGATACGGCATTCTCCGTGATCTGCACGAGTGCGGATTGCGGGGAAACTTACCATCTTTCATCGCCAGATTTCTCCAGGCCCGGGTCTCCGTGTGCGCGTCGGGTCGACCCTCTCTGCGATGTACCCACAAGAGCAGGGTGTTCCTCAGGGCTCTGTTCTTTCCGTTACATTGTTCATCCTTCGTGTCAACCATATTTCCCAACTGCTTCCTCCGACGGTTCGTGGAACCATGTACGTGGATGATCTGCAGATCTCTTGCGCCTCCGTTAACATGCGCACCATCGAGAAACAGCTCCAGTCTGCCATTACCAAGATCTCTCACTGGGCTTCCCAAAATGGATTTGGCTTCTCGACACAGAAGACCGTTTGCGTGCATTTTTGCCGCAAACGGGGTCTTCACCCAGACCCCAGCCTCCGTCTGGGGTGTTCTACCATCCCCGTGGTGTCAGAAGACAAGTTTCTTGGGCTAACGTTTGACCGAGCGCTCACCTTCCGACCTCACATTCAGTCTTTGAAGGTGAAGTGCAGGAAGTCATTGAGTATCCTGAAGGTCCTCTCCCGAACATCTTGGGGGGCTGACAGGTGCTCAATGCTTCGCATTTACCACTCTCTCATTCGGTCAAAGTTAGACTTCGGATGCATTACGTACGGTTCAGCGCGTCCATCGATTTTAAAACCTTTGGACCCAGTCCATCACCAGGCGTTGCGGCTATGTACTGGTGCTTTCCGCACCTCTCCCGTGCATAGCCTGTATGCGGAGGCTCATGAGCCGCCGTTATGCATCCGTCATAAGCAGCTGTCTCTTCAGTTTTATACAAAACTGAAATATCTTCCTGATCATCCACTGTATGGTTCCATCTTCCAACCGGACTGTGTCCGCTTGTTTTCCAACCGCCCCTCCTATGTTCCGACGTTCGGGATTTGGATGTCTGCCATAGTGCGCGATGCTGGTCTAGACTTGTCAAGGATTGGTTTGACCCGGTTCAACAATGAACCGCCTAGGCAGCCGGTTCAAGCAACGGCTGACCTTTCCCTTTGTGTGTGGCCAAAGTCTTCCACTCCTGCTCTGGTGTACCAGCAGCTCTTTGCCTAAAAACAGTCTCTCTTCCCGGATTTCGTGCCTGTATTTACTGACGGGTCGAAATCCGGTGAGGTTGTTGGAGCCGCTTTCGTGTGTGGCGATGCCTCCCATGCTGAGAGGCTTCCGCCTGAATCCACCGTCTTTTCGGCAGAGATGCGTGCTGTACACCTCGCTTTGTGCCACATACAGTCTCGGTCACATCGTCGCGCTATGGTTTGCTCTGATTCCCAGTCCGTCATCCAAGTTTTATCTTCTCGAGAGGAAACGGACTCACCTGTCATCCGTGATGTCCGTCGTCTTCTTGGAACTTTGGAGGGTGATGGCTTCCTGGTCCGATTCTGTTGGGTTCCTAGCCATGTTGGGATCCGGGGTAACGAGCTGGCAGATCTCTCTGCCAGGTCTGTTTCCTCCATGTCTCCAGCTCGGCTGCCACTGTCTTTCCGCGATTTTAGACCTTTGATCCGGACATTTCTCCTGGACGAGTGGCAGTCCCTGTGGTCTCAGCAGGGCAGCAATAAGCTGCATTCTATCAAACCACAGATTGGACTATGGAAGTCTAGTTTGCGGAAGAACCGTCGTGAGGTAGTTGTTCTTGCACGTCTCCGCATTGGGCACTGTCGTTTTACTCACCGCTTTTTGCTGTGTGGTGAGGGTGTCCCGGTGTGTGAGGCGTGCAACTGTCGTCTCACTGTCCTTCATGTTCTGTGTACTTGTGTTCGTTTTTGTGATCTTCGTTTTCGTCATTTTCACTCTCATCTGTTGGACGAAGGAGCAGCTACGCTGCAAACTATTATCGGCGACGCCTGCGACACGAGAGCAGTGTTTTCATTTTTACAGGAAATTGACTTCTTTAAACTAATCTAGATTTTAACTTCTTCACTCTCATATTTCATTTTTACCGCATCAGCCTGTTTTTAACGTTGTGTACGTTTTTTATTGATTTTGTTTCGTTTTGATGTCTTTTGTTTGGCGCTCTTTGGCCAACCATGGCCCTTGCGCCATTAAAATTAATGAACCAACCAACCAACAAATGAAATAAACGCTTTGAAACCATTCTCGACTAGATCATTTCAACTCTCCGATCTGCAAGTTGTAGTCTTACGTTCCAAACTGACGACTCAATCAGAACTGAGCTTACCTGTGTTTTCGTTTTCTTTTTGATGTAGAATTGCGTATACATTACGTCTAATGTCTCATTGAACGGGGTGTCATGTTAGCGATCGGAGTGTTACCAAATGCTGTAACACAAGTTCGATTCAAATCGGATCAAAAGTGTTTAACAGCTAAAGGATTTCGGAACCTAAAAATGCTTCATTTGCTAAAATCCGTTTATCAGATTAACAGTTATAACCTTGAAAATTCGAACACCGATTTTCATGTTGTGTCAGCATTAAAAGGTGAATATCTCGAAAACTATTTATCGTATGATAAAAATAAAATATCTACGGATAGAGCTTTCAAAGCGCTGTAAGAAGATCCCACATTCATTTTTTAATTTAAAAAAAGTTCAGAAATTAATTTTTAATTTTTAGAAATTTTCAGAAATTAAAGATGCTCAGAAAAACTGTTGCGGAACGTGTAAGAAACCCCAGAAAACGTAAAGCGGAGAAAGAGGAAAAGTCAAAGAGTTCGAAAAAAAAATTGCTTTGACCCCATCTGAAAAGATGAAATTGTACAGACAGCGGAAGAAGGAGTGCGTCTAAGAGAAGGCGCAGCGTATTCAGCCGTCCACCTCTATAGCTACGGGGCCCCAACTGCCCATACAAGCGGAAAAAGTTTTCAAAATAAGAGGAAAACAACTATTCAAACGCGTACAGCACGACAAAAGAAGTATTTTCGTGTCAGCGAAAATACAGGGTGTGTCTAAGGTCTTGTCCCTGATTACGATACATCGTATAAAATGAGCCACGCTCGTTAGATACATATGGCTTTCCGATATACTTTACCTGAAATCAAGGGATTTTTTCCAGGTCATAAGTATACCTCAACGTGGGCTCCTCTTGTTACACGGCGGACATTCAGTCGGTAATCTATCTCTTTCCATGTCTGCTGCAACATGTCATCTGTGATGGTCACAAACGATTCAGTTATTCTTCCCTTCAAAGTGTTAATATCTGCAACTGGTGTTGCATAAACGTAGTCCTTAATGTAGCCCCATAAGAAGAAGTCAAGGTGCGTAATGTCTAGGGATCTTGGTGGCCAGCGTATGGGACCATCTCTGCCTATATATCTGTTAGGAAATTTGTCATCTAAGAATCGACGGACAGGAACATCCCTGCGCAGCGGCGCACCGTCCTGCTGGAACATTACCCATGGTTGCAGCCCTTCCAATTGGGGTGCAATATACAGCTGCATCATGTCGAGGTAAATACCTGATATAATAGTGGGCTCAATAAAAAAGAACGGTCCAATTACTTTATTGTGCATTAGGCCGCACCAAACATTGATTTTAGACTATCCCTCTGTTTCTCCAAAATCACATGTGGATTCTCTGAACCCCAGATGCGGGCATTGTGCGTGTTCACTTTTCCTGAGATACGATACTTTGATTCATCTGAAAAACAAATCCGCTTCAGGTAATTATTATTTTCGTCTATTCGTTCAAGTATATCCATATCAAATGTCACACGTCTGGGCCCATCATTAGGTTCCAAGACTTGAATAATTTGTGATTTTTATGCAAATAAACGAAGCCGCTTTCTTAAATGCTTCATAGGTATTCTCAGTTCACTAGAGGCATGATGAATTGATTTCCTTGGGCTTCGTACGAATGCATCACGCACGGCGTCCACAGTTTCCTCAATAATGGCAGGTCTTCCACTTCTTGCATGGTCACCGACACTGCCCTTTCTGTTTAAACTTTTGATACCAGTTCCTAGCGCTCTTCACATCAGGCGGGGATCGATGACACTCACGCCTAAACTTCTGCTGCACTGCAATTGCAGATTTGGTTTCATGAAACCAGAGAACACAATTAGCCTTCTCCTGCATAGACGCCATTTCGCCGGCTGAAGCTTTCAACAAAAGATTACGCTGCAGACGTGCAGCGCCACCTATTGTTACAAAAGTACAACGAACAAAAACGTGAGAATATGACCGAATCAATGCAACAAACCGCGACGTCTAACTAGCTCTTATACGATTTATCGTAATCAGGAAAAGACTTTAGACACCCTGTATAGTGAACTTACTGTTACATGTGTAGATATATTATATATGGGAAGGAAACTACTCAGTTTCGAAAACTATACTTTACTAACGATTTCGGATATGTTTGTGATGTTTGCGATCGTTTATGGTTTCAAGACGATTTAAAATGTATTCAAGATAATTGGTGAGAAACATTACAAGCGGAGTTTTCAAATGAAGATGTGGCAAATTTTAAAAGGTGTAGAACTTTTTTTTTTTTTTGATTGGAGGTTTAACGACCACCGTGAGCAACTCAATGGGCTATAAGCAGTCGCCCGTCCCTAATTTAGGGTCACTGGTTCCAGGGAAGGGAGAAAGCCAGTGCCGTAAGACAAACACAACATCCATGCCTGACCGGGATTCGAACCCGGACCCCTTACGGACGAATGATCAGAGGCCAGCGCCTTAGACCACTGCTCCACCGGGGCGGCGTAGAACTTGTCAAAAATCATAAATGAAATACGGGACTAGGCCATATAATAAAAATTTTGAAGATGACAATCTGTTTTTTGGTATAAATATGATAAGGATGGTAAGTCAGATAACATCCGAAAACTTGAAAATTTCGTCGTCCTGGAGCGGGAATCGGTTCCACGTCTTCCAGAAAGCGCCCGGTTATGCTAACCACTACACCACCAAGAACGACCAAGTCTCAAACTTGAGATAGAGACATGGATTGCCGTATTCATCAAAAAGCTGATTGTCATCTTCAAAATTTGTATTATATAGTATAATCCCATATTCCATTCATGATTTACCTGCTCCTCCGGGCAATCACGTGATATGATTCTTAACCTCCAGATTCGCTAAACATGAATGCCGATTGCTTCGACTAGCGAATCCTGTGATGGTTGTATTCAAATTAATCGGAAACTTGAGACTTGGGCGTTCTGGGTGGTGTAGTGGTTAGCATACCCGGGCGCTGTCTGGGAAACGCGGGTTCGATTCCTGCTCCAGGACGAAGAAATTTTCAAGTTTTTAGATATTATCTGAGTTACTATCCTTATCATATTTACACTAAGAAACAGATTGTCATCTTCAAAATTTTTTCAAGAATCGTTGAGAAATAACAAAGTGCCAAAACTTTCAAAATCAAATGGATTCGTGTATCCACCGTATCCACATCATTTCCCTCCATTGAATCCTATTACTGAGCGTTTGATATCACCGAGATTACCTATCACACAAATTCGCCGTTTAAGGCATCAGCAAGGTATTAAAACTATAATTGGTCAAGTAGTGAACGTGCCTCTTGATGTTAATAATATGGTTCAAACACTTCCACTCCAACTAGGCGACGATTATGCTTTTAATGTTAGTATTAAGAAGCGTATAATTCATAAAAGCAGTTACTTAAGTGGATTCGTAAAAAAAAGTGTTACAAAAGTGTGTCTACAGTATTTAATCGACACACCGTTGTATAAGCGCTTTAATATAACATACGATGCAAACGCTTCACTATTTAAAAATTCACAGTCAACACCTTCTACATCTTAATCTTCTTCCTCTTCTATTGATGATAAAGATATTGCCATTGAAACCTTAGACTGGTTTAAACGATATCAATTTGTTAATTGGACAACAGCACATTTTACTTTGGAACGTACGACATGTAAAACTAAGGTTCGGGTAGATTATGCCAAGAATTAGTGAGAAAAGGAATAAAAATATTCGTTTATTGAAGTAAAAATATGATTATTAAAGCGTAAGCTTTTAACACCAACTGGTGCCTTCTTCAGACTTATGCGTGGATAGGCAAGGTGTTTATATACGTCAAAAATAGTAAGGTTTTTTTCCTAACAAAAATGAAGGCACTGCTTTTCAACAATGTGTGTAAATTGCGGACTCCTTTCAGAATGATGCATGTGAAATTAATTCCCCGCAACTTCATTTCTTTTCAATGTCTTCCGCTGATGTCCTTCTTAAAAGTAACGTTGCTTGCATTTAACCAACGATGACGAGATAAATCAAGCCATTCCTAAAATTAGGGGAGTGAAAATTTTAAAGCACCGAGCCTCTTTAAGACCTTCGTAGCTATGCAAATGCAAAAACAAATCGCTTTCGCTTCCGTCTCTGCCCTCCGACGTCAATTAATGAATCTTGTTCCAGCTCTGATGACTTGTCAAGTGGTCCTGTTTACCCTCAGACGTCTCAGTGCCATGGTCTCTTCCACAAATCCCGATGTTTATCGCCCAGCTCGGGCGTTTTATAGAGTCCTAAACCTGGGCGTTTTGTCCCGTTATTGCCTTTGTAAATGACTCGGAAATTTTACTATCGCGAGACTTTCATTACTCCATGGCATAATCTCCTATTTATCGAGAAAATTTGTGTCCAAATTCCCTTAGTAACGGTGAGTTGTTTTACATAAATAATATTCATTTCAGGAGAAATGTCTCAGTGTGAGCAGAAAATGCCGCGCGGAAAAGTTTTGGACGGAGAACAACTGCTTTTAACGAGTTTCTAACCTCTGACTTTGGACGTAAAGACGATTTGACTCGTTCCGAGGAAGAAAGGAAACGCTTCCCGGCCTAAAACAAAAGGAAACAACCCAGGGAAACGTGTACTTTGTTTAATTAAAGTGGCGTTTAAAGTCAACACTAATGTAGAACGTCTGGCATGTTTTGCACATCTTAAGCATAATATTTTATTTAGGTCTTGAGAGCAAATACTCAGGGAAATGACGGTATAAAACAGTCGACTGACTTTTACAACCTTCTCTTAGGTAGCAGAACTAACAGCAAGCATAATAACAAGAACAATAACGATAGTGCCTGAGCTACTCTGTGATTATGATGACAATAAAAATAAAATATTTGAAGAACGGAATTTCTTGAAGAGTCTCGTCTTGTTTGCATAGCAAATTTTTATTGACTTAGTTGTTCTGAGACGATAATTTTTTCGAAGAAATTACTCAAATGAAAAACATCAGATTAATAACGATTTCGAATATCACTTACACACTGCTCAAAATAATTAGGGGCGCATGTGACTTTGGTGACATTATGGCAGCCCATAGTGAGGTATCTTACCAAAACGGGTAAAACGCAAGTCGAGTGTGACGCAGACAGCCGAATGATCATATCTTTATGAAAATAAGCGTCCGTGGCGTCAGAATGCATAAATCACATATTGGGATAAAAACGAAGATTTTCCGGGAGATCCCTTATTCTGCCGAGTTTATCATGAAATTTCTTTTCTTGAAGTCTTCGATTCCAATGATGTCTCAACAGCATAATGTATCGGAATAAACAGCGTGGAAAGCTGTTGGCTGGATAAAAGCAGGTCAGGCACAACGGACGATAGCAGAAGCCATTGGAGTGCCACGAAGTGTCATTTTCCGATTGTGGACACGATTCCAGGATACGAGAAGTGTTCGAAGAAGGCAAGGTCAAGACCGTCCACGAGCAATTGCAGCAAGGAACGACCATTATATATCGTTAACAGCCCTGCGAAACAGGCGGCAAAATACTACTCAGCTCCAGCGAGAGGTTCTCGTTTCAACAGGACGCAGGTTTTCAACTCAAACTATTCCTAGTTGCCTTCACCTTGGCGGCCTTTATGCACGTAGACCAATGGTGTGTGACTCTTTGAGGACTCCTGTCTCCGCTGCAGCACAATTCTCACTAAAGAATTTCCAACTCCCTTATAACGCGGTGTAATGCGTAGCAAGAGCTTCACTAGTATCATCCCCACACTAGGAAGTAAACCATCAATATCGAAAATGGTTCGTGCAGTTATACCAGATGCTTTAATTACTATTATTGCTATTTGTAGAGACCTGCAAAGAAAACTTCATTTCATAGAAACTTATTCGGTTGTTTTTCCAGCTTTCTAGATACAGTGTTTGTTAATCAAAGATAACGTAAATTGAAACACCAAGCGTTATTGAGTGTACGTAATAAAGGAGTTTTTGAGTAGGGACAAATTTATAAAATCAGAAGCAATAGCATTATGCGATAGCATATACACACTCACGGACAAAGAAATTTGCGCACCAAGAAGGAAGCATCGGATTGAACTCAATTTTTATGAATGATACGCATGATGTCAAAAACAGAGCTGCATGACAATTATAGAGGGATCTGTGACACGCAGTCCGATCATCTTCAATAGCGCGTTGCACCGCCTCGTGCTGCAATACATGCTGCAATACGGTCCGGCATGGAGATAAACAGACGTCTGATGTTGTCCTGTGGCAGACTGGCCCACACGTGTTGGATGGTGTGCTCCAAATCCCGTGCAGTGTGGCACGGCGGCAGCTGGCGTTTCAACTGTTCCCGCACATGCTCGATAGACGACATGTCCGGGAAACGGGAAAGCCATGGAAGTGTCTGGATATGACGTAGGCAGTCCTGGGCAACCCGAATAGTGCGCGGGCGGGCATTATCCTGCTGGTGTAGCGCACCTAGAATACCGGCCAGGAATGAGAGCACAGGAGGCGGTAGGATGTCATCCACATACCGTACCACACTACTAGAGCTGATCGGTTATCGTAGGCAATGGCTTTCCAGGCCATAATGTCTGCAGTGCGGGAGGTATGGCGCTCGATATCGAGGTTGGGTCGTGCCGTTGACCAAAGGACCTCCACGCCCGGACACGATGATAATCTGTCCCCGAAACGAAGCAGCACTCATCGCTAAACACTACATGTCATCAATCTGTGGCGATTCACGTCGCTCTGGCCTGGCACCACTGCACACGGAGCCGGTGATGTTCCGGTGTTCATGGCAGTACACGTAATTGACGCTTTGATCGCAGATTCGCTTCCGCGAGGCATCGGGAAATGGTTCGTGGGCACACAGAAGCCGCTACATCTGCCTGTATAGTGGACTGGGTTCCCGTCGGATCCGCTCGTGCCCGGCGCCCGATCTCTCGATCCTCTCTACCGGTGGTCATCCTGGTCCGTCCGTAGCCGCTCCGCCGTGTGGCAGTGTCGTCACGTTTCCACTGCTCCCAACACAGTCTGACGGTATTGTAAGAACGATCCACGTAGCAGGGTATACGACGCGCCGACCACCCTGCGGTTTTCGGCCCGATGATCAGGCCTCTCTCAATTTCCGTAAGTTGCGTAAATCGACGTCTCCGGCGTCTACCCGGCATTCATGTCGCTCTGTACTCTTGCTTGCTTCGGCCCGTGCTTTTCGCTTTCATGGGGCATCGTCTACACGCCGGTTTATGAGGCTGCCGGTTCGTGTTTGCAGTGCCACCACAAGGTTTGCGGTCATGGGCAATCGCATTAAACGTGGATCATTTGCATACCAGCACGCACTCTGACTGTATGCAAAGTTTTGCGGTGGTAGCATGTTTTCTTCTAGGTGCGCAAATTTCATTATCCGTGAGTGTAATTTATGTCAATCCCATTTTAGCACCGAATTTCCTTTTCAGTTCATTGTTCCAATTGTAACATTCCTTCAGAAAGATTTGAAATCGAATTACCCCGGAGTGCAAATCGAACCAGCATCTTCCGATTTCTGTCCCAGTGTGCTACCTTTGCAGTATCCAGGGCTATGAATTTCGAGAAGCACGTAAATTATCTGTTGAGTCAAAATAGTAAAACTATACTAAAAATCCGAAAATTCTTGGCGTAGAATAAAGATAAAAGTTTCCAAGCTTTCGCACATCAACCAGATGGCTTTCTCAAGGAAGGTAGACAGCTAACTGCAAACTGGATAATAGAACGTTTCAACACTTTGAACGCGGTGACTTGACTAGACAATAAATGATTAGGAGCAAACGTGATATTTCGAAGAAACGAGGTCACGTTGTTTGGGCACGCGGTACAATGGTAGAGAACTCAGCATTATTTGAAGAATTGATTCCAAATACGTGGCAACTCCAGAGAGATGCTATCATTGCAAGCCTCACAGCTGGTCAAGATCTCCAAGGTTTCGCGAATGGCGGTAGATTTGGGTGTGGAGTATGAAGCTAATTTCTTTACGTCACTCCATATAGGATCTGCGGACTTGAACTTGACTTCTCTTAATAGGGCAGTGGTTATTTTTCCGTCTCTTGTATCCCTTTTATGTTCGCTGATTCTAATTCCAAACGAACGTTTGGTCATTCCGATGTATTATCACCTGGAGCCGACTGGATATTTTAGTGGGATGGCATAAACACCTGCTTCGTTAAGAAGAGAGAGCTTGTCAATATTTCTCTTAAGCATCGTGTATAAAGATGCCGGAGATCTTATGCCGACACCGAAGTTCATCCTCCTGAGCGCGTTTTTGAGTTGATAGGAAACATTTGGTATGTAGGAAATAGAGCCCAGGTAGCGACGTTGCGGCATAGAAATATTATTAGCACTGCTGGTTCTGGCTTTCTCGATAAAGTTATGCATCTGGTTCGAAGTAGGCCAATTTGACGATTTTTCTTAGTTCGGATTGTCTAGAACGGACATCGCATGAGACAGCGAAGGCTCTTATAATTCGAGAACGGAATAAGGCGGTATTTTAAACATCAGGGCAGAATGAACTGCGGAGCATCAGGTTGGTAACTGAGGTGGGTTTATAACCGACTTCCGTATGAAGGCGGTTGTCATGCGATTTGCACGTCGAGGTAAGGTAAGGTACCATTGTGTTCAAGCTCTATGGTGAAATTGATTGTAGGGTGTATAAAATTTATTTTATCGAAGAAAAACGGGAGAGTCTCCTTTCCGTATGGCCATATGAAAAATATGTCGTCTGCATATCGTAGCCAGGTGGTAGGTCTTGGGGTGATGTTGGTGAATATATATGTTGCTCAATGGGGCGAAGTATTGCTTCCGCAAGGACGGCTGAAAGCGAAGATCCCATCGGAGTGCCATTTACTTGCTTATAAATTTGCCCACGGAAACTAAAGTAGCTGGAATTTGAGACCAAGTCCATTATTTTGAAGATGCTGAGGCAAGACTCCTGAGAATAAGCCGATGAATTAGACGGCTTCCGGTACGTGGATCGATGGGTAAAAAGAAACTACGTCAAAACTGCCGTTAATGTCGCGTTGTTGAACGATGAGCTGCTTGATTTTAGTGATAAAATCTAGAGTGGAGGTTATTATAAAGTCCGACTCTGATGTGATTAGTTAAGAATTTGGTTAACGCTTTCTATGAGTGGTACGTCGGTGCAGATCATCTGGACACGATCGGTCTCAATGGATTGCCGGGTTTGTGGTGTTTAAGTCTGTCGAAGAGTTTTAGGATCTGAGGGCCAGGCGGTAATTTGGTGGATTTCTTGAGATCATCTGGAATATCAGTTGACCTTGCAGTTCTTTTTACCTGTGCAATCCAAGAATTTAGAGGATTCCTTCGAAAGATTATAGATCCAGAATCTGATATAAATTCTTCTAGGTTTTTATTATAATCCGCTGCGTCCATTACCGCTATCTGGCCGGATTTGCCCGTTAGCGTCAGTATTATGGAGTGGTTATTTCTAAGGTTGGAAATCGTCCTTGGGATTTTGAAATTATTAAACGATTGCTTCTGATTGTAAAACGATTTTAACCTGGAGCAACACAGTTGACGTAGTTCATCTTTGTTGTCTTCTGGAATTCGCGATATTATGGTCTCAAACTCAGAAACGACGCTTTTTGGGTTCGGTCTCGATCGGAAGCAGAACTTTGGTCCAAGTTCCAAAACTTTAGTTTCCTCTCGGGTGAGCGTTCGGTTAGAAATATTGACGAAGTGAATGGTGAAATCTCTAGGTTTAGGAGTCTGGGAAGACTTCAGGTAATCCAGTTTCTCGGTGCGTCTCGATAAAAAGGAATATAACGAAGTAAATTTCTCCGTCATTTTTAGTCTACGCCGGGATTCGAACCCGAGGCCGCTTATTCCGGAACAAGTCGCTCTACCAACTGAGCTACGCAGACATTTATTCTGATTCCTATCTGCCTTTATGTCGTGTGCGTCCTGCTGGCAGGTACGTCACATCTCCCCCCCGAAAGAGGGCCGGGGGCATGGCCCACGGGTCAGCCGTGACCATGAATCGTTGCAGGCAGCCATCCACTGTAGAACGTGCACTTTTGAGAACTCCCAGTCAATCTGCTGTGTGGAATGCAACATCACACATTTTTATTTTTCGAAGCGCTGGAGAAGGAATTCTCTGATTTTTCCTGTCTCGCGGTGTGGAAATAACATCACACCAATGCGAGATTTTGAACGGCCGGGTCATCCGGATAGTTCGGGCGCCATTATAACGAAGTAAATTTCTCCGTCATTTTTGGTCTACGCCGGGATTCGAACCCGAGGCCGCTTATTCCGGAACAAGTAGCTCTACCAACTGAGCTACGCAGACATTTATTCTGATTCCTATCTGCCTTTATGTCGTGTGCGTCCTGCTGGCAGGTACGTCACAGGAAGACTGGAGTCTTTCGACTAACATATCCACCCGGAGGGTAAGTTTGTTGAAGGTAATAGGGTCGCAAAGACTATGCAAGTTCATATGCAGGTTATATCATCGGATTTCTGATGACATGACCTCCTTTCTTCTCAGGTTCACTATCCTTGACAAGGTCTGGCGTAGGAATTTTTCTTTTTTTCTTCTCGAACCATGATCTTTTTACTGACGTCTTAAAATTTAAGGACTTTGGGATCAAGCCAAATGTCTTGCAAGCGGTTAGGAATTCAAGATGGGTCCGTTCCTATCGGTTGAGGTTTTCCTATATACAAATCTATCTATTTCACAACCAGAATAAATTTATGGGTATCGAGTTTTTCCTTCGAGTGTGCTACCGTTGCAGATCTCAGAACAACGTATTCCCAAAAAATTGAAGCCACGCTTCGTGTAACATCTCATCAGGAAATTTTCAAGATGTTTGAGATGTTACATGGAGAACAGTAAACTAAAAGCGTTTCAATACTGAAATCCGATTGACGAAACTAATGTCCCTTATATTTCCCATGTAGTTGAGGAGATGATTTCCTCATTGAGTTCTGTAATGATACCCAATAACGTGCTGGGTTGCCTTTCCCCGAGATAATCTCTTGCACCTTATGTAACATCGACTACACTAGAAATAGGAAGGTGTGCTCAGCTGTTTCAACACCACCTTGACAGAATGACTTCCTGGAGTTCAGCAACGGAGTGAGACACTGGCATGAACCGACGACTGCTACATTTCAATGCATCCGATAAATGCTCAGTGAGATTCAAGTTCAGGAAATTCGGCGGCCAGGGAAACACACGAAATACTCAGATATGAAACTAGAACCATTCCTTCACAGTGAGGGCCTGTGACACGAAGCTTCTGTCTTGCTGTGATAGTTCAGTGCCACCCGGATACACTAATACCATGTAGGGCAACACTTGATCCAAAACAATGCCTCGTTAGGATGTGGCTGTGAAGGTGTGTTTGCAGGGGATGAAGAGACCCAGTGATGCCCATGAGATCAATTCCCATACCATAATACCCCACTGACGGCCTGTTTTATCCCAACCGCGCGGTCTGGTTGTAGCTGCTCATCTGCATAGTGCCGAGTACGAACCGATTCACCGACATGTTGGAAATGGAACGTGGGCTCACCGAACCACGCTACTGTTTTCAGATCGTTTAAAGCCCAGTTACGATATTCTCATGATGGCGGTTGGACAGAATCGGGACTTGAAGGAATCACTAACTTATTAGGTCCATTCGCAAGAGCGTCCGCTGAACTAACTACTTGGAAATGTGTCTCTGTGCACCCTGGTTGTATATTTCAATGAAATGAAAATCGTGGGCCGTCTGATCTCTTGTACGATACGTGCAAACCAGGTTTCACCATGACGGTCAGCCACTGGTGGTCTCCCCTTTTCTGAATTTTGGGTGATGTGTGACGTTTCTGTGATGCCGGCTCTCGCATCCTTCGTGTGATAATTATTCTCCGTTCAAACTCCTAGAGGTTGACCCGTTTCTACGAGGGTCGTGCTGTCGAACCCACTCGCCCTACCCCTGCCGTCTATACATGTTCTATCACGAGCAATGTCGTCTGTACTACATGATGTTTGACGTCTCCACTCGTGAAGACGGTTTGTCACAATGATCTGGCCTACGAGTGTATTTTAGTAATTTGAATAAATCAGTTACTATACTAAACGATTATAATATGAAGAAATGACTAAGATTATATATTATCAGGATATTACTCCCGTCCTTCAAATACACAGTACTCGTCTTAACGAAGAGCAGAGAGAGACATAAATAAGTGGTTCTGCAAGAGAACCGTCTGTCCAGTAAGTGACAAAAAAACATCAGGCGAACGGTTTAACCAAACCATTCACGTCGCTTTCGGCCGAAGGCGCAGTCTGTATTATGCTGGGCGCGTCATAATGTGCTTATTCGTGCGGCCTCAGCGTAGCTACTATCTTTTTCACAACCACAACTCCAACCACCAGCACCTTTTCTGCACATACCGGCCACGGAATTAAAAACGTTTACATTAAAGAACTTACACAGTCTTTGCACGATATGTTTAATTTAAAAAACGACAGATATTTACAAGATTAAAAACCCATTGGTACTTTCGGGTTGACAATCGACCCGTCTTCAGATGGAGAAGAGCCGCTGCTGCTGCTCCCATATATATGTCCGAGTATGATGACGTACAAGGTATGGAATAGCGTCGCAAGGGTGTCATTCTGTTGCCATCATTTCATTGCTAAATCACGAATCAGACGAGGTCCATGTGGAAACATGATAAACAGGGTGCAAAACATATATATTTGTTATAACTCACATATTTAACAAGAAATGTTATGTAAGTTCATGGCTGTAATGAGTCTTTTCCAAATTCTGTGTAATTCAATTGGGGAATCACCGTTACAGCATCCGTCCCCGAAGGCTTCGATGTATAAACTTTCAGTTACATGCAAAGAGTATGCAGAGGCGGGTGTATGTAGCAACTTAATGTTTTTCCAATCCGGTTGGTTGTGCCACATATCTGGCGAGCGCTGTGTTACTATGATTAACGTGAATGTCATATTTATGTTCCTGCATTCGGGTTTCTAGGCTACGTTTTGTAGAACCTACATAGTTGCTTACTTGTTCACCATTGGAGACATCTATTATTGGTATATTACATACACCCCATTTACACCAAATATCAGGTGGTTCCCTATCTTTTTTGATAAGTGAAAATAGATTTCTGGATCTAATGCCAAAATGAGTATCACATATCATACATGCACGTGTCAGTACATTAGTAATGTTTAGGTACTGCTCTATTGTACCAACAAAACGCTTTGCTGGTTTTTGTTCTTTGGTTAAACATGTAGATCTATGTTGAATTTAAAAACTGGCAGATATTTACAAGATTAAAAACCCATTAGTACTTTCGGGTCGACAATCGACCCGTCTTCAGATGGAGGAGAGCCGCTGCTGCACATGTGCTCATTGACCAAAGAACAAAAACCAGCAAAGCATTTTGTTGGTACAATAGAGCAGTACCATAGCATTACTAATGTACTGACACGCGAATGTATGAAATATGATATCATTTTGGCATTAGATCCAGAAATCTATTTTCACTTATCAAAAAAGATAGGGAACCACCTGATATTTGGTGTAAATGGGGTGTATGTAATATGCCAATAATAGATGTCTCCAATGGTGAACAAGTAAGCAACTATGTAGGTTCTACAAAACGTAGCCTTGAAAACCGAATGCAGGAAAATAAATATGACATTCACGTTAATCATAGTAACACAGAGCTCGCCAGATATGTGGCACAAGGAACTGTCCAACCGGATTGGAAAAACATTAAGTTGCTACATACACCCGCCTCTGTATACTCGTTGCATATAACTGAAAGTTTATACATCGAGTCCTTCGGGGACGGATATTAACGATAATTCCCCAATTGAATCACACAGAATTTGGAAAAGACTCATTACAGCCATGAACTTACATAACATTTCTTGTTAAATATGTGAGTTATAACAAATATATATGTTTTGCACCCTGTTTATCATATTTCCACATGGACCACTCTGATTCGTGATTTTGCAATGAAATGATGGCAACAGAGTGACACCCTTGCGACGCTATTCCATACCTTGTACGTCATCATACTCGGAATTATATATGGGAGCACATTGCAGCAGCGGCTCTCCTCTATCTGAAGACGGGTCGATTGTCGACCCGAAAGTACCAATGGGTTTTTAATCTGGTAAATATCTGTCGTTTTTTAAATTAAACATATCGTGCAAAGACGGTGTAAGTTTTTTAATGTATTGTATATGCACGAAATCTTCATTAAGACTAAAAACGTTTATTCAATACCGGGTTGGACCTTCTTTAGCCCGAATTACAGCACGTATGCGGTTTGGCATAGATTCCACATGGTGCTAGACAGGGGTGGCCAAACTTTGAGGAACCAAGATCTACCTTAAGCTATCATTCCCAACTGTGATCTGCCATGGTTTATCGCAGTGACATATGCATATTTAAATAGGAATAAGCATATATCGCGAGTGCTTTGTTAGTGTGTTTGGTTTTGTAAGTTTGGAAACAAATACAGAAAAATAATATTTAAATCGTTTTTTATGCCTGAAACACTATTTCTCAAACAAATTATATAATTTTTTTTATAGATTCTTTATTTACAGTATTTAATTCTTAGATGTTAATGCATGATACTGCATGCCTCAAAATATTTAGAATAATCAAGCACATATTCAGTGAGGCACAGTCGGAGACACCCTTCTAAATGAGCATCTATCAGGCAGCTCCTGTATTTCGACTTCATTATATTCATTTCTGAAAAAGCTGCTTCACAGAGTTTGTGGATCGAAAGAAAGCAGTCAACCGCAAAGCAACAGATCTCAAGCAGGGATATTTTTCTTCTGAGGATAGAGCCCACAATGTGCTATTCGACGCTCTTGCCTTCAATACTATGTCGGATTGAAGTTTCACAATTTCTAATTCTAAATCTGAAGAATCGAAGAGGAAAGTTGAGGAAATGTTTTATAAGAAACTTCCTCAATATCGCATTCGCCAAAAGGGTAAGACATGAAGCTCAAAATGTGCTGAAAGATCTTCAGGTCTGTAAATCGTCTGCCAAATTCTGTTATCAGAACTATCTCAGTGATGTATTCGACAAAATTGCAATCAGTTTGGCGTGTTGTGTGTTTTTCAGATTAGGAAAGTTTTTCAAATTTCCTTTACCAAGTTGAGATTTTAGCAGGCGTAGGTTTGATTCGAAAGCATTCAGCGAGCTCACTAAATCTATAACACTCTTCCCTTTCCCTTGCAGCTCAACAGCTCAAGGCTGAACGTGTAGTGGCCTGTGAGATCAGTTACAAAAGCTAAATTTTGTAGACAAGTAACGTCTTAAAGCTGAGCATAATTTTCTTCCATAGCGTCTAGGAATTCGATTATTTCTGGCAAGAGATTGAAAAATCTTTCAAGAAACTTTCCTTTGCTAAGCCACCTAACATTCGTGAAAAACAGCAAGTCTTCCTATTCAGTCAGCTTCATTTTCTTCTACGTGGTTGGCTTCGAAAAACCCTCCTACGTAAACTTGGTGCCCGAACAGAATTAGCTATTTTGGCAGTTATGTCGTAATGTCTTTCACATTTAAAACATGGATTCATAGTGCATTTTGGGGGATAATGCAGTGAAAACAGGTAAAGTTTGAAAAATCGTCATTTTCCCTACAAACTGCAATGAACCCATTGATTTGGCCTACCATCGAAGATGACCCGTTAGTAGTGATGCAAATAAGCTTCCATAATGGCAGATTTCATATTTGGATGAATTCCGTAAATATATTAAAAATTACTTGAGCCTGAGTTGGTTACGTTTGGGGAGGCGAGTTTGGCTGATTTATTCTATCATCTGGTCTCAGGCAGGTCATAGGAAACAACATACGCCAACACGATAAAACAAACGATCGACAGTACGAGAGCTCGCGATCGACCGCTTGGCCACCTCTGTGCTAGAGTGTATCTACGGCTACAGTGTACCAGGCGTTCACCAGAAAGTCTTGAAATGGTTCAGATTTGACAGAAGAGGACTTTTCTCCATGATCTGTTTCCTAACATATCTCATACATTCTCAATGAGGTTCAAATCCGGGGGCTTTGTGGTGACCAAGAAAGATCGTGGAAATAGATTTCATGCTCGCTGAAACGCTGCTGAACACATCTTGCGCGATGGACAGTACAGTTGTTGTCCATGAAACAGCAGTTACATGCCAGATAAAACGTTAACATTGAAACATGGACATGATCAGCAACGATGGTCAGATGATTCTTGGAGGACACCCGACATTCCAGCAATATCAGGGAACCCGATCCGTACCAACAGAACGTACCCCCACACCATGACACCACCCCAAGAACCTTGAGTTGGGCAAGCTGGGTCCATTGCTTCATGGGTCTCCCACCAAGCTCTCTGCCTACCGTCGGTACATCGGTACATCAAGGGATCTGTTCCGCATCAATAGAACGTGCCTCACACCATGGCACCACCTCCAGAACCATGCGTTGTGCTTACAAGACAATCTTGGTCCAAACTCTGTGCTACCGTCGATACAGAACAAGGTGTACCGCGACTCGTCGAACCACGTGACTTTTCCCCAGTCTTTCAGTATCCACTCAGGGGGTTCTGACCGACGTGAGCGATTGCAGCAGCCGCGGCATACCACCAAACGAGAGGATCGGCATGTTGTGCGGCGGGCATTGACGGCTCGCACCGCCACATCACGAACGTTAGCGCAGAAATTAGGGTGTGTTGCGCAACAACCTGTCTCAGCACGTACCGTTCGACGTCGTCTGCAGAAACGGTGACTTGTCGCACAGCACCCATTGCTCCGATTACCATTGACGTTACACCACCGCCGAGTGCAGCGTCAGTGGGCCGTTGAACGCCGCACATGGACCACGGAATGGCACGACATTGTCTTGTCCGACTAATCGCGCTTCTGCCTGCAACACCACGATGGTCGGATCCGCGTGTGGCGGCACCGCGGCGAGAGACTGTATGACGCCTGCATTATGCATCGCCATACCGGTCCGTCGCCTGGCGTTATGGTTTGGGGCATAACGCCAGGCGACTCCTCTGGTACGCGTCGCCAGTACATTCAACAGCCACCGCTACATCTCCGACGTTTTGGAGCCTGTAGTTCTCCCTTACCTGCAGGACCTGCCATCGGCTACGTTTCAGCAGGACAGTACGCGCCCGCACGTGGCACGGCACACCAGGTGTCACTGCTGCCGTGGCCCCTCTGTCCTCCCGATATGTCGCTTATCGAACACACCTTGTCGCTTGATCGGCAACCCAGTATCCCGGCAAACACCACCCGCGGCTACGCCTGATGAACTGTGGCAACGTGTGGAAGCAGCCTGGACCGACATACCCGAAGCCCATATCCAAAGCCTCTTTCGTGCGATGCCACGGCGTGTAGCGGCCATTATTTCCAGCCATGGGGGCCTCACGAACTATTGATGTCTGCGTGTTTCGCAAGTCGCACGGGCTTGTAAGCTCAATCGTTTCATCTTTGTATCTGTTGTTATGTGTCCAGTAAATCTGGCTTTGCTATCTCGTGTCCTTCTTGGTGTTGCATTTTGGGTGGCCAGCAGTGTAATAATGATTTAACCGCTTTTACAAATGAGAAACATGTTTTGATGGACACCGTTAAACATATCTTTTTGTCGGGCCTCTCTTCTTCGACGAGGAGGAATTGGAATTGCTGTTTTGTTATTAATATTATAGTGATGGATTAACATCTATGTGTTTCACAGAACTAATAAAAGCCTATATAAGGATCCTAAAAAAATGTTAAAACGAAGCTATCGAATTTTTTAAATTCTGTGAAGATTCGTTCGTGTTATAACATTAATTACGGGTACTGAGGCTAAATCTTAAAAAACATACATTCAACAGGATAAGTTCCTGCGTACTGAAATTTCATATATGTGTCATAACGAAACGAGCGAGTTTTTATATAACACTAGCGTGACTTCAGTGCAGTCCTCATGGTTCCTTTCCCTTCAGCCTGGAATAATACAAAAATAAAGTTGGTAATTAAATGTAGTAAGGTGAAATGGGAATAAGTTTTAATTTCCGCGTGTATTTTGGAGCATGGGTTTCGTACAAAGAAGGTATTATAGCAAAATGGTAATGATTTCAGCATGTCTATATGGCACCCTTAAAAACAATTCTGATTTTGAAAGTTAGAATGGCCAGCGGCCATGTCTTTAGAATGAAATTGCATCTGACCAGTCAGGTCTCGAGAATTTGGCAATGTAGCCCCACCGTAGGCGAATTAATTTTAGTTAATGTCCGAAGTCTCTCTCTGTCTCTCTCTCTGGATGTCATGACCTTTATTTGGTACCACACTGTCTTAATGGAACAATGGAAAAGGAAGTACCTAGTCTTTGGAGTGGTTGCTTGGGAATACTTCAAAGATCTTATTTCAGTTTTTATTTTTAAATCTCAACCGTTGGTCTTCAAAGTCAGCTGCTCTATGTGTGCTCACTCTCTTGAATAAAATGAATTGCTTACCGAAAAAATGCGACAGAAGAAAAATATGTTGCTACTCTCTGTCGGAGATTGGTGTGTTGAATACCACATTTTCATTGTTCTTCTCCTGAGCCCTTTGAAATATCAGGATATCCATGGTCTGGTTTGTGTGTCGTTAAAAAAGATAAGTTCCCTGTGAATCAAGCAATGTCTCTCTATCGAAGATCCTTATCAAACTCTTTTCGTTATTATGGTATAAATTATGAATTCTGACAGATAAGACAATACAAGACGCGATAAATGTCGAGCGGTTTCGTGGGATGTCCAGAATACACGCTGTCTATGGGATGTCAAGAACACGCTGTCTATGCACGATGATTAAGCTTCATGAGAATTCAATTGCAAGTTAAAAAACGAGTTTTATTTTACAATTAAAATCACTGAATAATTTAAAAGATACACGCAAGATCTTTCTCGCTTGCTCCAAAACCATCCTAAAGCCAAGTGCAACAGTAATATATGACCACACGACAATTAAATACAAGAAGGACAAAACCCATGATGCAAGAATTATTACGTAACATGTGAACATACAAAGTGATAGCAAATGAGATCACAGCATGGTAATAAAAAAAATGACTTACATGGTATCAGCAACAACAGGCTCCGCATTGTTTGGATCACAAATGTACTTAATATAAAGTTTCCAAGGTTGTGGTAGTACATATGGCACATGGTCATTGCAACAAATATTTGCAAAACGGGAAATGTATAGGCTCTCAGTGAACAGGATTGTAGGTTTATTTGGTGAAGAGGGAAGTATTTGTATCTCATCTCATTTAGGAGTATGTTGGTCCCTTGCTACAAGTCTAGCAAGGGCCGTAGTAGTAGCTCCAAATCTAATGATATATTTATGCTCCGCCGCACGAACACCAGTGGTACGAAGAGTCGATCCTATATACACTGACGGGGAAAAAATCCCAACACCAAGAAGTGGTTGTGTTAGATAAACGACAGTTGGTAGGCGGTGAGAGTACATCTGTAAGATGACGTCTATGCAAATTTCGCGCTCGGCGCAGACGTGTGGCGCTAGTAGCGCCCCTCGGAACATGCAAAGCAGGTTTGCTGTAAATACGCGCTGTAACGTTCGTGAGCGTTAGTTATCGTCGAGATTCGACGTAGTGTGCTGATGTTAGTCAAGAATGCCATTAAGAAGACGAAGAAGCCATTATCAACAGCTCACGGAATTTGAACGAGGGCGTATAATAGGGCTACGAGAAGGTGGATTTTCGTTCCGCAATATTGCAGAACGACTTGGCAGGAATGTAGCCACTGTGCATGATTGTTGGCAACGGTGGTCACGTGACGGTACTGCCTCAGGAAGTGAATCAGGAAGAACGGGTTCCGGCCGGCCACGTGGCACTACTGAGAGGGAAGACCGCCGTGTACGGCGTATAGCCGTGGCGCATCGTACCGCGTCTGCGACAGCAATTCGAGCTGCAGTTGCCACCATAGTGACAAAACGAACTGTTACAAATCGGTTACTCGAAGGACAGCTCCGAGCCAGACGCCCTGTAGCGCGCATTCCACTTACTCCAAACCACTGCCGTTTGCGACGTCAGTGGTGTCAAGCTAGAGCTCATTGGAGGGCGGAGTGGAGATCTGTTGTGTTTTCTGATGAAAGCCGGTTCTTCCTGGGTGCCAGTGATGGTCGTGTGTTGGTTAGAAGGAGGCCAGGTGAACGCCTGCAACCAACCTGTCTGCGGCCGAGACACACTGGACCTACACCTGGAGTTATGGTCTGGGGAGCAATTTCCTATGACAGCAGGAGCACTCTCGTGGTTATCCCACGCACCCTGACGGCACAGTTGTAAGTCGGTCTGGTGATTTAACCTGTTGTGCTGCCATTCATGATCAACACTCCAGGGGGTGTTTTCCAACAGGATAACGCTCGCGCGCATACCGCTGTTGTAACCCAACATGCTCTACAGAGTGTCGACATGTTTCCGTGGCCTGCTAGATCACCAGATATTTTACCAATCGAGCACGTATGGGACATCATTGGACGACAACTCCCGCGTCACCCCCAACCAGCATTAACCGTCCCTGCATTGACCGACAAAGTGCAACAGGCATGGAACTCCATCCCACAAACTGACATCCAGCACCTGTACGACACAATGCATGAACGTTTGCGTGCTTGCATTCAACATTCTGGCGGTTACACCGGTTATTAATGTACCATCATTTCACATTTAAAATGGCTCTTCTCGCGCTTACATTAAGCTGTGATCTTGAAACCTTAATCGATTAAATACGTTACCTATACAAATGTATTGCCAACATTTCATTCCTCTACAACTATTTTTTCGTAGTGTTGGGATTTTTTTCCGTCAGTGTATATTCGGTCCTGGGTTGAGAGATCCTTGGCCTTTAAGTACAACGTAATTTTCTTTCGACTGTAACTTAGTCCTTACGTCAGTAATTACGTTATTTGTTCTAAATCAATGCAATATTAAAAGGTACCCATACACCTTACAAGAAAGAGGTCAAGTAGTACTTACAAGTACTTTTATTTTGCTTGCATGGGTTGTACTCCACACGCACATATGGTTTTCTGGCTAACTCGATACAGTATCAGTGATTTAACTTCCAAATACAGTATAACAGCATGTCTATCATCAACATCAATCCCATAAAGCAACCGCTGCATTGCCTTTTTATCTATTGTACTTATCCAGCCACATACATGTCACACTTGTTCCGACCTCAGTGTGTTGCCGACATTATTCTCGTTTGAAGGAAAAGACATAACGTTAAGGTTTGAAAATGTCTAAGAGAACAAACTCAAGTTTACAGAGACAAAGAAACTCAAAAGGAAAGTTAAAATAGAATATACGTTACTTAGGAATATACTGTATACTCCATGTCACCGGCTAGTGTTCACAATGTCCCGATACGTTTTGATCAAAGAGAAAAAATTAGTTGTCCTAATGCCAAAACCAAAATGATGTTTCTGGCAAGCATTTAGTAGTACTGTAATCATTGATGGAACATAGTCTATTGAGCCAACATAGCGTACAGGTGATATCTCGCTCTGTAAAACAGTAAAGCTAACCTTTGAGATCTGCGTATCAAACCATAAACACATTAACGCGAGTATCCGAATTTAAGTTGTGTCCAAGAGGGGTAACAAAGGACTGAGGATTTAAAACAGGTACACAGAGTGGGGTTTCAATAAACAGACGAGGAAATCGATCCATTTAGCAGATCGTGCTGAAACAGGAAGTCTAAAAAAGGAAGTGAACCCCGGTCCTTAAGTTCAACAGCAAACTTAATTGTATGTAGTTTTGAGGATAATGACTCTGCAAACTGATGCAATTTGTCGACCGGATACGACCAGAAAAGTAAAACGTCATCAACATATCTTATTTAAAATAATGGTTTATAAATGCAATCCGTCATGGTCTGGTCCTCCAAGGCCTGTAAAGTAATTTCGACCAAAATTGCCGATAGTGGAGGATGTTTATCATAAACTTGAAACTCTTAACAAGAGGTACAGCGTCTGGAAAATTAAGTGTTTTGAGTTTAAATTTTGTGATTTTGATTCTGATTACAATGATCTATTCTCGGTAAGTTGGTTGTTGTTTACAATTGAGGCAATTCTTTGGGTTTGTTTCTGATGCGCTGCTAAACTTACTGCGCGCTTTGCGAATTTCGATAAATTTCCTTTGGAAGTTTTCCATTATGGATATTTGAATATTTTCATTGGCCATTAGAGGAGTTGTTTTAAATATGTAGATTATATTGGTGGGTCATATTAAAGGTATCTCGTTACCTTCATCATTCATCCACTTTCGCTTATTAGGTTAGGAATTGAGTTGGGATACACCTAGAGAAGGTGAGAGATGCCACTATCCCCTATGAACTGGATTATTGGTTCACCTTTTTGAGCTATGGATCTTTTTGTGTAAAATTTGGTTCTCCGTTGATTCGCCTTCTAATTATTTGTTTAGTCATTCGCCTTCTAATTATTCGCCTTCTAATTATTTGTTTAGTTGCTGCTTACCATCTTTGATGAACCCCTAGCATTGTGCGGGGCTCCAAGAACCAACCTGCCAAATTGGCTTGGCAGTTAGTGTGTGTGAGTCTGAAGGAATTCCAGGCCGCTATGGTGTAGTGGAAGCATATCCGGCACGTAACTGGAAGACCCTGGGTTCGATTCCCGGTGATGGCCAACAATAATTTTTCCGTAACTCACTTATAAACGTTGAAAGAGCGATGACTTCTGTTTGATAGAAATCTATTTATTGAACACGATAAATGAGAATTGCAGTTTAGTATACTAGCAGTGTCAAGTATTAAACTTAAAGATACCCAGTAAAGAGACATTGATGACGTAATAAGTAAATTCTTAGGAAGAAACAACACTATGATTTTGAATTCCATTCAGCTGTGATATATGTATATTTCGGATTTCTTCCTATAATTTCGGTGGAGCACTTATGTACCAGTTTACTGGCATTTGCATCATTTAGATCACAGATTAAGAGTAACAAGTTACAGAGGTTTCAAAATAATTTTTGAAACTAAGCGTATCTGTGTAACAAGTTAGTAAAATCATGCAATGCATTGATTACAATACGCTTTCCAACATGCCAGAAATCATTTCTCAAGTTATCACTGAAGTTATGAGGATAATGGCTGTGGAATAAATCTCAGTCCTGTGCCCTGATCTTTGATCCCATTTCGATGATATTCTTCAGAACCAGTTCAGTACACCTCCGAAATAATATGAAAAAGTTTTGTCGCAATGGAAGCATTGTTACGTAAGTTATGATGCATAAGGGCTATGGAATAGATTCCGCTCCTGTGTCCTAACCTTTAACCCCATTTCGCCCATTTTCAATAGGATTCATTGACCCTATTTCGCTCATTTTCAATAGGATTCATTGACACTATTTCGCCTATTTTATAGGCAGGCCCCTGCAACATACTAACATTTTATTTAAATCGAAGAATTTTTCGTAAGTTATGACGCATAATGGCGATGGAATTGATTCCGCTCCTATGTTCTGACCTTTGACCCCATTTCGTCCATTTTGAATAGGGTTTGTCCCCAGGTAGTTCCCTACCACATACTAAAATTTAATAGAAATCGAACCTTTTTTACGTTAGTTATGACGCATAAGACCAGTGGAATGGATTCCGCTCCTATGTCCTAACCTTTGACCCCATTTCGTTCACTTTCAATAGGGTTCCTTCCCAGGTGATCCCCTTCCACATACTAAAAGTTCATCGAAATCGAACGATTTTTACGCTGGTTATCGTGCGGCCGGACATACGCACACAACGCGTGACGTAATGAGGCAGATGGGAATCGCGACCATCTGCTCGAAAGAGTGTGACGTCATAAAACTTTAATAGGATCCACACACAACGCGTGACGTAATAAAACAGATGGTGAGACCGCGCGCCAACATCTCAAGCGCGAGATTGTGACGTCGTAAGATTTTTAAGCATGGACAACATTAATGGGACGACGCCATGACAGTAAAAACGTGGTTATTCGGGGTGATTATTTAACCCACTAAATGAATTTTCCAAAAATCGAGATCAAGATAAATCGATTTCCAGTACCAGAAAACCGTAGGTTAACGACTTTCATCAAAATCCTTAGAGCCGTTTTCAAAATAAAATTTACATACATACAAGAATTGCTCCTTTAATAGTATGGGATAAGTGCGATGGAATGGATCCCGATCCTATGTCCTGACATTTGACCCCATTTCGTCCATTTTCAATAGGGTTCGTCCCCAGGTGGTTCCCTACCACCTACTAGAATTTCATCGAAATCGAACCATTTTTACGCACGTTATGACGCATAAGGGCAATGCAATGCATCCCACTCCTATGTCCTGACCTTTGACCCCAATTCGCCCATTTTCAATAAGGTTCATTTCCAGGTGGTCCCCTACAATATACTAAAATGTCATCGACATCGAACCATATTTACGCAAATTACGACGCATAAGGGCAATGGAATGGATCCCGCTCCTATACCGTGACCTTTGACCCCATTTCACCCATTTTCAATAGGGTTCATTCCAAGGTGGTCCCCTACAATATGATAAAATTTCATCAACATTGAACCATATTTACACCAGTTGTGGCGCATAAGGGCGTGGAATGGATCCCGCTCCTATGCCGTGACCTTTGACCCCATTTCGTCCATTTTCAATAGGGTTTGTCCCCAGGTGGTCCCCTACCACATACTAAAATTTCATCGAAATTGAACGTGAGTTATCGTGCCGACAGACGGACGGACAAAGCTGGAGCATATACGCTTCTTCAACCTACGGTTGGAAAGCGTAAAAAAGGAGTATAAGTGTTTTATTTCTTTCACGTATTTTCGGAACTATGACCCCAATTTGAATTCTGGCAGTGAAATATCATCAAATTTGGCATATCATATTTATTATCTTCACAAATATTCTGAGGATGAATTGTAAAAATCCCTAAAACAAACATCAGATAATATAAAATCAATCTCAAACAGTTTCCTTCGTTTTTCACTAAGTCACTATAGCATTTTGTCCAAACATTTTAGCTGTAAACATGGATCAGCAATGCGTAGTAGACTGTGTTTATCACTGAAATAAAGAAATTACCAAGGGAGATTTGCTTACTTGCATTTCTTTCATTTCTACTGTAGTTTTGATCAGTAATCCTTTTGTCAACCAAAGTTTCTCCAACCACAAGTGCCCGCACGGGGATAACTGGTTTTCCAGTTATTTGGGGAGCGGCGCCCCCACGGCCCGAGCTGACCTTGTGACTGGTCAACATCTGATGTCATGCCACCGCTTGATTTTTATTTTGGTGCTATTGGTGTTTGCAGGGACGGCTGTTCATCCAGCTGTTGGGGAGTCGCGGCCCCACGATCCCGAGCTGGTCTTGTGTCTCGCTTTTTTGTTTTTCTTTATTTTCTCCACTGGCTAGTTGCCCGTGTTGTATTCTACCTAATCGCTACCACGTTATGTACTAACACCCCGGTCTTGTGGTTTTGTTACCCTCCAATACTAACTGATTTATATTAACCGCTCAGTTCGTAGGTTGCTGAGATTCCGTTTAGGTTCCCAGCCAGGATTTGTCTTCTTTGGATTTCTTTTTTTTCCTTTTAGCTGGTTTGGGTGCTAGGCCTACCTGCATGTTTGCCGCGTGCGGAGACCCGTGAGGCGGAAATGGGATGTCTGGCGGCTGAGGTCGCAGGAGACCGGATAAGTGCCTCCTGTGTACCAACACTCCTCTTCGACCCCGGCTTCGCTGTAAACGGGAGGCTAGAGCCTAACCCACCTCTAGTCAGAAGTCTTGTACCAAGTTGTGTACAGGGCTTTAGCGGCTTTTTTGTCGTATGGCACGGCAGGGTGAGCCCGGGGGCTGTGGGATCATGCCAAAGGCGTTGGCATGACGGTACCAGGAGGCCGAAGTGTCCGCCGAGTGCGTGTGATCACAGCCAACGGACTATATCTGCAACGTATAAGCTCCAGAACTGTGTCTAGCGTCATTTTCTTGGCTTGCGGACCTCCAGTTCTCCCTTGTAGGGCTCGGTGGTGGGTGGAGTAGTCTGCAGACGAATCTTCCTTCTTTTTTTCCATGGGTAAACCCAAACATAAACACTCCAAATTTAAGTCACCTGAGAAAATGATAGTTGCAAACGACTCTCCTTCGTCTTCTCAACCTACAAAGTCTCAAAACCTTAAACGTTCTTTAGACCATGACCTGGACCAAGAATGTACTACCTCTTCTTCGGCAGCTGTGCCAGTCGCTCCGAAGCGTCGTCTCCCCTCGATTGCTGTGACTACGCATGCTACACACTTACTTGTAGGATCCATCGATCCGAATGAGAGACTGTCCACCAGATCTCCATTTTTCATTTCTAAAGCTTTGAACGCTGCGGTTGGCCCCTTGAAGTCTGTGAGGAAGCTTCGCTCTGGGGACCTGCTTGTCCAAACTTGCAGTGTTTCTCAGAGTAACACTTTTCTGCGCCTTTCTAGTCTTCAAGGCATTCCTGTCAAAGTGACACCTCACCCGTTTCTTAACACCTCTCGGGGTGTTATTTCGGAGTTTGATCTCTTGCCATGCAGTGAGGATGAATTGGTGACTGAACTTGCGGATCAGGGTGTTCTTGCTGCACGTCGTATGATGTTCCGGCGTGATGGCTCTTTGCTTAAATCTAAAAATGTAATCTTGACTTTTGACTCCCCGAAAGTTCCGACAGAAATCAAAGCAGGCTACTTGGTCTGTGCAGTTCGCCCGTACATTCCCAGTACTCTGCGCTGTTTCAGGTGCCAGAGGTACGGGCATTCACAACGATTCTGTAAGAGTTCCGCTCGTTGCGCTAATTGTGGCTCCGGTGAACATGACGGGGAAGGTTGCACTTCTGCGGCCTGCTGTGTTAACTGCGGTGAGGCCCATGCGGCTTACTCCCGCAACTGTATGAAATGGAAGGACGAGATGGAGATCCAGCGCCTCAAGACCCTGGAAGGCCTCTCGTACCCTGCTGCCAAAGCCAAGTTGGGTATTCCCAACACCCGACAGCGTAGTTTTGCCGCAGTTGTTAAGTCTCTGCCACAACCCGTGCAGCCCTTTGTTCCGCGCCCTGTAGCTCTCGCCGCACTTGCCAAGCGATCTACAGTTGAACAAGCGACACAGGTGGATTTTACCGAGCTCCAGCTTATTCGACCAGCTGCGTCTGCGCCTTCTCTTTTGAAGACGCCCGCCTCTTCCGGTTCCCAGCAGACAGCCTGCACGTGCGGAAGACCCGGCCCTCAATCCGCAAAGGTGTGCAGTGTCCATCATACTGTCTCGGCCTCAGCGAGGTCCCCACCCTCAACCAACATTATAGAGGAACATGGGGGGAGGAGAGTGACAGTTCGCCCCCAGCCTCAACCAGCATTGCAGAGGAACATGGAGGGGAGGAGATTGACAGTTCGTCCCCGCCCTCTGCCAGCATTGCAGAGGAGTGTGGGGGGAGGAGAGTGACTTTTCGTGTCCCTCAATTAGTGAATTTCGTTATAAATCTGATTAACTACCTTGTCTTCCCAGCTTTCTTCATACTCTTTTTCAACTTTTAACAAGCCTGTCTGCTCTTACTCATTTTCCACGCTTTTAAATTTCTGTGGCTGTTAGTTCTTTGTCTGGCGCTCTTTGGCCAAACCTGGCCCTTGCGCCACTAAAATCCACTAACCAACCAACCAACCAACCACATGTCTGTTAAATACGGAAATATTAAGTTGAGCAAATGGCAATGGAAATAAAACAACAGGAGTAAAGAAGTTCTCGCAATGAAAGTGCCAATTATAAGAGCACAAAATAATCCTGCAAGTAATTAAAAAATATTCAGAAAACATTTCGCTGCCATTGTCCACAAAAAGTAGGAAAGCGAAACATTTCAGTGAATAAGAAATGTTTTCTTCGGAGAAAATTAACATTTCATGGATTAAAAAAGAGAACACAATTAATGCGATTTAATGATAGATTCCAATCAATGGAAAAAGACGAAAATCTGACAAAAGCGGTTTTTGAGCAGCAAAATATTCGTCAGTAAGCCTTTTTTGGCCGTTAATTAAGAACAGAAATGATTTTCAAACTACGCTTTTTTATGTTTAATGGAAATGGCTTCCGTGCAAAAAAGCGTTTTTAATTAACAGTTATTCACTCTTAGTTTTAACAAATGCGAATATAGAAAAATCTCATTTTATTTCTATGATGCCGAAATATTTTACTAGCAAACATAATTTTTAAATGCACGGCCTGGTTTCCTTTAGTTTCTGTGTGAATCCAAAGACCGGAAAACGATTTTGTCTTTGGAGTCACACAGAAACTAATGGGAAACACAAAATATTTTGGATTTGTTGGTGTTTCAATGGTATGTTATGACCTTTGTTACCTGTTACCATTTTTTTAAGAATGATCGAAGAGCATCAGTCAAAAAGCTTAGTGACAGAGCCTACTTATCATCATGCACTCTTATACATAATTGTGGACAGCTTCCTGTGTACCCGTGTTAGCTGCAATAACTGAACGTCAATTAAACAGCAGAAATCTGCTGTAAATGTCTTCGTCATCGTATCTCGTTATATGTGATAATTACAATTGTTATTTCTGTATTTTCCTTATCGCAATGGCATCTGTGGCATGGTTCTCTAGGAAGTCAATCACCGCCATAGTCATCATGGATTAAATAAAACTTTATGATGAGGCACGTATATATATATATATAACAAAAAGAAGCTACAACCTGGATTTTAGGCCTTAGGTTCTGTAGGTCCAAAGTATCAAGCTAAAGTCTGAGAAATTGTACGAGTTGTAGAAAAAATTATCGAACTATATAAACTGCCTTGAGCTTCAACATCTGCTTAATCGTAGCAGCAAATTCCACATATTTGCCAGTTTTGTCTCATAGGTCGCCCGAAGTTTACAATCCAGTAGTACAGCTACATCAATGATGTCTGTTTCCTTCTGTCTTTTTATTAAGACTTTTTAACAAGAAATGAAGAAGGAATAAATTTTCCAATGTAATGAACATATCTTTTGAATCCTTTCCGGCATAAAAGTAATTTTCAATGTGGATTTTTGAAAATGGAGAAAATCAGCGGAAGAGAGAATAAATACCTTTCCTAGCGGAAAAACTGCCCATTTTTTAAGACACACAATGTGAGAAGTGTTCTTCATCGTGAGTAGTGCCAGATACAAAAAGAATTTCTTTCAAACGGACTTCTATAATCGGTAAAAGATTTTTATTTGTAAGTTGAAATAGGAATACCAGTATACTAAAAGTCAAAATGTGCGTTATGAGATATCGCAAATTGTTCACAAATGTTTTTCATAGCGAAACAAATTTTAGACGAAAGGAAATTTTCGAATCTGACAATTGGGAGAAGTGATAAGGAGAAAAACGGGATGTAACGTAACGCTTTCATAGGTGAAAAAACTGGGGTTTTATGAAGAAGGAAATGGGCGCAAAAAATGTACTTCATGGTGAAGGGTATCGTACAAGAAAAGATTTTCTCAAAGGGATTTTCAGAATCTGAAGTACTATTTCAAATAGAATCTTTCACTGACGGTCCCTGGTGGAAGAACTCTGAATTATGTAAAAGGAGGAAATATGAACAAATATTCGTAACGGGAGCTATGCTATGGGATGAGAAGTTTTGAAATGCGACACCGAAAAGAGAAGACAGGATTTTTTTTTTTTTACATATACATCCTCTAGCTGGGAGGGTATGTATAATTTAAAGAGGATAATTTTCAAAATCTTTGCTGCACTGAATGGTATGCCCTAGAAAGGAATTTTTCAAAGCAGACTTTTAGAAGTGGAGATACAGTTGCAAAGAGAGATGCACCCAAACGCCAGCTACCTTTCAAAAATATGAATTGTGAAAAACGCAGGCGTATATGCAAAGTGTTTCACGAAGTGAATGGTATCTGATGTTAAAAGAATTTTTCAAATTGAACTTTCTGAAGTAGAAATATTTAGAAAATTGTCCGGCAGCTGCTAAATTGTGCATTATTTTGGGCAGGAAATTCACGTAAACTGCTCGTGTGGTTAGCTGTAATTGACTGTAAATATAATGTGTTACATTCACCACTCACATTTAAAAATCTGCCCTACCCCACCACAATAATAGGGGGTAATAGAAAGTTTCTACCAGCAGCATTCCCCTAGGTACTATGAATTGGTCACCTACGTAACTATTTTGTCACGAACCTGCGACACGGAGATCTGGTAGAGCTCGATCATGTGCAAATAATCGTTGTGAGAAAGAGGACGTGCATCATCTCAGAGGCTGCAGGGTGTCTAGGATTTCAGCGTGCGACCGTTGCACGTGTGTACCATGATTATATTAAAACCGGAAGAATTAGCAGCCGCCGGGGAAACAATGGCCAAATACGGGCCGTTCATATTTGAGGTGAGCGCCACCTCTTTTATACGCTAACGTCTAAACACACGATGGCAGGGGAAAGGATAACACTGACAGTCAATGACAGTATACCAACGAAGGTATGTGTAAAGCCCATTCGATGTAAGATTTCAGGACTGGGCTATGGCAGCCGACGTCCACATTGAGTGCCCTTGTTAACAGCACGTAACCAGGCTGTGAGGCTATTTGGGGTGGAGGAACATCGTCACAACACCGTGAAAGAGTGGAAACTTGTAGTTTTGTATAATAAATCGAGCTTCTAACTACATTACGCCGACAGGAGGGTGCGTGTGAGGCGCACACCAAATAAGCCATGGACCCGAGCTGTCAAGTATGATGAGAGTTAAGGCCGGTGTAAATATCTGCTGGGTATTTACATGGGCCGCCTTGTGGCTGTTTGTATCTACTGAGACCCTCATCATCACTGAACAAGGCCATGCTGACGTATTCGATATCACATACGGCCGTTCCTGGCTATCCACTTCCCACAGAAGGGTGTCTTTTTTCGACAAAATAAAGCTCTGTCATATTGCTCCCATTTGGCGAAGGACCCTTTAGAGGAATATTTCAATGAGTTCGCAACCCGCGAATGGCCTTCTCACTCTCCGTATCTGAACTTGATTGAGAATCTGTGGGAGGAAGTGAAAAAGCCATTGGACCTCGAAACCCACCTTGCAACTCCCAGCGCTTAACGGGAGGCTATCCGGAAATGAAGGAGCCCAACACCACAGTAATGTTTCCAAAGCGTAGTGGAGCCCATGCCATGGCGTGTTGCAGATGTGAGAGTAAAAGGTGGACCCACACGGCTGTATGTGGTTGTATATAATAAATTATCCTTTTAGTGTATTATGTGAAAGATTGCTCACTCTATTTTTCGCCGGAATACTTTCAGACATTGAGCTGAGTGTCTGAATTCGCCAGCAGATACAGAAAACTCAGTTGTCTGCTATTCAGACAAATTCGAATGTTCGGTTTCTACTTGTAAAATTAAATTTAATCGAATTGTTCTCGACTTAGCCGCCTTAAAGACTTTCATTTAGAATTTACAAAATATTAGACTTGCCATCGATATGCATGTTCCTTCATTTGTCTCACCTGCATAACAGCGAGTGGCTGTCTCCCTTGCAAATTGAACTGATTACTACAATATCGTTCTTGCTGAGTTTTATGCTTACAGCACTGCTTGCGCAACAAAGTTGCGGCATTTATCTTAGCTCTGCTAGTAAATTTGCCGGAATTTAGTTGTTCTGTTCAAATGAGTTTTAGTTATGAGTACTTTTGTCTTAGGTATATCCTTTCACAGCATCCTATTGGGTAGATCGGTTGACGAGGTACCTTCTCGGTGATCGGCATTCTCTTTTCTATGGTAATCATACATCGGAGCTTTCAGAGTTTGTTGTTCTGTACTTTTTGTCATCTACAGTATTAGGCTTGGAGCGAATTCAGCACAGTAATAGATCCACTTGTTCGAACTGACTGCTGGCGAAGACACGGTAAAGCAAAATAGTTTTGTTAAGGTGATGTAGAATATGTTGCAACTTTCGTGCATCATTTAATTTGGGAATTCTATGTCTGGTATAGATCATCCCATTTCCAATGAGTTTCGTCATACCTGTGTTGAAGAGGTGCTCATCTCACATGTGGCGGTAGTCATGATACATATGCTTTTTGCTGGATATTCATTGACCAAATGCTTTTCTATTCATTTAGAGAAAATAGGACGTCCATTATGGAAACTTACAGTTCGAAGACTTCTGGTAAAAACAATGCCCCGATCCGATGTTTTGTTCACGAAATATACTGTTTAGTTTGAAATACATTGATATCAATAATCATACAGTGAAAATTTTAAATAAAAGTTGCCATGTCAGTTTTCATTTTGCTCATCTCGTAGTGACGCATCGCATCTTTATTCATCTTAGTAGTCCATTTGATGCGTGGTCATGCAAAACCGCTATGGTGGTCGATTGACAGTAGAAAATCAATGTACACACAACGACTGACCTCAGTAGTAAAACGTGGTCGCAAATCTCCGATAATGCAATTGCGCTGGGAAGAGCTACTAAATACACTGACGAAAAAATCCCAACACCAAGAAAGGGTTGTGTTAGATAAACGACAGTTGGTAGGCGGTGAGAGTACATCTGTAAGATGACGTCTATGCAAATTTCGCGCTCGGCGCATACGTGTGGCGCTAGTAGCGCCCCTCGGAACATGCAAAGCAGGTTTGATGTAAATACGCGCTGTAACGTTCGTGAGCGTTAGTTATCGTTGAGATTCGACGTAGGGTGTTGATGTTAGTCAAGAATGCCTTTAAGAAGACGAAGAAGCCAGTATCAACAGCTTACGGAGCTTGAGCGAGGTCGTGTAATATGGATACGAGGAGGTGGATTTTCTTTCCGCAATATTGCAGAAAGACTTGGCAGGAATGTAGCCACTGTGCATGATTGTTGGCAGCGGTGGTCAAGGGAAGGTACTGCCTCAAGAAGACCGGGTTCCGGCCGGCCATGTGGCACTACTGAGAGGGAAGACCGCCGTGTACGGCGTATGGCCGTGGCGCATCGTACCGCATCTGCGGCAGCAATTCGAGCTGCAGTTGCCACCACAGTGACACAACGAACTGTTACAAATCGGTTACTTGAAGGACAGCTCCGAGCCAGACGCCCTGTAGCGTGCATTCCACTTACTCCAAACCACTGCCGTTTGCGACGTCAGTGGTGTCAAGCTAGAACTCATTGCAGGACGGAGTGGAGATCTGTTGTGTTTTCTGATGAAAGCCGGTTCTGCCTGGGTGCCAGTGATGGCCGTGTGTTGGTTAGAAGGAGGCCAGATGAGCGCCTGCAACCAACCTGTCTGCGGCTACGACACACTGGACCTACACCTGGAGTTCTGATCTGGGGAGCAATTTCCTATGACAGCAGGAGCACTCTCGTGGTTATCCCACGCACCCTGACGGCGCAGTTGTACGTCGGTCTGGTGATTCAACCTGTTGTACTGCCATTCATGAACAGCATTCCAGGGGGTGGTTTCCAACAGGATAACGCTCACCCGCATACCGCTGTTGTAACTCAACATGCATTACAGAGTGTCGACATGTTGCCGTGGCCTGCTAGATCACCAGATCTTTCACCAATCGAGCACGTATGGGACATCATTGGACAAAAACTCCAGCGTCACACCCAACCAGCATTTACCGTCCCTGTATTGACCGACCAAGTGCAACAGGCATGGAACTCCATCCCACAAACTAACATCCATCACCTGTACGACACAATGCATGAACGTTTGCGTGCTTGCATTCAACATTCTGGCGGTTACACCGGTTATTAATGTACCAGCATTTCACATTTAAAATGGCTCTTCTCGCGCTTACAATAAGCTGTGATCTTGAAACCTTAATCGATTAAATATGTTACTTATACAAATGTATTGCCGCCATTTCATTCCTCTACAACTATTTTTTCGTGGTGTTGGGATTTTTTTTCCGTCAGTGTATAATCAGCCTAGTCTGCAACTAATTTTTTTAGGAGTAAAAACAACAATTAGTGCCATTCTTCTTTGATTTATGATTTTCCATCCTTATGATCATCGCGATCCATGAATAGCCTGGGATGGGTAACGTCACTCACGGCAGAGCCACATATACCGTAGAAAAGTGCTTACCATCAGAAGTCTCCAACTTTTCGTGTGCACATTTTCACGACTTCTCCCACTTCGTCATATTGCTGATGCAGACACTTTGAATGCGGTAATGTACTATTTCCTTTGTTTTTGCTTCGCCCCTGGTAATGTGGTGGCTCTTTATTATGCACTGAGAATTCTTGGAAAGACAAGTGCGCGTGGCACATGCATTGCATCTTTTTGACCGTGGAAATGACAAAGACCTAATGACCGATGGAGTTAGCTCTACTTGGTTAAAGGTATCACTGATTTCCATGCCCTTTAATCCATTATTATAATTATTATTATCATAGTTTGGTAAAGATTTAGAAAACATTTCCACATTCGCAATTAGAATAAGATCCAAAATTTGAATCCTGCATTATATGACAGTGTTGGAAGTTTTAGTTTTAGTTGCAGTATTTACAAACTACTAATAGTGGCCATTCTTCGAATACAGGCTCATTTTAAGGTATACGCACACTTTCCATATCATCAGAACAGTTTGGCTTGAATCGAGTTTCATCTGAAATACTGTGGAACAACGGTTCGTCTATTTTGTTCAAATTTTAGATCGTTATGCAGGATTTTTAAAGGTGAGACCATGATTTACAACTAAAAGTGTAATGAATTACCTACAACCGATTTCGCATTTTGTAAAAGTAGCCTGTGCGCCTTTAATTTAAATATACTCTTTGCCAAACAAAACAAAGCACCGCGAGAAAGTCGTTCTATCCTGATGAAGCTCTGCGTGCAAGTACCTCCAGGCCGAATATGCAAATGATTAAAAATAGCGACAAATGACTAAATAATGGGCCTCTACAGCGCATGGGAACCGCTCACCGAGGAGAGTATATCAACAGCAAAGCTCGCACGCAGGGACAGTTGGGATAGCGGATTGTGGTTGCATTAACCTTCATGGACCGTGACGATGCCTCGACGTGGAAACCGTGCACAATACGAGCAGTTGAACGATGTAGAAAAAGAACATACGTACAATAGTGCTGAGAGAGGCCGGTTGGTCAACTCGCCGTATCTCTGGCATTTGTGTCGGAGTGAAGCGACAATCGAACTATGTTCAATTGAAATGCCAATGGGTTGAAAAAGACACGAGGGCAGTGGACGTCTGAAGGAAACGACAGAACGCGAGGATTGAGCGATTGTGAGAGCTGCACGAACACCACTAAACTCGTCGCTCTCAACCAACCGTGGAGAGTTGCGTCGTCTACAGGTATGGCAATAGCCATCCGGAGCGTTGCCAGACGACTTGGGACAAGCGGACTACCTCGAGTAGGCCACTACGCCGCCTATCACTGACCAGCGAGCATCACCCGCACCGGTTGCAGTGGTTCCGGGCCTGATCAACGTTGGATAATGTCCAATGGCTTTGTGCCGTCTTCTGTAATAAGTCACGGTTTGTACTTGGCGCCGATGACCTGCGCATACGTATCTGGAGACGAGACGACCAGCTCACGGATACTTACCGTGGAATGGCTCACGGCTCGCACACTGGGAGTAACTAACTGCCAGTGGAGCCATTCCTACGACAGCAGTGCACTCTTGGTGGTCCTCCTTACCACCCTCGCGGCTCAAAGGTATATTGGCGACATTCAACGACCTGTTATGTCACCATTCCTGTCGCAGTATCACCGAACAATTTTCAACAGGATAATTCCTGACCACACATAGCACGGCTGTCCCAGGCATGCCTCGTAATGTCAAGATCCTTCTATGGCCAGCACGATCTTCCGACTTCTTACAGATCGAACATATTTGGGAAATGATGGGACACCACCTACACCCATCCGCAAATGTCGGTGAACGGGCCCGCAATTAGGACACCATGTGGCATGCTACACCTCAGTGCAGTATCCTTGAACTCTATGCGTTTATGCCACTCCGGGTAACAGCTTGCATCTGAGCAGGAGGCGGCGCAACTACGTACTAATTAGTTCCTCTTTTGCAGCTGTTTTATCTGAATAAATGGCCTAGATGCTCTGGAATTATAATGATTGCCTTTCCTATACATGTACATTATATTTTTCATCTCGATTGGATGATTCCTTCTTTCTGGATGCTTCGGAGGGGGGGGGGGGTTGTTTTGTATTTTTGTTGTCGTTTTGTTTTGTTTTTGCTTTTCGTTTATTTTTTTCAAAAGCTCTAGTTAAAGGCAACAGTTTCCGAAAAGATGTAACCAGTTAAGGAGATCCAAAATGTTGATATATTAGGAATCAATGAGTTAGGGAAGCTAGTGTGTCTCATTTTATTAAATTCTTGCATAGAGTTACGTAGTTGTTAAAGTGCTCCTTGCAATGCTACGGGAAACTGCAGATAGCTAAACAAGGGTGGACAGCTCTTACGAGCGATAAGCGCTTGTAAAAGGTATTCAGAACTCCCCACTAGTACCAGCCTGTGGCAAGGGAGCTTAATAGAATCGCAGAGTACTGAGGTGATTTCATTTTAAATTCGCTATTATTTAAATTTTAGTTTAGGTTTATGCACCTTTATTACAAAAAAATATGTTTATTCAAACGTAAGTTGCAATCAGTTTCTATAGAAATCAATAAGACTTTTTATGGTTACAATTACCCGTTTGGCAGCTTCTAAATAAACCTGTTCACCGGATGGAATTAAGATATTTCGCTACAATTACACTGCTGGACAATTGCTAAGGACGGATCATAAACGGCTATATAGCGCATAAAAAAGTAAGTGTGGTTGGATGCCAAATGAAATAAAATAATGTCAGAATGCCAGGACATTACAAGAAAGACAATTTATTGTGCTCTGAAATTCAGAAGGCTTTGGAACGTGTTCAAGGGACAAACAGGCCATTTTGTGCAGAATACGTAAACGTGAAAAAAATGCAATTACCGTCCGCAGGCGTTCCGGCGTAAGATGTCAATACGGGATATGGCCACCATGGAGGGCGATGCAAGATTCCACACGTCGTGTTATGCTTTGCACAACATTATCAAGCAGCTGTTGGGGTAATTTATCCCATTCCTCTGTCAGTGCACGGATGAGGGTGTCCTTGCTTATTGGAGGGCATTGGCGACCAGCAAGACTCCTCCCCAAAGCATCCCACACATTTTCAATGGGATTCAGATCTGGAGAACGTGCTGGCCATACGAGACGTTGAATATCCTCGCTCTCAAGACACTCCTGGACAGCGACTGTTCGATGACATGTTGCGTTGTCGTCCATGAAAATGAATCTATCACCGACAGCACCACGGAACATGCGAACATGAGGTAGCAGAACATCATTAATGTATCGTTGGCCAGTCATAGTCCCAGTTGGAAGCACATAGAGGGACGTACGGCCATTGATCATGATGCCAGCCCATACCATGACACTACATGTCGGATATCGGTCCCTTTCCTGTATGTTTGCTGGACAATATGCAGTACCACTATCACGCCAGATCAGCTGTCGTAAACAATCGGACGATAGACTTTATCTACTCTCATCTGAGAAGAGGACAGCAGACCAGTCGTTATCAGTCCAATTGCGATGTTGATGGCACCATTGCAAACGGGCGGTACGGTGACGTCTGGACAATGGGATGCACACAACAGGACGGCGGGCGTATCCTTCATGCAAACGTCTAACGACAGTTTTTTGGGAGATCCGTTTGCCAGTAGCAGCCATAAACTGATTTGCTACCTCACTAGCTGTGCTGCGCCGGTGTCTTTTTGTTGATAGCACTATGTACCGATCTTCTGCAGGTGTCGTACTGCGAACACGACCTTCCCCGTGACGTTTGCTACACTCTCCATTTGTTTGAAATGATTTCCAAAGCCTTGAAACAACACTGTGGCTGACGTCGAACTCCCTGGCAACATCTGCTATTTTTCGCCCTTCTTCAATCTTGCCAATAATACGGCCACGCGTAAAATCATCTAGGTGATGTCGGGAAGACATACTGAAAATTGCAAGTTCGTCAATTGATTCTTTCTCTTTCAACTTTGCGTTTGAACAACAACGGTCAATACGCGTCAAATCCTTTATATCTGTTATCAGCGCTATGACGTCACGAACAAGTTCGGCAATCCAAAATTTGCATACGCACAACACGTCTTACTGTATCCCGCACTTATGCTAATTTCCACATTTTCCTGCCTTCCATTTTATGGTTGCTATCGTTTCTATTGTCATCCGTTCTTAGCAATTGTCCGGCAGTGTATTATAGATTCCCTAAGCACATGAGAACTCTGTAAGTAGTGATTTCGTGAGGCAATGCCTGATTAATGCAAAAGGTATGAAGCATAACGCACAGACACCGGATAACACAGATTTGGGGTCCCGCTCCAGAGTAATAGAAATTTTCTCGTTTTCGAAAAAACAATAAAATTGTTCAAAACAATTTTAGTGTTTTCTCGTTGTTAGATAAGTACCCTGAGGTTTCATCAGAAACTTTATTGTGCGACTTATTTTGAAATAAACAGGAATCTAATTCTTAGGAGGAGCTAAGGACTTCAAGCCCTAGCTTGGAGATTTCAGTGTTGGCAAAAAAATAATTTTCTGGTGATATCAAATTATATTATGTGCTATTTTGAAAAGAAGTTTGAAAGACTTGAAGTTTTTTCCTTTCCGTTATCAGAAGATAAGTGCAGACTGAATGTGTTTGTTGCCAGGTTACTCACTCAAATCATAGGACAGTTAGCGTACATGCATATATTTCGTGTGCAACTTAATTCTCGGCCACAGGCCAACACGCTGACAGCAAAATATAGCAAATCGAATACGTACCCAATCAGGGAAATAATCCCCGTCGTGTTGGATACATTTGAGCCATCGATCCGGGAGCTGCAGAATGCCACTGCGGAAAAAAGAGGGCTGTTTCGAGTTGATAGAGTCATCAATACTTGTGTGGACCTCCTCGACAGAAGTGAAGTGCGTATCACGCAGGTGATGTTCCAGGGAGCGAAAGAGGTAATAATCCGAACGGTCGAAGTCTGGAGAATACGCTGGGAGGGACAAAATCACCTATCCCAGGTCGGTGATCGTGTTTAAAGTCGTTTTCGCGGTGTGAGGATGCGCATTATCCTGAAGCAACAGGACCGACCTTCTGCCCTTGCCGGTGCATGGCCTTTTCGCCTCCATTGCGTCTCTCACACGAATGAGTTGCTGAAAATAACGCTCAGCATTGACTGTTTCACCAGGTTTGAGCAACTGATACTGTACGACACCGCACTGATCCCATCATATGCGCAGCAATAACTTCCTGGCATGGATATTCGTTTGGCGGTACTGGTGATAGGCTGACCTGGATAAACCCACGATTTGCGCCGCTTAGGATTATCGTAGAGAAACCACTTCTCATCACAGGTCAAAATCTTGTGAAGGAAATCCTTCTTGAATCTGAAGAGCAAGGACACAGCAACATCGTAGCGCATAGACTTGTTCGTAGCTGCAAGTCGGTGGGGCACCCAAAGGCCCTCCTTGTGAATCCGTCCAAGCTTGTGCAGGCGCTTTGCAATGGCTTGCCGTGTTATTCCGAGTTCTTGGGCGAGCTCTGACTGTGTGCGACAGGGGTCTGCGTCCAACAGTTGTTCCAGTTCCTCATTGTCAACTTTCTGTGGCTGTCCCGGACGTTCTGCATCACGGAGATCGAAATGTCCCTACTTAAACCACTGGAACCACTTGTTACACGTACTGTAGGACACAGCAGCCTCACCCAAAGCAGAACAGATCATTTGCTGGGCTTTCGCGGTACTTTTTTCAGCTGAAACGCGAACAGGAGGCAGTGCCCCAAATGCTGCTTCTCGAACGACATTGCTTTCACCGTCAACTTTCGTCTCTTCTGTCACAAGAGCTGTGAGCGGTCACGGTTGCCTGGAAAGCTGTTGGATGGCGCTGTAATTAGTCATTATCGCACACAGCTATTTGCATCTGCCGTCGTTCTATGATTGCTTGCGGTTAGGGACCGAGAATTAAGTTGCGTGCCCAATATGTAAACAAGCTGGTAGACTTAATGGAGAAAGTAGTATCTTTTGGGAAGGGTTAAATACACGATGTACATTGCTATTAGTATCTCAATTTTGGTATATTTATTCAAAAGGCTGTAATTCATCGGCTTCCCCCTCTGCATTTGGATTGAGACTAAGTAAGGGGCTTAAAACTTTTTCCGCAGTCTTAGATCGCAAGGGTCGAGTGGAGATGCATAATTCCTTAATGGAAATTTTGAAAACGAAAAAAGGGAGCGAAGTTTATTTTCGTATCTGTTCCTTCTTAATAAAGACCCAAGCCTTATATTTCGAGTTCTTTTTCTTTGAATAGAAATGAAAGAAAAGCAGGAGGAGGTTAAAAACTGAATAAAGAAAAAAACTCTCTTCGAACGCAAATGCATTTCCGGAGCTTCAGCTATAAAGCGATTCGCGCAAGACGAAAGAAAAGTCCAAATACCTGGAACATTTTTCTCTTACTGAAAGAATAAAATAAAAAGAAGAACAAAAGCTGACTGTTAGAGGAAACAACACCTGCCGTGATTACAGAGATATTTTTTTCTTTTCCGTATCTCTTTATCTCTTTCCTTTTGTTCTTTGCAGTATTATTACTACCATTATCAACATAACTTTCGAAAAAGAATTTTACTACTATTGCGCAGCGTACCACATCCTTCAAAATCACTGACTTTTAATTTTTTTCCCTTGAACATTATCAGTTACGATAAATTTCGTTTCCTGGTGTAAACCACGTGAAATACGGAGGACAAGGATGTAATGTATCAGGTAAACTCTAAAGTGTTTATCATTGTAGGGGAGGGAGACAAAAATATGTAATAGAAAAGCAATTTATTCATCAAAATAATTAACCATGATCATCAACAACGTTCTGTCAACGTGCTAACAGCTTATATATATCCTGAGTGGCCACTTTATTATGACCACCTGACAGTTTTAAGCAAATGAGCTATTTCTGCACGCTGTTGCAGCCTGAGGGCGAGGCTAGTATAAAAAGGGAAAGCTTAGTGCTTGCGACAGTAGTAGAAGAGATTTTTGGGTGACGAGATGGGTAATAAATGCGATTTGACGGACTTTCAACGTGGGATGATTGTAGGAGCTCGGAGCCATGGAGCGAGTATCACCGAAACCGCCGCATTCGTAAATTGTTCCAGACCAGCTGTTGTTAAAGTGTTTAAAGACTAGACTGTCAGCCAAAAAACTGGGTCTCTACGTGCAACGTGTGAGCGTCATCGACTAGTGACTGCTCGGGCGGAACGCAGTGTCCATACTGGTAATAGACAACAGAAGGGCAACAGTGCAGCAAATTACAGACCATCTTAATCAAGGATCCCCTCAAATGATCTCTGCACGCACTGTTCGCCGTACACTGCATCGGATGGGATATGGCAGCCGAAGGCCTGTTCGAACGAACACCTCTGCTGTCTGCAGTTAACAAGAGAAACCGTCTCCAGTTTGCACAGGAGCACAGGGATTAGACAGTCGATAATTGGAAACGAATTATGTGGTCAGATGAAACACATTTTCAGTTGTACCATGCCGATGGTTGAGTGAGAATTTGGAGGAAACAGCACGAAAGCATGGAGCCCAAATGCATTGCTACAACAATTCAAGCTGGTGGAGGCAACGTTATGGTTTGGAGAATGTTTTCCTGGCATTCTTTGGTCTCTTTAATTCGTGTTGATCAACGTCTGACCGGCACATCATATCCAAACATCGTTGCGGGCAAAGTGCATCCTGTCATGTGGATAGTTTATTCCAACGGCGATGGCTACTTTCAACAAGATAATGCGTTCTGCCATAGTGCTCGTATTGTACAGGATTGGTTTCAGGAACATGCCGGTGAGTTTACTTTGCTTAGGTGGCCCCCACAATCTCCAGATCTCAACCCCATTGAGAATTTGTGGGATGAAGTTGAACGAGCCATCAGACAGCTAGATCGACAACCCTGCAATCTCATACTCTTGGAAAGTGCTATTCTTCAAGTATGGTCTCAGATTCCACAAACCACCTATCAACATCTCGTGGAGGCCATGTCACGAAGAATCGACGCAGTATTAAAGGCAAAAGGTGGCCAACGAAGTACTGAGTGGGTGGTCATAATAAAGTAGCCACTCAGTGTATACCCCTGCAATAAAATGTCGGGTCATGGGAAGAGAAAAAGTTTTGGAAGGCAGAGGGCAACTCATCGGATTTAGAGAAGTCATGTCCACGCAAATGATTGTCAAGTGAAAGAAACAACAGATAGTCTGCAGAAGAGATATTTCGTGAGTAAGCAGGATAAAATAAAAGCTCGCACCCAAGTTCTTTGATAGTGTTTCTGGTCAATGAAGAAGAGTGAGCGCTAGCGTTGTTTTGAAGGAGTAGAACTCCTTTTCTGTTGACCAGTGCTGCTTCCTTATTTTTCAGGTCTTCTTGGACACGTTTCAGCAGTTCACAAATACACTGCAGAGGTGATCGTTTGGCCGCGTTGCAAGTGTTCATAATGAACAATACCATGTGCTGTCCACCATACACTCAGCACAACTGTACGTGAATGCAGTGCTGGCTTTAAAGTGTGAGGAATTCATCACTGGTGGACATCCAATGTACACTGAAGAGCAACTGAATTAGAGACAGCGTTATGCAAATGTAGCGCTGTGGGCGGCCCTGTTAACGGAAACGACATGACATATGCAGAGATCCGACAATATAAGGAGTGATGCGATGGGAATCAGTAAGAGTCGGACGAAGTATGGGTGAGATGACGGATCTAAGCGTATTTGATCGTGGTCAAATTGTCGGGGCCCGATGAATGGGTCACTACATTTTGGAAGTCATGCAGGCACTGGGATTTTCACGAGCCACTGTGTCACGGGTGCGCCGTGAGTACATAGAATCTGGTAAAACCATCCCTGCAAGAGCCAAGTGCCGTGGACAACAGCGTGTGGATGAGCGGGGTCATCGTCGGTTAGCTCGCATTGTAACAGCGGATAGACGGGCCACAGTGCAAGAAATCACTCGGCAATTTAACGCTGGTGCAAAAAAACGTGTAAGCAGCCACACCATCCAGAACCATCTCCTCGCTATGGGGTACGGAAGCCATCGTCCCACGAGGGTACCGCTGCTGACCGCACATCACAGGGTGCAAAGATTAGCATGAGCGCGAGAACATCGCCACTGGACCCTACGCATGCGGAAAAATGTTGCCTGGACTGATGAGTCAAGATTCACGTTGGTACGTGCGGATGGCAGGATACGAGTGCGGCGCAAACTACATGAAGCGATGGATCCTTCTTGCCAGCAGGTTACTCTTCAAGCTGGTGGGGGTGGCATACTCGTCTGGGGACTGTTTACGTGAACTGAAATGGGATCCCTGGTACGTGTGACATCGTCCCTCACAGGTCAACGTTACCGGGATATCCTGGACGACCATTTGCTTCCGTTTGTGCGTCTTTAACATCCCACTGGGTACCTCATCCTACAACAAGACAATGCACTCGTACCATCGCTCCCGAATTGTATCCAAATGGTTGGATGAACACTCCACCGACGTGACCTCGCTTCCTTGGCCAGCTAGGTCACCTGACCTCAATCACATCGAGCACATCTAATATGCCATCGTGAGAGATGTTCGAGGCTCTGACATCCCTCCATCAAATCTTCGTGAAGTGTGGGAGCTTGTTCAGGGGTCGTGGATTCGTATGGCTTCCCAACGCTGCCGGTGTCTTGTCGAGTCCATGCCGAGACGAATCGCCGCCGTCATCAGAACGAAAGGTGGTGCTACTCGTTACTAGACAAGTATCTCTAATTCCATTGTTCTTCAGTGTATAGAACGTTTTGTGGTGCTGTACTGGACCCACTTTTCATCAAATGTGGGTACCCTATCCAAAAATGATTCCTTGTCATAGTGAGACAGCAATTCAAGACAGCCTGAGACACATTGTTTTGTGTTCACTGCAGACAAATCGTGGAGAACGCACTTAGACAATTTGTATGCCTTACTTATTGCACGCAGATGTCTTCGGACGGTTTCATCACTAGCACCAAATGACTGGGCTAGTTCCTGGCATATTTGGCTACTGGACTGCTCAATAGCAACTTTCAGGGCATCCCTGTCAAAGCTGACAGAACTATCACTCCGGGCCTTTTCTTGAAGGGATTCGTCTATGTCTCTGAACTTTCGAAACCAATTCCGAGTTGTGCGTTCTTTCACAGCATGTACCCCGAGTGCTAAGCAAATGCGACGAGTAGTTTCTGCAGCAGATGAACTGAGTTTAAATTTGTACAAGTGTATGACAAACACTCACAAATAATCTCTACTGATACCGCCGTTGCAATTTCACGTCTTTGCATTACCAAACTGCTTACTTATCTGATTCATATGCGCAGGGCTTCTTGGGATTTCATCTGACATTATACTGCGGGCGGTAACTATGCGGTATATCGTCAGCTGAAATCCCAAGCAAGTTCAATCATTTCAAAGCGTTTCTTTGACCCCTCGAAAAACGGCAAATACCTTTGTATTTACCTGATAGAACGATAGACAGAGAAAATTGCAATATAAATTTTAAGCTGAAAACTGTCGAAGTCCAGAAAAAATTGGGAGGTTTAGAGGTAAGGGAGGAGAATCGCGTTACGACGCTTTTGGAATTTAAATCATTGCAAAAATCAAAGGTCAGTGCTGAGCAACATGTAGTTTCCGATGTTTGGAGCTGTAACAGTTTCGTATTTCAAGAGTAGACACATCAAGAGAAACTTTAAAGCATCGCTTCTGTAGAGAAAGAGATGAGGAGTTTGTTAAAATATAAATCTAGAACAAGTTAGGAACATTGGTTTGCCAACTCACCTATCTGGAAAGTCAACATAGGCAATCCTGCCCTCACGGATCTAAGACGTCAGCGTACGCAGTTCTTTACGCACTTATCTGGTACGACAACATCCGCAGTCCTTAATGCACCTGTTTTAGAATTCACTATCAGCCTTCTAATGTTCACCGTGTGAGAACTCCACATTAAATTCTAGCCATGGCACGGAAGCAAAAGCTTGACTTTTTTTCTCCGATGAGTCTCTGTTGCAGAGTGATCCAGCCAGCCAACCAGCTAATGGGTAAATGTATGCACCTGGCCAAGGGCATACGTTTTCCCATGAGCTGAACTACATACAGCTAGTCTGCCATCACTTCAGATGCAGCAAGTTATGGTGTGTCTGGTTTGTTGCAAATTTTGGGAATGAGATCTCAGTGATTAGGGAGACATAGGGATAAGCCTATTCCAAAAATGACTGAAGTCGTTCTATCAGAAACTCCTTCATGGTTGCCTTGCCTAGTGGCATCATCACAGCCGCCCCGATAGCGCAGTTGTTTAAGCACTGGCTTCTGACCATTCGTCCGAGATAGGTCTGGGTTCGAATCCCGACGAAGCATGGATCTTGTGTTTGTCTTACGGCAGTGGCTCTCTCCCTTCCTCGGAACTAGTGGCCCTAAATTAGGGACGAGCGATTGCTTATAGCCCACTGAGTTGCTCACTTTAGCTGCTAAATCCCCAACCAAAAAAAATGGCATCAGCAGTGCTTGAACGGTTAAGTTCATTTACGTTCTGTTTAGTGTACCATTTATTATACATGAGCTCGATTCTTGAGTCATCTTATTGTACATCGGAGCGCGTGTTTTTTTTTCTTTTGACCAGACGTTATCTAGAGACGAATAAATGATAGGTACAGCAAAATCATTTTAGGAAACCTTTGTATTTATAGAAAATACGAAAAACCGCCGAATGAATATTTGAAACATTAGTTAAAATAAAATCTTCAACTTAGCTATGTGCAAACAAATTCTGAGAAAAACTTGTTTTCAGTATGTATCTGGTGTTTATAAACATTTATCACGTAAAATTCGTATACATTACCTCATTGTTTTCGAAGAGACCTTGAAAGTTTTATATTAACTGCTGTGCATAGCCTACTGTACCTAATGGCCTGGAAACTTAGAACGCCGCTCCGGTGGCCGCGTGGTACAAAGCGTCAGCTTCTATTCACTCGTACGTGATAAGTCCGCGTTCGAATCCCGAGTGGGTCATGGAGAATGGGCTTGTCTTATGGCACTGACTTTGTTCCTTCCCTGGAACCAGCGGCACTAACTTAGAGACAGGCGGTCGCTATAGCTTACCGTCAATGGTACGCTGCGTTGCTAAACCTGAAACCAAAAAAAAAAGTGGTAGAACTCTTGCTGTGAAAAGCAATTTCGGGCACAGAAAGGTTCCTTCTGTGTTGCTGGACTGGACGTAAATATTAATAAATTTACCGTCACTATTGTTAAAATTCATTGAGTGGGAAGGATATGAACTGAAAAGGCAAAATTAATTTACTCCGATGAAAACGTGCTTCAAATGTCTCAAGTGAGAGGTCTATCAGTTTGAACGAGCTCAAAATAATAAAAATAAGAGATACAGTTGCTAAGTCTTTCCTTCATAACACAAACACTAAACGCGTGTCACCGCCGCCGGTGTTGTTATTGATTCGGTAATGAAAAAGAACTGTCTGTGAAGGGAGCGTAAAAGTTAGTCGCCAGATAGCATTCCTTAACAGCAGAGCGGCAGCAAATGATGACCTCAAAGAAGCTGATGGCGGAAACGTGCGAGAACAGTCCATTATCACCTTCATGTGTTAGTCTTTCCGAATAAGAAACATTTTGCACCGTATAAAGCATTTATTGTTCTAATTCGTCGATATTTTCTGTTTACACTAATCTGGACTCGGTCGAAAATATTTTTGTCATAACAACCTTCCAAGTTATACTCTGTCTCACAAGGATGTTTGCAAATCGCGTGCTTTCAATCAGTTAATCGGAAAGTCGGTAAATTATAACATGAGATGAAAAAAGAGTAAGATTTCCCGAGACAAATGAATATGAGGTGCACGCATGAAGTGGGAAAATATGGTCAAAATGCTGTTTCAGCAGCTGAGAAGCAGGATAGATTGCTGACTTGAACAGCAGAAAAAAAATTGTTTTCCATCATATTATAACAGAGAAAAATCATTTTGTATATATCGCTACCTTGATTGAAATAGACTTTCTCCTAAAAGGATCACAAGTTTTTATTCCCCTACAAAAAATATGATAATGAAGTAGATCATAGCCCGAGAAAGTCAACAATGAGCTATAGAAATATTTTTAAAATCATTATTTGGACGATGACAGAAACAAAATAATTCCACGAACTAATATTGCTGAAGTCCAGATTTTTGTTCTTGTTCTCGTTTCAATGACTGAAATAATTAAGACGAGGCAGAGATACACTCCCTAAGTTAGTACTCTCTGTTGAGCATTTAGACCACTGCATATACTCTACATGTGTAAGCTGATCCTTCCCTCTTGCTACCTCAGTAGACCACACAACAACAACAAACGCTAGTCGCTATCGTTCTTTTATGGTGGAAGTGAACCTCTGTCGTGAGTTATTAATCCAAACCTTATTCAAACTTATACTATATTAACTACATATGAATGCTGCGTGTATTTTTCATAATGGATCTGTTGCTGAGATCAGGTTTATTAAAACGATCTTTAATAACAAATGATATTAAATAAATTAATTAAAATAACAGCGTTCTTATTCCTTCTTTAAGCAAGGACGATGTTGTGGTCCAGAAAACATTGCATCAGTATTTTTCTAAGTATTTAAAGATTATGTTCACTGCTATTCGCACAGATGAAGACAAAAACCCGCAGTGGGGTGTTTGTAGTAAAGTTCTGTCAAGTGCCTTCAAACTTGCGAAGATAACTTGAATCTTAACATAGCGATGCAGTTAACACACCGATTGAAATTTTCATGCATAAACTTACGGTTCTCTCAGCTTCACAAAAAGTAGTGTAGGACTTATTTCGGGTCCCGACAATGAAAGGATATTTGGGCTTGCTACCAGGTAGCTCTACTGTTGGCAAAAGGAACCGAAACTTACACAATTGGAGATGATGTAGTTCTCCATACAGCTAAGATGATTACGTGCAAATCAGTTACGACTGGTCATAAAAATATTCAAAGGAACTGTCTGCAATGTTATTGTTTAACAACACTGTTAAACGAAAAATCGATAAGATGGTAAAAAAATGAAAGAAATCTTGATTGAATGACTGACCGCTATCTCACAAGATTTCAAGAAAGCAGTCAAGTTACCACCAGGCCCTGAGATCCCAAAGCTCTTCGGAAGATTTTAAACACCACAAGCCCTATAATCCATTGAGACCCATCGTATCAAGGCGATCTGCTTAGACGTACCATTTAGAGAAGGCACTCTACAAATTTCTTACTAATCACCTCCCTGAATTGGACTTTAAAATAACTTCCATTCTAGATTTTATCACTAAAATAAAGCAAATCTCTGCCCAACAACGTGACATTATCAGCAGTTTCGACGTGGTTTTTCTTTACCCTTCGGTCCCCGTGCCGGAAGCTTTCAGAACGTTACAAGAGGCCATATCTAATTCATCACTTTACTTGCAAGAGTCTTGCCTCAACATTTTCAAATTAATGGACTTAGTTTCAGGTTCTAGCTACTATAGTTTTCGAAGGAAAATCTATAAACGGACAAATGGCGCTCCGATGAGATCTACACTTTCAGAAATTCTCGCTGTAGCAATCCTTCGCCCAATCCAGCAGCATATATTCACCAGCATTACCCCAAGGCCTACCACTTGGCTGCGATATGCTGACGACGTAATTTTCATATGGCCTCATGGAAAGGAGACTTTCCCGATTTTCCTGGATAAAATCAATGATATATACCCTACGATAAATTTCCCTATGAAGCTAGAACATAATAGTGCATTTCCTTATCTGGATGTTTTACTGAGTAAAGCGCCTGAAATTTACCTTCGTAGACAAGTCTATTATAAACCCACATCCGTTCCCAACCTGATGCTCCGCAGCTCATTCTGCCCCGCTGATTGCAAGACAGCTTAATTCCGTTCTCGAATAGGAAGAGCCTTCGTTGTCTCCTCCGATGTTCTTTCTAGACAAAGCGAATTAAAAAGAGTTATCGAATTGGCCACTGAGGTAAGATACGCGACGAACATGGCACATAGATATATCGAAAGAGACAGAAACATACATGCTAATCTTTCTATGCCGCGGCTACACTACCTGGGCTCTTCATTACATACCAAACGTTTTCTTTAAGCTCAAGAACGCGCTCAAGAAGATGAACCTCGGAGTCCCCATAAGATCTCCGACATCTTTGTATTCTATGCTTAAGGGAAATACTGGGAAACCCCAACTTTCCAACGAAGCAAGGTGTTTATGCTATATCACTACAATATCCGGACGGCCCTAAGCAATACTACATTGGAATGACCAAATGTTCATTTAGAATTAGAGTCAACAAGTATAAGAGGGTCAAAAAGATCGGGAAATTGACCACGGCTCTGTCCAGGAAATTACAGTTCGTCCGATGTTCCTATGAGAGACGATATAAAGAAGTTCGCTTCCTACTCCACTCCTAAACCATTTGCCATTCGAGAAACTTTGGCGATCCTTACTAACAGTATGTCCTGCAATGATAGCGTCTCGCATGAATTATGACGAGTTTGGAACCAATTCTTCAAATAGTTAATGCCTTTTGTTTTCCTCACAGGATTCTGAGTTATAAACGAACACGATGCCTCGTGTCTTTGAATGAATAATTACATTTGCATCTCTTCGTTTATTGTCAAATCAAATCACCGCGCCCAAATTGTTGAGGCTTTCTATTATCCAGTTTGCAGTTTGCTGTTTTACCTTCCTTGAAAAAGCCATGTTGTTGATGTGCAAAAGCTTCTTCTTCTTCTTCGTTACTCAATCCAAGGACTGGTTGTTCAGTAGATGTACTCTGTCTCTGCATTCCTCTCTATTCTCCGACGTTCTCTTCAAGTCATAGTATGTCCTAGTGTTAGTGTCTTGGAGTAATTGTGCCACAAAACCATTCCTTGGCCGTCCTCTTCCTCTCTTGCCTTGAATTTTACCTTCCAAAACTTTCAGTATCGGGACTCCATGGCGCAGTGTGTGTCCCATCCATAACATTCTTCTTCTTTTTAACATGTTGATCAGATTCCTAGGTTCTCCCACTCTCTCCAGGACCTCCTCATAATCACGAGCATTTACTTTTTCACTCTGATGTCCGCCGGTTGTCTCAAAATAAAGTCCTGTCTCGTCTGTTTGAGCTGCGTAAAGAGGTGGAGTTCTTCCGCATCGATTCCAAATTTGAGTTAAAACACAGTTTGAATGACTTCTCATGGCTCTCAGTCCTGGCTTATCTAACAGACCCTTTCATTTTTTTAAATTTCCTCAACTCAAGTCAAGGTTCCACTGATTCCCTATTTTATGTGCAGGGCATGATTGAGGCTACAATTAAGAAATTAAGGACCTGGACTCGGCGAATTGCTAACAGGAAAATATCATGTGTTGTCTACTACCGATGACTTTATTTCTATAACTGAGCAACAACTTTAAAGTAATATTGTTGAGCGCATGAAGGAGGTCATGACGTCACTGGGTATTCGCCTAAGAGACAGTTTCCCATCTTCTAATGAGAAAAGTGACTGAATGAAAAACTCTTTCCTCGAGACTGAAAATTAGTTGCCGCCTAAAGAAGAACATCATCATGAGTTATCTTGCGATTTCTCTTTGAGGACTATTCTCTTCAGAGGCTTTGATAGACTCTTGATTACATGCGTAGCCTTTGGATCTTTATGTTTTCTAGAAAAACAAAATGTCGGATGCATTTTGCTACCATATACCTGTGTTAGTCCTAGTGTGAAGGCAGGTGCGGAACAAAGCAAACCATATCATTAATATAACTCGTATATACTGTACCGGTTGGATTACTGAAGAATTTTAAATAAGTAAATAAAATTGCTTTAAGTAACAATTTTAAATGACCTGTTTTTTAAAGAAGTACACTTCTTTTTCCTGCGTAATATGTAATAAATGCTCATATCTGTAACATATTCACATAATACTTCATGTAAAGGCTAATCCTGGAAATGTTATTTCTCCTTCTGTGGGCCACAGAAGAATAGCATATAAATTAAGGGGGCCACAACCTACAAATGGATGGGAACCACTGAATTAGAATATTCAAGTTTATCACAAGATTTCATAAAATTAATTGATAAGACATGATTTTTTGTCGCGAGCTGATGCAGCATTTTCTTGGAATCTGTAAGTTTGTCTTTGACGAGGAAGATGGTTGTGAATTAATATTCCTCTATTCCTGTTTAAAAGAAATATAAATGTTACTCGTCAAGTTTGAATGTAAAAATACAATTTTTTAAGATACAAATTTCGATAATTTTCTACTTTTGATGCAGTTGTTCTTTAATTGGTGTACCATGAAAGAAAAAAATTAATCTTTAGCGGGGAAATCAGGCATCCACGTGCACGCACAAAGACTTGCTTTTTTCTTTTATTCTATTTTTCTTCTTAAACAGTGTGCAACAAGTTATCTGCTTCTCGTATTTTTAATTTCGTATCTACTTTTCAATGCATTTTTGAGATTACTGGACATTTTAACTTTTAAGTCATTTTCTTTAATATTTCTTCGTTTTTGAATCTTTCTATGCTATTAATAGAAATCAACGAATTCCTAAATTGGAGGAATTTGTTCATTTCCCTCTGCGTGACATAGAAACCTCATTTATCTGCTACCACCTCCGGTCCGTTATCTGAAGTAGACCACAGAGTGTTTTACTTTCAGTTTTGTTCTTTTCTTGGAATTTTTTATCCGGAATTGAACGTGATGCATAAGTCCTTGCTAAACTGTACAGCATTCACGAAGTTTGTTGACTATATATAACATTACCCAGTTTAATTAAGAAATGATGATAAAGCAATAATTTCTGGCGTAACAAAATCTCAATACGTTATCTAATGCAGTTTTGCAGAGCCATGGCTGTTTCATGAGGACAAGCGTTGTGCTTTGTGTACTGTTCGTTGGGGTTTTACTGCTGTTGTTAGTTGTCACGGTTTGCAAATTGTTTCCACGCCCTTGAGAAGAACTGAGTGGAAGCTGAGTCGTTCAAAACTTATGAGGGTTTATGGGGTTTTTGGGAAAATATGGAAGGCTTCAAGGTAACCATTTTCCACACTGTGTTAAATTTTGAATTTGTCAATTAGTTCAGCTTATTTAAACATAAATATGTGGTTGCTTTCATGGCAATGTCAAACTAGGGATGATTTTTTTCACAGTTTCTTTTGCGTATTCTTGGTTTTTCTTCAATCTGAAACGCAAGACTCTGCGAGCTTGGCCTTATCTGGTATATACATATATGCAACAGACCACACTCACAAGAAATTCCACTCTCAAAGAGTTCAGGGAATCAAGGACAGCCATCAAACTGGCTCCCACTGCTTATTCATCGAAAGAAAAATCTGCTGTCATCCCGTTTGTAACAAAATGTCAATAGTTTCAAAACTTTCAACTTCAAAATAATTTTCAAACCTATCAAGAAAATAAGATTCCTTTGACACCAAGATCCACCTGAAATTTTAGTTCTTGGGGAATTTACTTAATCCCCTATGCGGGTGGTTTGTTATATACAGGCCAAAACAGACTCTCTGAGCCTTGGGATGTTCATACTGAAGCTACACTAAATGCATACCGGCTGTCTCAAAGGTCCGTTTAAATTTCAAAACTTTATAACAAAGGAAAAAGTGTGTATGTAATACGGTTTTCACGAAAAACGTCAGATTGTAGGAGTTTTTTTTTTTTTTTTTTTTTTTTGGCAACGAAAAAAGGTTTAGTTCGAAAGTGGGACGAGAGGAGGCGCTTTACGCGCATGCAAACCATGAGAGACATGAAAATGAGATGCCTTTAAGTGATAAGGTGCATCTGTTAATCGTCTGTGAATTGCCTTCATTCCTCTCGTCTTGTTAGTGAAGTTTTTTTATGTAATCGGAGAGTCGGCAACAGAAGCTTTGCGAACGTTTCGAAATAAAAGTGGACTAAAAAAGTGTCAAGTACCTATCATCTGTGCCGGTTTGCAATGTCTGGTGAGATGATTTGACGAAACTACAAATTTTCTGAATCGCCCCCGACGCTGGAGACTAAGGTTAAGGGAGTTTCCCTCCGAATTGGACTAACCAGCATCTCAAACGATAAGTTAAACAAACAGTACTCGCGTGAAGCGGAAGATGTTTTCGGCATACCGAGAGCATCTGTAAATCATATCCTTCAGTGTGTTAAATCTGTATCCATAAAAACTGCAAACTTAAGCCAGCTGTTACTGGCGGATACCACACAGCGGGAAGAATTTGCAACATTGGCTCTGGCAGAGATCACTGAGGATCCCTAGGGGTTGCTGAATGTGTTGGGGACATACGAAGGTTACTTTTCATTACATGGGCCTGTCAACACGCATATTTACCGAATATGGGCACGGGGCATGCGTACACAGAGAAACCACTACACTCATCACGATTTTCTGTGTGGGTTCACTGATTCTGTTATTCGTGGGCATTTTTTCTTCGAGAAGCCGTGTCTCAGAGTCAGTTGGAAGATTTTCTCAATAAACGCCGAACGCTACTTAAAACTGCAGCCTGAAAATGTGATGTAGTGTTTGCAAGAACAGAATTTACTGCATAAAGTCTTTTTTATGCATTATGCGCCAGCTCACGTTGCATCTTCTGTAATAAACTTTCTCGTCACCACATTAGGTAGAGAAATATTAATCAGCAGGCACTGCAGCATCCCGTGGCCACCTTGGTCTCCAGATCTGGAATTCATGAATTTCTGGTTGTGGGGTTATTTAAAGTCCAAGGTGTACCAAGCAAGACCTTCCACACTGCCACAACTGAAAAAAGCGATTTGCCGCAAAGTCTGTTACATTCATCCAGACATGCTACATTTGGCAGTCACTGGAATCCTCGCATGCTTGAATGCTGTAATAATATGTAGTAGTGGACATGTTGCACAATTACTGTCGTGATAGTGTCGCCAAATTAGTGAAACGTATGTATTTTCATTGGTGTTTACTGTATTTACAAACTTTTTAGGCGTTATCGCTCCCGGTTGGTCACGAACAAAATCCTCAAAGGTGCATATGTTAATCGTTTGTGAATTGCCTTCATTCCTCTCGCCTTGTTAGTGAAGTTTTTTTATGTAAGCGGAGAATCGGCAACAGAAGCTTTGCGAAAGTTTTAAAATTGCAGCCTGAAAATGTGATGTCGTGTTTGCAAGAACAAAATTTACTGCATACAGTCTCTCTTATGCAGTATGCGCCAGCTCACGTTGCATCTTCAGTAATAAACTTTCTCGTCACCACATTAGGTAGAAAAATATAAATATTAAATATCAATATTATGTATTCTTATTGGTTTTGACTGTATTTACAAACATTTTAGGCGTTATCGCTCTCGGTTGGTCAATGATGTTTTGTGCAAAGCACACTGTAATAAACGTTATAAAACATTTGGTCTTTTGTTATAAAGTTTGAAATTTGAAAGGACTTTTGAGCCACCTGGTATAAAGAACAGTGAACTAAAGAAATCATCCGTAGCTCACTACTGCGTTGAAAAGAATCAGAGATTTCAGTTTGAAGAGGCAAAACTAACTTACAACGCTCACTCAGTCTTGAAGCTGGAGTTATTGGAAACCTTACACATTTTCCAGTACCCCTCATAACATCCACCCCATTACTTTTAAATGCATGGAAACAGCTTGCAAACCGTAACCACAAACAACATCAGTATAACCTCAACGAACAATAATCAAATTGCACCATTTGTCCCGAAGCTGAGTCATACCGCAATGAAACTACAATAGACAATTTGTTGGAATTTTCTTGAGTCACAAAACGTTGTTCTACTATCACATCGTAGCAAAACTATAGAGCATGGAGATTAACGAAAAAGTAATTAACTAAATTTTTGACGTATCACAATCGAAATTTATTTAAGTTTTTCAAGTAACTGTTCGGGTCTGTGATAGCTGCCGTAGATTACGTTTCTTACTCTCAAAAATATACGAGATACGTTTATTGAAATGTTATTAATATTTTCGGTGATCTATCGAATATTCTGTCCGCAGCATGATGGTTAAATCTTTAATTTGTGTTTTATATTATTTCATCGAATTCTTGCCTAAACAAAAAGATTATAACAAATTAATAACAAGGAACTGTACACCAACTATACTTGAAATAGTAAAACAATGCTAGTACTCCAAATTTATTGATATAAAATAGAAATCAACGTTTTCGAGCTTTCGCACATGTAGAGAGCAAACTACCGAAAACTTCGAAACTTTGACTGCTATTTTACACCAATACATTTGGATTAGTAGTATATTTTTACTATTTTAAGATTATATCCATTTCGATGAAATATTTGTCGTCTCACAAAAATATAAAAACGAAAAAGGCCTGTTGCCGTACTTTAGGACATCTATCTTATAAACACAAATAGCACCATAAGTGGAAACATACGTACTCAGAAATGCAAGGATCAAATTCAGCATGGACAATTAAGTAGGAGTGGGTATTCCTAAGTGATTAGACCGTTTCATTAATAATAATGCCACTGTATCATTTGTCTAAGTGCTACCAGCAAAACGTTGATGGTTTGAAGTGTTAAGCAGTAATTTTGCCGCCCCGGTGGCGCAGTGGTCTAAGGCGCTTGCCTCTGATCATTCGTCCGTAAGGGGTCCGGGTTCGAATCCCGGTCAGGCATGGATGTTGTGTTTGTCTTACGGCACTGGCTCTCTCCCTTCCCTGGAACCAGTGACCCTAAATTAGGGATGGGCGACTGCTTATAGCCCATTGAGTTGCTCACGGTGGTCGTTAAACCTCCAAAAAAAAAAAAAAAAAAAAAAAAAAAAAGCAGTAATTTATGACACCACCTCTTGTGTGCTACAATTGCCATTATCTCTGCACGAAAAGAAAACTTCATGAAAGGAAGACAATTACTGTCGCGTCGTAATTTTATCACTCTTTTTTTTTTTTTTTTTTTTTTTTTTTTTTGGTTGGAGGTTCAACGACCACCGTGAGCAACTCAATGGGCTATAAGCAGTCGCCCGTCCCTAATTTAGGGTCACTGGTTCCAGGGAAGGGAGAGAGCCAGTGCTGTAAGACAAACACAACATCCATGCCTCACCGGGATTCGAACCCGGACCCTTTTCGGACGAATGATCAGAGGCCGTCGCTCAGACCACTGCGCCACCGGGGCTTTACCACTTTTGATCATCTTTCAGTATCTTGAAATTAAAATATTTATCAAACCAGTCTACTAATGTATTATTCAGCAAAGCATCATCATCTAATTTTATCTTTCCCACATCATTAATTTCGAATCACAACTGAAAAAAAAATCTTGCCCAAGAACAGGTGTTCGGTTTTTATGCAGGAAATCGTTACATTAATGCTGCGGACTTCAAGTCGATAGTTCACGTTGCGGAAAGAAAATACGAACATTTTTTCTGCCTCCCTTGTGTGAACCCATGAAATAATCTTCTGTCCTCGTTCGGAAAGAATTCGCGAGTTTCCTCGCCCGCACGAATTTCGGCACTAGTTTCTAAACCGCTTAGATGCTGAAACGGCCGCATGTATGATGCACTTGCGCTCCTTTCTCCAGCGACCCGGAAGCAGTATAGCTGCGCCATCTGTTGGAGTTTCAAGAGGGGAAAATGTTGATCATGTGTTGTGTCACGTGACGCGAGACCGAGGATGTTGATTGTCTTCGGATGCGGGATGAAGCGGCATTTGATCCGAAGACGGGGAACCGGAGGATGACAGCATCTCCTCTGTCGGCATCGGAGATCGCCAGAGGCAGACGTGTAACCATGACGATGACACCTGCTGCCCGCTGACGGACGATCGACAACAAAAGGAGTAAGTTTCTTTCCTCAGTTTTTTTAACTCCGGACTCTGTGGCCTGGGCAATCGCAGAGGATCCGAAAAGGACTGAAAATAAAATAAACAACTATCTGCTGGGGTGGAAGAAGTTAAGACTTAACACAGCAGGGCAGAAACGTTTCATAAAGAGAAGTAAACAACAAAACACTTTTCACTATGGTGGCACCTCCGGATTTTTTCCCCCGAAAGTGTGAATGAAATGATTTCCTTTTTCCTGAATTTTACACGACAAATGTCAAAGATTTATTTCCTTTTTTCCTCAGAACTTTTAACAACTTCTGCGACAAATCTTGTAATATCGGAAAGACTCCTTCATAAATAGAAAGCTAACTGCTCACGGTATTTAAAGTGAGCACAAATTCGTCATATTTGCAGTAATTTCTTCATAAAAGATGCGTTGAAAGTCACTGTCGTCCCTGAATGTAAAGGACAGAAAGCAATAGCGCACTGTTCATTAAAATCTTTGTGTAAAGTGTTTATTAAATCCCCGAAAACTTCTTAACGTTTATATGAGCCGTCAAGGATGTGCAGCCAACAAGGCCTGAATAAAATTTGAAATACATGCCGAATGTACAAGCAAATAGAATCTGTAAATTAACGAGCGTGAAATGAGCAGTACTATGATTCAGTCGTTGCTATCATCAGCGAAACAATATTCTTTCCACTTAAGCTGCTAGTTTTCACGACAGTAGGTTTTCCATAGAGGTCGTGTTGTGGCATTTGCGAACTGTCATCAATCAGATACTTCGTCTCCCTTGGTAATATGAAGAATTGAATTTAAAAATATGCACTCGTTTTCTTCCAAGCTACGCATTGCTAATGAACATTATTGTTTATGTTTTTTTCAGAAAGCAATAGTAGAAGAAAATGAAAACGACCTTTCGTATATGAGAGAATCCTTGTTTGATAAGTTTGTCAACTTCCTCACAGATCAGATGGATAGCGAAGAATTCTATGATTGATTCCCTCAAATGTATTTCAACATTAAATTTTCTTTTCTGGGGAATTATATAATGTGCTCTTGTTAAATATAATAGGATTTGCTTATCTGTTTCACTTATGTTGAAGGGATCGGTGATACCACTTGCCGCTTTTGTTTCACCTCATTTTACTCTTCCCCATCACCTCTAACATAATTGTTGATGGTGAGCAATCTCACGATTTTCGGAGATTTCTTGAACTTCTAAGTTGGGTTAATACGTATTTACCAAAAAGACGTAGCTAGCAGAAAACAAACAGAACCATTGTGGCGGATGGGCTGGAGGTTGTATGTGTTATGTCTTAAATGCTAGGAGATAGATTATTTGAATTCTAATCTTACAATTTCATGATTTTTTCAAGAAACTCAAAGACTGAAAATTTGCCCATATTTTCTTGAGAAGAAACCTCTTTAACAAAGTGCAATTTCTTTCTCGATCTCATCACATTCTTTTTTTTTCCTACTGGTGCATCCAAAGTGATTCCTTTAGAAGATATCTCGAATCCAGGAAATATGGCTCATTTTTAGCAATAAGACATGTTCAGTCACTAAAAGAATTATAATTATGTACGTATGAAACAATTTAGTATACTTTTCAGCTTATTATGCTGCCATACTTTTCCGAAAAAATGCATATCATGATTTCTACAATACTGGTTGTTTGTTCCGTTTCATTACGGAAAATTTCATCTTAGCGCAATGAATTACTTCCCTAACAGAGTATCCAATTGGAATATTGAGCTATTTTTTTCCTGTCCTGCATGTTGTTTTTGCTCCGTCCATGAAGCCAGTTACCCTAAACTAAAGAATAACATCTCTTCTCACGACAGTCCATCTGTGCGGAATGCTTATACTTTTTCAGATCCAGAAGTGTCTTATTCATATCTTACAAAGCATTATACTGTAAAAGACAATTTATTTTTTAATATTTTGCTTTGTCCCGTAGTATGCGATGCTTATAATCTTTACCTTATGAAGAAAATTTCAGTATTATATCATTACGAGGTCTGGTCACTAGCTTCTTCAATATACTTTCCAATTAGGTGATAAACTTCAATTCCATCTGTATCTTTAAAAGAATTATAAACTTCCTATTTCTGAAAATAGCCAGCCAACTGCGATTTCTAACGTCATCGACCTGATGTTCACCCAAAACATTTGAAAAAAGGCGAAGTATTCTCAACTGGGCGAATCGTAATCCCCTTTATTTTCCAGTGCTCTCGTAAAATATCTATTTTGTTTTTTGTGCGGCATCATTTGACAGTGAAATACATGTTTCGCCAAAGCACTTTGCATTTCTTTCACGATATATGGAAGAACAATTTGATCAATCAGTTGTCATGGCCTCACGAATCTTCGTGATTTTGGAGAGTCGATTTTCAGGGTATTTCGTGCAATCCTGTTGAGTTTCTCCATAGTAGTAAGTTGTACCGGACCACAGAATAACATCACACCGCAAGACACGCCCAAATAAGTACTTGTGGTAATCTACATAAAATCCCTTTATTTCATCACATCAGAATTCCTCAGCTTCCTTTCAGGTAAACTACAGTTTATTATTTCAACAAATAAATTTCATTAACTGGTTTCTGAGTATTTAGAAAAAAAGAGGGACCATGTAATTCTTCAAAATATGTAACTATGCCATCAGACCACTGTCCTGATTTAATCCCGTAATTAATATTTCTCTCAGTTAATTTCAAAATTTAAAAACGTAGGTCACTTAGAATTTTGAAAAATATTTTGCTCGGAACACTCTTGGTACCTTACGAAAATCTAATACGCTAGATCTCATTTGGTACCTTACGAAAGTCTAGTACGCTAGACCACACGTAAAAGTTAAGCAATTTAGACCGTAAGCTAAGTATAAATTACAGAAAATTACTCTGAAGAAGTAACTGTGTAAACGAGGGAAAAAAGTGCAGACAATGAATAATTAAGAGATGTTCTTACTCTAAGAAAGGCAATTTTCATTATCCTTACTTCAATCGCGCTGATTATGATCATATTGATACATGACAAAGAAAAAGTTCTACTTCTTTCTTCATTCATATAGTGCTTCTTCTCTGGGAAATTATTCTGACTTCAGTAATCTGTAAGCGAGTAATTGTGAGAAAAAAGAAGAAGTAAATGATGCATCTTTTACATTTTTTTTTCAAATATTACTACCGTAGTTTTAGTGCAAGATACATCAATATATCCCACTGTCAGCCTTTCACAGAATAAATTACAAATGATTTTTCCAAGATTGCATATGAACACGGAGGATGTTCTTCAGGAAGGGATTTTTATTCATCCCTAAAAACTGATGCAACCTAAATTTTTCTGTCTCGTTTTTTTTTAATTTGATGATATTGGGTAAGACATTTTTAAAAGTAGAGAGAAATTTCTCAGTGGAGCGATTATCTCCATTTTTAGGATTTAATGAAATGTAACGATATAATCTTTTGCTTTTATGCGCATTTATATGAGAAATCTTAAATCGGATGATCTACTTTTATCAACTCTAAAAACGTTCTATACATTTAAAGTTTTGTTACCATACGTTAGGCTTTGTAGACATTATTTCAAAACGTTTAGCCACGAGAGTTGACGGCGCTAGTTTCTCTCATAAAGCAAAAAAAGAAATTAAAAGAAAAACCTCGATGTTCTCCCGAGTGTGTGCATTTCCTTAGCTTCCATTTATATCATCTGCTTGCTTGTAGCACCTGTTGAACATGATGAACGCTCTCTGTCAGTATATTTTCAAGTGATTATATCACGCAGTATTGTCAGTATATTTTCAAGTGTTTATATCATCTGCTTGCTTGTAGCACCTGATGAACATGATGAATGCTTTCTGTAATTCAGAAGGCCTGTTTTGTGTAGCAACTGTTGATTTGTTTAGCGTTGAGCCGTCTCTATTTTACTTCTATGTTTGCCGATTTTTGATTTTATTTCAGTGGTTTTACCAACTTATTAATTCTCTGAAATTCTGAAGTCTCAATAACTGTATCATAACTGGTCCGAGCCGATCACGCACAGCGCAGAATATTGTATCGTATTTCAATAGCAGGACCGTATGTTATCTTACAAGTAAGTATTGTAAGTATTTGTTTTAACTGAAATTACGTAACTGAGAGCCGTAAAATAAAAGATGCTTATCAAGCCAAAATTTAGAATTATTTTATCCTCTTGAAATTGCCTATAGCTTTCACGTGGAAAATGAATCTGGCTCACATGTAAAATCTTTCTCTCCCAAAGCGAAATGTTTTCTTTTCTTCGCAGAGATGACATGTAAACAAGAATTTCACGTTGTTGTTCAATGTGGTAGTGTGTTGTTGTAATCCTTCGAACTTTAGGTTAAGATGTCAGCATCCTGAGCCACGGGACACTCAATTTTTTCTGATTCCCGTTCTTCATATGAAGGAGTTTGCCCTAACTTAAGATGGTAGACTACCCCTAGCCTTTAATATATACCCACGGGACAAAATCTTGCGTCTTTATTTTGTTTATAAAGGACAGATTCGTCTCAAAGGCTAGTTCTTCTCCGGAAGCTTCGATGACTGTGAAATTGGTTTCCATTCTTCCTGATGTGACATCAAATTAATTCTACGCTACTCTGGTAATATTATTGAATGTCCTATCATTGTACTGCCATTACGGGAAATTAATTTCTGGGGGAAACTTTAAGGGAAATACTTGGTGGATGAAAGTTCAGGTATAAGCTGTTTGGATCATATAAATTAGAAGCAGCACTATTGAATTTCAAAATTCAGAAATCTTAAACGTGTTGCGAGATTAATTTCGCTTTAGAAAAGATATTACATCAGACAATGTCATTTAAATTTGAATTATCAAGAAGAGAAACAACGGGGAGACTGTACGTATGCTTGAACAGCAAGCACATTGTTTCGAAAATGATTTGGCTTATAAACTTTGCTTCATAGTTTAATTAGGTTGCGACAGCTAGCCTATATGATGAAAATTGGTATCTACTGAAATTCAACAGTATTGCAACTTGACTGAAACAGGTTTTCAAATCTGAGGAATTTTTACATCTTTCAAACGTTGTGTTTACAGGAATAATTTTACTCAAAGATTCTTGCGTGATGTTCACTGAACTACATACGTCGGTTTAAGTATCTCTGTGAAAGTGCATGCTATGGAATTAGATTTCGCATCAGGAAAAATATTTGAAGATATCAACGTTCACAATGTAAATCAGAATGTGGAAAACATTTCTTGTCTTTTAGACAAGAAATATTTTCCACATTCTGCGATATAACACAATTGTTTGATTATTATCGAACAATGATTATAAGCATCAAACAGAAGTCATCGCTCTTTCCATGTTTATAAGTGAGTCATGGAAAAATTCTCGTTGGCCATCACCGGGAATCGAACAAAGGGTCTTCCAGTGACGCGCCGGATATTTTTCCACTGCACCACAGCGGCCTCGAATTCCTCGCATACACCAACTAATGACTCGCATACACCAACTGACAAGCCAATTTCGCAGGTTATTTCTTGGAGCCCCGCACAATGCTGGGGATTCGCCAAAGATGGTAAGCAGCAACTGAACAAATAAGTAGAAGGCGAATGAATAATTAATACAGATATTTGACGTGTACCAGGAACATCAAACAGAGGTCATCGCTCTTTCCACGTTTATAAGTGAGTCACGGAAAAATTTTCGAGATTTTTTTCCGTGACTCACTTATAAACGTGGAAAGAGCGATGACCTCTGTTTGATGTTCCTGGTACGCGTCAAATGTCTGTATTAATGATTATAAATATTATTAAGTATCTATATAAAACTAATGTTTGTTCTATTTATTTCTCTCCGAAAGAATTATTTCTACTATGAACTCTCAGTTGCCGATTTTTAATCTTTGGGATCACTTTATCTTTCTTTGTCAAGCCTTCTTCATCACATATGATGTGTTAATAACAATATCTGTTGGCCAGCATCGAGATCATCCTAGAATCCTTTGATATCATCCAAACTCAGTTGGATAATTTATCAAAATGACTTGTGTGATCTTTACGTGGGCTGAGTTTGTTTAATTTTCTGATTGCTTAAATTTTCAACCTGTGGCCGAAAAATTCCGGACGTTGTGTGTGCTGAAATGAAGGCCTTTGCTTTGTTGTCTGATGTTCTCAACAATGCTGGGGACGAGCTTTGATTCAGTAAAATCTGTTCCCTGGCTGAGATTTAATTGCAAGTATTTCACCATGGGTTTCTCTTCCTTCGCTCTAATAGAGATTTGCTTTTATTAACGCCCATAGTAAAACCGAGCAAGTGACTTATTGAGGGAAAGCAAAAGTTGGTAACGAAAAATTAACATCTTACCATTCCGAAGTGATGTTCGTTGACGAGCATCTTGCCAAAGCTACGGATAGTAATTTTTATCCGTTTCCAATTACTTCTTTTTTTCTGTTTCTGTTTGACGTTCTTTAGGAATAAATCTTGCTTTTCTCCCTTTCTGATTCCTGAGATCTCTACTTGGATGAGTAGTAAGAAATTATCTTCTCTCTAAAATCTCTTGTACAAATCTTTGAGCGTTGTTCCACTTTCGTAAGGTAAGTAGTATAATACTCCAATCTCTTGAAAGTGGCACATCTTCTTGTTTTGAAGGAATTGCTTTTGTAATTCTGAAGTCTTTATCCACTGGAAATAACAAACGTTTTATGAAATCTCTTCTCCTGTGATCTTTCTAGTAGACTGGAAACTTGTCTATGTAACTTCAGCTGATGAAAAGGACAATCCCCTGACTAGTACAGCTCTTGGAAACACTATTTCGTGCAATAAGAAGCAAAAGAAATCCAAATTTATTTTCATTTCCATATGAGAAAAAGGCATTTTACAAACATTAATTTTCCCTCATGTACTAATTTGCCTTAATGCTTCCTACAAATAATCCTAGCACAGCGAAATTCCGCCTGTTGCGTGGATTGTGAAAATTGCTTCACGATGCAAGACTGCTGGTATTATCTTGAAACCTACTGAATGATGAAACAGGTTGGGACATACAAATGGAGAAATGTCAGTGAAAATGCGCATGCGGTTTCAGAGCAGCGCCCTTTGAACTCTCCGGTCTTGGGTAAAAAACACTGGTTCAAACGATGTGTTGCAATCAGTGAAGAGCCTACATTGAATCGAGAGAGTGTTTCTTGTGCTTCACTATACCCCGTAGTTGAAGAAGGTGGCATTATGAACACCTGACTGACTTTGAGTGAGGAAGGATTGTTGGGATGAGAGAAGCTGGATCTTCCTACCGCGACATTGCCACTCGTATGGGACAAAACGCCAGTGCAGTGGCGCAAACTGGGCGTCAGTGCACAGATGAGGAACTGACGCACAGAAATCCGTAAAATGGAGCGCAAAAGTGACCTATCTCACAGAGACATCCACGGTGTTAGCGTCACTGTCACAAGATACGCTTTGTTTTTTAGCACATTTCGACATCGTTTGCTTAACAGAGGATTGGTCGCTAGCAGCCAATGCTACGCAGACACCTCAGGCTGCAATGAGTTTCGAGCACAGGCATTGGCGCACTGATTGGCAACAGTTCATGTTTTCTGACGAGTCACGATTCTACTTGATGTACCATGATGGTCACATACCTGTTCGAAGGCATCGCGGAAAACGGCACCTTGCAGAGTGCATTTTACAGTGTTATACCGGACCAACGCCAAGCGTCATGGGTCGGGGCACCATTGGGTTCAATTTGCGATCTCGCCTGATCCGAATTGAAGGAACCCTCAACAGCCAGCGGTGCATCAGAAATGTTTCAGAGGCAGAGGTGATACCCTTCCTTCAAAGTTGTCCTGACGCTATATTCCAGCAGGAAAATGCTCGGAGAAATGTGACTCGGAATGTCCAAGATCTCTTTCATGTATGGCAGATACTGCTTCCTTCCTGGCCTGCACGTTCACCAGATATGTTCCCGATCGAACATGTTTAGGACATGGTAGCTGAGCGACTGGACCGTGAAGAGCCTCCGCTGGTCACCGCAATGAACTCTGGTGTCGCATAGAAGCAGCGTGGCAGGCTTCCATTCAATGTTCCATTCAATGCCACACCGTGTAGATGCCGTTATTGGATCGAGATGGCGTTACACGATACTGAGTTTTGAAGCAAAAATATCTCGTATAGCTCTACAAATGTAACAGTGTAACATGAGGAATTTAACTTGTAACGTATGGAATCTGTGCTTTAAATTTCATTTGAGTTCTACCATTCTTTCTTGGTGTTGCAATTTTCACAAACAGTAGTGCATTCTTCATAGTGGAAGATAGTTTTCCCTGCAGCAGCTTTTGACTTTGTACAGGTAACAACAGCCTTTAACACCCCTGGAATATTGTTCCACATTTGAAGCAGTAAATCCAAATTTATCCAATTACTTCTTGATGCTGTGCGAAGATAAGCAGTTCAACTGATGAACCACTGCCCCTTACTGATTCCACTCAACCTCTTTCCCATGGGCAGTAATATATACCTCGGGCTCTCTGCACGGGTTTCAGTATTTGTTCCACTTTTTGCAATTCTTTGACGAACTTCAAGAAGCGCTGTCATACGAAACCATTTTATTTCCTGAGAAATAAGTTCAACTCTTTTAACACTCTTTGATTCCTACAATATCAAATCTTTGCAATTAATTGTACCAAGCTACATTTTAGTTGATCGCAATGTTCTGGAAATCTAACTACTTTTGAATAATTTCGTGTTCCTTTTTTATGAAAAAAACAACAAATTAGTCCTTTTGTTAGTACGGTCTGTTCTGACTTTCACGACAGCTCCCCATACGAACAATGGCGAGATGCAATCACAATGAAGTTTATGAATTAAGTACATATTTTCAGGCAGTGAGAACGTTTCTTTATTCCCGTTAATTTTGCTAACCATGTTTTAGTATGAGTCACTTAAAACCCTCAAAACTTATAATCTTATAATTTCTAATTTTGCTTGATGCTTTTTATTTCTGTTTGCAACATATTTACAGTTGCATCTGTACATCTGTTTATTTGTGGTCTATAAGGGCTGGTTGTTTTGTAGTATCTGATAGTGGTTTAATTCCATCCGCAATATGTTGATCTTTTGTGCACTGCTCAAAATAATTAACGGACTAATAATTGACTTTGGCGACATTGTGCAAGCCAGTCGTGTGATATCTTATCGAAACGTGAAAACCGCAAGTCGGGTATGACGTCAAATGCGTAAATCACTGATTAGGATAAAAACGAAGGTTTTTCAGGAGGTCCCTTATTCTTGCGAGTTTATCGTGACATTTCGTTTTTTCGAAGACTTCGGTTGGAACAGCATAATTTACCAGAATCAATGGCGTGTAGAGCTACTGGCATTCTGGAAGCAGGTCAGGCACAGCTGGTGGTAGCAGAAGCCGTTGGAATGTCACGAAGTGGCATTTCCCGACTGTAGACACGATTCTGGGATACGGGCAGTGTTTGAAGAAGTCAAAGCCGTCCATGAGCAACAACAGCAAGGGCCGAAAATTATCTGTTTTTAAAAGCCCGTCGGAACAGGTGGGAAAATGCTACTTAGCTCCAGCAAGAGCTTTTCATGTTAACAGGACGCATGTTGTCAACTCAAACTATCCGCAATCGCCTTCACCGAGGTGGGCTTTATGCACGTAGACCACTGGTGTTTGATCCTTTAACCGCACGACCCCATAAGGCGCGTGGGAACTGGGCTGAAGAACATCATGTTTGGAGATACGACGAGGGGAGTTAAGTTCTCTTGAGACCGAATCTGTGACGAGTGGAGATTCGGTCTGAAGCCTGACAATCTACGAGTCCTTATCTGACGGTAACTTGGCACACGAATAAACACAGATCTTGTGCAGGAAATATCATATCACGGCGGACATGGGTTGATGGTTTGGGCAGGCATAAGTGTCGGTGGACGTACGGACCTGTACGTCATCCGGAATGACAGTTAAACGGCCCAGAAATATAGAGACGAGATTCTCAGATCTATTTTCATGCCGTATACTGCAGCCGTATGTGATTGGTTTCTTCTACGGACGACAACGCACGACCTCATGCAGTACATCTAGTGGACAACATGCTTCAAGAGGAGTGAATCGAGCATAAAGAGTGGCCAGCCTGCTTCCCTGACTTAAATCCAATTGAATATGCCTGGGACGCACTTGGTAGACACATTGCTATTCCGTAATAATGGCAGTCTCCAGTTCACGAAGTGTCAACAGAGGTGCCGGCCGAGCTGCAGAGATATCCCGAAACCTCATCAATTCCATGCCACACAGGTGTGAAGCGGTCTTAACCGTTCGAGGAGACCACCTACCCTCCTAGAGCTCTCTTACAAGTTCAAAAATTCATTTTTGAAGGTGTTGTACATACACTGACGGAAAAAAATCCCAACACCAAGAAGGGGTTGTGTTAGATAAACGACAGTTGGTAGGCAGTGAGAGTACATCTGTAAGATGACGTCTGTGCAAATTTCGCGGTCGGCGCATACGTGTGGCGCTAGTAGCGTCTCTCGGAACATGCAAAGCAGGTTTGCTGTAAATACGCGCTGTAACGTTCGTGAGCGTTAGTTATTGTTGAGATTCGACGTAGTGTGTTGATGTTAGTCAAGAATGCCTTTAAGAAGACAAAGAAGCCATTATCAACAGCTCACGGAGTTTGAACGAGGTCGTGTAATAGGGCTACGAGAAGGTGGATTTCCTTTCCGCAATATTGCAGAACGACTTGGCAGGAATGTAGCCACTGTGCATGATTGTTGGCAGCGGTGGTCAAGGGAAGGTACTGCCTCAAGAAGACCGGGTTCCGGCCGGCCACGTGGCACTACTGAGAGGGAAGACCGCCGTGTGCGGCGTATGGCCGTGGCGCATCGTACCGCGTCTGCGGCAGCAATTCGAGCTGCAGTTGCCACCACAGTGACACAACGAACTGTTACAAATCGGTTACTTGAAGGACAGCTCCGAGCCAGACGCCCTGTAGCGTGCATTCCACTTACTCCAAACCACTGCCGTTGGCGACGTCAGTGGTGTCAAGATGAAGCTCATTGGAGGACGGAGTGGAGATCTGTTGTGTTTTCTGATGAAAGCCGGTTCTGCCTGGGTGCCAGTGATGGCCGTGTGTTGGTTAGAAGGAGGCCAGGTGAGCGCCTGCAACCAACCTGTCTGCGGCCGAGACACACTGGACCTACACCTGGAGTTTTGGTCTGGGGAGCAATTTCCTATGACAGCAGGAGCACTCTCGTGGTTATCCTACGCACCCTGACGGCACAGTTGTACGTCGGTCTGGTGATTCAACCTGTTGTGCTGCCAATCATGAACAGCATTCCAGGGGGTGTTTTCCAACAGGATAACGCTCGCCCGCATACCGCTGTTGTAACCCAACATGCTTTGCAGAGTGTCGACATGTTGCCGTGGCCTGCTAGATCACCAGATCTTTCACCAATCGAGCACGTATGGGACATCATTGAACGACAACTCCAGCGTCACCCCCAACCAGCATTAACCGTCCCTGTATTGACCGACCAAGTGCAACAGGCATGGAACTCCATCCCACAAACTGACATCCAGCACCTGTACGACACAATGCATGAACGTTTGCGTGCTTGCATTCAACATTCTGGCGGTTACACCGGTTATTAATGTACCAGCGTTTCACATTTAAAATGGCTCTTCTCGCGCTTACATTAAGCTGTGATCTTGAAACCTTATTCGATTAAATATGTTACCTATACAAATGTATTGCCGCCATTTCATTTCTCTACAACTGTTTTTTCGTGGTGTTGGGATTTTTCCCCGTCAGTGTATATGCATATTGTTGTATAGCATATCGCATCTTGTGCATTAAGTGATAATAGGCATAAAACGTCGCTACGCTAATGTACTTTTTCTTACCTTTTTTACTGAATGTTCTACTGTATTTTATACAAAAATAACATTTCACATTTAACATCAGTCGGACATGATTTTTCCTTACTATATCTCTTGCTCCCCTAATTTTTTTGGAGCAGTGTATTTTGACTGAACACTTACGAACTCTCTTCGTATATTAATAAAATGTGATTCACTAGATCGTCTTATCCATCATTCAGTCTACAAACTGAAAGGAGAACGCTCATGCATTGCATGCAGCATTGCCACAAACATTTCTCATTATCACGTCTTTTAAAATAAAGGACTCTGATAGCATCACGATATCTGGTTGTTTGTGGATACCATATTTTTACACCTACATTAGTCTGATTTGAAGAATGCTTTTTGCATTAGAAAGTTTGAATTGTAAGTACGAAGATCCATACATATTGATCTGTTTCCAATGCATAATTTTGCTGCTACGGGAACGTAAATGGAATGCTGTGGAATTAAAAAATATGTTTTATTAGATATCATTGCTTCTAAGAATCCAATTGAAAACTTTCCTTCGATGCCTCTTACCATGAAGACCATATTGCGTACAGACATCTGTTGCTTTAACTGATTCACAGTCTCTGTGCTACGGTGCGGGGCGCAAATAAGCATCTTATTCTTCCCAATATCACCGTTTTTAGAAATACGATTTGGCAATTTCATTTTATATTGTACCGCGTTCAGCATGAAAAACATTTAGCTTATAATTTCTAAGTTTTTCCGACTGACAATTATGCCACTAAGAAGCGTAAGTACATGTTTCTTTTGGTAACATATGTATGTGCAGTAATAGTGTCTGCATATGTACCTAAAAATCGATTTCGCAAATTCATTTTTTGTCAGACATCTTTCACTATGGAAAATAGTTTACGCATACTTTATGCTTCAAATAATGCTGTTTTCCGAATAAATCTTTATTCTATATTTAGCTGTATCTCATCTCCTAAATATCAGACTAGAAAAATACTTCTGCATCGGACATCGTTCACTACCAGAATAGTTTTATGCATTTTTGAATTTCTTATAATGACCAATACTGCCGCTAAAATTTCAAATTAAAAATTCTTTTTGTACAGTATGCCATCTGCTATGATAAAGTTTGAGAAGGTTATCCACTTTAAAAGGTGTACAGTTTTCTCACTTAAGACAATATATATGTAAACTGTTTTTCTTGCTGTTTTTGCTTTTAAAGTCGATTTGAAACATTTTCCCCATCGCAAAACTCTCACTTTGAAAACTATTTTATGTGTATCTTCTATTTCGCTATAATGTAAAGTTGTGCGGATAGCGAAGTCAGTTTATAATTATATTTGCAAGAGCATCTTTGATTCGAAATATCCGACTGAAAAACTTATTTCTTCGTCGGAAACCCTTGACGATGAAGAACATTTTGCAACCATTTTGTTTTTCTGGTAATGCACAGTGTTCTTGCTAGCTCGAATAAAATTGTAATATGCTTTACACCTAATGTTTCTACTCATTTCGTTGGAAACTGTTTTGCTTTGGATATGTCCCGCCATGAGGGGCATTTTCTGTAAAGCACAATCTCTCTATCTAGTAAGCGCACATTATTATTTCTTTTTTCAAATGTGTCACCGGTTCTAAAGTTCCGGTTGAAAAATTAAATTATTTTTGTAACTGATACTACTCACTATGAAGAGCACTGCGTATATTGTGTATTTTAAATAATGCTATGTTTTCCTCCGATAGGGGACAAATGTATTTTCTTTATCTAATATTTTCTCCCCTAAAAATTCGCTTTGAAAAATTCTCTTTATGTTCTAAACCATTGAAAATGCGTGATCATTACACGACAGGATTCGGTGCCATTTTTCTTGATTTTGTTAGCGTCGATAGTCATTTACTCGGAAATCCCTTGAGTTCTTGACTGCAACGCAAACTCAAGGTCAAAGCTAGCCTCTCTTACTCCCATTTATTGTTAGCGAAAATAGCTTGTGCCTTGAAACGCAACTGATGGCTTACTGGTGACTACTGCGTACTACATTATTTCGCAAAAAATTAAATCACTGAGACTCTTTTTTTCCTTCACTGCTTTCTTTCCAGCTGAGTTGAAAAGACCTTCACAAATTTGGACAGTTATGTTGTGCGGATATTACACTCCACGAACACTTTGTTCTCCTGGTAACAAGAAAAACACACTGTGGTTATCCAAAGTTTTTTTTAATTGGTGTGCTTAATGTGCAGCGTTCGAGTTGTAAAACACTTTACAAAAGAGAGAAAAAAAGAGAAGTATTAGTGTTTTGCGAATTATTTTAAATTTGAACCTGATTTTGCTGCTTCACTGTAAATCCATCAGGCTTAGGAAGGTCGCAAATTGACATTAAGTGAATACGCATTTCCTGCGGCTGATGAAACAGTATCTTATGCCAATTTATGTGTATTCGGGAATTTGTTTTAACTTTAATGTGTTCATCAATGAAAAAAAGTCAAATTTCGTGGTATTGATTTTAGACCATTTATTGGAACATTCTTTTTGCATTGACTTTTCTGTTTTTCACAAATTACTTGATACTACGTTTGAAGAAACACGGACGTTTAGTTGCGAACGTTTTTTCGGAAAGAGGAGCTGTGATCAAGAAGGTTGGGAGGTATTGCATTAGAGTAAACTGTTTAGTTTCCACGCCCTGCTGAAAGAAATTAAACTGTACCCTTGATGTTTCTTTCGTTCTTTTTTGTTATTTCTTGCTTGCTAGTTTTTGGTACCATAGATAAATCATGGATAATTCGACAAGTGTCAAATACATTCCACAATATTCTCTTATCACTTGTAGTGTAATTATCACTGGTATTTGGTGCTACTTTGGCTGCGATCTTTTAACATGGCTACAGTTAATCTCTGAAAATTTGGATGAGTTTTTTTAATATGAACACAGTTAACCTTTGCAACACTCTATTTTTTGTCCTTTTTTTCCCCGGATGTTTGGGCTATATCAGAAGATCATTCTTTATTAACGATTCGGATTTAGAAATAGTACTGAAGGCATTTTTCAAATTTCTAGCGTAACCAGTGTTTCATATTCTGAATACTGTGTCATATAAATTAGCAAGGGAATGTAAATGCTACCTATATTGTACAGATTCCGAAAGTGTTCGTGCCGTTTTCCTTTCCACGTTTTTGCTTGAAAGGCACATTTTTATGTCCATCCTATATTTTCTGACTGACGAACACATTTTACTCATTTAATTTTGTTCGGTGGTTCTTGTTTCATATTTTCTGATGCCAAATATTTTATCTACACTAGGTTTCCAGTTTCCTTCAAAGATGATTACAACATTTCGTTTTTACCATCTCGCCCATTTCGGAACTATTTCACGTCGTTCTTTTTTGCCTCCTGTGTCTCTTCAAGTTAACTGTGGTTAGCCGAAGTTAATATAACTTAAATGTTTCTAGTATGCAATCGTGTGGTAATAATCTAAGGAAATTCATCTTTAAGCATCTTTCAAGTACCTTGTACACTGTGCTGGTAAAATGTACTAGTATCGTAAATAGTTATGTCTACTATAACTAGTAGAATTTGAGAATACTACTTTCTCAGTTTATTCTGTAAAGTGTGTAATGATTGCAGTAGGTTACTACTCGTATACTAGACAATCCTGCTATTACAACATACAATAAACACAACATGTCTCCGAACGCGTGCTTAAGTCATTGTCAAATCTTTATTAACATTTTCCCGTTGAACTGTGCATTTTGTGCATTAATCATTTTAACGGTTCTTAGATTCTTCCTGATAAGAACATCATTTTAACCGTTCTTATAGATAAGTATAAAATATGTAAGGTTTAACGTGTGGGGAAATATGTCTGTTTTAATCTAACGCTGAATGAGTGCTTACAACAGACGAAACTTAACGCCATAATTAAATGAATAAAATGGGTTTAATACATGTCTTTATTACAAGGAAGAAATTGTAAGTTCAGACGTGACCTTCAGAAGTGAAAGACGTAGCCAAGAAATGACACAACTTTTACAGAAAAAAACTCTAAGAGGAAGTTAGATCTAGAAGTATACGTCACAAGCTCCTAAATGATTTTCATACTGATGCTTCTGTAATGCTGAAATTCTCGTTTCTGATATTTTCACACGTTTCTGATTTAAACGAATGCAATGGCTCTTTCAAAAGAGGGATGTAGTGAAAATTTATTCAACATGAGACTGGCAGGTGAAATCATGTACTGTATACTCAATCCAGCATGATGCTTCTAGTATCAATTCTACAGATACTTCTAGCAGTCCTGCCGTAGTGCTGCTGTTTACGGCTGTTAGCTTGTCTGATAACGTGATGACGGGTTACCTCTTAGCGCAGCAGTGCGTCAACCTCAAAGGAAAGCACGGAGCATATTGCGGGGTTACACAGAATGTAAAGAAGAGAAACCCATCCATAGAGTGAAAACTTTGCCGAACTTCTCATGTCCTGAGTTTCTGAGAAAGGTTGCTCTACATCTTACAAGCGATGGTTGCCCGCAGTACTGAGAGTTAAAGTAGACCTTGTGTACGGCTGACAGATATTTTCATACCTTCAGACCTTTTATTCTGTCTTGTGACCCATGCAACTGTTACAATGTTGTGCATTACTATAGGTTGTACACAGACTTTGAAGTCTAATAGCACATCTGTTCAGACACGGCGAGAGACAAAGGGATTTTCAAATCAAACAGTTAGAAGAAGAGATATAGAAAACAAATAACGCCCATTAGCGGAAGAATTTTGAATAATCAAAAAGTAGAAAATATGCTAAAAGTATCCTTCATGGCAAATGCTATACTGAGGAAAAGAATTTTTGAAATACGTTTCCTGGAAACAGTGATAGGGAGAAAAAAGTTTTGGCTTTTACTCCCCCTAATGGGAAAATTATACATTATTTAAAGAGGATAATCTTCCTCATCTTGGCTGTAACGAATGTCACACAGAAAAAAGGCACGAATTTTTCAATAGGATTTTTAGAAGGGGAGATACAGCTGTGAACAAAAATACACACTAACATGGTCTAGCGCGCTAGAACTGTGAACTACAAAAAAAAACAAAAAAAAAACAGGCAAACTGGTCCGCAACGTAAATAGCATTCGGTTTTAAAAGAATTTTAATCAAATTTTTAGAAGCAGAGATATCGACAAAAAAAAGATTATATACATTTGCGTCCCCCAGCGACGAAATTGTGCATTTTTGGGCAAGAAATGCACACAAAAAGTTTTGATAGTTAGTAGTATCTGACCGAAAAAAGATTCTTTTGAGATAAAAAGATATTGATGCTAATATGGTGCAAACAGAAACGTGAACAATGCTCTCTAGTGACCTACTTGTGCGTTAAGGAAATTTTGAAATTATATGCAAAACATTTCGCTCCAAAAACGCTCTCCGACAAAGGAAGAATTTTTCTAAACTGACTGTTTGAAGCAGAGATATCGATAAAAAATGAAATGTGCATCTACGCCCCTATAGCAGAAAAACTGTGCATTATTTTAAACAGAAGTTATTCTGAGAATTTTTGAAGCGGTAATCGGTATCTGACCATAAATGAATTTTTTCCATCGAGTTTCTAGAAGTGAATATATTGCTGCAAATACATCAGAACGAGAAAGGTACACTTACGCCACTTAGCAGCCAAACCCTTTTTTACGAAAAATAAACGTCGTATGCTAAACATTTCCCACCAATGCAGAAATAATTTTTCAAGTCAGATTTTTAAAAGCAGAGATATCAGGGAAATCATAAATTAACTTAACGTTCACTACTGAAAAAGCTATGCTTTACTTGAAAAAGAAACTGTTTCCAAAATAGTCTTCGTTATAAATGGTATCGAATGGAAAAAGCAAATTTTTCAATCTGATTAATAACAAAGAACTGTACACCAATTACACTTAATATAGTACTAGTAATCTGAATTTCTTGGCGTAGAACGTAAATCAAAGTTTCCAAGCTTTCGCTCATCAACCAGATAGATTTTTCAAGGAAGGTAGACTGCTAGCTGCAAATTGGATAACAGAACACTTCAACAATTTGAACGCGGTGGCTTGACTAAACAATAAATGAATAGGCGCAAATGTAACCAGTCATTCGAAGAAACAAGGTCACGTTGGTTAGGCACGCGGTATTGTGGTAGAAACACAGTATTATTTGAAGAATTGATTCCAAATACGTGGCAACTCGAGAGAGACGCTATCATTGCAAGCCTTGCTGCCGGTCAAGACTTCAAAGGTTTTGCGAATGGCAGTAGATTTGGGTGTGGAGTATGAAGTTAATTTTTTTATATCATTCCACATAGGATCAGCGGACTTGACCTCTCTTGATAGGGCAGTGGTTATTTCACCGTCTTTTGTATCCCTCTTAGGTTCATTGATTCTAATTCCAAAGGAACGTTTGGTCATTCCGATGTAGTATCGCCTGGAGCCGTCCGGATATTGTAGTGGGATAGCATAAACACCAGCCTCGTTGAGGAAAGGGGGCTTGTCAATATTTCTCTTTAGCATCGTATGTAAAGATGCTGGAGACTTTATGCCGACACCGAAGCTCACCCTCCTCAGCGCGTTTTTGAGTTGATAAGAAACTTTCAGTATGTAGAGAATAGAGCCCAGTTAGCAAAGTTGCGGCATAGAAAGATTGACATGGCTAGTCCTGGCATTTCCGATTAAGTTATGCGTCTGGTTCGATGTATATCTTGCCTCAGTGGCCAATTCGACGATGTGTTTTAGTTCAGATTCTCTAGAACGAACATCGGAGAAGACGACGAAGGATTTTCTAATTCGAGAACGGAAGAAGCCCATCTTGTAATCATCAGGGCAGAATGAACTACGGAGCATTAGGTTGCGTACGAATGTGGGTTTATACACTGGTGTGCAAAAATTACAGGGCGAAGAGGAGAAATTAGCATAACAGCGGAACGAGCAAGCAGAACGGACCGAAAGACCACTCAAGAGATAGACTAGGGTCCGGTACGGTAGGCAATGCGCATATATGCAGCATGACGTAGGGGTGGGGGTGTCGGAAGAGTATAAAGCACAAGGGCAGTGTACGCTCAGCAATTCGGTGAAAGCTATTGCACGGCGTACATCGGTTTGAACTACGTCGAGTTGCTGTTACCGTGTGATACGGCCAACAGGCAATCCAGTAGACAACATCTGGATGACTTTACCCGAGGTCGCGTCATTGGGAAGTTGGAAAAAGGTCGAAGTGTGACTAGTGTGGCCGAGGAGTTCGGGATCGCTCACGGCATCGTTTCACGAGCTTGGAGAGCATTTCAAACGACAGGAACAGCTGTCCGAGAGTTTAGCAGTGGTCGTCCAGGAGCAACGGACGGCCGGTATATTGTCCTACAGGCGAGAAGATACAGACGGCAGAGAGGGGAGATCGCAAGGCGCATGCAACAGGCAACTGGACTTCCGTTATCGCGTTTTACCGTGGCCAGGAGGGTGCACAAAGGTTGTCTATTTGCACGACGACCAGTATGGTGTGTGCCATTAACGCCTGCTCATCGGAGACGGCGGTTTATTTGGTGCCAGGAACACAAGAACTGGACACATCAGCAATGGGGTCGAATTCTCTTTACGGATGAGAGCCGATTTAGTCTGACGAGCGATTCTGGATGTATACACATTTGGAGAGAGCTGGGAACACGCAATCACACCTCCAACATCATCAAAAGGGACCGGTTTGGAGGTGGCGGAGTTCTCGTTTGGGGCGGTATCATGCTTGGTACCGTACTGACCTCCACATCGTCCAAGGAGGTTCGGTCACTGGTATCCGCTATTGTACCGAGGTTCTCCTGCCTCACGCGCGTCTGTTTAGAGGTGCTGTGGGTCCTGAGTACCTCTTCATGGACGACAACGCTACACCTCATCTTACAGTAGCTGTCGTAGAGCTGTTGGAGAGTGAAGATATTCAACGCATGGATTGGCCCACAAGGTCCTCGGACCTAAATCCACTCGAACACGTGCGGGATCTCCTCGGGAGACGCTTGGCAGCACGTCACCAGCCGCCAGCAACGATTCTGCAGCTGCGATTGGCGTTACAAGCGGAATGGGCAGCGATACCTCAACAGCTCCCTGCCAACCTGGTCCTCAGTATGGACAGACGTTGTACATCCTGCAACGCAGTCAGGGATGATCATATCCCCTACTAAAGACTGGATTCTTCTTGGCAGCCGTCTGTCACACGGACGTTTCTGTCTTCTGTCCAGTTGTGCGCGAAGCTACCTTTTCAATAAAGTGCCTTTGTATCCTTTGGATTCCTTGTTTGGACGGTGTTGCTCACTTGTCCCATGTTCTTACATCTTGGGGATCTTATGGAATGCTTTGAGTCGATGTGGAACACTTCTGCACGACATTGCATTTGAAAAACCATCTCGCCCTTAATTTTGCACGCCAGGGTAATAGACTTTCGTATGAAGGCGGTGGTTATGCGATTTTCTCACTAAGACGTCAAGAAAAGGTAAGGTACCACTGCGCTCAAGCGCCATAGTGAAACTGATCGTAGGGTGTATACAATTGACTTTATCGAGGATCGATGGAAGAGTCTTTTTCCGTGAGGCCATATGAAAAATACGTCGTCCGCATATCGCCGCCAGGTAGGAGGCCTTGGTGTGATGTTGGTGAATATATGTTGCTCAATGGGGAGAAGTATTGCTTCCGCAAGGATGGCTGAAAGCGAAGATTCCATCGGAGTGCCATTTACTTGCTTATGAACTTGACCTTGGAAACTGAAGTAGCTGGAATTTGAGACCAAGTCCATTAATTTGACGATGCTGAGTCAAGACTCTTGCAAATAAACTGTTGAACTAGTAATAGCCTTAATCAATCAATTTTTTAAGTAATATTTTTTATCAATCATTTTTTTAATCTGATATTTAGAAGCAATTGTATGGAATAAAATGTATTTTGAATTAGATAGCAACTGCATTTGCGTCTCTAAGGGCGAAGTTATGCACAGTAAAAAAACCGGAAAGCAAGAGTCCTGGTTTTTACATTTCAAACTTCTAAATGCAAAACAGTTTTGAAGTCAGACATTGATAATTGCAGAGACATGGTGCCCACAGACGGACAAATTGATATCATAAGCACGTACGTTTTCTTTACAGGAGACGTGCTGAAAATCAATCAGTGGAAGAACGAATACAACTCCCAAGGGCAACAAAGATCTTGTGAGGTTAAGTGCAAGTATACAAGATTATATGTTCCACTTATTAATACAATTTCTGCAACAACTTGTATGCACGTAGGGGTAAAAATCTTACTTTTACCGACGTAGCTTTCTTCTTCGAGTTGGCAGGTACAACCTACTCACTGGGGGCTCCATTTAATGTATCCAGAACACGAAAAGACGCCAGCGGAGTCTTAAAAAAGTCAATAAATTATAACACCATATAATCCGACAATTAAAACGCGACCACATATTCACAAGCAGCAACACAAAAACAAGAATAATGGCCAGCACATCTCATAATTCTTCTTATCTTTTACATTCCGTTTCTCGCTTCAATGCACAAACCTTTTCTCACGTCTCTATCCCTCCTTGTCCCACACTCTGCTGCTTGGCACACCGATAAGTCTGAGTTCCAACAAAACTGAAAGATAAGTAACTGCACAGGAATAGGCTATAAAGGGTCAGTGGACTAACTCACTCATGTCAGGCCCTCAACAAAGTAGATGAGTTCAGTTTATCTTTGGGATTTTACAGTAAACTAGCTCTAAAGTGTCTACTAAAAAGCAAAAAATTGACATCCGTTGTTTTACCAGGGTTTGCGCCTAAAACATTTATGATGCAACAAAACCATATATGCTTATGTCGTTACTCATATTAAAGACTGTTGTTTTCCACAGTCTTTTGCCAACGTTCCACCAAAGCCACGATCCCACGGCTGTACCGCTCGCAAGTTTAGAGAACAAAAGCTCTCTGATCCCAGATTCCACATCCACCATTGAAGCAAAGTGCCGTCCTTGTAGGAAATGTGCCGTGTAGAGAAACAGGAGGTAATCGGATAAGCAAGATACGGACAGTATGGAGGATGGCGTAGGATCTCCACCACATCCAGTTCCTGTAGTTTTCGACAGACCGCTCTAGAAGTGCGACTTAAAATATTATCACTTGCAGCAACGCCCGCTCCCTATTGATGAGCGTTGGTGCCGAGCATCATGGAATCCCTGCAGTTGCTCGGAATAGAGATTCCTGTCCACAACTCACCATCTAGCACAGGTTCCCAGTGCACAGGACCTTCACAATTTCACTATACGCATAGCATAACTTTCCTTTCGAACTACCCTCTGTGCACCACTGACTGTGCTTTCTTGCTTTGCCTCAGCCACTGGTTCTCCGTAGTAGGGTAACGTAGGAATATTCACTTTTCATAATATGTGGCGATAAGCCGCCAAACCAAATCGTCCTGTGTATTTTAGAGCAATATGGAACAGAGAGCGGCACGTTATTCAGCCTTCTGGGGTATCAATTCATGGGGAACCATTCGATGGTGCCTGGAGAAGTCAAGCTTGCACAGGTGACGAACAATAGTGGATTTGGAAGACCCATGTCAGCTGCTAATTGTCTTGTACTGGTACAAGGGTTCGCTGTCAGTTTTGACCAGGGTGTCAGTGTTGGTGGTCGTTGAACGTCCTGATTTCGTATTGTGTTCGAGACTAATGTCGTCAGCACTAAATCGCCGGAACCATCTTTATGCAGTGCTGGCGTCCACTCTTGCCTCGCCTTCAACGGCACAAATTTCTGTCGGTGATTCTTCCGCTTTTAATGGTTTTTTCAATAATTCCGTAGGATCTCTAAAACAGCACGATATCGTCCCCCATGTTCTGCTACCCCGCAGTTTGGCTTGGTTCCAAACGCCCGTTATCAGCCTCTTGTGTCCCACGTGGTCGCGATAACCATTCGACGTTGGCACACTTTTCGCAAAGGAATGGAGACCGAAAATATGTCTAGCTCAAAATGGGGTGAACTTGTGACAACTCTGTTATGGTCAGAAAATACTAAGAACTTTCCACTGACATATTGGTCGACCATTATTGAGCTTTCTCTGCCCATTCAGCAAGATAGGTTCTGAGAAGAAATTTCCGCTTTTCGCCGAACCTTATGATGGAAACAGTAGTGAAAATTACGACTTTTATGTTTAGTCCCTCATCGTTAACTCACAGACAATTACAATGTGTAGTGATGTTGATACAAAGTTCAGATTCGTACACCTTCCTCCTTATAATAGCCTTCGTTGGTTTAGTCGTGGCAAGGTACTGAACAGATCTGTAGCATGCTTGAAGGAGATCAAAGTATTGATCACTGAAAATGAGCAAAACTTCCTGGAAATGAATGATAACGACGGACTTTACAAAACCACGCTCTTGGCCGATATTACACCACATATGAATGACTTTATATCGCAGTTATAGGGAGAAGAACGAAAGTTTAATTTCTATGTACACTGAAAATGATTTATGGCAAAGCTGAATGTGTTGCGTAATATCACCACAGAGACTTATAAGTGGTTTGCCAATGTTAAGGCAAACTCAATTCGCTTTCCTCATTTACAAAATAATATTAACAATAATAAAAGCATCGAGGCTCTCATGTCGAGTGGTGTCTCGATTCTAAAAACTGCGGGCCATTGTTGGTTTTTCTTTCCTTATCAAAATTAACTTAATTGATTTTTGTCACCCCACTCGACCTACTAACTCTTTACGTGGACGAGTGTTGATGATTTTGAAATTCATCATATTAAATTTAAGAAGCCAGAGTTATGGTGAACGGAATTTGGAGAACTGAAAAACTCTTGAGGGAAACTAGCCTCATGAATCAGCAGCTATCTTCCATTAATGAATCGTTCTACATGAAAAATTAATTTGCTCAAAGAAAATTGAATTTGTATTGCTTTCGGATTTATGATCCACTTATACCTGTGAGCAAATATTTTCACACTTGAAGACAAGTTTAAAATTACACCGCAGTCTCCTGTCTACTGCACATTCAGAAGTATGCATACAACTTCAAGCTACGAAATACGCTCCTGATACACAGAACTAAGCAAAAAAGGCAAGAAGAAGGATCCCACTAAGATTTTTTGTTCTCTGAATCTTGAACTGTTATTATTTATTTTATAAACTTTTGTATCTGGTGTAAATTAAATTGAAGTACTTCCATTGTAAAAACAAATCAGTATGACTATTTTACCATACCTTCATACCACAATAAAACTTTCTAATTATCTTTAAAAGTGAATTTCCTTCAAAATAAATAACTTGTTTGTGTTTTGTATTTTTAATTAGAAACAAATTTCAGTTTCTTAAATATTCCTTCTCTTTACAAATTTTGAAGATGTGAATCCGTTTTTTGGTGTAAATAGGACATAGATGGTAAGTCAGATAATATCTGAAAACTTTAAAATTTCGTCGTCCTGGTGCGGGAATCAAATCCGCGTCTCCCGGATAGCGCCCGAGTACGCTAACCACTACATCACCCAGAACGACCAAGTTTCAAGTTTCTGATTAATTTGAATATAACCATCACAGGATTCGCTAGTCGAAGCAGGAAGACGAAATTTTGAAGTTTTCGGATATTATCTGACTTACCAGCCACGCCATATTTACACCAAAAAACGGATTAACATCTTCAAAATTTGTATTGCATGATGTAATCCCGTATTTCATTCATGATTCCTTCTCTTTATTAATTATTTAATTGGTTCAAAAAAGCGTTGATTTATAGAACAAACATGTAAATTTCTGGGGACATATGAATGCGCAGTACATTGTTGCGTTGTATGAGTAGTTGTATACATGTGTATGTGTCATAAATTATTTGTTTTATTCTACATTTAAATATCTGTTTACTTTGATTTTTGCTGGGATCTTTGAAAATTAGAGATAGGCCAGTTTGAAAACATGAGACTGGCACGCAGGGTCACTTAATAATATTACTGTATTTTTAGGCTTATAAGTCGGTATAGAATAAAAGTCGAATGAGTTAAATTTCTACATTTCCTTATCTTCATTCGTAGATAAGTCAATCCTGAATATAAGATTGGGCTAGAACAGGTATAGTGAGTGTTACGAAATTATATTTAAATGTTTCAGTAAATACTGAAAGGAAGAAAGGCGAGATAAATTATGCATTTTTCTTTTCAATAAAAAGTTGAATTTCGTAAGTTTATTTTTTTTTCTTGAGAACTGATGCTCCTGTATTCCTTCAATCGGACCAACCAGTTGGAGACGCTGCCGTGCATAAGTGGAAAAAAATTCCAATCAAGGTCACACAAGTGTGCCAGATCAGAATGATTCTTGCAGTTCGCTGCTTTCTCACGGTCTCATAGAAATCAGAAATCAAAAGTTTTTTTTTATTTCAATCGGTAACATGAAATAAAGTAAGATCAACTTAAATGGTGGAGAATACATTTTAATTCAATTGAGAGATACAATTAAGAGATTGACAGAGCGAAAATAGAGCCTTCGCTAGCCGCTGGTCATTGCCGTTTTTAAAGTGCATGTGCCGCTAGCTATTGACACGATTGTCACTAAACAATCCTGTAGTTCTGGCAGCTTTGCAAAACCAGGGGTGAATGCCACCCATGGATACTTGGAGGGATCGCCAGGAGAGGCATTTAAAACACCACAGCTGGCCAATCCACGTCGGTCACGGTGATTTCAGTTATTTTTCTGACGAACGGTAATATCCGTTTCAGCAGCTTTTAAGCAAATTCTAATTGAAAGCAATATTACATATCATACACTTTGGGAATGTTTCCTTATCAGCGCAGCATTGAGTTTTGTGTGCTGTTGGTTCACGATTGTATTTAAGGTATAATTTCTTTTTCATTGAGGGATTTCCTTTAATGGTCAATTAACTGATAAGTCGATGTGGCGTATAAGTCGAGGCCCGGACTTCTGAATGAAAAGTCCCGCCTTATAAGCCGAAAAACACGGTACTTTGGCATGGCTTTAGTGAAAGGCTGCAGACACCTTGTGTAGGGCTTCTGAAGCGACGTTAACACTGTTTTTCGTAATTACTTTATTAAATCGCGAATACACTGCTGGCCACCCAAAATGCAACACCAAGAAGGACACGAGATAGCAAAACCAGCTTTACTGGACACATAACAACAGACACAAAGATGAAACGATTGAGCTTACAGGCCCGTGCGACTTGCGGAACACGCAGACATCAATAGTTCGTTTGGCCCTCATGGCTGGCAATAACGGCCGCTACACGCCGCGGCATCGAACGAAAGAGGCTTTGGATGTGGGCGTGGGGTATGTCGGTCGAGGCTGCTTCCACACGTTGACACAGTTCATCAGGCGTAGCCGCGGGTGGTGTTTGCCGGGCCACTCGGTTGCCGATCAGCGACCAGACGTGTTCGAAGGGCGACATATCGGGAGAACATGCGGGCCACGGCAGCAGTGACACCTGGTGGACGCTGAAGAATTATTGCACGAGGCGTGCTACGTGCGGGCGCGCATTGTCCTGTTGAAACGTGGCCGATGGCAGGTCCTGCAGGTAAGGGAGGACTACAGGCTCTAAAACGACGGAGATGTAGCGGTGGATGTTCAGTGTACCGGCGATGCGTAGCAGAGAGGTGCGGGTGTCATATCCAATTGCGCCCCAAACCATAACGCCAGGCGACGGACCGGTATGGCGATGCAGAATGCAGGCGTAATACAATCTCTTGCCGTGGTGCCGCCACACACGGATCCGACCATCGTGGTGTTGCAGGTAGAAGCGGGATTCGTCGGAAAAGACAGCCATTCCATAGTCCAGGTGCGGCGTTCAACGGCCCACTGCCGCCGCACTCGCTGGTGGTGTAACGTCAATGGTAATCGGAGCAATGGGCGCCGTACGACAAGTCCCCGCTCCTGCAGGCCACGTCGAACGGCACGTGCTGATACAGGTTGTTGCGCAACACACCCTAATTCCTGCGCTAACGTACGTGATGTGGCGGTGCGAGCCGTCAATGCCCGCCACAAAACATGCCGGTTCTCTCGTTTGGTGGTGTGCCGCTGCTGCAGCAATCGCTCACGTCGGTCCGCCCGTCTCTCTTGCACCCACCGAATCCATACTCGCCTCACTGTGGCTGGATGTCGTCCCACACGGGCGCCGATGTCTCGGTACGATAAACCGCTGTCGCGATAAGCCACTACTCGTCCTATGTCGAACTCCGAAACGTGCTGGAATGACTGCCGTATTCTGCGACGAGGCATCAGGAAGCTTTCGACGCACAGGTCCGGCAGCACAACACACTTCCAGTACTTACACCCCGCCTTCTGTGCACCCTTCTTATAGTGCTTCTCGGTGACGTGTCGGGCGCGCATGATTTGCATATGCTCTGCAATGCTAATCGTTTGCATTTCGTCTTGCGGGCGAAGCATGCTGCGAATTTCAGGCCAATTGGTTGCTTCCTTTTTGGTGCTGCATTTTGGGTGGCCAGCAGTGTATATTAGGTTTGCGCAAAAGTTGTACCCATTTCTCATGACGCAATTTTGAAGTAAAACATTTAAATGAGTTGAATAACAGACGGCGCGTGAGATGGCCAATATGCTTCCAGGAGTAGACTATAAAACGGCATCAAGTATGCAACTGCATTTCATTCGTAAACAAGACACACAAGAGTTAACATTCCAAGCAATAGGGATCACATTAGGCATTGTTTGCTTTCTAAGTTCAACAAAGGCAACAAAGCAGTTGAAGTCTGCTGCAACATTTGTGAGGTGTATGACGGGGATGTCGTAGACGAAAGCACATGTCGCCGTGGGATCCCTAATTTCCGAGAAGGAAACAGAAGTTTCAGAGATCAACCACGTCCCGGACGTCAGTCAGAGGTTTCTGAACAGCATCTCAACCAAGCCATATCAAATGATCAACACTAACCGTTGAAGACTTAGGAAAAAGGTTTTCTGTACACAAAGCAACAGTAGAAAGAAGGATGCATGCGCTTGGGTTTATCACAAAGTTCAACCAGTGAGTAGTACACGACATATCAGCAAGAAAGAACTGGAACGATTAGTTACGGGTGATGAAAAGTGGGTCCTTTACAGGAATGTAAAGCGTTAAAAACCTGTATGCCGACTTGGAGAGCCTGCTCCAACGACTTGAAGAGGAGGACTGCATCCGAGAAAGGTAACCTTAAATGTATAGTAGGATGTCAAAGGGATAATCCACAGTAGGTGCTTGCACATAACCAAACGATAAATGCTGAGATGTACTGCCAACAGTTGGAAACGTTAAAAGAAAAATTGAAATCTAAGTGTCCAGCACTTATTAATCGCAAAGGCGTCATCTTGCAACATGAAAACGTAATTCCCCCTACAGCTTTAGCCACTCAGAGAGAATAACTGGACATTGGAAGTGCTACCTCACCCATTCCCCCACCCCCGTATTGCCCAAACCTGGCGCATACGGACTACCACCTTTTCCGATTTCTTCATAACAATTTTGTTGGAAAAACTTTCGATGAAATTGAAGAAATCGATGCTGTATTACAAGAGTTTTTTCTACTCCAAAACGGAGGAGTTCTACAGAAGGGAAATTCACTTACTACCAGAAAGATGGCAAGAGGTCATAGATAATAATAGACACTATGTAAAAGAATAAAGATGTTATTCACTCAAAAAATAGTTTTTCTTCTCTACGAGAAAAACGGGGAAACTTTTGCACACACGTAACAGCTCAGTTTGACTTTTAATTCTACGTGTCTATAAGAATATTCAGGAAACACTTGTGTGATTTTAACTTGGCATGTAATCAAAAAATAAGTTCAGTTCAAAGTTGCAACTGTAAGAATCGTGGAGATTTTAGAATACGTGTGCTCTGAACTCAATTGATGTACGACTTTTGCTATGAAGCAAAATTGTTTATTGTTTATGAAGCCTAGTGACTGTTTATCATCAGATTTTCCACTTGACACAGACCATTCATCTTCATCTACAAGTCTACACAAGACTTTTGCTAAGATAATATCTTTGAACACCTTCAAAAGCATTCGAACAACAGTGATCCACATTTTATATATATATTTGCTTCATTTTCTTCCAATCATTTTTTGTATTACGTGCACATGTGTATATGTATGTGTTAACTTACGTACACGTGTGTGCGTCTGGTAGTATCACAAATCTGTGATTACAAAAGTACACAAAAAATCACGAACACAAAGGATCAAAGACATTTGTCATGGTAAAGCAGGAACGGTTAAATATAAGACAACCCGCTTTCAAAAACTTGCACAGTTGTTTCTTTCCATTCCCATGCCTTTTGTAAGACCATATTTTATATTTAAAAAAAACTTAAGTCGAAAGAAACGAGACAGATTCTGTCTTATTAGAAAATCTCCAAATCCACGAGTTTTCTTCAATAAAATCCACTTCCAATGTACATATATATCTGACGTCATTTTTTTGCTTCTTATTCAAGCTGAAACAAAGAAGGCATTGTTATGCTCCTGAAACAATTCTGAGCTAATTAGGGTCTTACAAAAAATATTTCCAGTTAGATGAACATCTCTCGGCACTAGAAAAATTCTCGGGTATTGTCTACACTATTCTTATTTTGTCATAAAACATAGAGAGTCGCTCTTTTCAAAGTTCTCATAAATACGGTTTTAGGGATTAATAACTGCAACCACAAGAAAGGACTCATTTAAAAAATGCGCTTCCGTGGTTCGAAATAATTGTTACACGAAACATCAACAGATTACTTTTAAAATAACTTAGTGTGAAGGCTGTCCTTTCTCTATCTCCCTAAATGCTTTTCTCCTGATTATTAAAGTCAGTCAGTGCTTATTACAATTCTAAAATAAACCACAAATACAGATTTCTGATGTTTTAAGAGGAAAGTGCGTGTTTATAATTCATTACTACTAGGGTATGGAAAAACAAAAACAGACAAGCCGCCAAAATTATTTTTAAAAATTACATTTACTTCTCCGAAATAATAAATAAAGATATTTATTATTTCGGAGAAGTAAATGTAATAAAATAATAAATAAAGATAGACATAATCTTTAGTCTCAAATAGTATAACTATATACTAAAAATCAGAAAATTTATTGGCGTAGAATAAATAATCAAAATTTCCAAGCTTTCGCACATCAACCAGATGGCTTTCTCAAGGAAGGTAGACAGCAAACTGCAAACAGGATAATAGAACGTTTCAACACTTTAAACGCGGTGACTTGACTAGACAATAAATGATTAGGGGCACACGTGATATTTCGAAGAAACGAGGTCACGTTGGTTGGGCACGCTGTACTATGGTAGAAATCTCAGCATTATTTGAAGAATTGATTCCAAATACGTGGTAACTCCAGAGAGACGCTATCGTTGCAAACCTCGCAGCTGGTCGAGATTTCCAAAGTTTCACGAATGGCAGTAGATGAAGTTTAGAGTGAAAAGTTGTTCTGGAATACAACTTTTCACTCTAAACTTCATTTAATTTTAAAGTCATGTTTCTTCGCTTTGACACGCCTTTACAAGGTTTTGAAAGATTCTTTTAACTATGTGTAAGCAGCCGTGTGCCCTCAAAGGTTATGAATTAAAAAAATATGGGAATGACGTTGAATGTATTTCGTAAATTTGTCAGTTATATATTCTTATTTCAAAAATTAAAAAAATGGACGACTCCCTTCCCAACACAATACGCTCAGGAACTTTGTGATCTCGGTGCTACACGTCTACTCAGTCAAATTTCTCTGGGAAGAGTTAAAAACATTATCGTCTTTAAATTTGGCTGCGTATGGGCTGAATTTGCTCATCAGTCATGTTTTCAATTCAATGATGTGCACATTCTTGTTTACATTTTCCCTCTGTCTTCCTCTCGATTAGGTGTCGATTTTCATTCGCTGCTTTGCGATGTTCATGTGTTAAATTTAAGAGACATGGTGTTTTGTGTAGCACTATTAATTAAGTATACACATCACATTTTTATCTGCATTTATCAACAAAGCAACGCGCACATTTATACGCTCTTTCTGCTGACGTAATTAGTGGCATTTCTTCTTCGTTCCTTTTTATCTTCATCTGTCAAATTCACTGCGGACAATAACTGTGCTGAACATAACTTTCAAGGAAATATTGTCTGCATAAGATCTAAAAACAAATGTAAAGCGAAATTAACCCTATCGTGTAGTTGATTTCAAATAAAAAAATAAATAAAGAAAGAAAGAGAACGAAGAAGAAAAGCTAAGCTCGAAATTTTTGTATTTCAGTCGGTAGTTGTGTAATTTAAAGCCACTGAGAGGAAACTTCGTTTTTCACTATTATTTCTTTTGTTAATGCGTTTTGCGTCAGTTGACAAATTCTGAGAAATGTGGCCCTGATGTTATTTCATTACGAGTCTAGCATACAGCTGCGACATTAACCGACTCCAACTCAATTACTGTGCAAAAGAATTTCAAGTCCAGAACCGGATGGGCGGTGCAGATGTTCAAAGTTGAAGACTGACTCAAATGCGTGTGTGCGAAAGAGAAGAAAAATCTCCCATCTAGAAACATTTAAGCAGCTTTAGATTTTAACTATTTGAAAAGATTAAAGCAGCGGTTTATTATACTATTTTGAAAAGATTATTTATATATATTGGGGTGTCCGAAAAAAAACCGACGTTTTTGATACAACAGTTTCACTTACCCAGAACCTCAGAAGAATCCAAGCTAAATTTCAAAGTGCATGACATCATGTTCAATAGTTTGAACCTATCTTTTTGCCAGTTGTTCAATTTTTGCGTGATACCAAGCTTTCTGTTTAGAGGCAAGAAACTCTTGGTACTTGCATTCGACATCGGCCAAAGTAGTCAACTATTTGCCACGGAGAAAATACGCCTTCTCCGGAAACAAACGGTAGTCTGAAGGGAGGAAAGTCCGGGAGGCAGCAGCTCGATTCTATGCCGTTCTTGAAGTTTAACTTGGGTCGTATTAGCGGTATGTAGGTTTACATTGTTTTGTTGCGGCACTGCTCACTTTCTGTTGACTAATGCAGGATACCTCGGCTGAAGTTTGTCATACGTCCTGTCCAAGTGCTGAGAGTACAGTTCGGTACTGATAGAAAGACCATTCGAAATGAGCTCAAAGTGGATTACACCTTAATAATTCCACCAGACACACAGCATGATTTTTTTCTCAAAATGTCTACCTTTGGGGGAAAGTAAAGCTGGTTCACCTCTATTCAACCACTGTTGTGAAAAATATGGATTACGCAGATATATCCACTCTTCATCCCTAGTAACTAATCGTTTGAGATTAGTTACTAGGGATGAAGTAACTAATCGTTTAAAGCAAAATCTTTTCATCACAGTATTCAAAAGCCCTCACCACGTTACGCAAACGTATTTGAATAATGTGATTTCAAAATAAGATTGTTTTTGGCCTGCTTCTAGTACTTTCCATGTTTTATACATGAAAATCGTATGCGCGTTTAAATTTCATCAACGCTTGAGTCTACATTCTTCTAAAACGAATATTGTACTTCCTCAAAAATTATCAAAAATGGGCGAAATCCGCTATTAGCTTTGCTTTGCAATAGAGACAATTTAGCAACACGGAATTGGGTTTCATCGTGCAGATCTACTTAAAATTTGGCTTAAAAAACAACAAAACAAAGGCAGTGTGTCTTTGATTTCTTTAAGTGCATTAATTCTTTTAATTGCAAAATGATGCGTGTGTGTTATTACTCCATTGATATACAGGGTGATCATAATTAAAGTATCGCTAGTCAACACTCTGTGGAGAGATATCTAGCCGTCCAAACGCAACCAAATTTGGTATACTGGCAAATCAGGACATGCGGAAGAGATTTCCGGAAAAAAAAAAGGTTCCAAAAGTTACCACTAGGGAACTTCTGGCGCTGCAAGCTGCGATAATATAGACAATATTCTGCTTTACGAGGGAAACGGCGCAAAAATCGAAGCAGAAACCATCATACGTGTTGCGTTCAACACGTTTTATTGTCTCCGGTATTTAAGTGCACAAGGGAGAGATAGAAACCTTAGCGGTGCAACCGGTACTGCTCAATGTGGGCGCCATTGTTAAATTTGCAAAACCTGAAGTCGATGAGCAGTGTGTTCAACGGCCGAACGTAACTGATCTTCCGTGATGCTTCTCACATGCAATGTGATACTGTCTTTCAAGGCTGCTAGGTTAGGAACGTCGTATTGATAAACCTTATGTTTTACGTGTCCCCATAACCAGAAGTCACAGGGATTAAGGTCCGGAGAACGAGGTGGCCATGGTGTGGGAAAAGGAGCGACTAATCACTCTGTTCTCGGTGAAATGTTGTCTGAGAAACATCTGTACGCACCGTCTGATATGTGGAGGCGCGCCATTGTGCAAAAAAATTGTCGATGCAAGACACTGTCGCTGCTGCAGTTGCAATACAACAAAACTGTTCAGTATCTCCCGTTACCTCTGGGCATTAACGGTGGAAGTCACAGGGACCATGGGTGTAATTTCTTCGAAGAAGAATGGACCAACGATAAATGTGGGTGTGAAGCCACACCACAGTGTGACTTTGGGCGAGTGCAGTGGAATCTGTTGAAATGCATGACCATTTTGCAATTGCCAAATACGACAGTTATGCGTGTTGACTGTTCCATTGAGGAGAAAATGTGCCTCGTCACTCCACAAGATCTGCCATGGCCACGCATCATCCACTTTCATTCTAGCAAGGAAGGTCAATGCAAAGGTCAGTCGGGTGTCCTTGTCACCGTCAATCAACTGTTAGGTGTGGCTGATCTTGTATGGGAAAAAATGCAACACTTTTCTCAGTACCTTCCACACTGTGGTGTAGGGCACATCCAGCTTCCGTGACACTGCACACGCCCCACTAGAACCTGGTACATTATCCATGGAGCAATCCACAAGCGCCGTGGCGATATCTTCAACCACTTCTAAATCTATAGGTTTGTGCCCTCGCCCAGGTTGAATACATAGACACCCAGTTTCCTCGAAACGAACAATCATTCTTCTGAGAGCACATGGAGTCAATGGACCTCGGCGCAAATTCTTACAGCGTCGGAATTCTCGAAGCGCAGCGGTAGCATTACTCGCATTTTCATAAAACAGCTTCACAAGAAGGGCGTGTTCCGGCAAGGTGATACCCATTGCGGTTGATGGAATACGAATTGCATTCACCATGCCTAGGACAGTTTTATACCCAGGAGTCACCCGTAGCGCATGTGCATTATGCAAATGATACGCTTTCTTGTCTCTCATAGCGCCACAAGGACTCATTTTTCTCGTGGAGCCGAAAATTGTCTATGTTATTGCAGCTTGCAGCACCAGAAGTCCCCTGGTGGTGACTTTTGAATTTTTTTTTATTTGCGCAAATCTTATCCGCATGTCCTGAATTATCAGCATACCTAATTTGGTTGCATTTGGACTGCTAGATGTCTCTCCAGAGAGCATTAAATAAGGATACTTTTATTATGATCACCCGGTACTTTAAAACTTGTGCCTAACTATTGCTTCGCGCAGTTTTAATAAGAGTGTTTTTTCGTTGATTTCATCGCAAAGTTTCAAGAGAATGTTCAAAATTCTGTCCTGATCGTAAGCGATAGGGTTTACAGAAGTTGAAAGAAAATTAATTTTATATGGAAAAACGCACTGCTAAACACAGAAGTAGAAGACCTAAAACGAATAATACTTGTATGTTCACTCGTAAATAGTTATATTTCTTGTTTTTTAGATATCAATAAGTGATGATTAATGTTCTGAACTGCATTCGGAAGAATAATCACATGGTCATGCTAAAAAAAATAACATGTGCAGATAATTTATTTTATGGTAAACAGAGAATAATGAGTCGGAATTCCCATAACTTTTTTCCCCCGAATTTAAACGAAAATATACTTTTCGAAGACTGCAATTCTCATTAGAAAGCTTGGTTCTGATTTACTGAAGCAACTGTTGCTTCCTGTCAACAATTCCAACTCAATCCTTAAATAACTCTGGCAGGAAAAACAATAAGGTAAGAAATGTTGAAGACGTTGTTGCTCGGAATTGTTTGCTAAAAGAAACAATTAAGCCGCGAGTTCTCTTTGTTTTCCGTTGCCCCAGGAAACCGAATGTCTAGTTTGTTGAGATAAGGGGCTTCTTGTCTTAATTGGGCTAAGACTTGGAGAAAGGCCCAGCAAGGAACGTTTAATAGAAGATACCGGTCTATCATTATTTCGCCTACTTCAGCCAAACGTCTGCCGCTTTGTTTGCAAACAAAGCTTCACAGTGATGAACTTTTAATTTTGACGAAACTGGCTTTCGCGCTTTGAGGGCATTTTTAGATATAGAAGCGAATTAAAAGTATAGCAATTTGTTGCACTGCTCTGTTGCTTTGTAAGAAGACATGTTTACAGCAATGTTAATTTTAAGGACAAGATAATTATATGTTATGTTGTGAAAACATCCACGCTGTTATTCTAGTAGAAATATTCGAAACGGGTAAAGGTTATTCTTGATCTCAAAAAGCTAGGTCAATACCCAGCGAAACCATGGTCGGCTTGAAAAAATAAATAATTGTGACAAACTACGTTGTATTACCTTAATATATGGGTAAAGGTTAGTTTAGCAACGAAATACTTCAAATTCAATTTATTGAAAGTCGGCAAAGCTGTTGCTAGCCCGGGCAAATGCTACACAACGGATAACATTTCGAGAAAGACTTCACTTTTTAAAATATGTTCATCTCAGTTTTTACCGCGCCAGAATATCAAGTGCTTTGTTCAGTTTGAATTACACGGAACCATGCGTTTTCGACAGATTACAGAGTTAATTATTGAGTTTCTCCCTAGTTAATGTACGTGTTCTTGTTTTATTGTTCACGTTCACAACGTTTGAAAAACATTCCATAGGATCTTAAACCTCCCAAAACTGATCATATAAAAATTCACAAATCTAACTGCGGCCAACAAATACATTAGTAGACATTTGCAACTCAGGTATGCAGAGCTTATAAAAATATAATATCAGGTGTCATCTTCCAACGCAAAATTATTTGACAAATCTACTCGCTGCAGGGCGTACAATAAAGAAGATACGAAAATAAATCAGAATTTTTGACCAACAGTTTCTCTCTCTCTCTCTCTTTCTTTTAATGAACTCCCTGACAGGCAAGAACATTGCATTCACTGTCAAAATGTCACGTTATTACAGACATGACGTTTGTCTTCTGTTTCTCTTTCCAAGCTAAAGGAAAAATGAAGTATTCACGATCAGGAACAGGATACTTCATTTTTGCATATTTGTTGTATTGAATTGAAGCATGTACGGCAACAACAACACAGATCCTGCTGTAAGTGTTGTGAATGTGCTTTCCACTTGCTATTGTGCAGAGCTTCAAATTCTACCATTTCCAGTAAACAGATATTTTAAAATCAAGAGCTTTTTTATTATCTTCAAAGCTGCGTAGGTCTGCTGGCCCAATTGAAAAGGAAGAAAGAATACAGTAAAACTACGTTATTTGCTTTCTTCGAGTGGAAAAACGTTTTTTTGTTTTTGTTTTTTTCCCGCTTTAAATATTTATTTTTTTGTTGTTATCTTATTCTAAAATGCTTATTAGAACATAACGTACCAAACAACAATATCGACCAAAATATTTTTGACCCTCGCAAAACAGGAAATAGGTAAAGAAATGTTCGTGCATTAGGCTGTGTAAAATTTTAAATTACACCAAAATAACATTTATTTACGGGATTACTTAACTGCCAAATTTCACTGTTGAGATATTTTCGTTTCTTTAAGATAATTTTAAGTCCAACGTCTTACTGCGACACCTCCTTTGGGGTGTAATGTGTTGTGAAATTTATAATAAGTAATGATGATAACGTTTTAAAGGTCGAAACGTATTTTCCATATCGAAAAAGAAAATATTTAGTGCATCTTTTAAGCAGGTAGAACACATGCCGTCCGTACCTTTCAAGCAGGTGAAAAATATGCTTATTAGAGGTGCGCACTTTTCTTTATATGGAAAGCCAAACCCGGCCCGGTCCAGCTCGGCTCAAACTTTCCCGTCTACTGCCCGCCCCGTTTCAGACTTTCATTCCGCGTGCGTTCTCCGGCACTTTTTGCAAACAACGCAAGGCTTTCTCTGGAAAAACAAAGCTGTTCTTCTGAACTGAAATACCTCAGAAGTAAACGACGTGCCATTTCTAATAGGAATTCCTACCACAGATGAGATTTAGACCTGACTACCCGTATCTACTTCTGTGTTACAAATGTTTACACATTTCCTCTCCCACACACTTAAGTATAAACAAGATAGCCTCTATCTCCAAATGTTGTCGCGTCTATTCGTCACCAGCTTCAATTCGTCGCGGTCAAATTCATTGCGTTCCCAAATTTTAGTGACATACAAATCCCATGCAGGATAGCGTACGATTCCTGCTGTCTTTCATTCCGTCTCTCCATCTCTCTCCCCTGTATGAACGGTATTTAAGCTTCGAAATGTTGATCTGTTCATATTTTCTTTCTCATGAACGGAAAAAAACCTTATCAGATTTCTAACATCACTCCTTCAGTCTTTTTCCAGCCAGTTCCTCTGTTTGTTCGTCCACAGAAAATATTCAATATACTTCTGTGTCTAATCACTAGGGAAGAAATTCAGTCTTTGACAGATAGGTACAGGTATCCGTACAAGATTATCACTGTCTATCCATACGTGCATTTGTCTCTTCATCTGTCAGCAGAAATTATCTCCCCTTCTTACGATCATATTGAATCTATTCTTTCTGTGACTTATTGAGACAGACGGGCAAGGTTATTGATGCCTGTTCATCCACTTCCACCTGTTAGTCTGTCTGCAAAAACGATACTTCCGCTTCAAAATGTTGATCAGAAAAATTTCTTCTCTTCCCTAAAACAGAATACGTTAGAATAAAAATTCAGGAATCTCTCCTTTTATTCATGCATCCACCCATTCTTCAGTTTCTCTGCCGGTATGTCCGTCCTAAGAAATTCAATCTTTGCTACTGACTGCCAAATCAAAGAAATTTGTTTTGTGGCGTGTAGTGAAAGACATGGGCTTGGTATTACCAATGTCTGTCGCTCCTTGGCTCAGTCTGTCCGTCCGTCAGTAGAAATATCTCCGCTTCTAATTATGGGATTGAAGAAATTTCTCTTTCTATGCAATGGGGGCTTTACATGTATGATATCGTGAGCGTAAGATATCACAAATCTCTCGTTACATCCATTAATTCACCCATTTGTTTGTCTGTCGGTCCGTCCGTCCGCAGAAATTCATACTGCTTCTGGCGGGTGGATCGAAGGAATTCGTTTTGTGACTTATAGATAAATACATGAGCATGGTATTGCAGTTGTCTGTCCCTCCTATGCTCAGTCTGCCTGTTCCTTAGTAGGAACGATATTTCCGCTTCTAATGATCGGACTAAAAAAATTCTCTATTCGATGAAGAAAACTTGCGCCCAAGATTTTCGGCAGTAATAAAATACTGGAGAATGCCATGTATAGGGTTAAAAGACCAATGTGCCAGTATTCAACATGTCTGTCCTTTCGTCTTTCCGTCGGTCGAGATGTATTTGTAAAGTCTCATTTTATATTCGTGTTGAAATTGAATAAGGTGCTTTACATGTATGGGATTACCTATTCCCATTTTTAAATGAAAAATGTTTAGGAATACTTTCTGTTCTCGCGAAGGTTTACCAAACGAAATGCAAACCTTGCCGATAAAAGAAATTCCGCGTAAGAAAAATATTATAAATACCTTTTTGCGGGCTCCCCATGCAAACATCGCGAAACTTGCGCGTCATGCCGTTAAATTGCATCCATGTAGTTTGTAAAGAAAATGTGTATTATCTTACCTGACGCATGATGATTATTTCAAACAATTTTTTTACGATCGCTTCTTTACATTTGTCAGTGTTTTCATTTAGGAAAGAATAAAAAGATAAAAAAGCTAGTAAAGCTGTGAGTTAAGGTATTTTTGTGATTACACATACAACTTCGAGGAAAATTTGTGTTTTTTTCTTTCAGTAATCAGTAAATATCGAATAAAATGGCAAAAGATTTTACATTCACTCAGATGTTCCAAGAAGGGATTGATATCTACGAACTACGACTATTGTGGTACTGTAACGTACCAGGAGATGTGACGTACCTGCCAGAAGGACGCACACGACATAAAGGCAGATAGGAATCAGAATAAAATGTCCGCGTAGCTTAATTGGTAGAGCAACTTATTCCGGAATGAGGGGACTCAGGTTCGAATCCTGGCGCGGATAAAAATGACGGAGAAATTCACTTCGTTATAATGACGCCCGAACTATCCGGATGACCCAACCGTTCACAATCTCACAATGGTGTGATGTTATTTCCACACCGCTAGATAGGAAAAATAAGAGCAGCACTTCGAAAAAAAAATAAGGGGGAGATGATGTAACGTACCAGGAGATGTGACGTACCTGCCAGAAGGACGCACATGACATAAAGGCAGATAGGAATCAGAATAAAAGGTCCGCGTAGCTTAATTGGTAGAGCAACTTATTCCGGAATGAGGGGACCCGGGTTCGAATCCTGGCGCGGATAAAAATGACGGAGAAATTCACTTCGTTATAGTACGTTTATGGAATTTAACTTCAGCTTGTGCGATTAGATACATTTCACCATTTTTCAAAAACAGATTAGCATTGGCTAGTACAATAAAGAAAGCTTTTTACGATGATCTAATGAGGGTAACTGTTTAAATCGCTGGAAGGACAGTCAAGTGGTTTTGAGGATAAGCTTTGCTCCTTTCTTCTTCAATGGAAAATCGTTGATAAATAATTATCATGGGATACCTTTTTGTTCATCCTTCTGTTGCAGTGATACACCCAAAGGTTTATGGGATGGCTCCCCAATTAAATTCCATAAGCGTATCAAGATAGTCGTAGTTCGAAGACGTCAGTCTTTTCCCGGTACATCTGAATGAATGTAAAATATTTTACCATTTTATTCGATATTTGCAGAAGTCTGCTGAAACAAACAAACAAAAGTTTACCTAGATGCTATGTATGTAATTAAATGTCAAGAAACACATTGCACATTTTCCTTACAAACTATATGAATGAAATTTAACTGCACGATGCACAAATTTCGACATGTTTTCATGGGAACCCCGCAAAGAGGTGCTTAATATATTATTTCATTCTTATGCAGGATTTTGATTTCTTTTATCCACAAGGTACACTGAAGTGCAAAAATTAAGGACGAAGAGGAGAAATTAGCATAACAGCGGAACGAGCAGGCAGAACGGACCGAAAGACCACTCAGGAGGTATACTAGGATCCGGTACGGTAGGGCATACGCATTTATGCAGCATGACGTAAGGGGAGGAGTGTCGGAAGTGTATAAAGCACACGGGCGGTGTACGCTCAGCAATTCGGTGAAAGCTATTGCATTGTGTACATCGGTTTAAACGACGTCGAGTTGCTGCCACCGTGTGATATGGCCAACAAGCAATCCAGTAGACGACATCTGGATGACTTTACCCGAGGTCGCGTCATTGGGAAGTTGGAAGAAGGTCGAAGTGTGACTAGTGTGGCCGAGGAGTTCAGGATCGCTCACAGCATCATTTTCACGAGCTTGGAGAACATTTCAAATGACAGGAAAAGCTGTCCGAGAGTTTAGCAGTGGTCGTCCACGAGCAACCTCGGCGGCGGACGACAGGTATATTGTCATACAGGCGAGAAGAGACAGGCGGCAGGCAGCGGGAGAAATCCCAAGGCACATGCAACAGAAAACTGTACGTCCGTTATAGCGTTTTACCGTGGCCAGGACGCTGCACAAAGGTTGTCTATTTGCAAGACGACTAGTACGGTGTGTGCCATTAACGCCTGCTCATCGGAGACGGCGGTTTCTTTGGTGCCAGGAACACAAGAACTGGACACATCAGCAATGGGGTCGAGTTCTCTTTACGGATGAGAGCCGATTTAGTCTGACGAGCGATTCTGGACGTATACACATCTGGAGAGAGCAGGGAACACGCAATCACACCTTCCAACATCATCGAAAGGGACCGGTTTGGAAGTGGCGGAGTTCTCGTTTGGGGCGGTATCATGCTTGGTACCGTACTGACTTCCACATCTTCCAAGGAGTTTCAGTCACTGGTGTCCGCTATTGTACCGAGGCTCTCCTGCCTCACGTGCGTCTGTTTAGAGGTGCTGTGGGTCCTGAGTTCCTCTTCATGGACGACAACGCTACACCTCATCGTGCAGTGGCTGTCGCAGAGCTGTCGGAGAGTGAAGATATTCAACGCATGGATTGGCCAGCAAGGACCTAAATCCAATCGATCACGTGTGGGGCCTTCTCGGGAGACGCTTGGCAGCACGTCACCAGCCGCCTGCAACGATTCTGCAGCTGCTATTGGCGCTACAAGAGGAATGGGCCGCGACGCCTCAACAGCTCCTTGACAACCTCGTCCTCAGCATGGACAGACGTTGTAAATCCTGCAACTCAATCAGGGGTGATCATATCCCCTACTAAAGACTGAATATTTCTTGGCAGCCGCCTGTCACATTGACGTTTCTGTCTTCTGTCCAGTTGTGCTCGAAGCTACCTTTTCAATAAAGTGCCTTTGTATCCTTTGGATTCTTTGTTTGGACGGTTTTGCTCACTTGTCCCATGTTCGTACATCTTGGGGATCTTATGGTATGATTTGAGTCGATGTGGAGGTCTTCTGCACGACGTTACATTCGAAAAACCGTCTCGTGCTTAATTTTTGCACGCCAGTGTATTACGTTTCATTTGTTATATCTCTCTGACTCAATAATCTCAGAAAGAATAGCTCCAATCTGATCGTAAGAAGGGGAGATGATTTCTGGGGACAGATGACCAGACGGATGGACGTATGGATAGACAGTGAAAATCTTGTACGCATGTCTGTATCTATCATTCACAGAAAGAATTTCTTTCCTAACCGTTAGACACAAAAATCTCTGTAGACATACAAACAGAGAAACTGACTGGAGAAAAGACTGAAGGAGTGATGTCTGAAATCGTATAAAGTTTTTCCCGTCCATGAGAAGGATAAAATGAGCAGATCAACATTTCGAAGCTTAAATACCATTCTTACAGGGGAGAGAGACGAAAGGAAAGACAATCGAAATCGTACGCTATCCTGCACCCGATTTGCGTGTAACTAAAAGTTGGGAACGAGACGAATCGTCGTAGGCGACGAATTGACGCATAACCTCTCCAAATATGTAAACATACACTGTTGGCCACCCAAAATGCAACACCAAGAAGGACACGAGATAGCAAAGCCAGATTTAGTGGACACATAACAACAGATACAAAGATGAAACGATTGAGTTTACAGGCCCGTGCGACTTGCGGAACACGCAGACATCAATAGTTAGTGTGGCCCCATGGCTGGCAATAACGGCCGCTACACGCCGCAGCATCGAACGAAAGAGGCTTTGGATGTAGGCGTGGGGTATGTCGGTCCAGGCTGCTTCCACACGTTGCCACAGTTCATCAGGCGTAGCCGAGGGTGGTGCTTGCCGGGCCACTCGGTTGCCGATCAGCGACCAGATGTGTTCGATGAGCGACATATCGGGAGAACAGGCGGGCCACGGCAGCAGTGACACCAGGTGTGCCGTGAAGAATTGTTGCACGATGTGTGCCACGTGCGGGCGCGCATTGTCCTGGCCGCTGACAGGTCCTACAGGTAATGGAGGACTACAGGCTCCAAAACGTCGGAGATGCTGCGGTGGGTGTTAAGTTTACCAACGATGCGTACCAGAGGGGTGCGGGTGTCACATCCAAATGTGCCCTAAACCATAACGCCAGTCGACGGACCGGTATGGCAATGCAGAATGCAGGCGTCATACAGTCTCTCGCCGCGGTGCCTCCACACGCAGATCCGATCGTCGTGGTGTTGCAGGCAGAAGCGAGATTCGTCGGAGAAGACAATATCGTGTCATTCCGTAGTCCAGGTGCGGCGTTCTACGGCCCACTGCCGCTGCACTCGCCGGTGGTGTAACGTCAATGGTAATCGGAGCAATGGGCGCCGTGCGACAAGTCCCCGCTCCTGCAGACGATGTCGAACGGTACGGTACGTGTTGACAGAGGTTGTTGCGCAACACACCCTAATTCTTGCGCTAACGTTCGTGATGTGGCGGTGCGAGCCGTCAATGCCAGCCGAACAACATGCCGGTCCTCTCGTTCGGTGGTGTGCCGCGGCTGCGGCAATCGCTCACGTCGGTCCGTCCGTCCCTCCTGCACCCACCGAATCCATACTCGCCTCATTGTGGCTGGATGTCGTCCCACACGGGCGCCGATGTCTCGGTACGATAATCCGCAGTCGCGATAAGATACTATTCGTCCTCTGTCGAACTCCGAAACATGCAGGAATGACTGCCGTATTCTGCGACGAGGCATCAGGAAGTTTTCCACGCACAGGTCCGGCAGCACAACACACTTCCAGTACTTACACCCCGCCTTCTGTGCACCCTTCTTATAGTGCTCCTCAGTGGCGTACCGGGCGCACATGATTTTCATATGCCCTGCAATGCCAATCGTTTGCATATCCTCTCGCGGGCGACGCATGCTGCGAATTTCAGGCCAATCGGATGTTTCCTTCTTGGTCTTGCATTTTTAGTGGCCAGCAGTGTATATGTATTTCTAACTTTCTCATAGCCGTCGCTGCAACGAATCGGGCAAGAAACTTGGTTATATGGTTTTGTAAAGCTTTATCATGCATTTGTTCATCTAAACATTTGTCTGGGGAAAAGTTTTTGTCGCTAATTCTGCGTACGTAAACATCGCTCGGAAACAACAGTCATGTGTTGTATTACATTCAAAGACCTTGTCTAATGTCTAATCCCTAGTAATTATCTTATTTTACACGTGAAATCTTTATAGCAGTCAAGCTGACCGCTGCGGCCGTTCTAGGTATAATTAGCAATAACCAAGTTTCCTTCGCTAATATAAATTTCAAGAAACCCTACAAAGTTATGAAGCAACTGCGTCTTGGGTAAAAATCATGCGGAAGGTAGTAACTAAAATCGGAACCGATATTGCGGTTACAATGTTAAAATAAATTAAAGCCAATAAAGTCAAAGCGGAATTTGATTTTAACTTTTAAAGAAATAAACTGATGCATATTAGAGATATCTTATAACTCGTCATGTCAATTTCGACTGTAAGTAATCAACGCACCAGGTGGTGGATGCACTTCTATGTCTTTTGTTTCACGTAATGACATTCGCCATCTGATTATCTCACTAGTCTTCGCTTTGTGAGTCGAAAGGCTTTTCTTTAATCCAGGAGAAAAGTGCTGAATCATCCAGTATTGCCCCCTTCACGCCCCAAGCCCAGAATTTTTCACTTACCTGATAAAAAAAAAATAAGCCTAACCTTTTGCGGCTATCGGGCAAGTTTGTGCTCGGACTTTGCGGGCCATACCAGGCCCTTGCAGACCCATAATGCTTACTAGCTGAAGGTATATATTTCGGGAACTACAAACCTAGGCAAAGATTTTATATTCGTCAGCAAACGAAGAGGATTGCGTCTCGCTTATTTTCTGATTGCTTACGGAATGACACAATATCGGAAATGCATGCGAAAACCGACTTATTGGATATTATGGAATTTATTTCCCTGCTAAAGGTGCGTCGTACACTGAACAGCCACTAAGCGTTCCTGATTATAATTAGGTGTGTTAGTAACTAAGTCACAGGAACAGACAATAATGAGTCCACAGATGCTAAATTAGTAAATGAAAAATGGCGAGTAGTTGGCTGTGTAGGTACTGCAACATTTCTCAGTAAAAGGAACCTGGAGTGAGAGCATGTTTTATTGTAGCAGAGTGAAAGATAAGGAAGGGCTTTCAGGTTGAGGTGTTCAACAGAAGAACATCACGTTGTTCTCCGCATTTCGTTGACCTATGCCCAACATTATGCATGAGAATATAATTCTGGTCTGTGGCAAGAAACGTTTGTCACTTTTGGCTTTTTACAAGCTGACTGAAAAAAATTCTAAGTACATGCGGTACACCACGGTAATGGCACTGGAAGACGTCTAGCTAAAATTAGCACCGGACTCGACTCGTGACCAAAGTTTGATAAAGGATGACAGTCGCGGAATGGTGATGATCAAATGATGCAGCAGATGTTGTAGGATGTTCTGTGATTTAGCTATAACTTAACACTTCGTCACCTGGAAATATTTAAAGTTTTATGTCTCCTGCATCTGCAACCTAGACACAAAAAGCACCGTAGGAGACGATACTATGCAGAGAGTGATAACCTGGTGAAAGGCACTGTTGCCCCCGATGAAACATGAGTTCTCTTTAAACCTTAATTTGAACTTAAAATATTGATATCGTAGCATGTTGGTTCACTCGCAGCTAGAAGCGAGCTTGAGACTGTGCTATGATGACAACAGTGTTGTGGGCCTATTATTGTTTGCTTTTCGCGTGATTTTAAAACGCTGGGGGGGGGCAGTGAATGTTACACCTCTTTGCAATCCTCTGAATGGGTTTGGAACTCAATTTGAAAAAAACAATGCTGGGGTTATTGACACACTTTGTTACTTCTAGTTGAATACATTGCTTTATCTTTTCTCTTCCTTGAATGAAATCTCTAGAAAACTATCAAATTACTTTACTTTTCAAACCAAACAGTCTGATTTAAATTATCATAAAAATCTGCCACTGTAATTAATTAGGGATGCAAATGTTGAAACATTTACGCATTCTTCAGAATAAGATAATTCTACTCTACTAAACGGTTTTTATTGAAATCTTGAAGCACTCATCAGAATAGTTGAAGAGGCATCGTCTCTAATTTTTTCCAGAGATCAGGCCAGTGAGAATAACATCGATAAAAGAAGGACCTGAGCCACTGTAGTTGTCATTCTTACCGTAATTAATTCGGTAACCAGGAGTTATGATGACTTAGAAACGTGTAATATTTTAAGCGGGCGTTACTCGCGATTCTTTTTCCCAATTTAAACAGTTTTTATTTCTGAAAGTTATTTTTGCGGAATAATTTTTTAGGGCAGTAAGTGAATTTTCCGACTAGGGAAAAATTCGAGAGAAGGCTGTGGATATCTTTCTGTCTTCGTAAAGTGGAAGAGAAATTCTTATGCTTTCTGTCCCTGAAACAATGAACTGTAAAGGATAGTAATTAAGAAAATAAGGAATGCAAATTTAAGTAGAGTAATTATCTCAGAAATGTGCATCATTAATCGAGTGATTAAGTTATATCTTAATATTTTACCAATGTACACCGAATAAATGATGTACCATAAATATTATCATCAAGAGATTCATGGACTTAAAGTTTTTGTTTCCTTTCCGACTTCAAACTAATTAAGTCCTCCTAATTCCATTTTTAATTGTTTCTAATGTTAATAACGAAGCTCGAAATTTGCGTAGAAATTTTGCGACAGAGTATCAGTCTCCGCAACTTCCACAGTTTACATGTACCTGATGTTTTTTTGTTTGTCAGAGGTTAGGGTTCGTTCTTCTCGGGGAAGATTTTAGGTCATATTGTTGAGATCTAATGGTGAGGCCGCCTTGTGAAAACAGAGATAAAAAAGTCAAGGATTTATCAAAATTTTAATGATAACACAAAGAAAACAAGAAAGATGACACCGAATTTTCGGGTGTAATAAGCACGTCTTTTGAATCCGTTCTGACGCAAATTAAATTTATCAAAGCTATTTAAAGTCAATGAAACCGGTATGGAAAACAACAGTATCTGACGGAAGAAAGAAGTTTTTCAATTGGGTTTTTAGTCCCGCAGATATTGCTGTAAATGGAATCGTGAGCTTACGCCCTCTGGTTTCAGACTTGTGCGTTAAGAAAAGTATGAATTTATATGAGAAACATTTCGCAGGGGAAACGCTCTCCAACACAGAAGGAATTTTTCAAATCGCACTCTTAGAAACAGAGATATCGATAAAAAATAAGATGTCACTTTACGTCCCCTGGTGGGAAAACCATGCATTATTTTAGGAAGAAAATATTCTCAAAAGTTTTTTTTCATATAAGCGGTATCGGTCCAAGAAAAAAAAAATTAGTCGAGTTTTCAGGAGCCCAGATTTTGCTAAAATACATCAGAAACAGAAATTAACACTTATGCCCCCTGATGGCTAAACCATTCTTTACCAAACATTAGAAATTATGTGAAAAATATTTTCCATCAGGTCTTGTATGCGATACAGGAAGAACTTTTCAAATCGGAGTTTTAGAAGCAGAAATAACGCAGAAAACGCAATTTACCTTTGTGCCCTCTAGAGGAAAGTCTATGTTTTACTTGAAAATTTTGAATTTATTGAGAAAACATTTCGCATTGTAAACACTATCCTACAAAGAAGGAATTTTTCAAGTAGAGATATTGACAAAAATAAGAAATGCATCTACACCCCTGGTGGAGAAACTGTGGAATATTTTAAAAAGAAAATATTCCGAAAAGTTTATCGATGTGACTGGCATCAGTCCATGAAATAATTTTTTCAATCGATATTTTAGAAGCTCAGATTTTATGGCAAATACATCAGAAGCAAAAATTAACATTTACGCCCTCTGGTGGCCAAAGTATTCTTTACCAAAAATTTTAAATTATATGCAAAAGACTTTCCATCAGGAGGTGTATCCGCTGAAGAAATTTATTTTCAAAGCGGAGTTTTAGAAGAAGAGTTATCGGGAAAAATATAATTTACTTTTACGTCCCCTAGCGGAACATCTATGCGTAATTTGAAAAAGTAACTATATTAAAACACTCTTCGGCATAAATGGAGTAGAAAGTTAGAAGATTTTTTTCCATCGGATGTTTAGAAGCAAATATGTGAAATAAAATGTGTTTTTGAATTCGACATCATCTGCATTTACGCTCTCTAGCGGCGAAATTGTACATCATAAAAAAAACGAAATGAAGGATCCTTATTCACATATTTCAAGCTTCCCAATGGAAAAAGAATTTTTCAAATCGGACTAATAGTTGCCGAGATATCGTGGGTACAGACGGACAAACCGGTAACATAAGCACGATCTTTTTTTACAAAAGACGTGCTAAAAAGAAAGAAAAGAGTTTAACGTCGAATCGAATAAACGTGCAAAGTTCACGATTTTAAGATTTCGGTCAAATTTTGAGCGCAAAATCATGCAAGACATGTAACGTACCAGGAGATGTGACGTACCTGCTAGAAGGACGCACACGACATAAAGGCAGATAGGAATCAGAATAAAACGTCCGCGTAGCTCAATTGGTAGAGTGACTTATTCCGGAATGAGGGGATCCGGGTTCGAATCCTGGCGTGGACAGAAATGACGGAGAAATTTACTTCGTTATAGACACGGGAACATGATTCGTTTCTGGCAGCTGTTGCAAAGCAGTGTACTGTCCGCATCACCTTAGGGGTCGTAACAAGTTTAACTTCAGCTTCAATTTCAACAGAATAAAATAGCTTCTTATCGCATAAATCATTACCTCAGAGCACGTAAGGAGTAAAGTATGTGTGCGTGCGTGCGCTTATACTTAGAACATTATATTGATAAAAGGCGCGAGAGAACCAAAGGAGCAAGAAACCACTAGGGAGATATTGCAGTCTTGTGTTGCAATTGCGGTTATTATTTCATGGTAAAAACGTTAGGGTGTTAAATATAGTTGATTTACAATATGCATTAAAGGAGGTGTCATTATATTTTACTGGCTAGGATAGCGAGCAATATCTTCAGTTCTTTATTCATATGTGAATGTTACGTTTTCTGCATTTATTACATTACATTTTATAGAATTTTTTAAACACACTGTGGTTTTTTTAACACACTTTATGTTTAAGAGTGAGGAAGCTACTATTTATTTTCTTTGTTTTACTTACTTTGGTCCTAGTCCATTTATTTATTTATGTACCTCTTGCTCGTATTATCTCTTTCTTCATTTTTAATCCATTGAAATAAAAAGTTAATATATACATTATCATCATCAGCAGCAGCAGCATTGTCAACCATTATCAATCCACTACTGGACGAAGGTCTCCCCAAGTTTCCTCCACAACGGTCTGATTTGTGCCAGTCTCTTCCATGTCACTCCCACATACTTTCGAATTTCATCCACCCATCTCCCATGTAGTCTTCTTCTGGGTCTTTTCCTGTCCCTTGGAATCCTATCTGAAATTTCGGCTGTCCATCGATGGTCTGTCCTTCTGGCAGTATGTCCAGCCCATTGCCATTTCAGGGATTTAAATCTGATCACGATGTCTTCAACTCTTGTCATTTTTCGGATCCACGAGTTCCTCTTCTTATCTCTCCTGGTTACACCAAGCATGCACCTCTACCTGCCTCTTTGAGTTGTCTGCAGCCTTTGTATGTCTCTTTTAGTTAAGGTCCACGTCTCTGCACCATACATAAGTACTGGAATAATGCATTGATCAAACACTTTTCTTTTAATACATAATGGCATATTGCTCTTGAAAATTATGCTGTTTCTTCCAAAAGCTCTCCAGGCAAGTTTTGTACGCTGATTAATTTCTTCATCAATGTGACCCTCACTTGATATCTGCTGTCCGAGATAAACGTAAGCGTCTGTTATCTCCAGCTTTTTCCATCAATCGATAAATCTTCATTTCTTGTAAAAAGCATTGAACATCACTTTTGTCTTCTGAAAGTTCATTTTTAATCCCACTTCTTTACTCTTGTCAGCAAGTTCCTGGATCATACTCTGTTACTCTGATGAGGTAGTTGCAAAAATGACTATGTCATCAGCAAAACGAAGGTGGGTTAGATAATCTCCATTAATTTTTATCCCTTTGTTTTCCCAGTTCAGTGATTGAAAGACATTTTCCAATGTGGCATTAAAGAGCTTTGGAGATATGGTGTCACCATGTCTCACTCCCTTTCCAAGTTTTATGTGTGTTGTATTTTCAAACAGCCGAATCTTTGCTCTTGCATTTCCATAGATGTTATTAATAATATTAATGTATGCATCTTCAATACCGCAGGATTTCAGAGCCATTGTAACTGCTGATGGTTTCACCGAATCAAAGGCTTTTTCATAATCGATAAAAGCCATGCACAATGGAAGTTCATATTTCCTCGCTCTTTCAATTAGTTCTCTCAGCACATGGATATGTTCTATTGTGCTGTAGCCACTCCTGAATCCAGCTTGTTCTCTCGGTTGAGCCATGTCCAGTGTTAACTTCAAGCGGTGTGAAAAAACTTTAGTGAAGATTTTATAAACCACTGATAGAAGGCTGATAGGTCTGAAGTTCCTGAGATCCTCAATGTCACCTTTTTTATGTAGCAGGATCATTGTAGCAGTGTTCGAATCCTCAGGAATCTTCCCTTCATTAAGACATCGAGTGAAAATTTGGGCGAGTACTGTTTCGATTTCTCCACTTGCTTCTTGTATGATGTCTACGGTAATTCCATCTTCTCCTGGAGCTTTTCCCCGCTTCATGTTCTTGATTGCATGTGCAACTTCTGCTGGGAGGACTGGAAGAACTCTGGTACTGGTACCTTTTATGATGTCAGGAGTACATGTATCATCCCTTTCATATAATTTGGAATAGAAATCTTTCACTCTTGTCAAAATTTCGCCTCTATTTCTTGTTACAGAACCATCTTCAGCCGCCCCAGTGGCGCAGTGGTCTAAGGCGTTGGCCTCTGATCATTCGTCCGTAAGGGGTCTGGGTTCGAATCCCGGTCAGGCATGGATGTTGTGTTTGTCTTACGGTACTGGCTCTCTCCCTTCCCTGGAACCAGTGACCCTAAATCAGGGACGGGCGACTGCTTATAGCCCATTGAGTTGCTCACGGTGGTCGTTAAACATCCAATTAAAAAAAAATAAAAAATAAACAGAACCATCTTCTTTTCTCAGTGCCATAATCTGTTTTCTTCCCTTACTGAGATGTCCCTTTGCTATCTTTAGGCTTTGGTTGTTTTCAATTGCCTTCCTCACTAGTTCACAGTTGAATTTCCTTACGTCTTCAGTGATACTTTTTCGTACTGCCTTGCATAGCTCTATATATTCCACTTTGGAAGTCACATCTTCCTTAGTTTTCCTCATATCTCTTCTTTTTTGCATCAACATTTTGGTTTTTCCTGATAATTTGCTCACACGCAACTTGTTCTTAGACCCAGCTAATTTTGTTGCTGTTTCCGTAACAGCTTTGGTTACTTTTCTGTTAACTTCCAAAATATCCACTTATTCCGATGTTAGGCCTTCTAAAGCAGAGAATCTGTTCTTCAGTTCCAACTTGAAGGTATTATGGTGTTTTTTAGGTTGGTTATGTCAATACATTTTCTTTGTCTTTTGAGCTTGCCACGTTCGAGTTTAGTGTTGAGGTGCATCTTACATCTCACCAATCTATGGTCACTACCTGTGTTGAACTTGTTTAGCACACTGCAGTCTTCTATGACGAATTTTTTGTTACACATAATAAAGTCAATTTCACTTGTTGTCCCGTTTGGATGCCTCCATGTCCATTTCCTGTGTGGCTTTTTCTTGAAAAAGGAGTTCAAGATGAAAAACCCTCTTGCCTCTGCAAACTCAACGAGAGTATTTCCACCCTGGTTTCTGTTGTCGTGACCGAATGTACCTACTGAAGTTTTATTCTGTTGCTGTTGCCCTATTTTTGCATTGAAATCTCCCATAATTATCATTAAGTGCTGCTTACCTTTACTATTTAGATGACGAATTTCCTCATAAAATTCTTCAATTTCTTCTTCAGGATGACTTGTGGTGGGTGCATAAGCTTGAATAATCTGAGCCTGGTATCTTCTCGCTAGTTGGATAACGAGTCGTGCAGCTTTGTCAGAGGAACTTTTAACTTCTATAACTTTATCCTTCAGTTTCTTGTTTATCATAAATCCAACACCACTAGTTCTACCAGTATCAGTCCCACGATAGTAGAAGAGATGTCCACTTTTCAGTTCAATGAGATCTTCTCCTTTTCTCTTTACCTCACTTAGCCCGACGATGTCCCACTTGATTCTTTGTAGCTCCTCTTCCAATTCAAGAAGCCTTGAATCAGAAGATAGAGAGCGTCCATTATACGTAGCCAAGGTCAGCATCAGATGGCAGCCAAGTCCGGTCCTCCGGGGATTCTTAGCACCCTCTGCCTTCATGTCGCACTGGCCGCTGCCTTTAACCAATGCTCTAATGGAAACAGCAACAAAATTAGCTGGGTCTAAGAACAAGTTGCATGTAAATAAATTATCAGGAAAAACGAAAATGTTGATGCAAAAAAGAAGAGCGATGAGGACAACTGAAGAAGATGTGACTTCCAAAGTGGAATATATAGAGCTATGCAAGACAGTACGAAAAAGTATCACTGAAGACGTAAGAAAATTCAACTGTGAACTAGTGAGGAAAGCAATTGAAAACAACCAAAGCCTAAAGATAGCAAAGGGACATCTCAGTAAGGGAAGAAAACAGATTATGGCACTGAGAAAAGAAGATGGTTCTGTAACAAGAAATAGAGGCGAAATTTTGACAAGAGTGAAAGATTTCTACTCCAAATTATATGAAAGGGATGATACATGCACTCCAGACATCATGAAAGATACCAGTACCAGAGTTCCTCCAGTCCTTCCAGCAGACGTTGCACATGCAATCAAGAACATGAAGCGGGGAAAAGCTCCAGGAGAAGATGGAATTACTGTAGACATCATACAAGAAGCAAGTGGAGAAATCGAAACAGTACTCGCCCAAATTTTCACTCGATGCCTTAATGAAGGAAAGATTCCTGAGGATTGGAACACCGCTACAATGATCCTGCTACATACGAAAGGTGACATTGAGGATCTCGGAAACTACAGACCTATCAGCCTCCTCTCAGTAGTTTATAAAATCTTCACTAAAGTTCTTTCACACCGCTTGAAGGTAACACTGGACATGGCTCAACCGAGAGAACAAGCTGGATTCAGGAGTGGCTACAGCACAATAGATCATATCCATGTGCTGAGAGAACTAATTGAAAGAGCGAGGGAATATGAACTTCCATTGTGCATGGCTTTTATCGATTATGAAAAAGCCTTTGATTCGGTGAAACCATGAGCAGTTACAATGGCTCTGAAAACCTGCGGTATTGAAGATGCATACATTAATATTATTAATAACATCTATGAAAATGCAAGTGCAAAGATTAGGCTGTTTGAAAATGTAACACACATAAAAATTGGAAAGGGAGTGAGACAAGGTGACACCATATCTCCGAAGCTCTTTAATGCCACATTGGAGGGTGTTTTTCAGTCACTGAGCTGGGAAAACAAGGGGATAAAGATTAATGGAGATTATCTAACCCACCTTCGTTTTGCTGATGACGTAGTCCTTTTTGCAACTAGCCCATCAGAGCTGCAGAGTATGTTCCAGGAACTTGCTGACAAGAGTAAAGAAGTGCGATTAAAAATGAACTTTCAGAAGACAAAAGTGATGTTCAATGCTTTTACAAGAAATGAAGATTTATCGATTGATGGAGAAAAGCTGGAGATAACAGACACGTACGTTTATCTTGGACAGCAGATATCAAGTGAGGGTCACATTGATGAAGAAATTAATCGGCGTACAAAACTTGCCTGGAGAGCTTTTGGAAGAAACAGCATAATTTTCAAGAGCAATATGCCATTATGTCTTAAAAGAAAAGTGTTTGATCAATGCATCCTTCCAGTGCTTACGTATGGTGCAGAGACGTGGACCTTAACTAAAAGAGACATACATAGGCTGCAGACAACTCAAAGAAGCATGGAGAGGTGCATACTTGGTGTAACCAGGAGAGATAAGAAGAGGAACTCGTGGATCCGAAAAATGACAAGAGTGGAAGACATCATGATCAGAGTTAAATCCCTGAAATGGCAATGGGCTGGACATACTGCGAGAAGGACAGATCATCGATGGACAGCCGAAATTTTAGATTGGATTCCAAGGGACAGGAAAAGAACCAGAAGAAGACCACATGGGAGATGGGTGGATGAAATTCGAAAGTATGCAGGGGTGACATGGAAGAGACTGGCACAAGACAGACCGTTGTGGAGGAAACTTGGGGAGACCTTCGTCCAGCAGTGGATTGATAATGGTTGACAATGATGATGATGATGATGATGATATTTGGGGGGATTTGTCTATGTTATGTATGTATATATGTATGCCTCTATATACACTGGCGGAAAGTGAAAAAAGAACACCAAGAATGAATTGGCGGACGATCATGAAATTTACATATGTTATTGGGGTCGTGTTTACGTAGGTGTGATGTTAATTTCGGGACCAACCGTTGTGCGCTTACGCCACAGCACGGCATAATATGCAAATTATCGTCGGTGGTATTTAAGGAGTACGGCGAAGTGAATGCCATCAGTCGTTGGCGTACGGACACGTGCGAAGCCCCTGAAGAAGCTGCAATGCCTGGACATGGAAGACGTGTACAATTTCAGCAGTTATCGGACTTCGAGCGAGGTCGTCTATTCGGACTCCGCGAGGCCGGGTGGTCGTATCATCGTATTGCGGAGCGAATTGGACGGGAAGTATCGGTGGTTGTACGATGGTGGCGTAGATGGTCCGTGGAACCGGGAGTCACAGACGGACTGATGAGCGGACCGATCGACGCATAAGAAGAGCGGCGTTGTCAAGCAGAACATCCACTGCGACGCAAATCCGAGCTGCCGTTGCACCTGAGGTGACTGTGCGAACAATCCGCAACCGTCTACTGGATGCAGGACTACGTGCACGTGTGCCTCTGGCATGTGTACCTCTGACTCCAGCCCACCGTCAGGAACAGCTGCAGTGGTGTCGCCAACGTCTGCACTGGAGAACGCAATGGCGATCTGTCATGTTTAGCGATGAAAGCAGATTCTGCTTGGGAGCCTCCGATGGCCGTATGCGTGATGCGTGTTCGCAGACCCACAGGGGAGCGTCTCCACCCTTCTTGCATCCGCCAGCGACACCCAGGGCCTACACCTGGTCTCCTGGTGTGGGGAGCGATCAGCTATTACTCCCGTACACAACTAGTGTTTGTACCGGGTACGTTAAACAGCACCTCCTACATCAACAACGTCATCCAGTCCGTTGTTGTGCCATTTGTAAGGTCGGTCCATCGTGGTGTTTTCCAGCAAGATAACGCACGCCCACACACGGCACGTGCAACGCAACATGCACTTCAGGGTGTGAGACAACTTCCATGGCCTGCACGTTCACCGGATTTGTCCCCCATTGAGCACGTGTGGGATTTTATGGGACAACGACTATCCGGTCTCCAAGGCCAGCCACGACCATCCCCGATTTACGCGTCCAGGTTGAGGATGCTTGGAACTCAATACCCCAAACTTACATCCAACATCTCTACGACAGACTCCATGCCAGAATTGCACAGTGTAACGCAGTTCATGGCGGTTCAACCTCGTACTAATCATGTTACATGGAAATGTTATTTTTCAGTTTACCAGCAAATACAGCTGTATTTTGCCATAATGTTTTGATCACGTTTTCCTCTGTATTCCGTTATTATGCTGTATAAATTTCGTTGGTATCAGGCGTCTCCCTCTTGGTGTTCTTTTTTACGCTTTCCAACCGTAGGTTGAAGAAGCGTATATGCTCCAGCTTTTTCCGTCCGTCCGTCTGTCTGTCGGCACGATAACTCACGTAAAAATGGTTCAATTTTGATGAAATTTTAGTATGTGGTAGGGGACCACCAGGGGACCAACGCTATTGAAAATGGGTGAAGTGGGGTCAAAGGTCTCGCCATAAGAGCGGGATCAATTTCACTGCCTTTATGCGTCATAACACGCGTAAATATGGTTCGATTTCGATGAAATTTTAGTATTTTGTGAGGAACCACCTGGGGACGAACCGTATTGAAAATGGCCGAAATGGGGTAAAAGGTCAGGCAGGACATGAGAGCAGGATTTGTTCCATTGCCCTTATGCGTCATAACTTGCGTAAAAATAGTTCGATTTCGATGAAATTTTAGTATGTGGTAGGGAGCTACTGGGGACGAACCCTATTGAAAATCGGCGAAATGGGGTCAAAGGTCAGGACACTGGAGTGGGATCCATTCCATTGCCCTTGTGCATCATAACTTACCAAAAAAATGTTTCGATTGCGACAAAACGTTATCGTGTTGTTAGTGAACCGGTTTTGTTGAATATCAACGAAATGGGGTCAAAGGTCATTGCACAAAAGCAAGATTTATTCCACAGTCATTATTCTCGTAACTTGCGTAGAACTGCTTCTATTGCGACAAAACTTTAGTATGTTATTCTTGAGGTGTACTGAACCGGTTCTGTTGAATATCATCGAAATGGGGTCAAAGGTCAGGACACAGGAGCGAGATTTATTCCACAGCCATTATCCTCATAACTTGAGTAATAATTTCTGGTATGTTGGAAAGCGTATCGTAATCAATGCATTGCATGATTTTACTAACTTTTTTCACTTTCCGCCAGTGTATTAACATCATGAGCATAATTGTGTGCATGTATATGTGTATGCATTATGTCTGTACATATAATTTTACGTTATTTATTTTGGCTCATGTTTATTTCTGTTATTAATTAAATGTCTTTATTTGCTCTTTAACTTCTTCCGTATTTGTTTATTTTGTTTGTATGTTCACAATTCCGTGTTATTCTGATCCATATTTACTTGTTTTCTCATATTTCTTTTTCTTTCTCGATTTCTTTTTTTCTTTAGTTAATTGTTTCCCCTTTCTACCAGTTCTTTCTTTCTTTTTGAATTACTTTTGGCACTTAATAATTTACTTACTATTTTTTCTTTTATCCATTTATTTCTTAATTTTTTTATTTATTTATTCAGTCACTTAGACATTTCCCCTTTCCTCTTATTTATGTATTTATTATTGATCACGCTTCATAACACCAAAAAGGTTACCTGCGTGCGATGATCTGTAGTAAACAAACGATCATCTATTCATATATTCTCCCTGCAATAATAGTTCCATTGCAGTATTTATTCAATTCTCAGCCGCAATGTCTTTAAGCCAGTAGTCTAAGGCGCTGGCCTCTGATCATTCGTCCGTAAGGGGTCCGGGTTTGAATCCCGGTCAGGCATGGATAATGTGTTTGTCTTACGCCACTGGCTCTTTCCCTTCCCTGGAACCAATGACCCTAAATTAGGAACGGGCGACTGCTTATAGCCCATTGAGTTGCTCACGGTGGTCGTTAAACCTCCAATCAAAAAAAATGTCTTTAACTAATGCCAATGTTTTTTCGAGTAAAAAAGAAATAAAAAAGCAAGGTTCCTTCTAAATTTCGCAGCATTAAACCTATTGATGCTGAAATAAGCATTTCTTCACCATTACAGAAGCAAAACGTTTTGACAATTAACTGATGCACAATAGAAATCATGACATGGAAACAGAGATCACGTACAAACAAAATCTGTTCCTAAAGCTGAGTAGTTAAACGACATAAGAACAAAGAATTGCATATAAAGTGATATATCGTTCGATAGATAACTAACACTTTTCTCCAAATCAGAAGGTAGCCACTTGTTTAATGATCTACCACATAACACGCCCACTTTCTGACTGCAGTGTATTTGTTAAACTGCATAAAATCTTTGCTAAAGTACTCTCTGTATGTTTGGCATATTTCTGTGACTTTCAAACAACACGAAATTCAAGAAGAATTATTTTTTTTGAATTCTATCGTAGAAATCTCAAAAACATTCTACAAAAGTTAAGATTACTTTCGAACAGAGCGCGACGCACAGGCGTCAGTCATGGAAATAGCTGAATCATTTCCTTGCCGGAAGAATCCAGAAAAAGAAATAACTCATTGTTTGTTTCTTGGAATTTTTGGTGCAAAACTTACATTTGGCTATAAAACTCTACGTACAAACAAATTGGTTAAAATCTCCATCAAAAGAACCATCATCCGACTCCATGTGGTTTCTCTGCACCGAATTTTGCAGAATATATTAGTGTGTATGTGCTGCCATTCTGCTTTGTAACAGCATATGATTTTCAAGTGCGTAACAGTTGTGCACCTTTTATTTTCTTCTATAGGAGATGGCTAAAACCTAGTGCCACTGGCATACAGGATATTTGCATTCATTTAGACAAATAAGATTTTCTGAAAACAGAACGTATTTAGTAATAAGATTTTGGCAAGTTTTGCACAAACGACAATTCATATTTGCGATAACTGCATTGTTTCATATCTATTAACGAACCGTTAATAAAAAATAACGTCTACACATGTCGACAAACTCAGATTTTTTTATTGGAGAATTGCGCATAAACAATAAAAATGCAATAAATAGCAGTACAATCACTATAATCAGTTTTTTCCCTGTTTTAAAATTTGATACTGTTCAAATGTGGTATTTGCTCTCAGTTTGAATAGCCAACTGTTGATTATCATCAAAGATGCAAGGGGATCAATAATTTCAAAGTTTTATTTCAGGTAGCAGAAATTAATTAAATATAAATATAATTACTGTATATTTAATCAATTGAGCACAAAGTGCATACTGCGTGACAACTTCTTATTATGGGATTGAACACTTCGCGAAGTGAGACAAGAGCTGACAACATCTTATTATGGGATTAAACACTGCACGAAGTGAGACAAGAGCTGACAACATCTTATTATGGGATTGAACACTGCACGAAGTGAGACAAGAGCTGACAACATCTTATTATGGGATTGAACACTGCACGAAGTGAGACAAGAGCTGACAACATCTCATTATGGGATTGAACACTGCACGAAGTGAGACAAGAGCTGACAACATCTTATTATGGGATTGAACACTGCACGAAGTGAGACAAGAGCTGACAACATCTTATTATGGGATTAAACACTGCACGAAGTGAGACAAGAGCTGACAACATCTTATTATGGGATTAAACACTGCACGAAGTGAGACAAGAGCTGACAACATCTTATTATGGGATTGAACACTGCACGAAGTGAGACAAGAGCTGACAACATCTTATTATGGGATTAAACACTGCACGAAGTGAGACAAGAGCTGACAACATTTTAGAGCAGCGGCTAGGGTAGTACAAATAAAAGATATTGAAGTTGCGACTCCCTTCCTATAAGAAAGAGATTAAAAACAATCAGCACGAAATCGTAAATCGAGCAAGTTGCTCGTTTCTTTACGGCATTGAGAAATTTGGGGGTTTGCAGCCTCAGATGTGGGAACAACGCTCCAAGGTTAGGTGAATATGTGACGAACAGGTAGTCAAAAATTGTTCCGAGGAAAGTTATCGTATTTATCCTATTACGTCATTCGGGAAGTACGCGAATGACCTAATAGGTTTCATAAATGTTCATTGGTGTACGTTTATGAAACCTGAAATGGTAACACAAGCTGTGTCTGGTGGTTGCATAGTACATACCTCGGCATGAGCTCGCGCCTACCGATCGGCTTGTAAAAGTTGTAATAAGAGGAAGGACAGCGTGTTTTTTTTCTTATTCTAGCATTCAGAGGGCATTGCACAAATTATTCTGCGGGTAGGAATATGTCAAAAATCTCTTACGAAAATGGCTGGCGATGCGCAACTGGACGGAAATATATAAGGAAAGTAGGACATCACCCAAAGATGTTCTTAGGTTCATTCGAGTAATTCTGACTTCTTGACAAGACACCAAACGACACGTTCAAGAGGCCTTATATGTGCGTACTTCCGGTCTCATAAGATGAGCATAAACGACTTTTCCACACAATTGGGTATCCCTCACACAACGGTTTATACCGTGCTAACGGGAGATTTAGGCCTAATGAGCAAATTAGAGACGTGGGCATGGCACACGCTAACCATGTCACAAAGAATTCCGCTACGAAATTGCATAGATTAATCTTGCTTGTTATAGACGAAAGTTAGGTGAAATTTTACTCGATCAGAGAGCGACATCAGTCATGGTCCTGGGTTGAACACCATATTTTCGAGGCACCTTTACCCATTGGAGGTAAAATCTTATTGGTCGTTGGCATGGATGTTCGCTGCGTGGATTTTTGGAAGACTATAATGAGAACGTTACCATGATATCCGAGCAGTATAAGTCATTCCTAGGCGACGAAGAGCATATCCCGGCATGGGCACTGCGACCTCGTGTGCAGCGACATTTCTAGGACACAACAACGCACGGTTTCACAAGGCCCGGATTGTCCGGCTGTTCATTAAACAAAAAGGTTGGGTAGAGCTGTCCCACCCTCCATATTTACCGGATATTAGCCCCTGTAATTTCAGCTGTTTTGTCAATTTGAAAAGTGAATTTTCTGGCGCTTGTAAAAATAAACAGGATTTGGATCTCCCAATCACAGACATTTTCCATAGACTTAATGACATTGATACTTTCAATGGTGTTCGTGAACTGCCCACAGTTTGGGAATGTATTATTGATAATAATAAGCGGAAATACTAATGGATACCGTTAAGTATTGTAATCATTGCTTTGTTATTACAGGAATTATGGTAATTTGAAAGTGTTTACTTTTTTCCCGAACGACTTAATATTTCCACAAATAAATGTTATTTTTTAAGCAAGTCGAGCGAGGCAATTAACGTGATGATACCAAGACAAGTTTAAGGAAATGCAGTATTCAAACTTAGAACAGAAATACAACAGTTACTTGTCAAAAAGTGGAAATGAGCAAAACATTTTGCTTACTTTTGTTGCATGTAAAAAAACACTGGGAACCAAGAACATAAATACCACGAGGTAATCCTTTCCTACGGCGAATGCATGAATACTGGTCTTCAAAGAGAAGGCATATTTACAGAGTAATCGCTAATTATTCATCGTTACCATGTGAACGACCTATGGCATAAAATGCATAAGGAGTGTCATCGTCAGCAAAACGTGGATTGATTTAGCCGTAAGGGAAAGGAAGTCATTGATATATTAAGCAAGGTGGACTGGTGAAATAATCAGTCATTTAGATAGGACTGCTTTAAGATGTACTGCACCGGAACATGTACCTGCAGCAATGACACGCATGTTATATCAAGCACAGAACAAAGGATAAAGACATAGTGCCCTAATGTAGGAAGAAGACCATATTACTGGCATTTGAAGGGATTGCAAAAAATCTTACAAAAATAAATCTAATGAACCAAACTTATTAGATTTATTTTTGTAAGATTACGTGCCACAATTCAAATTTAACCAAAATCCGCCGTCATCGAATTCAAAACATGGCTAAAGAAATAAATTTTACCTATTGATCTATGTTGGTCGATCAGAAAAAAGGTTACACGTGCAATAAAGTAAATGCGGGATGTCGTACGAGTGGCATAGATGACATGTACGTTAGACAGATGGCGCTACTGCTCCAGGCACCTCTGTAAACTTCTGTCCCACCATGAGATGCGCAGTGACATTTCACAATGGCAACGCGATTGGAAACGTGGTCTCAGGTCGAAGTGAGAGCACTGAAAAAGGTTTTATGAGGCAAGAACGTCCCCCCAGGCGAAATTCGTCGGCAGCTCATAGACGTTTATGGTGGCAGCGCAATGTATCGACAACACGTGGCGAAATGTGCTGTTCATTTCAATCCGGCAGGTATGATGCGGGGAACCGACATAGTACAAACAGTGGACGCCCAAGTTCGTCGACGACACAGATCAACACTGCACGTGTGGACGAAATGATTCAAGACGACCGAAGGGTAACTTTGCACCATATTGCGTCTGAGCTGGGATTGAGCTATGGCGTTGTTCAACATCTTGTGGTGGATGTTTTGCAGTACTCCAAGGTTTGTGCCAGATTGGTGCCATGTTCATTATCCATCGATCGCAAAGCAGCAAGAGTGATGCCATGCTTAACATTCCTGCAGCGTTGCGCTGAAGACGGACAGATCTTTCTTGACTGTATTGCGACTGGGGACGAGACGTGGCTCCACCGCTTCGCTCCTACCAGCAAGGGAGCTTCTGTGAAATGGAAACACACTGCTTCACCGCCGGAAGTTTAAAGTCACACTGTCTTCTGGGCGAAAAAATTATGCCATCCATTTTCTGGGATTCATAGGGTTTGAATTTGGTGGACTTAGAGCAGAGGCGCGCCATCAACACTGATCAGTACTGTGCAACTCTGAAAAAATTGCACTACAGCATCCGAAGAAAACGGCCATGTCTGATGAGCGATGGAGTCATTCCCCTTCACGATAACGCGAGGCCACACACCGCCAATACCAGGCAGTACTTTCTCCACAAATTTCTATGAGAGGTGTGGAAGAACCCGAACTACAGCCCGAACGGCTCCTAGTGACTTTCACCTCTTTCTGCCGTGAGACAGCATCTGTGCGGTACTCGCTTCATGTGTGACGATGACATGAAAATAGCTGCAAAAAACTGGATACATCAGCAGGGACATGAATTTTTTCGGTCCGGGATGGACGAGTTGGTCGTGCCGTCGTATGAATGTCTGAATCGTTACGGTGATTTTACCTAGAAGTAGTGCTTCATATCCTTTGTCACATCGCACATACCGTAAACACTTCTTGGTTGGTGAGTTTTCCTTTCTCCTATTCGAACGTGTAAACTTTTTTCCTGATAGTATTTGAACGAAAGCTACTTGTTATTAGAGAGCTTGAAGATTCTGAGACATACAATATCTTCTTATCAATGCCTTCTCCATAACGTTTGCCACAATTGATGATTCCAGGAGCTTTTACCTCACTTTGAAAGAATACTGTAGGTAACTGATTTTCGAATGTACTGAGAGAAGAGAGTTTCCAGACTTCTGGAAATATGTCTGTCGAAAGTGGCAACTATCAGTTAATGTAAACACAGGTGTTAGTCCTAGTACACAGAATTTCAAAACGAAGTATGCCATTTTGAGTAGACGTCTTATTTGTTTCAAGAATTTGCCGCATTCTACGTAGTCCATGATGGTGGAACATATCTAAGTGCGTGGTCACAACAGTATCATTTGAAAGTTGTCAGGGTGTGGGATTAACCTGGGTCATGCAGGGCAGAGTTCTCTGCAAAGGTGAAAGCTAAAAGCTTAGCTTTCTGCTTTGTGAACCTAAAATCAGATAAATCTGGGAAGAAGACAGAAGGAGTGAAAAAAAGCCAAACTTTCGGGCGACTATTATTACATGATACAAAAATGAATGACTAGCGTTTGGGTGGGGTGTCAGCTTTTCACATATTATTTGATAGAATTTTTTAAAATCATTTTCTTGTTTGCACTAATTTAGTTTTTCATCACTTAGTAAAATGATCATGATTCATGTAATAATCTTTCAGTTCTGAAACTGTATCTTCCTTGTGCTGAACCAGAAAGTTTGCCTCTTCTTTCTTAATTGAGTCAAAAAATGGAACGAAAGCTACAGTTATGACAAGATATACATCGGTGACTCCTCAGCCAAGGTGGTAAGTTAAAGGAAGAAAAGCAAGCATTAGGCTACGAAAACAGGTGAACCTGCATAATAGAGGATATTTGTTTCAAAGGAGATAGATAATACAAGGATTACCGGGTTTTTTTCATAAAAAACAAAAACCCTTTTGAATATAAGCAAGCTAAGTCCTGAAGTATAATTCAGTTCTTGGCCATTTCAACAATCCTGACTAAGCCAAATGATGGGTATTGCAAACCCTTCTGCTTTCTGGTTCAGTATAAGTAGGATACGGAATTCAGATTTTAAAAACCCGTTGAACTTTCCATGAACGATCGCCTCTGCTTATGAAGCAAAAGTCAGATTCGATAGCATCGGCATTTTGAAATATGCATTTTTATTTCGGGGGAAGGGGCCTCTCCAACCGTCACGAGCATCCAGGGCTATAGGAGTTGCCCATTCCTAGCTTAGCTCAACTAGGAATTAGCGCCTAAGGAAAACCACACACCCATGCTGCATCCTAATTCAAATCTCTACCCAACTCATAAGATCTACTGGGACAACGACAAATTTTTAAACGAAAAAAACAAAAAGGTTCTAGAGGAACACAGCACTTCTTTCATCATAGGGTTTCGTAATGCCCTTTGAAGAATCCCTTACAAACATGAGCGAGAACCACTTTGGGCGCTCTTTAAGCTCGCTAAAATATGAAAAAAAGCAAAAGTAGGTGAATGCATAAGTCGGTAATATGCAAAAGTTAGTATAATACAGACGCATTCAACATGCGTATTCATTCCGTAATTAGTCCAAGTTAACTATATCGTATTCACACACACACACACACACACACACACACGCACACACACACACTACTGCTGGATGAAGGTCTCCCCAAGTTTCTTCCACAACCGTGTGTCTTGCGCCAGTCTCTTCCATGTCACTGCCACATGCTTTCGAATTTAATCCATCCATCTCCCATGTAGTCTTCTTCTGGGTCTTTTTCTGTCTCTTCGTATCTAGTCTAAAATTTCGGTTGTCCATTAGTGGTCCGTCCTTCTGTCAATATGCCCAGTCATTTGCATTTCAGGGATTTTACTCTGATCACAATGTCTTCCACTCTTGTAATTTTTCTGATCCACGAGCTCTTCTTCCCCTCTCTCCTGGTTACACCAAGTATGCTCCTCTCCATACTTCTTTCAGTTATCTACAGTCTTTGTATGTCTTTCTTAGTTAAGGTCTACGTCTCTGCTCTGTATGTAAGACATTGATTAAACACTTCTTTTAAGACATAGTGGCATGTTACTCCTAAGAATTTTATTGTTTCTTCCAAAAGCTCCCCATCCAAGTTTTATATGCCGATTAGTTTCTTCATCAATGTGACTCTTGACTGATATCTGTTGTACAAGTAAATGCAGATATCGGTTAACTCCAGCTTTTCTCCATCAATCGATAAATCTTCGTTTCTTGTAAAGTACATAAGTTATGTCTTCTGAAAGTTTATTTTTAATCTCACTTCTTTACTCTTGTCAGTAAGTTCCTGGATCATACTCTGCAGCTCTGAAGGGGAAGTTGCAAAAATGACAACATCAGCAAAACGAAGGGGAATTAAATAATTTCCATTAATTTTTACCCCCTTGTTTTCCCAGTTCAGTGATTAAAAGAAATTTTGCAATGTGGAATTAAAAGAGTTTGAGCGATATGGTGTCACCTTGTCTCACTCCCTTTCCAATTTTTATTGGTGTTGTGCCCTCAAATAACCGAATCTTTGCACTTGCATTTCCATAGTCTTCAATACAGCAGGATTTCAAAGCCATTGTAACTGCTGATGGTTTCGCAGAAACAAAGGCCTTTTCATAATCAATAAAAGCCATGCATAATGGGAGTTCTTGTTCCCTCGCTCTTTTAATTAGTTCTCTCAGTTCATGGATGAGATCTATAGTGCTGTAGCCACTCCTGAAACCAGCTTGTTTACTCGGTTGATTCATGTCCAGTGTTACCTTCAAGCGGTGTGAAAGAACTTCAGTGAAGATTTTATAAATCACTGGTTGGAGGCTGATGGGCCTGAAGTTCCTGATATCCTCTGTGTCACCTTTTGATGTAGCAGGATCATTATAGCATTGTTCCCATCCTCAGGAATCTTCCCTTCATTGAGACACGTGAAAACTTGAGCAATTCCAGTTTTAATTTCTCCACTTGCTTCTTCTATGATGCTCACGGTAATTCCATTCTCCTGGAGTTCTTCTCCATTTCATGTTCTTAATTTCGTGTGTAACTTTTCCCGGAAGGACTGGAAGGAGTCTGGTATTATTACCTTTCGTGATGTCTGGAGTAGATGTATCTTCTTTTTCATATATTTTGAGTAGAGGTTTTCCACTCTTGTCAAAATTTTGCCTGTATTTCTTGTTACAGTACCATCTTCTTTTCTCAGTGCTATAATCTGTTTTCATCCCTAGCTTAGTTCTCTCAGTACACGAATATGATAATAAATGATATGATGTGATATGATAATATCGATATGCCATAATCTGTTTTCCTCCTTTGCCCTTTTCAAGCTTTGTTTGTTTTCAGTTGCCTTCCTCACTAGTTCACAATTGAATTTCCTTATGTCTTCAGTGGTACTTCTTCCTATTGTCTTGCATAGATAGCTCTATATATCCCACTTTGGAAGTTACATCTTCTTTATATGTGCTCATCTCTCTTCTCCTTTGCATCAGCATTTTGTGTTTTCCCTGATATTTTCTGCATATGCAACTTGTTTTTAGCACCACCTATTTTTGTTGCTGTTTCCATAAGAGCCTTGGTTAGTTTTCTGTTAACTTCAGATATGTCCACTTCTTCCAATGTTTGACCTTCTAGAGCAGCGAATCTGTTCTTCAGTTCTAAGTTAAAGGTGTTATGGTGCTTTTTAAGGTCGGTCATGTCAATACATTTTGTTTGTTTTATGAGCTTGCCACGCTCGAGTTTAGCGTTGAGGTGCATCTTACATCTCACCATTCTATGGACACAACCTGTGTTGCACCTGTTTAGCACATGGCAGTCTTCCATGACAAATTTCTTATTGCACATAATAAAATCAATTTCACTTGTTATCCCATTGGGATGCTTCCATGTCCATTTCCTTTGTAGCTTTTTCTTGAAAACGGAGTTTATGTTCGAAAACCTTTCTGCCCCTACAAACTCCACGGGAGTATTTCCACGCTGGTTTTCTGTTACCGTGACCGAATTTACCTACTGAAGTTTCGTTCTGTTGCCGTTTCCCTATTTTCGCATTGAAATCTCCAATAATGATCTTCAAGTGCTGCTTGCCTTTGTTATATTTATGCCGAATTTCCTCTTAAATTTCTTCAATTTCTTCCTCATGGTGACTTGTGACGGGTGCGTAAGCTTGAATAATCTGGGTCTGGTATCTTTTTTGAAAGTTGGATAACGAGTCGCGCAGTTCTGTCCGAAGAACTTTCAACTTCTAGAACTTTATCCTTCAGTTTCTTGTTTGCTATAAATCCAAAACCACTAGTTCTGCCACTATATGTTCGCCGGTAGTAAAAGAGATGTCCACTTTTCAGTTCAATGAGATCTTCTCCGTACGTCACGAGTAAAACAAGTCAGTACGTTGTAGCGCCACCTCTGGTTCGGATACAAGCTGTTACTCAGCGTGGCATAGACACATACAGTTTACGGATACTATCCTGAGGTATAGCACGCGAGATGGTGTCGAAACTGCAGTCCAGCTCGTCGACATTCCTGGAGGGGCTTACGTGGTGTCCCTATCATGCCGCAACCATGTTCGATCGGTGAGATTTTTTTTGATTGGAGGTTTAACGACCACCGTGAGCAACTCAATGGGCTATAAGCAGTCGCCCGTCCCTAATTTAGGGTCACTGGTTCCAGGGAAGGGAGACAGCCAGTGCCGTAAGACAAACACAACATCCATACCTCACCGGGATTCGAACCCGGACCGACGAATGATCAGAGGCCAGCGCTTTAGACCACTGCGCCACCGGGGCGGCGATCGGTGAGATGTAAGGTGGTGGTGATGGCCTTGGAATACTGTCGACATTACAGAGGCAGGCCTGCGAAAGCCGTGCTGTGTGTCGCTGGGCATTATCCTGTTGAAAACATGCTTTGTGATGCTGCGACAGGAATGGCAACACAACAGGTTGCGGAATGTTGTCAACGTACTACTGAGCCGTGAGGGGTGGTACAGAGGACTACCAAAAATGTCCAGCTATCGTAGGAAGAAGCTCCCTAGACCGTCACTCCCAGTATGCGATACATGTCCCGTTCCACGATAAAGGCAGGATCCGTACGTTGGCCGGCTCGTCTCCAAGCACATATGCGCTGGTCATATGCGCCAAGTGCAAACAGTGACTCATCATTGAAGACAATACGACTCCACTGCACGCTATTCCACGTCTATTGGGCCTGACACCACTGCACCCGGTGCTCGCTGGTCAGTGGTAATCATCGGAGTGGCCTCCATGAATATAGTTGCTGTGCTGTAAGTCACTTGGCAACAGTCCGGACGACCACTTACGTTCCTATAGACGATACAACATGGCCACGGATGGTTGAGGGCAACGAATTCGGTTCTGTTCATGTGGCTCTCAAAATCGTTCGATCATCGCGGTCTACCGTTTCCGTCGGCCGTCTACTGCCCGCGTGCCTCTAGGTTGTGGTCTCCTCTACACATTGGCGCCAACACCGTTCGATTGCCGGGTCGTTCCTATCCAAATGCCTACCATACGGCGACTTGGCCACCCGGCTTCCATTGGCCCAATTATACGTCCTCTCCCAAACTGCACGTATTGTGCACGAACCCGGCTTCGAGGCATAATCACAGTCCGTGGTGGTTACTGTAACCGCAATCCGCTTTCACAATTGCTCATGCGTACGCGATTTGCTCTTCACATAATCTCCTCGTTGCACGGTTCCCATGCGCTGAGGTGAGCCACTATTTCGTCACTAACAGTTATTTTTTAACATTATGTATATCATCATCATCATCATCATTGTCAACCATTATCAATCCACTGCTGGACAAAGGTCTCCCCAAGTTTCCTCCACAACGGTCTGTCTTGTGCTAGTCTTCTCCATGTCACTCCCGCATACTTTCGAATTTCATCCACCGATCTCCCATGTGGTCTTCTTCTGGATCTTTTCCTGTCCCTTGGAATCCAATCTAAAATTACGGCTGTCCATCGATGGTCTATCCTTCTGGCAGTATGTCCAGCACATTGCCATTTCAGGGACTTAACTCTGATCATGATGTCTTCCATTCTTGTCATTTTTCGGATCCACGAGTTCCTCTTCTTATCTCTCCTGGTTACACCAAGCCTTCACCTCTCCATGCTTTTTTGAGTTGTCTGCAGCCTTTGTATGTCTCTTTTAGTTAAGGTCCGCGTCTCTGCACCATACGTAAGCACTGGAAGGATGCATTGATCAAACACTTTTCTTTTAAGACATAATGGCATATTGCTCTTGAAAATTATGATAACCGAACAGATAGGCTTCCTTACGGATGGTATTCATCGAAAGAACACTCCTGGATGCCTATTGAAACTCCTCGCGGATGTGGCCCATTGATTTTGTGCGGTTCTTCCGAATTTCACTGGCCAGCCCCCGTCGGTCTCTAACTCCCAGTTTTGTGGGTCTACCGGGTCGGGGCACATTCCAACAATCACCTCTCATCTTCCACTTGCAAATCACATAGGCCACTGTAGATTTTGGGTACTTCAACTCGCTGGATATGTCACGTATGGATCGGCCATTTCTGTGATACCCGACGATTACACCTTTCTCAAAATTAGAGAGCTCCGAACTGCGTGGCATCTTGCATGCGACTGGTTGCGTTGTTGTTTTCTACACAATATTTAACGGCGGTGGCCGTGACGTGTATCAGGACAGCAGATATCGTCGATTGCAGGGGTTTCCAGTTACTTGTTGGTAGGTAGTGTATATGTATATACATGTATTCATAATGACGTCTCGAAGCCATGTTAACAACCGGTCATCCGCGGAGGTCGTCGCCCTTTGCCTACCTTCGTTGTACCTTCGGAAAGCTGTACCCGTGGCTTGGAATTGCTGCCACATCCTGTTGACCACAGAACGATCGACGTTGAGGCATTTGAGACATCCGCCTGCCATTTCTAACCACGGATCGATTTTTTTAACATGGCTTCGAGAGTCATTTACTAGCGGAGTTGCGCTACAGAGAGATAAGCCAAGTCAAAGAAGGGCAACGGCAGGCGGACGTCATAAGATGGCTCCACGTCGATCGTTCCATGGTCAGCAGGATGTGGTAGCAGTTTCAAGCCACGGATGCAGCTTCCCGAAGATACAGCAAATGTAGGCTAAGAGCGACGACCTCCGCGGATGATCGGTATTCGAGCTTTCGGCAGGCGGAACAGGTCGGCTTCACCGAATCATCTCAGATCTGTGGTTGCTGCAGCCACCGGACAGACGGTACGCAGGTTACATGCAGGAGGACTGTATGATAGGCGACTGGTATTATGCGTGCCCCTCACCCCCGCCACCGGAGGGAACGTTTCAATAGAGCACGAATGCGTGTGATCTGGACTCAAAATCAGTGGAGGTACGTTCTGTTCACTAATGAGTCGCGATACGTTTACAGAGTAATTCTCGCCGAGTTTACATTGAGCACTAACGTTTCAATTGAGCACGAATGCATGTGATCTGAACTCAAAATAATTGGAGGTCCGTTCTGTTCATTGATGAGTCGCGATACCTTTTACAGAGTGATTCTTGCCGAATTTACATCTGGAGAGAGGCTGGTACTCGCTATCTTCCCTCTAATATCCAGTAAAGGAACACCTATGGTGGTAGTAGTATTCTGGTTGTGGCAAGAATATCATTAGGCGGCCGTACTAATCCTATGTGTTACCACATTGAAACCTCAATGCTCAGAGATATGGAGACGACATCCTGGACCCTATTGTTCGTCCGTATGTGGCCGCATTGGCGATACATTTGTACTGCAGGCTAACAACGCCCGCCCTCACACAGCTCGTCTCGTGCACCTGCACCTGGAACAGGAGACTATAGTCCGTGTGTAGTGGCTAGCACGCTCTCCCGATATGAATACCATTGAATATGTCTGGGATGCTCTCGGGAGGAATGTTGCTGGCCTCCAGCCCCCTCCCCTGTACCAGCAAGGGCTCCCAACTGCTTTGCTCGAGCAATGGACTCAACTACCCACAAACTGCACGACACCATAATTTACAGCATGAAACATCGCTATCGGGCCTGTATTGTTGTTCGGGATAACTACACTCCGTATTGAAGTACTTTTTCTTATTTCATCTTGAAACCTACTGTATATTTCTGTATTTTTATATTTGCATCACTCACACAAAATGTAAATGCTTTGTATCACATGTTCTTACGTTTTTTTTTCTGTTGCATTTGGTCTGATAAAGTTTACCACCAAATGTCATCCGCATCGGATGCATACTTTTTGAGTTATCACGATTTTTCCATTTTTTGCTTCATTTACGGAAACTAGTGTATATATATTCTTTAATAAAACAGTGAAAAAATAATTTTCTCTGAATGAACCTATGTGTGGAAATGAACTTATTTAGATTTCTAGGAAAAGTTTACTGAATAAGGATAAGCGATCATTAACAAACATTTACATTTTAAATTCTTTTCAGCATAACGATGAGGGGGTATGGTGATCTCATAATAAACTGCATTTCCATCATGAAAATATTTTTCCTCATTCCTGCGACAGATACGTTGAACAGCTTAGGTAAGTAGAATAAAATGTTCTAGTTTATGCAAATTGATTACATAAGGAATTTCAATAAGTTTATTGTAAATGTGGAATGAATTCATTGATTTTTACAGCAAATAAACTTTTACGTGCATTCTTAGTGAAGACACATTTTTCTCACAATTGTGATCCAGCTTCTTTTTGTGTTTTCAATGCAACAATATTTTTCGTAAATCGTGTGTGATGTGTTTGCATGTGATTTCATTTCTCGTGGGGTGCAGGGCTCAATAGCGATCACTTAACCTTATTTATGCTCTGTTCACTTTCGGGGCTTTTCACATGTTCTTTCAAACCTTAGTTTTCACTGGTATCAACATGAAGGCTTCAGAATTCATATTTACGAAAAAATCGAACAATTTTTCCGTGTTGTTAAAAAAATTGACAATTTTTCGTAGGTAACTTGCTACAGAAAGATACTTCTAAGAGAAGAAACATTTGTGTATCCTTTGATATTTTTGTAGTATCCAGGTTTCATTACCACGCATCCGAAACAATTGAATTTCCATACAAGACATTCTGATAGATTTTTAACAATTCATGATTCAAATGAAGTCTTCTAATGGAAGAATGCTTTTCAAGTTGAATTAACACGGCTAGGAACTTGACAATCTCACCGTTTATTTCTGCCACATTTTTTCCCTTAACACGTTCGTTCATTCGCTTAGTCTAGCTTTGTAACATTTGATACTGAGATTTTAACGACTTTGCGATTGCTCTTAATAATTGGGAAAGCACGGTATAAACAATTTTGACTTTTCTGTGTTTCTGCGACAATCTGATTTCATTATCACGTTTTACGTATACATTTTATTTCGCTAAAAATCGATTGTATAACATAATGACAACTCAAAATAACTGATTTTAACTGATTTATTGATTAATGACGCTCTGAGAAGACTTTTCTAGTGCGCTGCGCAGTAAGAATGATATCTTCGCCACGCTACTAAGGAGAATTCTAGTTTCTGGGCTTCAGTCTAAATTTGCAGTCATGATCTTTGTGAATATTTGCAACCAATCGGGTAAGAAAAGTATATATCAAAACAATGCAAGTGTTCGCAAAACTCCGTACCTAAGACATATAATGCAGTACGAATTAGTGACAATGGTTTACCGCAAAGCTAATTCCGGCATAGATGCTTTCTCCTTGAAACAACTGGCGACCAGTAACAATCTGCAAGAGTCTCACAGGAAAAAAACTGAAAGCAAAATCTTTCAAAAAGCTGAACTTTGCTTAATAAATACATGCATGGAAAACAAATTTCATATCTTATTCTGACATTACGAATACTTAGTCTTTTCTTTTTCTGCTGTAAGACACAAACAAATACCTTTACAATTGTTTAATTTTTGACGACATGTGCACTGAAAACTGATCACAATCTTTATTCACATCAAATATAGAAAAATAACTGTTAATTTCCCATAAATCTACCGTGCCGATAGTTATGTATTTCTGTTATTTCTCGTAGATGTCGGCATTACTACAATGGGATGTTCATACGTTACTATCGCTTCGAAATGCCTTGCAAGGAATGAGCAAGATTCATAAAAAAGATCAAAATGAAAGAAAAAGGAGTGGGAGAAGAATGAAACGATAAAACTGAGGCCGTGTAAGATTTTGTGAGAGCTTTATTGTCTGCAGCTTAATGGCTAGCAGATGTAAGAAGCAGCTAAAGATCAACAGACCGACGAAAGCTGGGATATCGATTATGAAACCTTTAAGCGATTACTCGATGCTCCGGTGTCCGATAGCGAAACGAAAAACAAAAGAAAATGAGAAAAACGTTTTCCAGGTTAAACAAAATCGGCGGAAGAAAAGAGATCAAAGCATAAAAACAATTCAGTGGCGACAGAAATGTACTAATCCTTTTAATGATTTGGACATCGACATTTTTTCGTGTAAAATAAATATAGTTTCAGATGAGATGCTGAATTTTGACTTAAAAGCCGGTGATGGAGAGTTACAAGTATATTTAGTTGAAGAAGTAGGAATACAGAACGACATTAAGAAAAAATAAGGAGGCTTTGACTTTTCTGTCATTATTTCTTGTTGTCGTTAGAGTGTTGCGCTTTTTTCATTTTTTGAACAGCTTTTGATCTGAAAAAACTGCTTTGCCGTCGTCCGTGATGTTCTTTTTGAGATATGATTTTCTAAGCAGTAATGAAACAACACTCACCAACCAGCTTGGCCAGCGTGATGTGTTGTGTCCAAACCCATCAAAAATGACTCCACAACTTAAATCTTGGCCCTCAGTCTCCGGCAGCTGGAATGTACCTGGCCAAGGTAGCGGCCAGTGCGACATGAAGGCAGAAGGTGCTAAGGTTTAAATATGCATTTATTAAACACTCGGAGTACAGAATGAGAATGTGAGTCATGAAATGATTATGTACAAATGAGCGCCAGAAGAAGTAGGCAAAGAAAAACTATATACACTTCCTGAGGGTAAGATAAAGAGGATAGAGGGAGAAATTAAACAGGTTAATTATAATAATCACCGGAGGATCGGACTAAGCTGACATCTGATGCTGACCTTGGCTACGTATAACGGACGCTCCCTATCTTCTGATTCAAGGTTCCTTGAATTGGAAGAAGAACTACAAACGATTAAATGGGGCATCGTCGGGCTAAGTGAGGTAAGGAGAAACGGAGATGATCTCATTGAACTGAAAAGTGGACATATCTTCTATTATCGTGGGGCAGATACCGGCAGAACTAGTGGTGTTGGATTTATAATAAACAAGAAACTGAAGGATAAAGTTGTAGAAGTTGAACGTTCCTCTGACAGAGCTGTACGACTTGTTATCCAGCTCTCGAAAAGATACCAGGCTCAGATTATTCACGCTTATGCGCCCACAACAAGTCATTCTGAAGAAGAGATTGAAGAATTGTATGAGGAAATTCATCATCTAATTAATAAAGGCAAGCACCAATTGAAGATCATTATGGGAGATTTCAATGCGAAAATAGGGCAATGGCAACAGAATGAAACTTCAGTATGTATATTCGGTCACGGCAACAGAATGAAACTTCAGTAGGTACATTCGGTCACGGCAACAGAAACGAGCGTGGAAATACTCTCGTAGAGTTTGCAGAGGCAGAAGGGTTTTCATCATGAATTCCTTTTTCAAGAAAAGGCCGCAAAGCAAATGGACATGGAGGCATCCCAATGGATTGACAAGTGAAATTTATTTTATTATGTGTAACAAGAAATTTGTCGTGGAAGACTGCAGTGTGCTAAACACGTTCAACACAGGTAGAGACAAAAGAATGGTAAGATGTAAGATGCACCTCAATGCTAAACTCGAGCGCGACAAACTCATAAAACAAACAAGGTGTAATGACACGACCAACCTTAAAAAACATCATAATACCTTCAAATTGGTGCTGAGGAACAGATTCTCTGCTCTAGAAGGTATAACATCGGAAGCAGTGGACATCTCTGACGTCAACAGAAAATTAACCAAGGCGCTTATGGAAACAGCATCAAAAATAGCTGGTACTAAGAACAAGTTGCATACGAACAAATTATCAGGAAAACCCAAAATTCTGATGCAAAAAGAAGGGAGATGAGGACAACTAAAGGAGATGTGACTTCCAAAGTGGAATATACAGAGCTATGCAAGATGGTACGAAAACGCATCACTGAAGATGTAAGGAAATTCAACTGTGAACTAGTGAGGAAAGCAATTGAAAACAACCAAAGCCTAAAGAGAGCAAAGGGACATATGAGTAAGGGAAGAAAACAGATTATGTCTCTGAGAAAAGAAGATGGCTCTGTAACAAGAAATGGAGGTGAAAGTTTGACAAAAGTGAAAGATTTCTGCTCAAAACTGTATGAAAGGGGTGATACCTGTACTCCAGACATTACAAAAAGTACCAGAGTTATTCCAGTCCTCTGAGGAGAAGTTACACATGCAATCAAGAACATGAAATGGGGAAAAGCTCCAGGAGAAGATGGAATTACAGTAGACATCACAGAAGAAGCAAGTGGAGAAATTGAAACAGTACTCGGCCAAGTTTTCACTCCATGCCTTAATGAAGGGAAGATTTCCGAGGATTGGAACAATGCTACAATGATCCTGCTACATAAAAAAGGTGACATTGAGGATCTCAGGAACTACAGATCTATCAGCCTCCTTTCAGTGATTTATAAAATCTTCACTAAAGTTCTTTCACACTGCTTGAAGGTAACAATGGACATGGCTCAACCGAGAGAACAAGCTGGATTCAGGAGTGGCTACAACAGTATAGAGTCCACGTACTGAGGGAACTAATTGAAAGAGCGAGGGAGTATTAACTTCCATTATGCATGGTGTTTATCGATTATGAAAAAGCGTTTGATTTGGTGAAACCATCAGCAGTTACAATGGCCTTGAAATCCTGCGGTATTGAAGATGCATACATTAATATTATTCATAACATCTATGAAAATGCAAGTGCAAAGATTCGGCTATTTGAGAATACAACACCCATAAAAATTAGGAAGGGAGTGAGACAATGTGACACCATATCTCCGAAGCTCTTTAATGCCACACTGGAAAATGTCTTTCAATCACTGAACTGGGAAAATAAAGGGATAAAGATTAATGGAGATTATCTAACCCACCTTCGTTTTGCTGAGGACGTTGTCATTTTTGCAACTACCCCATCAGAGCTGCAGAGTATGATCCAGGAACTTTCTGATAAGAGTAAAGAAGTGGGATCAAAAATGAACTTTGAGAATACAAAAGTGATGTACAATACTTTTACAAGAAATGAAGATTTATCGATTGATGGGGAAAAGCTGAAGATAACCAATACCTATATCTATCTTGGGCAGCAGATATCATGTGAGGGTCACATTAACGAAGAAATTAATCGGCGTATAAAACTTGCCTGGAGAGCGTTTGGAAGAAACAGCATAATTTTCAAGAGCAATATGCCATTGTGTCTTAAAAGAAAAGTGTTTGATCAATGCATCCTTCCGGTGCTTACATATGGTGCAGAGACGTGTGCCTTAACTAAAAGAGACATACAAAGACTGCAGACAACTCAAAGAAGCATGGTGAGATGTATGCTTGGTGTAACCAGGAGAGATAAGAAAAGGAAGTCGTGGATCCGAAAAATGACAAGAGTGGAAGACATCATGACCAGAGTAAAATCCCTGAAATGGCAATGGGCTGGACATATTGGCAGAAGGACAGACTATCGATGGACAGCTGAAATTTTAGACTGGATTCCAAGAGGCAGGAAACGACCCAGAAAAATACCACATGGGAGATGGGCGGGTTAAATTCGAAAGCATGCGGGAGTAACATGGAAGAGACTGGCGCAAGACAGACCGTTGTGGCGTTGACAATGATGATGATGATGATGAATGAAACAAACATATAGTACATACACTCCTCAAACGTATTAGGGGAGCAAGAGATGCTCTAAGGAAAATCATGTACGACTGTTGGTTGTTGTTGAGCGTAAAATACTATTTTTATGCAAGATACATTAAAATAACCAAAATAACTGAATGCTGTCTAGACATGGTACCAAACAATGGAGATAATTGCAGATTAAAGGATGAACTTTTACTTTCAACTTAAAACCATGTAAGTTGCAAATAAAAGTTCATCTTTTAATCTGCAATTATCTCCATTGTTTGGAACAGTGTCTAGACAGCATATAGTTATATTTGTGTATTTAGTTGGCACGAATAGCACAGACGTTTGGATACAGTAAATTATTCAGTAATATTTGTAAGAAAATGCACATTAGCGTATTTTTATACAATATTTTCATTGAATGCACATGGGCAGCTATGCTACACCATGCGGATAAAAGTGATTGGACACTGTAAGTAAATGTAAATAAAAAAACAGTACTGTACTCAGTAGCAGGTAGGTCCTCCATTTGCAGAAATTACAGCAGCCACCCTTCGAGGTAAACTGTCCGCAAGTCTATGGATTACGGAGAGTGGGATGTTTCTCCATTCCGCCTCGAGTACATCGTCCAACTCTGTCAGCGAAGGAGGTCGTGTTGGTCTAGACCGCACCGGTCGTTCATGTTCATCCCATAATGTTCAATAGGATAGAGGTCTTCCTGGTTTTAAGCAGGCCAGTCCTTCCGCGAGACCTGATTTTTCTCATGCCACCCCATTGTAGCACTAGAGGCATGACAAGTGGCATTGTCGTCCTGGAAGAAACAATCGTCGTGTCCGTAGAAGTGCCACAATGTTGGGAGCATTGAGTTATCCAGGATATCACTATACAGCACAGAGTTCATGTTGCCATGAATAACAACCAGTGGACTCACACCGTACCAACTGAAACAGCCCACACCACAACTCCCCTCCTCCGGGCTTCACATTCGGCACTGTACATTCTGGAATCAGACTTTCTCCGGGTAACCGTCAAACCCAGACACCTCCATCCGATCGGAATAATGTGAAGCGGGATTCGTCACTTCATAACACCTGCCGCCATTGCTCCAATGTCCAATTTTTGTGCTGTTGGCACAATCGTAGCCGCGTGGCTTCATTAGTCTTTGTGCTGAGAGGTTTATGGGCGGCCGCTCAGTCATGATACCCCAGTGCATGGGCCTCTCTTCAAAGTGTCTTTGTGGAGACCATAATATCTGTGGCCATCTAGTATAGTAAAACTAGGGATCAACCTGGAACTAATTGCAGCAGAAGTTATTCTTTTGCTATTAAGTTCCTTCTATACCTACAAGCAACATGTTAAAAATGCAGAACAATGTTAATAGGGTAACACCCTCAAAATGGAGGATCCATTATGGCGGTTGCTCCGTACGACCCTCCAACAGCTTTTGCTAAATAACTGTATTTCTATGACTCAGAGCATAAAATTTGGTACCTTTTTTTTTCTTTGCAAAGTAAATTCCTTTCAAACAATGTATATAAATCTGAGTATGGTTAAGCCAGTCTCAAGTAAATGAATTTTCAATATTAAAAAAACTTAGTTTCTCAAGGTATTCAAAATGTTATTTATTTATTAAATGATTCGTTATGCCGGCAATTGCTTTTCTTTTATGTTGGTTCGGTATAACAACTTTCTACATACAAGTAGAAGTCATGCCTGTATATTTGTTTCAGGTTTCCTTTTTAATTTTCACTGAGTATTAGAAAGATAGGAGTCCTTATTATATGTGGAAAACCTTGTGATGGTGTGGAACCTGCAAACGTTTTTAGAGCAAACGTAGTTGCTGGAATCAACAGCGCAAGATATGAACGTGGTGATAGCATTGCTGTATGTGCTGAACAGAGCGTTTATGTTGCTTATCGCTAGAAATACTGTAATGTAAACGTGATTACCTGTGACAAGAGGAAAACAGAAACTGAACAGTCTTCAAATCCATTTATAATGTTACGATCTTCAAATCATTATTTCCATATTTTGAACTAAATGAAAGTTGCCTGTTTTGTGGAAAGCACGCGAAGATGTATGAAGGAAAGAAAAGAGGACATAATGCGTATCCAGTTGAAACAACCGGGTTTAAGAAGACGCTTGTAAACATTTGTGAAAGTCAAAAGGATACATGGACAAATGCGGCCCTGGCACACATTGTGACAGTCAGTGATCTTCGAGTCGCAAATGCTTTGTACCACCAGACATGCAGTACAAATTTTAGGACAATGAAAGCCGTTCCACTTCATCATGGTGGTGTAAAAGCTCTTAAGGATCGATTTCCGAATGCTAAAATGAATGAAATATTTCTCGATGCTTTGTAGAGAATGGCAATAAGCAGATAACAATTAATGAGCTAGTTGACAAAATGAAAGAAGAATGTGGAGAAAATGCAATTAGCGCAACACAAATGAAAAAGATAATGCTTGATCACTATGGTGAGAATGTAATCATTACAGAAATCAATGGAAAACCAAATGTTTTCATTTTTAGGAAAACTGCAGAAGCAATACTCAGTGAATATAATGATTGCCTGTGGGAGTTCAACATGAAAGTTATGAAAAGAAAGCTTATTAAAGTAGCTCGAAAGTTTAACAAAACTCAGAATAAGTGTATGCCAACTCTCAAAGATAATTATCTATCTCTAATTGACGTTTCCTCTGTGGAGTACAACAAGTTTCTTCTGCCAGAAACAATAGAGTTGTTTCTTCAAACCGTTTTTAAAAGTAAAGAAAATGACAGCTATTGGACAAACTTTTATCCAGGCAACTCAACTTAGAGTTACAATAATGCCTCTTCAAATGAGCTTAGGTGTACAACAGCATCATCACTTTGGATTTAGGTTTCTAATTGTTACAATCCATAGACTTGGCTACTGTGTTTCATACAGCGAGGCTAAAAAGCTTGTAATGTGTGCTGCTGTTGTCACTGGGAACGAAAGAAATGCACTTCAGTCAAATTCGTCTGTCATGTATGCAGCAGACAATGTTGATCATGATATACGGACTCTGGATGGAAATAATACATTTCATGGCATGGGAATTATTGAAACGGTCACTCCAGGTGTTCAGTACCAAAACAAAGCTGTACCAAGGGTAAATGTAACACTAAAATATGTAACAGGTTTGAAGAGCATAACAACACAGTATTATCTCAAGGAGTCAATTGCCGTGACGAGTGTTCAATATGAAACTTAGGAACATGAATAGGATTCATAGTAAATGTGGGTTCTTGACCAGTTGTGGAAAACATCTTGGCCACTTCGTTCTCTAAGGTAAGAATTCCGACCATCCAAGAATGGTTTCCTGTGAAATCTGCATTATTCTCTAACCGATGATCGACATAGATCCAACCAACCCTTCATGTGTTTACTCCACTCTGAAGGTTCTGTGTGTTGAAGACCATCGGCAAGGTGTAAAGCCAGTTATCACATTCCACCAAGATATCTGGTGGAAAGCACAACTTATTTTAAATCACGAGGCTCAGAATAGTGAACTGAAAAATGTTGTGGTGGCTTGGGGAGCGTTCCAAGCGTTTGTAAGTCTTCTTGGGTATATTGGACACCTAATGACAGAGTCTGAACTACGCGAAACTCAACTAGTGTATGCTCCAAATAGTGTTACTCATATGCTGTCAGGAAAAGATGTTTCTAGAGCAGTAAGAGGACATGTTCTTGTTGATGTGCATTGAATGTTTTTCTTTCTCAATACACATTTCAAGATGCAGAAAACTCAGAGACAAATTCAGCTGACATCCCAGAAATAGTCAACTTATATGATAACGTTCGGTAAAAAATATAGTACTCGATTATCTCTTGATTATTTAGTAATAATTTTTCCAGCTGCTTCAATAAGCTTTCTTTTCTTATTTTCCATGTTAGATTCTCTCAGGCAATCATTATATTCACTGAGTACTTCTTCTGCAATCTCTTAAAAATGAGAACATTTGGTTTTCCATTGATTTCTGGAATGATTACATTCTCACCATAGTGATGAAGTGTTATCTTCTTCATGTGTGTTGCACTAAATGCATTTTCTCCACATTCTTCTTTCATTTTGTCAACTAGCTCATTAATTGTAATCTTCTTCTCATTACCATTCTTTTCAAAGCAAGTGAGTACACACAGTTATTTCCATCAGTATCCTGACGCTGACCCTTTGGAGCTTTAATACCACCATAATGAAGTGGAACGGTTTTCATTGTCCTAAATTTTCTACTGCATGCCTGGTGGTACAAGGCATCTGCGTCGTGAAGATGACTGACTGTCAAAATGTGTTCCAAGGACCTCTTTCACCCATATATCCTTTCTTTCAACTTTCACAGATATTTACCAGTGTCTCTTAAAACCCGTTTGTTCTAACTGGATGCATACTACATCCTCCTTTCTTTACTTCATACATCTTCACTTGCTTTCCACAAAAAAGGCAACATTCATTTAGTTTAAAATATGGAACATGAGATCGTAACATTATAGATGAATTTGAAGACTGTTCAGTTTCTGTTTTCGGCTTGTCACGGTTAATTTCACTTAATATTACAGTACGTTTGGCAATAATTAACATGAACACTCTGTCCGGCATATGCAGCAATGCTATCACCACGTTCCTGGCTTGCGCTGTTGATTCTAGAAACTCCTTTTGCTATAAGAACGTTTGCAGGTTCTACACCATAGCACAGTCTTCCATCTTTCTGATCCTCAGTGAAAACTGAAAAGGAACCCTGAAACAAATATACAGCCATAACTTTTACTTGTATGTAGAAAGTTTTTATACTGAATCAACATAAAAGAAAAACAATTGCCAGCATACAAAATCATTTAATACATCAATAACATTTTGAATACCTTCAGAAACTCAAATTTTTAATATTAAAAATGCATTTACTTCAGACTATCTTAACCAGTTTCAAATTTCTATACATCGTTTGAAAAGAAATTTCTTCGCAAACGAAAAACGTTTAAGAAATTTTATGCTCTGAGTGATAGATATTCAGTTATTTAGCAAAATCTGTCGGAGGATCCTACGGAGCAACCACCATATTGGACCCCTCCCCCTTTTGTGAGTATTCCCCTATTTATATTGTTCTAGACTTTTAATATGTTGTTTGTATGGGTAAAAGGAACTAAGAGCAAAAGAATCATTTCTGTTGCAATTAGTTCCAGGTTGACCCTGCTTTTGCGTACGTTTACTAGCCTAATCAGGAACGCATCTGCTATGGCGTGCATTGGTTGGGACCTGGTTTTCCGGTTCTCCTTCTGCAGAACCCTCGTGTCCCTGGGTTGCAGTATCGTGGGTTTTCCAGGGCGAGATGAATTGCTGCGATGACACATTTTCTTACGTTTGTTGATGACAAAGATCACAGTCGATTTAGCGACCTGTTTAACATCAGCAATGCTTCTTATGCTCATAGCTCCAATTGAGCAACCTATTATAATACCCTTTTCAAAGTCGGAGCGCTCTTTCCTGCTGACCATTTTTCAGTGATTGATCTGGACGTACTCTTGTAGCCATTTTCTACGTTATCGACTAGGTGTCTGCTGCGAGAGCACACCATCGCGCCTGCGCAGGTGTGTCCAATCACTTTTGGTCCACATAGTGTATATCATCATCAGCATTGTTAAGCATTATAAATCAACTGCTGGACGAAGGTCTCCCCAAGTTTCCTCCACAACGGTCTGCCTTGTGCCAGTCTCCTCCATGTCACTCCCGCATACTTTCGAATTTCATCCACCCATTTCCCATGTGGTCTTCTTCTGGGTCTTTTCCTGTCCCTTGGAATCCTATCTAAAATTTCGCCTGTCCATCGATGGTCTGTCCTTCTGGCAGTATGTTCAGCCCATTGCCATTTCACGGATTTAACTCTGATCATGATGTCTTCCACTCTTGTCATTTTTCGGATCCACGAGTTCCTTTTCTTATCTCTCCTGGTTACACCAATCATACATCTCACCATGCTTCTTTGAGTTGTCTGCAGCCGTTTTATGTCTCTTTTAGTTAAGGACCACGTCTCTGCACCATACGTAAGCACAGGAAGGATGCATTGATCAAACACTTTTCTTTTAAGACATAATGGCATATTGCTCTTGAAAATTATGCTGTTTCTTCCAAAAGCTCTCCAGGCAAGTCTTGTACACCGATTAATTTCTTCATCAATGTGACCCTCACTTGATATCTGCTGTCCAAAATAAACGTACGTGTCTGTTATATCCAGCTGTTCTCCATCAATCGATAAATCTTCATTTCTTGTAAAAGCATTGAACATCACTTTTGTCTTCTGAAAGTTCATTTTTAATCCAACTTCTTTACTCTTGTCAGCAAGTTCCTGGATCATACTCTGCAGCTCTGATGGGGTAGTTGCGAAAATGACTATGTCATCAGCAAAACGAAGGTGGGTTAGATAATCTCAATTAATCTTTATCACTTTGTTTTCCCAGTTCAGTGATTGAAAGACATTTTCCAATGTGGCATTAAACAGCTTCGGAGATATGGTGTCACCTTGTCTCACTCGTGTTCCAATTTTTATGTGTGTTGTATTTTCAAACAGCCGAATCTTTGCACTTGCATTTTCATAGATGGTATTAATAATATTAATGTACGCATCTTCAATACCGCAGGATTTCAGGGCCATTGTAACTGCTGATGGTTTCACCGAATCAAACGCTTTTTCATAATCGATAAGAGCCATGCACAATGGAAGTTCATATTCCCTCGCTCTTTCAGTTAGTTCTCTTAGTACGTGGATATGATCTATTGTGCTGTAGCCACTCCCTAATCCAGCTTGTTCTCTCGGTTGAGCCATGTCCAGTGTTACCTTCAAGCAGTGTGAAAGAACTTTAGTGAATATTTTATAAACCACTGATAAGAGGCTGATAGGTCTGTAGTTCCTGATATCCTCAATATCACCTTTTTTATGTAGCATGATCATTGTAGCGTTGTTCCAACCCTCAGGAATCTTCCCTTCATTAAGTCATAGAGTGAAAATTTGGGCGAGTACTGTTTCGATTTCTCCACTTGCTTCTTGTATGATGTCTACAGTAATTCCATCTTCTCCTGGAGCTTTTCCCCGCTTCATGTTCTTGATTGCATGTGCAACTTCTGCTGGAAGGACTGGAAGAACTCTGGTACTGGTACCTTTCATGATGTCTGGAGTACATGTATCATCCCTTTCATATAATTTGGAGTAGAAATCTTTCACTCTTGTCAAAATTTCGCCTCTATTTCTTGTTACAGAAACATCTTCTTTTCTCAGCGCCATAATCTGTTTTCTTCCCTTACTGAGATGTCCCTTTGCTATCTTTAGGCTTTGGTTGTTTTCAATTGCTTTCCTTACTAGTTCACAGTTGAATTTCCTTACATCTTCAGTGATACTTTTTCGTACTGTCTTGCATAGCTCTATATATTCCACTTTGGAAGTCACATCTTCTTTAGTTGTCCTCATCTCTCTTCTTTTTTGCATCAACATTTTGGTTTTTCCTGATAATTTGTTCACATGCAACTTGTTCTTAGACCCAGTTAATTTTATTGCAGTTTCCATAAAAGCTTTGGTTAATTTTCTGTTAACTTCAGAAATATCCACTTCTTCCTATGTTAGACATTCTAAAGCAGAGAATATGTTCTTCAATTCCAACTTGAAGGTATTATGTTGTTTTTTAAGGTTGGTTATGTCAATACATTTTCTTTGTCTTTTGAGCATGCCACGTTCGAGTTTAGTGTTGAGGTGCATGTTACATCTCACCAATCTATGGTCACTACCTGTGTTGAACTTGTTTAGCACACTGCAGTCTTCTATGACGAATTTTTTGTTACACATAATAAAATCAATTTCACTTGTCGTCCCATTTGGATGCCTCCATGTCCATTTCCTGTGTGGCTTTTTCTTGAAAAAGGAGTTCAAGATGAAAAACCCTTCTGCCTCTGCAAACTCTACGAGAGTATTTCCACGCTGGTTTCTGTTGCCGTGACCGAATTTACCTACTGAAGTTTCATTCTGTTGCCGTTGCCCTATTTTTGCATTGAAATCTCCCATAATTATCTGCAAGTGCTGCTTACCTTTTTTATTTAGATGACGAATTTCCTCATAAAATTCTTCAATTTCTTCTTCAGGATGACTTGTGGTGGGTGCATAAGTTTGAATAATCTGAGCCTGGTATCTTCTCGAGAGTTGGATGACGAGCCGTGCAGCTCTATCAGAAGAACTTTCAACTTCTACAACTTTAACCTTCAGTTTCATGTTTATTATAAATCCAACACCACTAGTTCTGCCAGTATCAGTCCCACGATAGTAGAAGAGATGTCCACTTTTCATTTTAATGAGATCTTCCCCTTTTCTCCTTACCTCACTTAGCCCGACGATGTCCCACTTGATCCTTTGTAGTTCCACTTCCAATTCAAGGAGCCTATGAATCAGAAGATAGGGAGCGTCCATTATACGTAGCCAAGGTCAGCAACAGCTGGCAGCCTAGTCCGGTCCTCCGGCGATTCTTAGCACCCTCTGCCTTCATGTCGCACTGGCCGCTGCCTTGGCCAGGTAAATTCCAGCTGCCGGAGACTGAGGGCCAAGATTTAAGTTGTGGAATCATTTTGGAGGGGTTGGCCATAACTCACCACGCTGGCCAAGCGGGTTGGTGAGTGCTGGCCAGCGTGGAGAAGCGGTTGGTGAGTGCTAGCCAGCGTGGAGAAGCGGTTGGTGAGAGCTGGCCAAGCTTGTTGGTGATCTTACGTATATCCTACGATATATCCACAAGTTTCACTGCAAATGATACACAGGAAGCCTTTTTTACAAAGTTTATAATGATTCTTTGTTCCTTCTTTTTTTTTTTTTTTTGACGAACTCCCCATAAATATAATAGGAACTGTTCCGGCAATTAAAACTCTTTCATGTAGTCGCACGCTTTCACAAAACTTACCATTCACGGCACTAAAACCAAACATAAATGCACAGACAGTAACTATTCAGTTGTTTATTGCAGAAGCATAACTCCAACTTGCGTGACGAATGTTGTCAGGAGCTCAAGTGCAAATTCGGGCATGACTGAGTCTTGTTTCAACATGTTTTGCTGCCCAGTACCCCATTTCTCTCTCAGCACTTCTTTCTTCCTTTAGCAAGTTTTACCAGATTCATGTTCAGGTCGGTTACGCAATTAGACCAGTGTTATGCATACACTTTCGTTTTACAAAAATCCTATTCATTCACTAAGTCTTCTGATCTAATAGACACAATACACGATCTTCACATGCTAAGAATCTCGATTACTGACTTAGGGAAGTTGAATGCTTTTCTTTGAGGATGTACTTAAATGTTTTGAAACATGCTGTGTATTTTGCACATTTATCAAAATTTAGCAATTTTTTCGTGTTAAATTTAAACCCATAATAATTTTTTTTTCAAAAAATTTCTACCTGGATTTCGAAAGAGTATCATAAAAACAGAATCACCGCTTGACTGAATTTATTACAAGTCAAGCAAAATCGCTTACGATTTGTTTAGTTTCTAATCCAATTCAGAAATCAAACTTCTTTGTGAAAATTTATAGTTCCATGAGTTTCAATGTTATATTCAAGTGATTTAGTAAGTAACTAATATTAACTTTGCCCTCTTTTCATAATTAAAGCAGAAAGTTTACTGTTTCTTTTTGTCAAGGTTTTCATTAAATGAGAGAGAGAGAGAGACAGAGATTTGCAGATGATTTAGGTAAATCCTTTGATTGAAATGGATTTGGTTGATGTTTCTGTGGAATTAAATGTTGTACAAAAATGAATTTTGATCAAATCTTTACCGAGTGGTGGCACAGTGATTCTCAGGATATGTGTCGTTTCCCCAGATCACACTTTTCGTTCTCTGTTAAGATTTTTTAGCATTTGATGTTCTTCCTTAACGAAGTGTTTCTTTACATTTAAACAACTATAATTGAGAGCGACATCGCATTATATTGTTTATCGGATATTCGGGATATGTTTGCGCACTGTGAGTATTCTTGCAAGAATAAGGTTGAGCTAAAATCGAAGTGCTCGGATCTCGTCTGGAAGGGGAAAAAGTATTACCAACTCGCGTGACAAATCTCCCCAAAATCGGAGAAGACATCATCCGACGCTGAAAAGTCTGCCAGCAAATGTAACTTAAGTGGATCTGTTCTCAGTCGATATGACCTCAGGCTCACCTAGTCGAATCATCCCTTAGACACACAAATGGAGAACCATTAGGGAAACCTTTGCATCCCTCCCATCATCCGGTCCCTCTTTCTTCTTGGCATCCATAGTTCCCCTCCACCCATCTCTTCACGTGTCGTTTGCTCTGGGGGGAATAACAAGGTAACCATAGTGATGCAGGTTCACTTTTCCTTCTTTTTCTTTTTTTTAAGCGTTCTTGTCCAACTAAATCTCGAGGATTCGCAGGTAACAGTAGGGATCAAGTTGTTGTCATGGCAACAGGGGAAGCCGGACTTCCTCGATTTTGAGGATTCCAATAAGAAGGAAACCTAATACCCTCTGCCCTGCCCTGCGCACGAAAGGCTGTATGAAACGAACGTATTAAAAATAAATGAAAATGCTGAGACATCGTTACCGTATTGAGAAAACTCAAATTTGGTTGTTATTTTATCCACTGATCCCATGCTACGAAGACGGTTTTCCTACTCATTAGTATGTTCAGCGAGCAATTGACTTTTGCGCCAAGGCATCTATCCTAATAAGAAAAATTGATGTTTGTTTGTTAACTATTTACAACAAAAACGAGCTAAAATTACATGCTGAGATTTATTATTGAAAACTGGTGACAGTTTTCCCCCCATTTTCGGGACTTGACAATAGTAAACTGTCGGAAATAAATTATTTCTAGCTAATGTTTGACATTCCTTTATAAGGAATTCGTCATGTAATGTTGTTAGTCAGAAATCTTTTAGAAAATTATATTTGAAATTTGCCGCATATTTGATTGCATATGGTATTGATAAAATTATGTGATTTTCTTGTTAAATGACCATTGACTTCTCTTTCCCTTGAGCTAGGAATGGTGTTTAAAAGCAGTTCTTTCTCCCTATACTACTGCCACACTTTGAAAAATGTCTCGTTCTTAGTGTTGCTGAAGGCTAATCAACGTCAGGGTTCCTGTGTGTTCTGATTTTTCCCACAAATGTGTGTGAAAGTATTTTGTTGCCTACATTTCACCTAACGTTTGACAAACTACTGTATGGCGTAAATTACATGGCTTCAGGACTTCCGCATCAGGAATTGGAAACTAGAAATGATCCCCTTATTAAGTATATAGATTTGTGCAGAAAGATGGCATTGTAACCTTAAATACCCAAGACCGGACTTTGAGATCAGAATTTGATTCTTTTATTTTTCCGTTTTAAGCCGTGGCAAACATCTGTACTGGGACACAACAAGCTGAGTTTTTTACTCATCCCAACAGTATCTCAAACAATGGTTTTCTCAAAAGACCCATAACATCACAGACAAGGGTTCAAACGTGACTACCAGACTTCAGTGAATAAGCATGAAGGGTCTATAATCTCAGGTATGCCGCCCCGGTGGCGCAGTGGTCTAAGGCTCTGGCCTCTGATCATTCGTCCGTAAGAGGTCCGGGTTCGAATCCCGTCAGGCATGGATGTTGTGTTTGTCTTACGGCACTGGCTCTCTCTCTTCCCTGGAGCCAGTGACCCTAAATTAGGGACGGGCGACTGCTTATAGCCCATTGAGTTGCTCACGGTGGTCGTTCAACCTCCAACAAAAAAAAATCTCATGTATCATAAAAATAGACAGTTTAGTGTCTCTTAACCAGAGAAAAATTAAACGGATTTTAATCATATTAGAAATTCATTTGGTTATCTGAAGATCTGAGATTTAGCTACTAGCTTAAAGAAGATAGTATGCAAAGATCAACAACTAGCTTCAAATTAATGACCCCTTCCAAATGCAGAATTTTAAATACCAAAATGCTGCCGCAACAAGCAGTATTCTAGTATATCCATAAAAGCAGCAACGCTTTTAAATGGTAAATACAAATTTCATAATCAACCTGGAGATTCACCAAAAATCTGGTAAAAGACTTGCTTCTTATACACTGGTGTGCAAAAATTAAGGACGAAGAGGAGAAATTAGCATAACAGCGGAACAAGCAGGCAGAACGGACCGAAAGACCACTCAGGAGGTAGACAAGAATCCGGTACGGTAGGGCATGCGCATATGTGCAGCATGACGTAGGTGGGGGTGTCGGAAGAGTATAAAGCACACGGGCGATGTACGCTCAGCAATTCTGTGAAAGCTATTGCACGGTGTACATCGGTTTGAACTACGTAGATTTGCTGCCACCGTGTGATATGGCCAACAGGCAGTCAGTAGACGACATCTGGATGACTTTACCAGCGGTCGCGTCATTGGGAAGTTGGAAGAAAGTCGAAGTGTGACTAGTGTGGCCGAGAAGTTCGGGATCGCTCACAGCATCGTTTCACGAGCTTGGAGAGCATTTCAAACGACAGGAGCAGCTATCCGAGAGTATAGCAGTAATCGTCCACGAGCAAACATGGCGCCGAACGACCGGTATATTATCCTACAGGCGAGAAAAGACAGCCGGCAGACAGCGGGAGAGATCGCAAGGCACATGCAACAGACATCTGGACGTCCGTTATCGCGCTTTACCGTGGCCAAGAGGCTGCACAAAGGTGGTCTATTTGCACGACGACCAATACGGAGTGTGCCATTAACGTCTGCTCATCGGAGACGGCGGTTTCTGTGGTACCAGGAACACAAGAACTAGACACATCAGCAATGGGGACGAGTTCTCTTTACGGATGAGAGCCGATTTTGTCTGATGAGCTACTCTGGACGTATACACATCTGGAGAGAGCAGGGAACACGCAATCACACCTCCAACATAATCGAAAGGGACCGGTTTGGAGGTGGCGGAGTTCTCGTTTGGGGCGGTATCATGCTTGGTAGCCGTACTGACCTCCACATCTTCCAAGGAGGTTCAGTCACTGGTGTCCGCTATTGTACCGAGGTTCTCTTGCCTCATGTGCGTCTGTTTAGAGGTGCTGTGGTTCCTAAGTTCCTTTTCATGGACGACAACGCTACATCTCATCGTACAGTGGCTGTGGCAGAGCTGTTGGAGAGTGAAGATATTCAACGCATGGATTGGCCCGCAAGGTCCCCGGACCTAAATCCAACCGAACACGTGTGGGACCTTCTTGGAAGACGCTTGGCACCACGTCACCAGCCGCCAGCAACGATTCCGCAGCTGCGATTGGTGCTACAAGAGGAATGGGCCGCGATGCCTTAACAGCTCCTTGACAACCTCGTCCTCAGCCTGGATAGACGTTGCAAATCCTGCAACGCAGTAAGGGGTGATCATATCCCCTGCTAAAGACTGGATTTTTCTTGGCAGCCGCCTGTCACATGGACGTTTCTGTCTTCTGTCCAGTTGTGCTCGAAGCTACCTTTTCAATAAAGTTCCTTTGTATCCTTTGGATTCCTTGTTTGGACGGTTTTGCTCACTTGTCCCATATTTTTACATCTTGGTAATCTTATGGTATGATTTGAGTTGATGTGTAGTACTTCTGCACGACGTTACATTCGAAAAACCGTGTCGTCCTTAATTTTTGCACGCCAGTGTAATTAAAGCCCTCGTGACCAGCACATGGCACTTCAACTATCTGGATACATCATTAGAAAACTGTTTCTCATGTGCACTTGTAGTTCACGTAAAAATAGTCCTCATTTTCTGAAAATGGGTCATTTGAGACAAAATATTTTCCTCTTAACAAAACTTTGAACATTTCGTGATCGAGTGTCTCCTTCCAAATGTTCCGGCGGATATGCTGAATAACATTTTTGTTGGTTTCATGGTTTCATGAGCTATCAGAAGACGGCTTTTACTCTTCGTACTTAAAAGAGAACTAATGTTAATCCAATATAATCTTCAGCTGATATTAATAAGTTTTAATTCAAATAGCAAGTCCAAAAAAGTGGAGCTTTTAAATTCCATTAGTCACTAGGGAATTATGTTTTACGTGATTTAACAAAATCACAGCTAGTGAGAATTTTAATGAGAATTAACTGCGTTTTCTTCAACTGGAAATAAGCTGGACTTTTTCTTTGTTAATTCAAAATACACCCGTATTGTCAGGCAGAAACAAACAACTACTACAAATTTGAACAGTCTGAGAAATCTGGAAAAAGAAATAACCGTTATTGATGTGTGCCTGGTTTCCGAATGATATTGTTTTCATTTCATCCTGTGTATCAGGACGACTGCAAAGGAAGGAAATAGAAATTTTCGAATTTATTTCCATCGCTAAAAAAATGTCGTTCGATAAAGGGAATTGTTCTTAATCAGAACTGGAAACGAAACATTTTCAAAACTGAGAATTTAACGTCCAAACACGAAATTAAAAGGTGTCTGAAACTCCAAAAATGGATTTGAAAATTTTGAAAGAAAAAACAGCTATCACCATCCCACATCCCAAAACAACGAAACAAAGAATAAAAGAAACACTAATTTAGCAAAAGAGCTGTCACAAAACATCATAGCCAAATTTTAAAGTTTTCTGAAATTCTATTTTTTAAGGATTGAAAAATAAATCAATGAAGGAAGAAATATTCTTCATAATGCATGGAAAATTCACAGAATATTTAAGGTGGTTCCACCTGAAATCTGTCTTATGTTTCCAATGGTAAAACTTCTTTACATATTTTCTTCGCAATCAATGTATTCCCAAGAATGAAAATTTGCACCTCGATAAAACTAACTTTAGGTTATAACATGGAACTCTTAATACTTGTTAAAACATAACCAATTAATTATATTAAAAACCAATCATTTTTCTTTGAGTAATGCTAGACCTGTTAACAGATGGCGCGACCTGTAGATTGATGACGTCAGTAGACGAGTAAATGCTGGATTGCTTAGTTATAGTTATGTTTTAGCAATTATTAAGTATCCCATGCAATAACTTAAAGTTAGTTTTATCCATTTGCAAATTTTCATCCTTGGTAAAACATTAATTACGAAGAAAATATGTAAAGAAGTTTTACCATTGGAAACATAAAGCACAGATTTTTGGTGGAACCACCTTAAGCAAAGCAAACTGAATTTTCTTGTACCACTTACTGGTCATCCATGTAGCACTTCTTAGAAAACATGAAGATGTCATCGTCCTGGAGTGGGAATCGAACCCCGCATCTCCCGCTTACCAGTTGAGTATGCTAACCATTACACCCTCAGGATGGTGAAGTTCCAAGTAACTGAGACATAGGAATCTGAAAGTCCTCAGATTTTTGCTAGTCCAAGCATCCATGCTTCCTTTGACCCAAGTCCCATCCGGACGGATGTAGGTCTGAGGTTACCAGTACCACAGATAAATCAAAGAAGGAAGAAATATTCTTCATAATACATGGAACATTATCTCAGTTGCTTGGAACTTCACTGTCCTGGGTGGTGTAATTATTAGCATACTCGACCGGTAATCGGGAGATGCGGGGTTCGATTCCAGCACGATTGAAAGTTTCAAGTTTTCTGAGAAGTGTTACATGTATGACCAGTAAGTGGTACAAGCAAATTCAGTTTGCTTAGATTGAAAAATAAATTTAGAAATTATGAGAATCAAAATTTAAAATATTTTAAAGAATTGTGAAAAACAAAAAATGTTTTCGGTTTTTAATTTTTTTACTGATATTTTATTTTTATGCCAATTCAAAATTTCCACACTCGGTGACCCTCTCACTAGCAGATAATCATCAAGGAATTTGTATCTTTTCGGTGAAAAGAAAAATTGCTGCCCGTTAAAAACACAAAAGAATTTCGAATTTAAGAATGGAGTTTGGATATTACGAAAAGTTTTTAATTCAAAAAACAAGAAAGCTTAAAATCCTCCAATTCACAGTGAAAGAAACTGCCAAAGAAAATTATCATGCTTGAAACTCTGTCTGAAAGTGTATCTTCAAAACATAAGTTAGTGTTGTTGCAGCAAAGGCTTAGGTTTCCCCAACACACACTTCTAAAAGAAAAGCAGCCCTGAAAATATGAAAAAATATTATCTAAAACAATGAATTTGAGACAAAAAAAGCGGTCAGCATGAATGAAATTCGAATTATGGTGAGTAGCTTTTATCATGTTTATAATTATAACAGAATTATTCACAAATTCCTACTTTGTGATAGCAGATCTTTTATAAAATGTTTCTTTGGAGAATAGATGACGCTCCGTCATTATACTCTTAGCCTAGGATCAGAACTGAGTTTATATACTAAAGAAGAAGAGTTAACAAGCGCTTTTTATGCCCAGCTCCTTTATCGTGAGTAATAAATGTTGCTAATTAAGAACGATGTAGTTTTTAAATAAAGCTTTTGATAGGAAACTTCTGTGCCGAATTGCACTTGCTGACAAGATAAGATGCGAAAGGAAACTGAAAGAAATTCTCTGCTAGATATTACGTCAAATGAGAATCAGGGAAAGAAGAGGAAAAGATGAGGAGCAAATGGTGATGAATCCTCAAATGATGCTATCGCTGTTCCCATTTACTGCGTAATCTCCTGTTGAAGGAAAATACAAAGAATAGGAAACAAAGGCGGCTCGAAGTAACTTTTACAGCCATCAGAGACAAATAATGACGAAAAAAAATGCAAGATGGGAATCGACAAAAGGAAGACATTCAGTGTCTGAGCGTATTTACGAAATTTAAAGAAAAGAGTCAAATCCAAATGGAATCTAATTCCGAATAACAAGAATTGATTCCAAGTCGTTAAGGCTCACTTCCAGACTTGCTCGAATCCCTGAACTGATCCGACCATCAACGTCAGCCATCTTGAAGAGCACCTGACTGGACGAAATTATGACTTGTGTATCATAAAAATCACCTGCTGGATCTCCTGAGAGAAAGGCGCGGATTCTCATCATTTCTGGACAAAATTTCTTTGAAAAAGAACACTGACTCAACTACATGGGATTGCATTACGAATGGCTTTCATTTTTAATGGCATCATTTCCTCCAGTCTCATTTAACGCACTTTTAGAGATGGCTGCTTTGTGTTTCTTAAGAAAATAAAATTCTTGAACTGACTCGACCTAGAAGCAGATGACGCGTTTTTTTTAATGTACTTATTCATTTAACAAGTCAATCTGGCTCATTTTGTGGCTGTATGGATTAAAGAGATCTTTTGGAAGATTAGAACATGCGTTTTTTCAATAATTGGCCCTCAACAGCAAGTTTTGTCGTTAAGGGCCAATACTGAAAAAAAACGATATCAGACAATTTTTAAGTTTTTGTTGTTGCTATATTTTCTCTCGTTACTGAACTTATGGCGATTCCTGTAATTTTCGAAGCAAACATCTCTCGTGTTTAATAAGAAATAAAAGAAATATCTTTGCTACGGGGGTCCTTCTTAGAATTTTTTAATACGTAATATTCACGTGTTGTTACACTTGCGTCAAATTGTTGTAAAAATTTTTTATTTCTTGTGATACAAGAATAGTCCACACTATGTGGGTTCCGACGCTGCAGGGAGTTGCAAACGGCGGCTTTAATGTTTCTAGAACGTTTGGAAAACATAAAAGGTTATTACCATGGAATTCGTGAAGGATCATTTTGATTAATTACAAAATTTTGATTTTACTGATATTAGGGACTTAAGTCATATTTTTCACAGAATTTTCACTTGAAACATTATTTTCGAGACGGCACAATTGAAATTATATCTTGTGTAATTAAGAAACGTTTCAGCGTCAAACTTCTGAAAGCAAGGGCAACCGGCAGATGATAAATTGTTTGATATCGGTTTCGAAGCTTTTCTGAAAATCGTTTACCAAACTATGTCACTCTCTTAGTTCTTGGATTAGCGTGTAAACCGAGCTGCAAGATTTAAAAGAGAAAGCACACAATACCAAGTCTTTCTAATATTTGACCTCCGGTTGTTAGGAATTAGCAGGTACCACTTTAACGAGAGAATCTCGAATGTTAAGAAAGAAATGATAGCAGCTGCATCAAAAATAAAGCCCAGGTTAGATTATTTTCTGCAAGTACTATGCTCCCACTTCTGTCTCGAACTTATTAGCAGTTAAATTTAACTTTTTTAGCGAAGAGGTTTTAATTTTAATAATCGGGTACCTGTAATGTTCCAGTTTTTCGCATGAGATAGGCGTATCTAAACCAAAAATTGCAAAACTTATAACATTGCTTTGCCTGTCACTATCTGAGAATACGAACGATTTCTATAATCCACACCTTTGCGAATTTCCTTGATGCACAAATGTATATTTTCTTTCCTTTGGGTGGGCGAAGGGTTAACGGCCACCTAGAGCAACTCCATGATCTACAGACAGTCACCCATCCTAATTTAAGGCCATTGATTTTAGAGAGGGCGAGAGCCAGTGTCATAAGACAAACACAACATCCATGCCTCACCAGGATTCCAACCCGGACTCATCTCGCACGAATGGTCAGAAACCAGAACTTAGACCACTGCGCCACCGGGGCAGCGGAAGTAGCATAAACGCATGTTCGGATTTCACATAAACGTATTTTGGATTTATCTCCAATTTCTTTTGTTATTGTTTCTGGGTTTAACGAAATCAGTGAGCCAAAAGCAGGGATGGAAATCCCTGCTTTTGGCTCACTGATTTCAGTGAAAGGCCGGACAAACACACCAGCCATGCCACAATCGGAACTCGAACGATTTTCGTCTTCCGAAATTACTGTCTACATGAGTTTGCCTGTTTGTGGTTTAGTCTGTTGCCATGATTTATCAAATAAGTAATATCTTCTTAGTTAAGTTCACTTAATTTATCTAGCGTATCATCTCAGTCATCGATCTCCTCCTCAATGGGCCTAATTAAAAGCTTATGACGATATTTGGACTTTAACGTTTCAAACTCACTCTTATCCATAAGATTTATTATAAGCTTTGGAAAAATTTTTATTCCATCCATGTATTCCTTTGGTCCTTATGTGAAATCGACCGAACGATAGGAGCTACATTTTCGAAAAGAAAATAAGATTTCACTTTAAATTTCAGAAATCCCTCCAAATTTTCCGATGAATTTTCATCAGAGATACTGAGTTTCCTTGTCCCATATTGTTTTTTCCAGGGATAAAGACAGCCTACACTAGCGATGAACGCAGCTTCTTCTTCATTGATTTCTTTTTAGGAAAATCATCTTTCTCTTGCATGATTAAGCCTCTGATATACATGGCTTGATCTCTTTGCTCTTGTAACGTATACTCTCGATTCACTTTCCTTTTGATTTTTACTATCTCTGGTTATTTTATTTTACTATGTAAATTATCTTCTTACTGAACGAGATGTTATTTCTCCCGCTGAATGAGATCTGGCAATGAGTATAAGTCATGACGTGGTGGTAGCCAGTATAAATAGGCGCGTTCAACGATACGTAGAGAGAGCGTTTGTTGTTGTACGGAGAGAGTTTGTTGTTGTATTGAGAGCTTCGTTCTATGTGATTAGGTTGATTCTTCATTATTGTGATACGAGTAGTGTGTGTGCGTTGGATGATTCAAGAGTTATCTAATAAAAGAGCTTTTTCGTAAGTACGTCTTTCTCAGTTCATAGTTTTTGTCAGATCTCTGTCTGGCTGTTAGGTTTATGTCATTAGTTGATTATTATTAACAACCAGCGTTAAGACTTTATTCATCTTAATTACTGCTACAACATTACTACCAGTTATAAGTTTGTTCATCACTATTACTACACTACTAGCAGGAGACTCTATTCATGATCTTAATTAACTAATAACACAACAACCATTAGAAGAAGCATTAGCTTAGTACAAGCAGCAGAAGCATTATAAAACATTACTAGCTTAGTTAAAAGCTGAATTCATTATACTCTGTAAACCGTAAGAACTAAGCCTCACTAATTTTTTCATATTACTTCTTTTTCGTCTTTCTTCAGTCCTTCACTTAAGTCCCGAATGTCATGTGTGGTGACCTATAAGGAGGAAAAGTTGAAGCTGAGGTTCCAAGGAGACGTCAGGGAGTACGCTCGAAACGTGGCCTTGTGTTCCGTGCGTTAGTACGATGGCTTAATAACTCCTGTTTGGAAGTTTTCACTGTACTGAAAGTTCTCTGGGTTGCGTCCTGGGGATAACGCATACAATGTATCATTGCTGCACATTTATCGTTCTGTGATTCTGCCAAAACCTGACTTTCACTGTGTTGTGCATAACAAGGCTTCTTGGTCAGGTTTTCAGCCCCTGGACTTATACCCCATCAGGATTACTTCGTGTACCTGGCCTGTGTGCGGAAACCAATGAACCTCTACTGAACTTGCGTTGTCTGCAGCTATCGCTTCACGTCTACTTGAAACTGCAATCTCTTTCAGACCGGTGTAGTTCTTTATCTAACAATTCTGAAATTTTTCGAAGACTGCAGCTCTCTTATGCGATGCAGTTTTTAATACTCAGCATGCTCGCTTGTTTGAAAATCGACACTCGTGCGTTCAACACTTGAACATCAAATGTCTGCCGTAGAACAGGATGCAAGAATGGACTTGTTATTCAGAGAAACCTGGAGGTTTGAGAACTTCCCTGGCATCCTACTGACGTACCTCCTTTACTTCATACCCTAAAACCTCAACGTATCTGTGCATCAGCAGTACTACGCTGAACATTGGTTCCTCCACTCAGCATTTTTACCTGTCTTTTCGAAAGGCTCGAAGTTGAATTTGACCGTGAGTTCCATTGCTGTCTGTGTATCGATAACGTTTGTGTCGAATTATTCCAGCAGATGCCACGGTGTTTTCAGAGGAGATGCATACTGTGTACGTTTCACTTATTCACATCCAGTTGAATCCTCATTGGCATGCTATGGTGTACTTGAATTCCTTGAGTATTTTGCACTCTCTCTCCTCTGAAGAGGATGAATACCATCCTTCTCAATAAAAGGTGAGATGCTTACTTCCTTTCTTAACCAGGTCAATTTTCAGATCCGAATCTGCTGGATTTCCAGCTTTGTTGAGATCAAGGGAAACAAGTCTGCTGCCAGCAACAGCTGACTCGTTTCTTTGGGTTTGCTGAGTGGAGGTTCCAGCCTTGCTACTGTGCCACTGGAGCTTGTGACCTGTTATTCTAGAGCACATTGAACGTGCTTGGCCTTCTATGTGAAAACCAACGGGATAGAAATAGGTAGAATGCTTGAGAAGACGCCAAGTTTGATGAAATTGAAAGAGCAGCAACCACTGCTATGACGGGGTGAAGTGGAGACCGGAAGTCTAAGTAAGATCTGTGCCAGTGTGAAAACTAAATTGAACATTAAACATTTGCATCAGTTTAACATAAAAATAAATGCCTAAAAACATGTGCTGTAAGTATGAGTAGCAAATTCGCTTAAAATTAAATATGATAAGTATTTCCGAGAATTAGTTGTGCGCGTATGCAACGCAAAACAGCGATAATCATCAGTATTTTAAGTTGATTGGAAATATGATTGCAAACAGAATTTAAATAGAAATGCAAACATGCGCCCTATAGTTGCAAATCGTACGTTACGAAATATTAAACATTATAATTAAAACATTCCTCACCAGAAGCGTTGTCCGACAAAGCAAGAATTTTGCAAATCGGACTGTTCGAAGCAGAGATATTGAAGAAAATGTGACGTACACCTACGCCTCCTGGCGAAGAAACTGTGCACTGTTGTGAGCATATAATATGGAAAAAAATTTTCATGGTGAGTGGTATCTGACAGAAAAAATATTTGTTTCAATAAAGTTTTCAAAAGCGCAGATATTGTTTCAATACGTAGGAAAGAGAAATACACACGTTCCCCAGTGGAGAAATTGCTCGTTGCAAAAAGTTAGGAATTATATGCAAACCATTCTTCATCCCGAATATTAGCCTAAGTAAAGGAGATTTTTCAAATCGGACATTCATGAGCAGAGATAGCGGAGAAAACACAATTTAATCTTACGCCATCTAGATTAAAAACTGAGAATTATTTGAAAAAAAACTGTTCGAAAATTGTCTTTTTTGTGAATAATATTGAAGAAAAGAAAGAATTTTTTTCAATCGGATAGTTTGAAGCAATGATATGGTTGTAAAACATCTGTGCTTACGTTCTGTAGCGGCAACATTATGCATCGGAATAAAGCGGCAAGGATCATCTTTTTCATATTTCATGCTTCTCAATGCTAAAAGACGTTTTTAAATTGGGATGACAGCTGCAGAAATATGACAGTCAAAGGGTCGGACGTACTGTTGGACCGAAATATTGATAACATAAGCACTTCCTGTTTTTCAAAAGACATTCAAAAAACATTAAAATGAAATATTTCCGATTTCCTATCAGTTGCATTACAGTTTTTCACTTTTTCTGGTGAACCTTAGCTTAAATGCTGCAGCAGAAGGTTAAGCAAAGAAATATCGATAATAATTTTATTTGAGTACGTTTAGCCCATAAACTTGTTCAAGGTTATTCCAGATCTCTTCTAGTCGATTGATACAGTTGAACGCTGTGAAATAAACGGACAAGAGGTCATTTTGGGGGGGGGGAAACTAGGGTACTTCCTTTGAAATCAATGGTAACAATAAAGATGACATCGAATTTTCGGTTGTAATGAGCACGTCTTTCGAATCCGTTCTGACGCGAATTAAATTTATCAAAACAATCAGCCGGTTTCAACAATCGATGGAACATCCCGAAACAGAGACATTTGCTTAGTTTCACCAGCGGCTAAAAAGAATGTTACGAAAGTTAACAAATGGCGCACAAAAAGTTTCTTATAGCACAAGGAAGGTATCAGAGACAAAAAGATTTTCAAATCGAACAGTTAACAGGAGAAATATACGAAAGAAGGAAACATTATAAAATTCTATGCCTTCTAGCGGAAGAATTTTGCATAATGGAAAAGTTGAAAATAGGCGAAAAATATTCTGCATAGGAAAAACTGTGTTCCGGAAAAAGAACACACCAAAGACGTCCCCTGGAAGCAGAAATAGCGAGAAAAAGGTTTCGACCGTTATGCCGCCAAAGGGGAAATCTGTGCATCATATCAAAAGAATAAGAATAATGCTCCACATCTCTAGTGTAGCAAATGACATACAATAAAGAATAAATTTTTCAGGGATGTTTTTAGAAGTGGCGATACAGCTGCAAACTGAAGCGCACAAACACCGCCTTCCGACAGAACTGTGAACTGCAAAATTCCTCATGTAGCATCCTAAAGCGTTCTACAAGGTAAATGGCATTCGGTGTTGAAAGAATTTTTTAAAATCGCACATGTAGAAGCAGAGATGTTAAGAAAAACAGTTTGACATTGGCACCCCGAGCGGCAAAATTGTGCATTATTTTGGGGGAAAAATACGCACAAAGATGTTACGTAGTTAGTAGTATCAGACCGAAGAAAGACGTTTTTCAATCAGGTTTTTAGTCCCCCAGATATTGCTGCAAACGGAAACGTGCACTTACTCCCTCTGGTGGCAGACTTGTGCGTTGAGAAAAAATGCAGTGGAAACGCTCTCCAACAACGAAAACTTTTTCAAAACGGACTCTTACAAGCAGAAATATTGATAAAAAGAGGATATGCATCTACGCCCCTTGGCGGAAAAGCCATGCATTATTTTAAGAAAAAAGTATTCTTAAAAGGTTTTTCGATGTGAGTGGTATCGGCCCACGGAAGAATTTTTTCAATCGAGTTTTCAGGAGCTGAGATTTTGCTGCAAATACATCAAAAGCAGAAATAAACACTTACGACCCCCGGTGCTCAAACCATTCTTTACCAAATATTAGAAATTATTTGCAAAGCATTTTCCATCAGAAATTATGCGATACAGAAAGAATTTTTCAAATCGGAGTTTTAGAAGTAGAGATATCGGGAAAACGCAATTTACCTTTACACCCCGTAGCGGAAAGTCTACGATTTACTTGAAAATTTTGACATTATATGAAAAATATTTCGCACTGGAAACTCTATCCAACAAACAAGGTGTGTTTCAAATCGGTCTCTCAGAAGCAGAGATATTTACGAAAATAAAATATATATCTAAGCCCTCTGGCGGAGGAACCATCCATTATTTTAAGAAGAAAATATTCCGAAAAGGTTTATCGATGTGAGTGGCATCGGTCCACGAACGAATATTTTAAATCGAGTTTTCAGGAGCTCAGATTTTTCTGCAAATACATCAGAAGCAGAAATGAACATTTACGGTCCGTGGTACCCAAATCATTCTTTACCGAATATTAGAAATTATATGGAGAGCATTTTCCATCATAATCTGTATCCGCTGCAGAAAGAAGTTTTCAAAGCGCAGTTTCAGAAGCAGAGATATGGGGGTAAACGCAGTTTAGTTTTATGTCCCCTAGCGGGAAATCTATGGGGAACTTGAAAAAGTAACTATACCTAAAATAGCCTTCGACATAAATGAAGTCGAAAGGTAAAAGAATCTTTTCAATCGGTCGTTTAGAAGCAAATATATGGAATGAAATGTATTTTGAATTCGATATCATCTGCCTTTACGCCCTCTAGCGGCAAAATTGTGCACCGTAAAAAAAAACGAATAAAGGATCATCATTCGTAGATTTCACGCTTTCCAATGCAAAAAGAATTTTTGAAATCGGACTGTTAGTTGCAGAGATATGGTGTCCACAGGCGGGAAGACAAACCGATGACATAACCACGATCTTCTTTACAAAAGACGTGCTAAAATTCCACTAGGATGTCCGTCCTAGCAATGGCCCCAGGACGTTCAAAATCCATCACGCCACGTGGACCTCAACCAATAGGGTAAGCACTCTACTACTTTCTAACTTGTTAGAGGAAACCAACAGGTAGGAATGAGCTTAATGTTGTACTAGCACGTCTCCGCACTGGGCTTTGTATCACTCGCCACCGTTACTGCGTGTGGAAACGGTGGTGAGTAATTAATACAAAGGGACACTGCCTCTATGTGTGAAACCTGTAGTTCACTTCAAACTGTTCGTTTTTAGCACGTCTTTTGTAAAATAAGTTCGTGCTTATGTTATCGGTTTATCCTTCCGACCGTACATCTTTGGACACCATATTTCTGCAACTAGTCCGATTTGAAAAATTCTTTTTGCATTAAGAAGTTTGAAATGTGAGAATGATGACTCTCGCATTCTGTTTCTTTTACGATGTACAATTTCTCCGCTAGAGAGCGTAAATGCATATGATATCGAATTCAAAAAACATTTTATTGCATATACGTATTTGCTTCTAAACGTCCGATGGAAAGAATATTTTACCTTTCGATTCCGTCTATGTCGAAAATTAATTTAGGTATAGTCACTTCTTCAAATTACGCATAGATTTTCCGCTATGGGACGTAAAACTAAACTGCGTTTTCCCCCATATCTCTGCTTCTGAAACTCCGATTTGAAAACTTCTTTCTGCGGCGGATACAGCTTTTGATGGAAAATGCTTTCCATATAATTTCTAATTTTCGGTAAAGAATGATTTGGGCACCACGGACCGTAAATGCTCATTTCTGCTTCTGATGTATTTGCAGAAAAATCTGAGCTCCTGAAAACTCGATTGAAAAAAATCGTTCGTGTACTGATACCACTCACATCGAAAAACCTTTTGAGAATACTTACTTTTTTACGCTTTCCAACCGTAGGTTGAAGAAGCGTATATGCTTCAGCTTTTTCCGTCCGTCTGTCCGTCCGTCTGTCGGCACGATAACTCACGTAAAAATGGTTCGATTTCGATGAAATTTTAGTATGTGGTAGGGGACCACCAGGGGACGAACCCTATTGAAAATGGGTGAAGTGGGTTCAAACGTCACGCCATAAGAGCGAGATCCATTTCATTACCTTTATGCGTCATTACATGCGTAAATATGGTTCGATTTCGATGAAATTTCAGTATGTGGTAGGGAACTACCTGGGCATGAACCCTATAAAAAATTGGAAAATTGGGGTCAAAGGTCAGGCAGGGCATAAGAGCGGGATTTATTCCATTGCCCTTATGCGTCATAACTTGCGTAAAAACGGTTCGATTTCGATGAAATTTTGGTATGTGGTAAGGAACCACATGGAAACGAAACCTATTGAAAATGGGTGGAATGGGGTCAAAGGTCAGGACATCAAAGAGGGATCCATTTCATTGCCTTTATGCGTCATAACATGCGTAAATATGGTTTGATTTCGATGAAATTTTAGTATGTGGTAGGGAACCACCCGGGCACGAACCCTATTGAAAATGGGCGAAATGGGGTCAAAGGTCAGGCAGGACATAAGAGCGGGATTTGTTCCATTGCCCTTATCCGTCATAACTTGCGTAAGAATGGTTCGATTTTGAAGAAATTTTAGTATGTGGTAGGAAGCCACTGGGGACGAACCCTATTGAAAATTGGCGAAATGGGGTCAAAGGTCAGGACACTGGAGTGGAATCCATTCCATTGCCCTTGAGCATCATAACTTACCAAAAAATGTTTCGATTGCGACAAAACGTTATCATGTTGTTCCAGATGTATAGTGAACCGGTTCTGTTGAATATCAACGAAATGGGGTCAAAGGTCTTTGCACAAAAGCAAGATTTATTCCACAGCCATTATTCTCATAACTTGCGTAAAACTGCTTCTATTGCGACAAAACTTTAGTATGTTATTCTTGAGGTGTACTGAACCGGTTCTGTTGAATATCATCGAAATGGGGTCAAAGGTCAGGACACAGGAGCCAGATTTATTCCACAGCCATTATCCTCATAATTTGAGTAATAATTTCTGGTATGTTGGAAAGCGTATCATAATCAATGCATTGCATGATTTTACTAACTTGTTAAAATAAAGTATGGCTTTTCCTCCAAGGGACGTAGATGCATATCTTAGTTTTATCAATATCTCTGCTTCTAAGAGTCCGATTCGAAAATGTCTCTGTTGGAGAGCGCTTCCGCTGCGAAATGTTTCACACATAATTTCAAATTTTTGTTAACGCACAAGTCTGCCACTAGAGGTCGTAATCTCACTTTTCCGTTTGCAACAATATCTGCGGGATTAAAAACCCGATTGAAAAACTTTCTTCGTTCAGATACTACTAACTATGCAAACATTTTGTTCGTATTTTCTTCCCGAAATAATGCACGATTTCAGCGCTAGGGGCGCAAACGCTTCATATGGTTTTTTTCAATACCTCTGTTTCTACATGTGCGATTTAAAAAATTATTTCAACACCTGATGTCATTTACCTTGTAGAACGCTTTAAGATACTACATGAGGAATTTTGTGGTTCACAGTTCTGTCGGTAGGTGGTGTTTGTGCGCTTCAGTTTGCATCTGTATCGCCGCTTCTAAAAGCACCACAGAGAAATTTATTCATTGCTGATGCCATTCGCTACACTAGAGATGTGAAGCATTATCCTTTTGATATGATGCACAGATTTCCCTTTTGGCGGCATAATGGTCGAAACCTTTTTCTCGCTATTTATGCTTCCGGGTGACGTATTTGAAGTGTTCTTTTTCCTTAGCATAGCTTTTTCCATGCAGAATATTTTTCACCTATTTTCACTTTTTCGATTATGCAAAATTGTTCCGCAAGAAGGCATAGAGTTATATAATGTTTCCTTTCTCTCGTATATTTCTTATTTTAATTGTTCGTTTTGAAAATCTTTTTGTCTCTGATACCTTCCTTGTGCTATGAGAAATTTTTTGTGAGCCATTTGTTAATCTTCGTAACATGCTTTCTTAGCCGCCATTTGAACTAAGCAGATGTTTCTATTTCTGGATGTTTTATTGATTTTTGAAACTGGTTCAAATTTTTCCAAACCAGTTCCATTATCTTTGACGAGCTTTTATAAATTTAGTTCGAATCAGAACAGATTCAAAAGACGTGCTCATTAAAACGAAAAATTCGGTGTCATCTCCTTTTCCGTTGTACCGTGTTTTTTATTCTAATTTGTGTAGACCGTTGTCTTTGTTTCAGCCACTTACACAGTTTTATGTCAGATTTGTGTACTTGGTGTTACTCATGTTTTTGCGTAATTCTGTATGTCTTGGAGTAATTATGTTTTGATGTTAGTTTCCTTTTTTTGTATCTGTTATAAGCCGTGGTGTTTGGTACATTTCGGCCTATTGTGGCCTTCACGCACGTAAAATACAACTAACCAACCATTATGAACACTTATACTGGGAAAAACTAAGGGAATTAAAATCCCATTGGAATTATTTTGATATACTGGGAATTGGGAAGATAGCTTTATCCCCCCCCCCTTTTTTTTTTCAATGTCTAAATATCTCAATATTTACCAATTTCTTTATCTGAAGCTACACTCATGGACGATGAAATTTGCGCACCTAGAAAAAAACATGCTACAACCGAGAAACTTTGCAAACAGCTAGAGAGTGTGCTGGTATGTGAATGATCCACGTTTTGCGCGAGTGCGCATAACCACACACCCTGTGGTGGCTCTGTAAGCACGAACCGACAGCCTTTTAAGCCGGTGTGTAGTCGATGCCCCATGAAAGCGAAAAGCACCGGCCGGCGCAAGCAAGAGTACAGGGTGACAAGAATGCAGGGTAGATGCCAGAGACGTCGATTTACGCAACTTACGGACTTTGAGAGAGGCCTGATCATCTGGCTGAAAACCGCAGGGTGGTCGGCTCGCCATATAGCCCACCACGTGGATCGTTCTGACCATACCGCCCGACTGTGTTGGGAGCAAGGGACACATGACGGCACTGCCACACGGCGGAGCAGCTTCGGGCGGACCAGGAGGACCACCGGTAGAGATGAATAACGGATCGTGCGCCAGGCATGAACGGGTCTTACGAGGACCAAGTCCACTATACAGGCAGATGTAACAGCTCCTGTGCGCTCACGGACCATTTCCCAACGCCTCGCGGAGGCGAATCTGTGATCCCAGCGCCTCTTACGTGTGCTGCCATTAACACCGGAACATCTCCAGCTCCGTGTGCAGTGGTGCCAGGCCAGAGCTACGTGGAACGCCACAGATTGGCTACGTGTGGTGTTTAGCGTTGAGTGCCGCTTCGTTATGGGGACAGATGATCGTCGTTTCAGGTTGCGGAGGTCCCCAGGTCAACGGCACAATCCCAACCTCTCTATCGAGCGCCACACCTCCCCCACTGCAGGCATTATGGTCTGGAGAGCCATAGCCTACGACAGCTGATCAGTTCTAGTAGTGGTACGTGGATCATTGATGTGCCAGCGGTATGTGGATGAGATCCTACGGTCCCATGTGCTCCCATTCCTAGCAGTGATTCCAGGTGCGCTATACGAGCAGGATAATGCCCGTCCGTACACGGCTCGGGTAGCCTATAACTGCTTACGTCATGTCTAGACACTTCCATAGCCTGCCCGGTCCATGGACATGTCCGCTATCGAGCATGTGTGGTACCAGCTGAAACGCCAGCTGCCACCGTGCACCCTATCCTGGATTTGGAGTCCATTGTCCAACACTTGTGAGCCAGTCTGCCGCAGGACGACATCGGACGTCTGTTCGCCTCCATGCCGGACCGTATTGCCTCATATATCGCCGCACGAAGCGGTGCGACGCGCTATTGAAGATGACCGGACTGCGTGCCACAGATCCCTCTGTAATTGTCCTGCAGCTCTGTTTTTGTCATCATTTGTATCATTCATCTGTATCATGACTGCCATAAAATTTCAGTTCAATCCGATGCTTCCTTCTTGGTGTACAAATTTCATTGTCCGTGAGAGTATTTATGTTAAGCTATTACGTCAAGGGGTTTTTCAGGTTTTTGTTATTTTGGAATACTATTAAGCATAACATGTCTGATTCAAACACGATCCAAACTTATTGTGCGCTGGTAAATCAGCTCTGCTGGCTGCAAGCCCAAAAGCTTAACAAATAAGTTCTCCCAGTTAGGCTACGGCAGCTGTCAGCCAACTGTGAGTTAGTGGCAATGCACAGCTTATGCATTGCATTTAAAAATTTTGTTACTCATTGCGCAATGAAAAGAACACAAATTGTTTTTTAACACGTCTTTTGTAACCATATCTCTGCAACCAATAGTCCGATTGAAACATTCTTTTTGCATTGGGAAGCTTGAGATGTGCGAAAAAAACGAAATGAAGATTTATCATGATAATCCTCCATTTCGTTTTTTTTTTTACGATGCACAATGTCGCCGCTAGAGAGCGCAGGTGCAGATGATATCGAATTCACGGGTTGGAATCTCGGTGAGGCATGGATATTGTGTTTGCCGCCCCGGTGGCGCAGTGGTCTAAGGCGCTGGCCTCTGATCATTCGTCCGTAAGGGGTCCGGGTTCGAATCCCGGTCAGGCATGGATGTTGTGTTTGTGTTACGGTGCTGGCTCTCTCCCTTCCCTGGAGCCAGTGACCCTAAATTAGGGACGGGCGACTGCTTATAGCCCATTGAGTTGCTCACGGTGGTCGTTAAACCTCCAATCAAAAAAGAAAAAATATATTGTGTTTCTCTGACGGCGCTAGATCTCTCCCTTCCCTGGAACCAGTGGCCCTAAATTAGGGACGGGTGACTGTTTATAGCCCATTGAGTTCCTCGTTATTTGTGCTCCAGTTTTGTGCCTGAATTAGTGTGTTTCCAGAGTGTGTCGACCATTTCTGTTGTGTGTCCCTTCAAGACGAAGGTGTGAGCTTTCTTTTGGTTCGTCTCACAAGGTGGTGAGTAACTTATTATTTCTGTAATCAGCATTTATATTTTCGATCGAGCTGGTCGATTCTTTCGTTAACCCTCGCCATTAACAATGGCGGCAACTGATAAGAGTGATGTTCGCGCCCTTATCAGTAAGGCTCCTTTAACCTCCTCCTTAACCTTTGGAGACTAATAATCTCCAATGCTTGTCAGTGACGTAGTGCGCACACAGGATGTGGCGCGCGACTCCTCTGTAAAGGCTCAAGCTGCTTGCCCTGTGCAGGACAGTGACGTCGCCTTGACGCATGTCTCTGCTACTGCAGACGAAGCCATGGATGTGACTGACGGCGCAGTTCCGGTGCCTTCCATTTCCACTTAGTTCAAAAAGCCGCTTCCAGCCACTGGTGCTGCGTCGCAGCCCCCTCCCGTCAATTCTCCTTCTCGTACATATTCCAAGGTTACCTCCGCAACAAAAGCTCCTTCTAAGTTTGTGGCGACAGTCTTTCCAGACTCCTACGTCACTGTTGACGGCAATTCCGCTACCACTGACATCCCGGAGGACTTCCCAGCAGGAAAACAATTTATGTCTACTATGGACGTCGGCGTCTGTTTCGGCGCCATACCTGACAAGAAGCTCAAAGAGTACAGTCTTGCACTTAAGCAGATGCTTTCCGCTGGAGCCCACATTACTCATATGGCCCGCAAACCACGGGTCGTATTGGTGTATTTTGCTCGTAAGGAACATGCCGATCTTGTAATGACTAACGGCTTGTCCATCAAAGATGTTCATCTTCTACCTGAGCCTGTTGCGCAGCTGCCTATCCAGGTTACTTTTCATCCAGTTCCACCTGAAGTCTCTGATGTTGCACTGTGTACCTTACTTAGAAAATTTGGCCGAGTAGTGGGACCGGTGACGACTCCCTCAGCGGCGCCTAGAGATCCAGATGACAAAACCATTCGAGGATTTCGTCGTAGTGCCCGCGTCATCTTTCCGTCGGATGAACATCTGCTGGCGTGCCCGAAGATCCTCAATGTGCGCTGTGGACAACGGCGTCAGAGAATCGACGTGATTACCTGCCTACACTGCACTCTATGTCATGGCGAAACTCATCTTCGAGCGCATTGCCCCCATCAAGTTTCACCGGCTCCAAATAGCTCTTCATCAGCTTCTGCACCTCCCTCAAAGCGAACCCCACCATCCACCTCAGCACAGCAAGCCCTAGAGCTGAGATCTGACAAAATTCGTCGACTTACAGCCGTTGGTCAACGAGAAGCTTGCACAGCCGCTTCCTATGATTTACAAGAGGATTTTCCAACGGTTTCCTCAACACTTCCCCAACGTCATCATTCGGCCTCTGAATCCCCCTCAGAGGGTTTTCAGTCCGCTTTTACTACTGGTACCTCTGTTGCAGCAGATACAGAGTCCATTGGCAGATAGTCTCAAGGTGATGATGATTCGACTGAGCCTCCGTTGAAGCGCCGCGATTCCTCCCGTCGGCGATCAGCGACGAAGCAGAACTCAACTTCACCCCGATCCGGCAGTTCTACCCGCCATACCTTCCCATGCAAAGATGAAGTCTCCTTTCTCACGGTTGAAGACTTTGCTGCATCTCTCCAGAAAGCCAATATACCTCCCGTACCACTCTCCTATGAAGATCTCCATGCATATTTAACGAACAAGACCGGCTACACCATCGTACATGCCTTAGCCATGAAGGATCCTTCACTTCTCCATCTCGTGCCAGATCAGATCTGTAACCTGTCACACTTTTGCTGTCAGATCATACCTGCCCACTCGTGGGCGAAAACCTTCTTCAACCGACTCAAGTCTTTCCCTCCAGTCCTGAAAAATCTTCAGCAAGCATTAACTGAACCTCATATTCAAGATTGTATCACTTAATTGCAGGGGATTCGCATCCCCCTTCAGTAATGCCTTGGCTTATGAAGACCTCAACCCGTTAGGGGCCGATCTTCTCCTACTCCAGGAAACGAATTGCAAGTTTACCACTCTCTTCTATATGGCGGCCGTGGAACTATACCTTTCACCATGCATTTGGATTATCTCCTCATAGTGGCCTCGCAATTGGCGTCCGCAACACCTTCAACTATACTGTCACCTCCCTTTCAGTTCGCAACCTGTGTCGAGATCTCCTACAGCTTGCAACTTTCATCATTGAGTCAACTTGTTACCATATTTTCAATATCTACATTCCATGTTCTACAACCTTCCTGTCAATACTATTCACCCGTATTCGTCGTGCTTTATCTCGCATACCTCCTATAGATCACGTTCTCATAGGAGGTGATTTTAACTGCACCCTCAATCCTCAACTTGATCGGTCCCCTTCCATCAGAGAGCACCGAGTCGCCTTGGTGAATCTTCAACAGTCAATTGTTTCAAACAGTTCACTCACTGATATTCACCGCCACTTCCATCCGAAGAAGACTCTTCACACCTGGCGCTCATTCGATGACCACAGTCCTTCTACAGCCCGCCTTGACAGGCTTTATGCCTCAAGTACCCTACTTCCAGCTGTGACTGAATCGTGCATTCATCCCACACCCTCTTCTGATCACTGTGCTAATGCTCTCACCGTCCATACTGCTCCGACAAAACTCAGGACAATTCGTCCTTGGACCTTTGATAATGCTCTTCTCTCAGACCCAGATTTCTGCTCGTCAGTTCGAACATTCCTAGAGAAAGACGACCACAACTCCTGTGGTCTAGCTTTGTGGATGGAGATCAAACAACACCTTGTTCTTCATGTCCGCAACCTTTCTTTCACGGCAAAGACGATTCAGAACATGCGTGTTGACCATGTTCGCTCAATGCTCTCTCTTCTTAGCCTGAGTGATCCTCTTTTCTTAGCCTAAGTGATCCTCTCTTCTTAGCCTAAGTGATTCTCTCTTCTTAGCCTAAGTGATTCTCTCTTCTTAGCCTAAGTGATCCTCTCTTCTCCTCCTATAGAGCAGAACTTCGATCTCTTCTCCTTCCACTGGCTCAACAAGCTCTGTGTCGACTCCGTCTTCAACATCTGACGCCAGACGCGCATAATTATGAATGAATTTCTTACATCAGTGGAAGGTACACGACGAGCATCGAATGAACTTCATCACCTCCGCCTTTTTTCTGGTGAGGTGTCAGACGACCCGATCACTCTTTGCTGTCATGTCCGTAAGCAATATACTGAAAGGTTCTGTGAACCTCCTCCGCCATCCCCCACAGCTATGGCATCTCTCCTTTCTAACTTACCACAAGTCCCCCCCCCATCTTGCTTCCACTCTCCTTCTCCCCCCCCCTTTCCGAACTCTACTCCACATTCCTTTCCTTGAATTCCAGTGCCGCTCCAGGTCCGGACGGCCTAACTTTCTGCTTTTACAAAACGTTTCTAACTCTACTTCTTCCGTTACTCCTCTCTGCTTTTTCAGCTGCCTTTATTGTCTTCCCCTCCCGAGGAGATTTACAGCCGCATATGTACTCCTTATCCCCAAGAAAGGTGATCTCCTTGACTTGCAGAACTGGCGCCCTATTTCCCTACTAAATCTTGATTACAAACTTTATACTAAGCTTCTTTCTCAACGACTCAATACCATCCTCACTCACATTCTCTCCCCCAACCAAACTTACACAGTCCCCGGCCGCTCTCTTTCTCACAACATCCACCTCCTTAACAACCTCATCCACCTCGCTGGACTCCGCTCTGAACTCCTCGCCCTCCTCTCACTAGATCAACAGTCAGCCTTCGATAATATCTCCCATTCATATCTTTCTGACACACTCCATTCTTTTTGGTTTCCTCCCTCTTTTGTTTCCCTGCTTTCCTCCCTCTATCAGGACGCCAGTTTTCAGGTTAAGTTGCCCACCTTTCTCACAGCGCCGATTCCCTTCTACCGTGGAGTGAGGCAAGGCTGCCCACTTTCCGGCCAACTCTTTGCAATAGCCATCGAACCATTTCTTCGCACAGTGCACCGTTCCTTTCAAGCTACTCTGTCACCACTTATCGGCCGCACGAGACATCATGGCATCACCTCCGTTGCATATGCAGATGATGTAACTTTTTGCGTTCACCTCAACTCACAGTTCACGCAACTGCAAAGTCTTTTCACGGATTACGCCTCGTGCTCCGGCACAGCGATTAATTCTTCCAAAAGCTCAGGCCTGTGGTGCGGCTCCAGGGTTGATCATGTGGATTCCCCTTGGGGTGCCAACTGGTCTTCCATCTCACAACGCTTCCTAGGCGTACATCTTGGTATCCCGGGCGATGCCTCCCTTACCACGTGAAATACCATCCATCCACGCTTGCACAGGTTAACTGCGTTTTGGCGCAGAGCCCAGTTCTGCTTATCCTACTTCCAACGAGCACGTCTCACCCGTACTTACCTACTTTCTTTATGTATTCACTCCAGGCACGCAGTCAAAACTCCACTCCTTCGTCTTCAAGACATCACCCGTTGCTTCACTTCCGTAATCTGGACCGGCCACCACTGGATCAGCGCCCCAAAGCTATGTCTTCCTCCAGAACACGGTGGCATCGGCCTTGTCGACACACATTTGTATTACAAGGCTTTCAAGATTACTACGTTCCTTCGCCTCATCATGTCACCTGTACCTGATGCTATTTCTGTAAGAGATGTCATCACTAATCCGAGCAACGTCAGCCTCACTTTCCTTTCCCTCCTACTAATGGACGGTCGACCTCTTGTTCTCTCCCGTTGTCCCCCTGTCTACCGAGAAGCTCTCACTTTACTCCGCGCTCTCTCCCTTTCTCTTTCCCCGCCTGATTCTACCACGGAACTTCTCGCCGAACCCCTTTTTTCTCGTCCCTTCTCCGCCCTTCACATCTGTCGAACTTTGCCTATCCTTCCTGGCTCCGCGCAGGAGTCGTAACAGTCAGAGACCTCACTATTTCCGACCTTTCCTGGCGTCCTTATGCCAGTCTTCCCCCACTCTTCTTCTATCCCCTCCTCTCGCTCTGTCTATGACTCCCTCCTTTCTACTATTATCTCTCACTTCCTCCGCCTTGCCACTCCCTCTGGTCTTACCTTTGTCCCGTCTGCTTCCCTTCTAGTTCCCTTCTTTCTGTCCGTCGCCGGCACAACTCTTCCACTCTCTTTCTTGTCGACGTCGGCTCTTTACCATTTCCTTTCCATGTCCCACTCCTCTTCTCCCATCCCCATTCCCGACGTCCCCCTATCCTCCACCACCGCCGTGTGGTCCGCCGCCCTCTCTCCTCTTTCTGCTCCACTAGAGATCAACACTCATTGGCTTTTTCTTCACCACCGTCTTCCCGTCCCCTCCATCCTCCACCGCATGACACTTCTTGATTCACCTCTTTGCCCCTTCTGTGCTCAGGAAGCTGATGTCTCTCATGTATACCTCCATTGTGTCATCTTAATGCCGCTCCTGCATTTAGCATTTTCCATCGCCCAACGCTCAGTTACAGCTGATCTCACTTTCGACGCTTACAAGACACTGCTACTTCAAGTTTCTCCTCCAGTCAAGCTACCATTAGTTTGTTCCTACATTTTTGTTTTAGTAAAGCACGTTATCTACGTGTTTCACCAACGCTGCCGAGATATTACCACTCCTTATACAGTGCCTCGAGCTTCTGAGATGTTACTGTGTCACTTTCGAGACTGCCTTCTTTCTCGTCTCCGCTTCGAGAACCAAGTAGCTGTTTCTCAGCACCGCGAGAGTAATTTTCTCTCCTCATGGTCTCCGGCTGCCTCCTGGTTCGCTGGCTCGCCGATGTCGCTGCAACTGACGGTTGGTCGACCATAACTTCGACTATACTTGCTTTTCATGAGCTTTGTTTAAATCTTCATGATCACCATAGCACTAGACCTTTCGTGTTGTTTCTCCTTAATTTGAATCTTATGTAATTCTTACAATACCGTTTTTGTGTTTAATTATTGTAGTCTCTATCATCCACGTGAATCTTTCAGATGTTGAGAAGAACAACTCCCGTCTGTCTCATGTTTTCACATTAATGCTTTCTTTGTTCTAATAGGGATTTGCACAATGTTGTACATATATTATAATTACGTTCTGTTGTTTATAATCACCATATTTCATCTTTCTTTTGAGACGGTCTGTTTGTCCGTCTCTTTCATTTGTTCATCGATATGTGCGCCCTCTTCACTCTCATGTTTAATTTGGCCATTGCACTGTGCTGTAGATAAATTGTAAAATGTTTAGAATATCGTTACTTCTTTACTGCATTTTACTTGTATTAAGTAATACTCGTCGGATTCTTTCCTAAATCACACTTTAATGCAAAGTTGCTTTCTTATACCGAATGTATTTCTAAACTGCGCAATGCTGTACATGTGTAAATAGTTATCGTTTTCACTATTATTGATTGCGATCTCTCAGATTCGAGATATTTTAGTTCCGTTTTGGCTCAAGTTTTTCCACGTCTATATAATGTGCTCATGTGTTGAGACGATCAAGTCACGTCAGTCTCATGTTTTCACATTATCGCTATCTTCATTTCAGTTGTGAATTGCACAAAGTAGTACATATCTTGTAAATACGCTCTGTTGTTTGCTATCGCATTAGTGCGCCAGTACCATGAAATGTCATGTTTGTCCATCTCTTGTATCAGTTTATCACTATGAGTACCTTCATCATTTTTTTGCTTATTTTGACCATTGCACCGTGCTGTACATAAATTGTACAAAATTTAGAATCTTGTTACCTTTTTTTAATGTATTCCACTTGTATCCAGATATACTAGTCAGATTGTCATCTAACTCAAACTACAATACAACGTTGATTTCTTATTACCAATGTTTTTTCTCAATTGCACAATGCTGTACACGTGTAAATAATTCTTGTCTTTACTATGCATGATACAAAATCCCCCAGTACTGAGATATTCTAATTCCGTCTGTCTCAGATTATTACATGTTTTTTGTATTCTTTGTCCTCAGTAGTATCTTTTCGCACAGTGCTTAATTATTGTACACCTGCACTGTCATCTGTCAGCACTGAATTTGTTCCTTTACTCTGAGACGCACTGTTACGCCAGACTCTTATGTTCTCGTGTAAAATATGAATGCACTCTTTACCACGATGTTCCTTTGTAGATCATTGCACCGTGCTGTATTTTACTGTACATAGTTTTTAGAATTTTGCCTATTTTACTGTATTTAACTTGTATCAGGACGTTCTAATTGGTTCGCTTCCTGAACCCTACCTTGATAATAAAATCGATTTGAAACCATTGAGTTGCTCACGGTGGTCGCTAAACCTCCAATAAAAAAAAAACTCATATTAGGTTGACCTTAATACACCTTACTCCTGCTGCTTTGATAATAGCTGCTTGAAGGAAGGGAAAAAATGATACTCTCTTTCCCTTTTCATAGCATTAAATTTCAACCTAGAAGGATCGCTGTTATAATTCGCGCCAAAGATCTGCTCATCAGGTATTGATTTCCCAGTCACATCTTGTCCCAGTACCTCTGGTACATTCAAGAATATTTTCGTATTTGCTGCCAATTTTGTCGCATTCTTAGCCAAATGCCCACTCTTCCTGGGGTTTCTTATAATCATATAAGAGGCTTTTTCTCTTCAGTTGTATTAGTTAAAAAGAAGACAGAAGAGAAAATTTCGAGAAAACTTGAGAATACTGACTAGGCAGGAATGTACATAGAAAAAACTTGATACGCTATACTTCATAACTTTTAGATAAAATAAATTTTTGCTCTCATTTATTCCGGCTCAACAGAAACCCTCCGTGGGTGGAAAACCTTTTCGCGCTAATTAATTTGAGTACGGCAGAACTCTTCTCTAACCGATATGTCTTTATCAGAGAGTAGGGTATTTACTCATCGGCCATAAAGATGATGCGTGATCATTTCCCCATTTAGGGATGGATGATGAGCATATGGGCTGAAGACGGAGTTCTCGATCCACTCGGGGCATCGTTTTGCGCTGATGTTGTCATAGCAACAGGCCGTGGCGTGGGAATGATTCATTTGTGCACTTAGGAAGTCAGGCTCACGCAATCGGTACCAAATGAAAAGATCAGATATTGCTCCTGAAGCACGAGCAAATAAATGAACCCTAAAACAAAGAAAAAGAATACCCAAGAAAGAAAAGATCTCTGCTTAACGTCCATGATCGTCCTTACATCACAGGCACTCTGCTTTTTCTATTTGTGTTTTCTCTAGGGCCGACTCACGGTTTTCAACAGTTTGTTTGGTAGGTCTTGATGTCTTACATAAAAGAATTTCTGTTTGCAAAAGGAGAAATATTTATTGGTTACAAGCATGTTTTAGATGTAAAGGAAGGAATTAATTTTTCGTAATAATTTGTAACATTGCACTGTTGATATTTAATTTAATTTGATTTGCGCTTTACGAAACGGTTCTTCCATAAATTTTCAATCGGTGGAGCTCACACCTTTTAAATGACCCGTCCGCTTGCTCAGATTAAGAGGTTTCTTCAGTATCTTTGATACTTTGCTTCATCGGATGGGCCACATTGCTTGCGTTTGAATTCATAAAAAGGTAGGAGTAGTCATTGTCTTTCATGTTTCTTGTTCTCCAGTTTTTCTGGAGGTAGGCAACAATTTCGGATTGGGCATGAACGATTCATGATAGATAGGAAGTAGACCACAAGAAGCTTGAAACTGCATTAAAAAATTAGCACTGCATAAATTGCAACAATCATGTTATTGGGTATTGAAGAACGAGGTGATAAAAAATTTTGATTTGAAATTACCGCTTGAAAGGGGCTTTCATTTTATTACTTTTATTGTAATACCAGGCCTGTACCCTTGAACTGTCGGAACCCTGGTATCATTTCTTTTCCAAGTGGCAAACATAGTACGTTTGGTAAGGTCATGAAACTAAAATTACTTTGGGCACAAGTTTTCAGAAATAGTTTTAAACTTTCGCGATCTATTTTTGTAAACTGGTTTTACTGTTTGGAAATGAAAAAGACTGCTCTTTAAAACGCTTCTTAAACATATTTTTCATTTGTTAAACTTTAAGAATAAATATATTAAAAGTTACACAGCTTTCTCTTCATCTTGCAGATCAGACGTCTAAATTGAAATTTCTAGCTGAACAAATTATTTCGATTTCAAAACTGTAGTAAGGTTCCCAACAAAAATCCACTAGCTAGAAAAAAGTTTCCAACAAAAATCTACAGCTAAAATGATTTCGATTCCGAAGCTGCGGTTCAGTTCCCAACAAAAATCTATAAGTATTTTTATCAGTGTGCTCTCTTCTGTGAAACAGTATTTAAGTACAAAATTTGTATCTATTATTAATGGTAACAACTCAAAAATTGCAATGTTTGCTCTATTAGGACACAATTATCAGTCATTGTGATTTATTCCAACAATATTAAATATTAGAAATATAGTAGATACATGTATTAAATGTTTAACCTAACAGCATATCTCCAATCATTGAACTCGAAATACAATATGCTAAATATTTATAATTGTTTAACGCACCTTCATTTTGCTGACAACGTAATCACTTTCGCAAGTAACCTCTCATCGCTGCTTATTATGATCTGGAAACTTGCTTACAAGAGCAAATAGCTGTGATTAGAGAAGAACTTTAACATAACAAAACTTATGTAAAATACTTTTACAAGATCTAATGATTTAGAGGTTAGTGGGGCAAATATAGAAGTAACTGACTCCTGCATCTGTGGCGTACTACAGAGATGAAAACATGTGTCAAGACGACAAATCTGCAGCGAGACATTCTGTCCGCGTAGCTCAGTTGGGAGAGCGACTTACTCCGGAGTGAAGGGACAAGAGTTCGATGGCCGTCGCGGACAAATTTGTGTTTTCACACATCTACCTAGGACATCAGATATCAAGCAAGAACCACATTGAAAAAGGAATTAAGAGGTGTATAAATCTTGGCTGCAGTACATTTGAAAGAAACTAAAATTTTCAAGAGTAATTTCCCGTTATGTTTTAAGAGAAAAGTGGTTTAACTAATGCATCACGGAACAGAGACATGACCCTTAACTAGGCAAAAGGTATTCAGAAGCTTCAGACAACTCAAAGAACTATGGAAAGATGCATAGGAAAAGAAACTCGTGAACCAGGAGAATGATAAGAGTGGATGATATCATGAACAAAATAAAGATTCTAGAGGCAAAGCGCTAAACATACTGACTGCTAGAAAAACTGGCCACCGTTGGACAACTAAAATACTAGACTGGATACCAAGGAGCAGGAAAAAACCCAAAAGATGACCTCGTGAGATATGGGTGTGTGACATTCGAAAGCATGCCGGAGTGACATGAAAGAGTAGTGCTGAAAACAGAGAACTGTAAAAGAGTCTTTAAGAGACTTTCATCCAAACGTGGATTAATAACGGCTGTTGATGATGATGATATATGATAATTAAAACAGGAGATTTAGAATTTACTGGATTTCAACTTTGTTAAGGATATACATTACATACCAGAGGACCTTTGGCCACAGAAGGACTCAATCATTACTTGCCTGTTCGTTCTATATTACCCAGTGAGAATATTGCGCTTTAGCCTTCTTTTACGCCTCACTCATTGCGACAGAGAAATTCGAGTTTTTAACATTTAAATTCATTTTTCTAAAAAGGCAGTTGTGGGTTAGAATTGAAAAACGAAGAATATTATATACCTTTCCCGTGCCGATTGAAGATGGAAATCAGAAAAGTCAAATATTTCTTCAGTATTTTACTCTGTCGTGACTGAACCTGTCCGTAGCAATCTGGAAAAACTGCCCTTTTAGCCTTTTTTCTAAAAGGGCAGTTTTGGGTTAGAATTGAAAAACGAAGAATATTATATACCTTCCCCGTGCCCATTGAAGATGGAAATCAAAAAAGTCAAAATTTTCTTCAGTACTTTACTCTATCGTGACTGTACATACATGTTTGGTATTGTTTATACAAACATGCTGTGTAAAATGAAGTTCTACATGCGAAACATTTGTTGTTGTTTTTTTTTTTGTGCTAAATGCTGCTCACATATTCACTCTGAGCCTCTCCTTGTTAATCCATAGAATACCGGTCACTTTGCTTCCTATATGGGGTTATTACATAGAAACTAATAAATTGCATATAAAAGAACAAAATATAAAAAAAGTTTGAAACAATATGAATTGCTGTTAGTCTTAAAGTATGTGACTAGAATTTAGAGTCCTTAGCCGATTTCTTATTACTTCAAATATGCACTTTGATAGCATTAGATTTTTTAGTTTGGCGTAATTTAATCTTTCTGCATCTGCGATACTCGTATATTACATATTGTACATCCCTTATCCGGGACGCTTGGGGCCGGAAGAGTCTCAGATTTCGGAGTTTTAGGTTTTTGGAGTATTTGCATACGGCATACCTCTAAAATTTTTGTCATTCACGTTCGAGAAGAACAAATCAGCAAAGCGAGTGGGATTCGTTTGCGAAGGTAGATTTATTTTTCACTAGACATTAAATGTTGATCTGGATGTCTCAGTAAGGTTCATATTCAGGTCAGAATACGTAGCTTTATTCAGAAGTGTGAAAAATTCAATAAATTCCATGAACATTTTGAAACCAACTTATCTAAAAACTAAGCAAAAAATTGTCTCGAAAGATTAAAAATCAATTTAAACTGAAAATCATTCAGTAAACCGAAAGAATCGAAGAACGACACCAAAGGATTTGACTCAAAATCTATTCATGTGAGTAATTCCCTGGGGAAATCTTTGAATGGGAGAGTCAAAACACAAAACGAACGAATCAGTGCAAACTGTTTTAGTGAGTCGAATCGAAAGAATCGGTTTGCCCATCCTTACAATGGAACAGAACCCTACCCACGGTACCCTAGGCCATCACATGCCCGAACCGTCGGAGTGCGCAGAGATCTATGAAATGTCTGGGAACCTTTCCGGAGCAATCTGGAATTTTCTATTTGTGACGTGTCGGCGCTCGGAAAAATATTTCGGATTTCGAAGGTTTTCTGTTTTACGATTTTCTGATAAGGCATGCTCATTCTGTAACGTAAACAAGAAAGGTGACACCGAATTTTTGGTTCTAATGAGCACACGTTTTGAATTTTTTTCGATGCGAATAAACTTTTTCAAAATTATTCATGATGAATGGAATCCGGTTAGAATGGAAAAATCAACCGGATTTCTACAATCCGTAAAACATCCAAAAATAGAAACAGCTGCTTACTTTTACTAGCGTCTGAAAAGTAGGTTACGAAAATTAACAAATTATGCGCAAAAAGTTTCTCATAGTATAAGGAATATATCAAAGACGAAATAATTTTCAAATCGAACAATTAGAAAAGCAAATATAAAGGTGAAACATGGTACAACTCTACGTCCCATAGCGGGAGAATTTTGCGTAATGGAAAATTTTAAAATATGCGAAAAGTTTTCTTCATAGCAAAAATTGTGTTAAGGAAAAATAAATGTTTAAATATGTCTTATGGAAGCAAAGGAACAAGAAATAGGTTTTGACATTTACGTCCCCTAGCGGGAAAGCTTTGCGCTATTTAAGAAAGTTAATATTCCTCTTTTCCGCAGGCTCCCTGTGGTTGGGGACTTGAATGCCTAGATGTTCCCTGTGAAGTCTGCGTCGGACGCACTTTGTCCCTTATCCGTATGCAGCAGAGGAATGACAAACCGGCTGCATTAACTTACCATTAATCCTCGAGGGCACATAGTCGTCTTTGTGGGACTCAACCCGCCATAGGCGGAAGAGGTAGATGGATGGAATGTTCCTCATCTTTCTTGTATCGAATGGTATACAGTAAAACAAAATATTCTTCAATAGTAATTTTTGAAGCGCTGGTATAGTTGGAAACAGGAAAACACAAACATCACCTGGCGACAGAACTGAGAAGTATAAAAACTCTAGAAGTACAGCCAAAATGATCCACAAGGCAAATGAAGTCCGAATTTAAAAGATTTTTTTAAACCGGACTTTAAGTAGCAGAGATATCGAGGAAAGTAAATTAAACCTTTGCGCCCCCTAGTAGGGAGATCGTGCATCATCTTGGGCAGGAAATTCACACATGTTTTCTTAGTCAGTAGCTTCTGACAGAAAAAGAACTTTTTCAGTAGGTTTTAAAGACAATCAGGTATTACTGCAAATATGCTGTGAAGAGAAACCTGAACCAATAGCACACTTGTTCGTTACGAAAATTTGAACATTACATGCAAGACATTTTGCGCCGTAGTCGCTCTCCAACAAACAAATATTTTTTTCAAATCGAACTGTTAGAAGCAGAGATATCGACGAAAATAAGGTATACCTCTACGGCCTCTGGCAGAAAAAATTATGCATTATATAAAGCATAGTGAATGCTCAAAATATTGCTCGTGGTAAGCGGTATCTGACCACACAAGTAACTTTTTAATCGAGTTTTTAGAAGCGTAGATATTGCTTCAAATGTATCAGAAAATGATATATACCTACGCTACCTAGTGGCAAATCATCCTTTCCTGGAAATGAGAAATTATATGCAAAACATTTCCCACTAGGAGCTCTATCACATGCAAAAAGAAATTTTCAAATCGAACTTTTAAGAGCAGAAATATAGGGAAAATCGCGATATAACTTTACGTCCCCTAGCGGGAAATCTATGCGTTACTTGAAAAAGAAATTGGACCCAAAATAATCTTCGTTATAAATGACATTGACTGGATGAAAGATATTTTTCGATCGGATATTTAGAAGCAATTATATGGGAGGGGGAACGCATTTTTAATTCGATAGCATCTGCATTTACGCCATCTGGAGGCAAAGTTATGCATCCTAAAAATCCCTAAGTCCAGCGGCTCACAGCACTTCTGTGTGCAACTGTATGTACGGAGAAAATTCTTTCTGTATTAGTTACTTGGGTGTATAAGAAGCAAAAAAGTTGGGTGGCCATAAGCGTTGAGCGTAAGCGTTTTAGCGTAAGCGTTTTAGCGTAAGCGTTATAGCGTAAGCGTTTTAGTGAAAACGGTAAGTTTTATTGAAACAATGTTTAAAGAAAAAATGTTCAGCGTTCAATAGTCTGCAAATTTTCTTCTGACTATTTTCTTGATTTCTCAAACCATTATCCCAGGAAATTTACCTCTTAATATTGTAGTACGGGAAATGTTTGTTTGCGTACTCTTACAACGCAAATCCCTGGATTTTAGCTTCTTCTTTAGTACAACCCCGCACGGGGATAACCGGTTTTCCAGTTATTTGGGGAGCGGCGCCCCCACGGCCCGAGCTGACCTTGTGACGGATCATTTTGTCATTTCGTCTTGTACGATTACATCACCGAAGGGACAGCTGTTCATCCAGCTGCTGGGGGATGGCGTCCCCACGGCCCGAGCCGACATGTACTAGAAGTGAATTTTCACATTTTTTATGTTTTTTGTTTTTTCACTTGACACGCTCCCGCCTCAGTTGTAGGTTGCTGAGGTTGTGATTATGCGCCAGCTCTGGATTATAGTTTCTCGTTTTCTCTCCTGTCTTCTCCATTTCATGTTCCTTTCTTTGTTCTTCCGGGCTGGTTAGCTAGACCTACCTGCAGGTTTGCCGTGTGCGGTGACCCGTAAGGTGGAAAAGGGGATGCTGGAGGCTGAGGTTTCTGGTGGCCTGGGTGTTGTTGTCGCCAGTTGCCAACACTCCTCTTTGCCCCCTGCTTCACCCTAAACGGGCGGCTAGGAACTAACCCACTCCTAGTCAATGAGGTCTGTGGCCGCGTGGAGCCCAGACCTCTAACGGCTTGTCGTTTTGCACGACAGGGTGAGTCTGGGGATAGGGTGGGCATGCCAAAGGGGTGTTCCCCATATATGGGAAAGTCTGGGTGCACGCCGAGCGCATGTCTGCCCTATCAACTTGCTATATCCGCTTGCTATCCCTAGAGCCGTGTCCTGCGTCCACTTGGGCTTGCGGACCTCCGGTTCTCCCTTGTTGGGCTCGATTGTGGGTGGGGAAGTCGGCGGATGAATCCTTTATTTTTTCCCATGAACCCAAATCTAAAAGAGGTATGGAGGAAGGTTCAGGTCCTTCCGCCAAAAAATTTGTCGCTGATGTTTCCAATGCTAGATTCCTTTTTGTGCGCTCATTGGACCCTTCAAAGCCTTTGAGTGCCAAAAGTCCATTTTGGATCCATAAAGCACTTCAATTAATCGCAAGCTCTCCTAAGAGTGTCAAGAAGCTCCAGTCCGGAGTTCTTCTTGTTGAGATGTCTGCTGTGGCCTACAGTTCCACACTTATCAACACCAGCATGCTGCTCGAGACTCCGGTCAAAATAACACCACACGGTTACCTAAATTCATCTCGAGGTGTTGTCTCCTCTCGGGATCTTATTGAATGTACCGAGGCTGAACTTCTCGAAGAACTGAGGAGCCAACATGTTACGGGTGTGCGGCGTATTTCTTTCAGGGGGAATGGGCAGTTTGTCCCATCCTGGAACATCATCTTGACATTCAACAGCCCTTCCCTGCCTACATCCATCAGGGCAGGGTATCTCCACCTCGAAGTACGACCGTACATTCCTAACCCGTTGAGATGTTTTAGGTGCCAGTCGTACGGCCACTCTCAGCAGTCATGTAGGGGTACTCCTAGGTGTGGACGCTGTGGTGCCACAGAGCATTTACTTTCAGAATGTGGCCGAGGCCGAGTTTTGTGTGAACTGCAATTGTTCACACCCAGCATCAGCCAAAGATTGTCCCAAGTGGAAGAAGGAGAAGGAAATCCAATGGCTCAAAACGGTGGAAAATATTTCCTATTCTGAGGCCAGAAGAAGAGTGGTTCCTGTTACATCTGATCGGCGATCATACGCTTCAGTGGTGGTTGCCAAATCTACGGTTGCCATTCAGACCGACATTCAGATCCCCCCTAAATGTCCATTCAATATGGACGACATCATCGCAGCCGGACTGGAGGCACTCCAGTTGCGAGCTAGGGGTCTGAAAGCGGCACCCGCCACTTCACCGAAGCAGACTCACTCCAACACCAGCAAGGGAACTCAGGCCACTTCTTCTGGCAGAAACTCCAACACCAACACCAAGATCAAGGATAAGAAGAGCATTTCTTCTCCTTCAAAGTCTCAGCCAAACAATCAACGGCGAGTTAATCCCGCTAAAACACTTGGGACAAAGCACTCACCAATCTTGGCCCCGGGTCACACACCCCCAAATCTGGGGGAACGCTCATCAAAGGAAATAGATGCTGACCAAGTTTAACCATTTCCTTTTTTCATTTCATTTTTACCAATGGGTTCAATAATTCAGTGGAACTGCCGAGGTTTTCGCACCACTTTTGATGACGTGAAACATCTGCTTTATTTGTACTCTCCGGTGTGCCTTTGTCTCCAGGAGACAAAGCTTAAACCATCGGACCTGCTTTCAGTTCGAGGCTACAGTGCATTTCGGACCGATAACTTGTCTGGAAATATAGCCTGTGGGGGTGTCGCTATTCTCGTCCCTCACAGGGTTCCGGTATCTTCCGCCGCGGTTTCCACAACTGTGCAGGCCGTGGCGGTTCGTATTTCTATGCCTGTGCCTCTTACTGTTTGCAGTGTCTATCTGCCACCGGATGAGGATGTTAGCGTCTCTGTTCTGGAGAGCTTGATTGATCAGCTGCCTTCACCCTTCCTTCTTTTGGGTGACTTTAATGCTCATCATCCTTTGTGGGGTAGTGTCAGCGCCAGCGCGAGAGGTCGTCGCATAGAGTCTCTTCTGTGCTTGGCCTCTGTGTGCCTTTTAAACACCGGTGCTGACACTTACTTCCATGAGCCGACAAGATCCTTCAGTGCGATCGATTTGACCTTGGGTTCACCATCGATTATTGCTGACTGGTCGTGGACGGTGTGTAAGGATCTCCACGGGAGCGACCACTTCCCAATCGTTCTCTAGCACCATGCAAACGTGCCATCTTCTGCCTCCCGCCCACCTCGATGGAGGATGGATCGTGCCAGATATGAGGTCTTAAAATCGTCCGCGGTGATATCTTCTGAAATGGTGACCCAAGAGTCAATCGACGCAGCTGTACTTAAAGTCACAACTTGTATTCTTCAGGCAGCTGATCTTTCAATTCCTAAAACATCTAAGAAGCTCCCCAGAATTCCGAAACTTTGGTGGAACCCTGAATGCGCAGCGGCTAGGAGAGCTCAACACAAGGCCTGGTCTACTTTTCGGCGTTATCCAACCGATGCTAATCTCGTTGCTTTTAAACGAGCAAAATCCTATGCTCGGTTGGTGCGTCGACGTAGCAAGAGGGAGTCTTGGATCCAGTATGTATCATCTCTCACTTCACGTGCCAGTTCGAGAAGTGTGTGGGACAAGATTCGTAGGATCCGGGGTAAGTACAGCTCTCACCAGATTGCCATTCTTGAGAGTAACGGCTGCACATATGCTGAAGTCGGGGAGATTGCAGATTGTTTGGGGGAGGCGTTTGCCTCCGTTTCGAGTGATCTGGCGTATCCGTCCTCCTTTCATATGATTCAATCCACCGCGGAACGCCAGAGAATCTCTTTTGCGCCGTATACCGACACTGGTTATAACTTCCCCTTCAGCATGTGTGAACTTCGGGTGGCTCTGCATCGGTCCGGGGCTACTTCTGTCGGTCCCGATGACATCCACTACGACATGCTCCGTCATCTCTCGCAGTCGTCTCTCGAGAACCTTTTAACCTTATACAATCGCATCTGGTTAGAGCACAGTTTCTCGGAGTCTTGGCGAAAGGCTTTTGTTCTACCTTTTCCGAAGCCTGGCAAGGATCCTAAGTCTCCCTCTAGTTATCGCCCAATTGCTCTCACTAGCTGTCTGTGTAAAGTTCTCGAACACATGGTTAACTCACGATTAATTCATTTTTTAGAACATCATCAATTACTTTCACCATCACAAAGCGGTTTCCGGCGTCATCGTTCACCTCACGATCATCTCCTGCACCTTGAGACATCTGTGCGCAAGGCGTTCGTGCGTAGGCAGCACCTGGTTTCTGTATTCTTTGACATCGAGAAAGCCTATGATCGTGCGTGGCGACACGGGATTATCCGTGACCTCCACGCATACGGATTGCGCGGAAATCTTCCGACATTTATTGTAAATTTTCTTCGCAATCGGGTGTTCCAGGTGCGCCTGGGTACGACGCTATCGGCAACATTCCATCAAGAAGAAGGTGTTCCTCAAGGTTGCATTTTATCTGTCACATTGTTCATCCTGCGCATTAATTGTCTCCTCACAAATCTTCCTCCTGCGGTTTCGGCTACTGTGTATGTCGATGACATGCACATTTCTGCTCGTCATCGAGCATGCGTTTTATTGAAAGGCAGTTGCAGTCTGCAATTAATCAGATTTTTAAAGCGGCGAATAGCAATGGTTTCGTTCTTTCTCCCGACAAGACAGCGTGTGTTCATTTATGCCGGAGGCGTGGCCTCCATCCTGACCCCGAGCTGTATTTAGACCGTGCAGCCATTCCAGTTTTGCCGGAGACCAAGTTCCTTGGACTGACCGTCGACCGTGCGCTTACGTTCCGTGTGCACGTTCGGCGGCTCAAGATTTCCTGTCTGCGTGCTCTTTCTATTCTAAAAATCCTTTCGAGAGTTTCGTGGGGCGCAGACAGGATCTCTTTGTTTCGCATTTACCACTCGTTAATTCGGTCGAAATTGGATTATGGCTGTATCGTGTATGGCTCGGCTCATCCTTCCGTTCTCCGGCCTTTGGATGCTGTTCATCATCAGCCGCTGCGTCTTTGTACGGGAGCATTTCGAACATCTCCGATTCCCAGCCTTTACGCTGATGCGAACGAACCATCGCTTGAATTACGTCGTCTGCAGCTGTCTGTTCACTTTTACTTAAAACTTCAGTCTCTTCCAGACCATCCTTTGTACGGTGCAGTTTTCCACCTCAGCATGCTCGTTTATTTGAGAACCGGCCCTCGTGCATTCCAACCTTCGGTCTTCGTATGGCGACCGTAGCTCGTGATGCAGGACTCGACTTGTCACTTGTTGCAGTGACCAGGGGCTTTGGGGATCCTATATGGCACCCACTTGGTGTCACGGTTGATACCACCTTTACGTCTTTTGACAAATCCTCAACCCCTGCGTCAGTGTACCAGCAGCTCTTCGCTGAGCACCGTGCCCTCAAAACTGAATACACTCCCATTTTCACTGATGGCTCCAAGATGCATGGAGTCGTTGGATCCGCAGCTGTCTGTGTTGATGACGTGTCAGTAGCGCGGATCCCAGCTGAGGCCACTGTGTTTTCGGCGGAGATGCATGCTGTGTATCTTGCACTTCTTCATGTTCAGTCGAGTTCTCATGATAGTGCTATGGTCTATACGGATTCCTTAAGTGTCCTGCTGTCTTTGTCATCGCTGGACTATTGTAATCATCCTTTTCTTTTGAACGTACGAAGGCTTCTTCGTTCCTTGCTCGAGGCCGGTGTCCAGATTCAATTCTTCTGGATTCCTGGGCATGTTGGAATCTCGGGTAACGAGTGTGCTGATGCGGCCGCTAGATCTGCTTCCCCTTTGGTCGTCACACCCTTGCCACTCTTTCATCGCGATTTTCGATTTCTTTTTCGTGATCATATCAAACGAACGTGGCAGGGTCTGTGGGACCAACAGGTGGAAAATAAACTGCATCGTATAAAACCTATTCTCGAAATCTGGAGATCCTCATCTCGTCGGAACCGCAGGGAGGAAGTGGTGCTTGCGCGTCTCCGCATTGGGCATTGTCGTTTCACTCACCGCTTTTTGCTGTGTGGCGACACTGCACCGATGTGTGAGACGTGCAATTGCCGACTCGCTGTCATTCATCTTTTGTATAGCTGTGTTCGTTTTCGTGGTGTACGTTTTCACTATTTTCATTCTTATTTGTTGACCGGGGACGCCGCTACTCTGCAGCGGGTCCTGAATGACCACTGCGATACTGTCGCTGCGTTTTCGTTTTTAAAAGAAATTGACTTTTTTAAGCGCATTTAGATTTTAGCTCTTCCATCATCCTCATTCTTCAGTTTTAATGAATCAGCCGAATTTTAAACATTGTATCATGTTTTTAATGCTGTTTGTTTCATTGCCTTTTAGCCCTTCCATCACTCTCATTTTTCACTTTTACTTAATCAGCCAGATTTTAAGTTTTCTACCATATTTTTAATACTGTTTGTCTGTCCTGTGTCTTGTCTTGTCTTGTGTTTGGCGCTCTTTGGCCAGACATGGCCCTTGCGCCATAAAAACTAACCAACCAACCAACCAACCTTTAGTACAAAAGTGGAACTGCGTTTCTTAGGAGAAATATTAGGTATTTAATTTTGCCTCCTTAATGTTTAAACCGTTGCTATAAGAGTGGATCATCAGATATTTTCATTTAAAGTGGCTTATTGGGTGTTAATGCGATGGAATCTGTCCTCAGTGGAAAGAATTACGTAAGAGGTGTTAAGGCAATGTTCATTCTTGATGAAGCCTTGTTTCGCCTTCACGTACTGGCATTCTTTGAAACAAATGAAGCTGAAATTTATGCTGGAGAAAAACAACAACTGCAAAAACTTCAAGATAGCCTTTCCACAAAAGATTATGCAATGCTCAGAGCAACATTTGACGACATTGATGTTGGGCACCTTATTTCAGACTTTCAGGATTTTATTGTCACAGGCCGGAAATCATCAAAACAGTTCTTGTACTGGGATAACTTCAGGATATTTGTATCCTTACTGTGAAACTTAATACGATCGGACCGAGAGGGTTTATGGGATCTACATCTGGACACTGTTCAGAAGATTCAGCCCCTGTTTGCAGTCTTGGATTGTGTAAACTACCAAAGCTGCAGCTCTCTTTACTTAGAAGACATGAGGAAATTACGTACTACGCATCCTGAAGTGTACGAAGCATTCAAGAACGGTAAACATGTTGCAAAAAGGTTCAGTCATGCCTTTTCAGCTGTTGGTGCCGATATGGCTCTCGATCAAACGATTAATACAGTAGATCACAAAAAAGGTCATCTGGTGTAATTGGAATGACAAAGCAGAAGCAGTTTTTTGCTCAGTGGGATCTGACGTAGTATGAGTTGCTGCAGATAACTGACTTACATCGAGAAATCACTCAATCTGTATCAACATCTGACTTACATGTATACCATGAGCTCAGAAAAAGTGAGACAGAGCACACCAACAACATGATTGTGACTATAGTACAGTATATATTGAAAAGAGAAAACCCCTTTGAATTATTTGGCAACACGTCACTACATACCCTCGTAACACAGGTAGCAGTTGTTGCCGAGGCAAAAGAAAAATTGTTGAATGTGAGCAAATTAGGAACTGAACTTTACAAAGTTTACTTAGACCCGGTATGTTGAAAAGTCTGCACGTATCTGGGCCCCAATAAATCGCACGAAGTTACCCACATTCGAAACTCAAAATAAATCAGAGAAAAAAAGGAAAAGATGATGTAAATAGATTTTGTGTAAGACTGCCACGAACAGAATACTTCAGATAGCTCAAGGTCGTGGGTATGAACTGGCACGTCTGTCTTAGTTTGAGTTATCAGATGTTTCAATGCTTTTTGATGAGAATGGTCTTCTTGTTAAAAGCAAAAAAGTACTCTTATGCAGCAACTAGAAAGGACTCTGCGTGAAGACGCAAAGGAAGCACAATTTCAGCCAGATGAAAGTACTTGTTTCATAATAGACCTTTGTTTGAGAAAGGTGGCAACAAAGGAAAAGAAAACTTTTGATGATGTTGCCACTTCTTACTCGACGTTGACATCATCACTCTCAGCTGGTGCTTCCGGGGTAGACCATATCTTCGATAGCTACCAAGAGTGCTCTTCTAAAGGCTGAACGTCTATCGAGGCAAAAAAGCAATGTCATAGTTTTGTCTAAAATATCATCAGAAGTTAATCACCAATTCAAATGGAAACTTTCTGGCCCTCATCATCAAACAAATTGTTACTACAAAGACATGTAACAAACAGTTTGAAAACCTTGATAGTGACAAGGCCTATTACACAGATGTATGTGTTAAGTGCATTGTCTGGTACACCCTATGAAATTAGTGTCAACTGCATGGGTATACAAAATGATGTTGAAAAACCAATACTTACCATGGACAGATTTTTAATAGAAGAAGCAGACTTCAGGATGATGATCCGTGGAGAGAACGTAGAAAATCAAGGGCTAAAGAGAATAGTGTTTATAAGTGCTGATACTGACATCGTGGTCCTGGCTCTATTTCACTGAAAAAGGTTCCACACCCTAGGAGTGAATGAATTGTGGCTAAGAACTAGTGTTGGTGTCACAACAACACTTGTTTCATTCCATATGTTAGCCGAGACACTGGGACAAGACATGTGCCAGGCATTACCAGCACTTCATGCTCTTTCTGGTGCTGACTATACGATCAAGTTTGGTACCAAAAAAAATCTGCAGTTGGCTGTAACCCTGTGCACTATCTGAAAGAGTTTGGCATGTCACCACTATCTGCAAAGCTCGACAGAATCATGCCACTTGCCGAACAGTACTTAGTGCAATTGTTAAAAAAGGCTCGTCTTGCAAGACACTTCATGAGTTCAAGCTATGGAAGTACCTCAATGGGAAAAATATTTCTCTCGATGACCTACCCCCAACAAGCACCAGTTCGCAGGGACATCTTCTTCGTGATTTCTTCCACACCTACTTAATGATACACTGCCTCGATGAAGCACAAGAGGCATTGGATCCACTTAAGTCCGGCTTTGAAATGACAGATAGTGAGATAGCGTTCTAATGCCATCAAAGTACATTTTTCTACTACCAGACGACTACATTGGAGCATGTACATGCATGAAGTGCACTAGATCAAGTTGTGTATGTACGGACGCAGAAATTCCATGTTGTTTGTTTTGCAAATGCAACAGTGTTGACATTGATGAAATAGATTGTAGAAACCCATATTTAGTTTAATAATGTTGCTAATGAAACATAAAAACATTTTACTAAAACGATAATTTTCTTTTTCATTTATAAACCAAGGTGTTTAAAGATTACAAAATTAGCACTGCTTTGTCTTGTATAGAATTTCTTTGTAAAGAATTATCAAAATGTTTTTAAAGATTTGCAAGAGTATATTTTTTACGTAATATGAATTAAACTAACTGTGCTTTATAAACACTTTCATTGAATATATGTTTTTCTCACTGTTAGTGTTAAATCTTCCTTAAGGAGAATATTTGCGTACTTCAGTATGAAAAGGTTGCTTTCCTGGGATAATGGTTTGAGAAATCAAGAAAATAGTCAGAGGCAAATTTGTAGACGATTGAACGCTGAACATTTTTTCTTTGAACATTTTTTCAATAAAACTTACCGTTTTCGCTAAAACGCTTACTTTAACAGAAGGCAAGTGGAATGATGGCGACCATCTTGATTGATATCATACTGAGAAAACGTGGGTTATGCGTGGTCGCCCAACTTTTTTTTTGCTTCTTATACACCCAAGTAACTAACACAGAAATAATTTTCTCTGTACACACAGTTGCACACAGAAGTGCTCTGTACTGCAGGACTATAAAGCAAGGGTAATCGCGTTCTCACATTTTAAGCTTCCCAACGCAAAAAACAATCTTCAAATTCGACTAATAGGTGCAGAGATATGGTGTCCACTGAAAGACGAACGCATAAAGTGATGCTGTAAGCACGTTCTTTTCTTTTACAAAAGACGTGCTAAAATGTCTTTTAAAAAATTCTAACCACTGGTTACTTAAGCTTAGGTTACAATGAGAGGAAACTTCATGAACTCAGTGTCAGTTTTTTTGTTATTATTATTGTTAGTTAGTTTGGAGGTTTAACGACCCCCGTGAGCAACTCAATGGGCTATAAGCAGTCGCCCGTCCCTAATTTAGGGCCACTAGTTCCAGGGACGGGAGAGAGCCAGTGCCGCAATACAAACACAACATCCATGCCTCACCGGGATTCAAACCCGGACCCCGTTCGGACGAATGATCAGAGGTAATCGCTTAGACCACTGCACCACCGGGGCGGCAAACAGTTTTTTTAGCATGAGACTTTTCTCAATGCCTTAAATTTGTTAAGTGCCGTTAGAGTATTGTCAATAAACCATATTTTTGCTTACTTTTGTAAATTTTTTCTCAGGCTAAGAAATATTTTTCTTGTCAGTTGTGAATTACTTTCAGCAGTTTAGAAATGTGTGAAATTTTATAGTGTTGGAATCATGGTTTTAAAATTTCATCATACATGTTGTATGGTTTCACCTGTTTCCATTTTGCTTTCCATAATTTGAGATTTAACACCTTCCCTTGACGAGCTCTCGAAAAAGACATAGAACTGACCACTTCGAAAGAAGTCCTACCCTAGTGAATGTATTCGGTATATAGCCTTAATGCAGAGAAATTTGGACTTTAATTTTCATTGATGATCATCACAAAAAGCACGAGCCACTCGTGTTCTTCTAATTCATTCAACTCACCGACTGTCAGTAACAATTGCTGTTTCTTATTATTGATTTTTTTATTCGTCTTAATAAGGTGAGATTCCTTCATTCCCTTTACAAGTGGTATAACTCAGTGAAAACATTTAACTACACGTTATTCCTCCACTCCTCGAAAAGCTTCCTTTAAATTATCATGTAATTCCAAACAACAACAAACTTCTTTTTTTGTTCATATCCGTCAAGCATCGTCACTTGCTTACATAGGAAAACAAAATTGTTTTCTCCTGATTTTCAAGTTCGAAACACGTGTTCAGTCCATGTATCGAGTGAATCGCAGCCAACATGGTGACGCAGTTTAGATGTCGCTCACGGAAAGAATTTTCAAAACTAATTATTTTCTTTAATTTACAAAACTTCTGCTACAGCAGTTTTCGTTTCTTTTTCAAAAATGAACAGCCAACATTCAAAGTTCCGTCTTTTTGGCTCATTTGGAGGTAGGTAATAAATTGATTCACACTAGACCGATTTTATGGTTTTCAATAGAATTTGCACATTAAAATCTTTTTGTGAGTACTTGAGATTTAAAACTTCGGCTTTCTCATTTTTTGCCTTTTGTTTTACGACACACGAACAATTCGTAGACAGATATTTAATTTTTTTTATCTCGTTTCTTGGGAAATAAGTCACGCCACAATGGAGTGCTTGTAATACTGATAACATTTTGCTGTCTTCAGGTATACTTTCATCAATGCGCGAAGCTTCGTTAAAGTAGCGAAATACATCAAGGTCAAAGTTTCAAGACTTTCAGTTTCTAAAACAACTGGTGAAAATTTTAATTTACTACTGAATAAAATATTGTAGTTTAACATTTTTCTGTAAATTTCTTTAGAAAGCTCCAGTGTTTGAATCAAAGCGAATGGGCAATCAGGAGGAGTCATTGATCTCTAATTTTATGAATTCGGTGCCAGCTCTGATACAAAATCAAAGAAGCAGATCAAGTACAGTTATCCTGAAGCATCAGGGTTAGAATCATATTCTCAGCTTGAGAAACTAATTTCCTAACCGTGGGACAGTAGAGCGCGGTAAACTGCTGTCAGAAGTGTTTCTTGCCTACACCGGATGGTAAAATTATATAATTCCTGATCTGATATAATTACACCCTCACCGATAAAAATCGTAGTGCAACTTGTGCAAATGTCGTCCGTTTTCATCGGTACTGCTTAGTAGTCATGGTGACATAAGCATCATATTTGATCTTGCGTTGTATTGTAGTTCCCTCGCTTGCACCGAGTCAATAACTCAAAATTCTGAAAGGGAAGTTTCTCGTACATTCACTGTTCATGGAGAACGCTGAGGCACCAAAAATATCAACTTTTCTAAATATTTGTCGTACTTTCTATCTGATTTTTTTCTGATCAGTCTGATCTTTTCCGAATATAATTCTTACGAACACGCCTGCTTCGTCCATCAAAAGTGAAAAATTGGACTTTAGTTTTCCGTTTCAGTAGATCCCGTGATCCTAAGCATCCGGTTTTTCGGTTACTTCTAAATATGTAAGTCTAACCTTCTTTTCTGGATTTATGTAAACGTTATGTTTCTTAGCATGTCTCTTGGCATGCAAATTTATGGCAAAAGAACGTTATTGTAGAGTTATATTTTGTCCTTCCGTCGACGGCACATCTGTGCATGCATAGGTGGCATTACAAGATTTTTTTCCTTGCGTGACATCCGAACAGCTCACACCAGATTTTGTCACTTTTTCTTAGTGCACAGTTTTCCTCCGGCATAAATGAATCTGCGTATTTCACAGTATCTTCACTTTTAAAGTTAGGTTTTTTTTTTTACATTGCGTATTTGGAATTGTTAGCGAAACTTTTCATGTACTACCTGCTCTTCATGTTGCGCGTTTTTTTCGCTAGGTAGCGTGTATATGGTGTAATTATATATTTGTGTTTCGCAGGCTCTAGACTTGTAAGAGTACGATTTCGGAAGTCTGTTTTGAGTCAGATAGCAATATTACAAACAAATGGTTACACGCATTTTTTTCTAGTCAAAAGAAAAACATTTGATTTTTTCAATTAAAAGTACAATTAGCGACTTGCAACCGCGAAAAGTATTTTTTACATAATTCTTGGCTTCTGACCTTGCAGTAGAGAGGAATAACAGGGTATTTGCACTATACATTGCACTAGCGCTTCTAATAGTCACATTTGAGAAAAACAAAATTCGGCATCCGATAGTTGCAATAAGAACAGAAATTTTGCAAGCTCTTTTTTCTGAACCCAAATAGTACCTTTATTAGGTAAAATTTAAAATATTTAGTTTGACCCTATTTTCGCTTCGAACTATCATTGTCTAGTTGTATGCGTCATAAATTCTCGTAATTTTTTATTCTCCATATGCACAGATTTCTCGCTAGGTGGCTCAACATGATATTTGTATATGGCACTATAGTTCGGCCTGCATAAGTGTTACTTAAAAAAATATTTTAAGAATTAGTCGTCTGTGTAAGTAAACATAATTTTCGACTCATTTTTAGCATCTCGAATTCAAACTTTTTTCCCAAAAGATGTGCTTATTACGTATGGAATTTCGGTAGCATTCTCCTTATTAGTACCTGCGCAAAAAATATTTGTTGCGTGCCTCCATCTTAGTTTGTCACTTGCAAATGCTTTAAAAGTTGTCTCGGCATGATACTTCAAGAAATGTAAATTCTGACAGTTCTTTAGTTGCAACGAAAAATCGCTGGACTGTGTCCGCAAAAGTTCAAATGAAGGAAAAACTTCCGTATGAAGATCGTAACAGGCCCTTCTTACTCATTCTTCTGTTCTGGGATAGTTATACACTCAGTAGACAGAATATTACAGATAGGAGTGATGGGCAATTAATATGGGCATCCCCTGCGCAGAGTGCAATAGACCCAAGCCGAAAAACTGGCTTACATGTTCAACAATTAAACAAAAATATCCTTTTCCACACTTCCACTTTCTCCTTCTCCTGCAATATGGGGAGTGGAAAAGGGACCTTTATCTGTTTTTAAAGTGTAACTGAATGATTTTGTTTGGCAGTTCGTTTCCACCTGAAGTGCTTCGGGCTGCCGAAGCACTTCAGGTGGAAACGCCGATCATTTTGGGAATCCAAAATGATTGGCCGGTGCTGCAATTGTATGTTGCTCAAATAATGCTAATATTATCGTGCCATAATAAGCTGCAATATGTACATTGCGAAATAGAATTAGCAGTGAGCTACTGCGTTTAGATAGGTGGGTAAATAATCGTCGGCAAGCTATCAACTATCCAATATCTATCGTTCTTGAAAAAGCTTTTAGTTCTTTGCATAAACACACTAATGCGTGGCATATGGCATTTTCTACCCAAGACCGGAATAAATAGCCATCTCGAATGCCCGCTACCCAATCACAACCAGTTGCCGAAGAATTTCCTTTACCAACTCTAAAGTGATAAATATAAAAAAAATTGCCTCGCTCTCCCTCTCTCTAAGAGCCCGAGCCCGAACCGCAGTAAATATTCAACAGCCCGAGCCCGGTTCAGGTTCGGGCTCTGCTTCGGGCTTTCGGACTCGGGCTCAGCCCGTCTCAGCTATGGTGCAGCGACCTGTAATGTGGAAAATGTATACTAAAGGCTGAGATTTCTGGTATCCAGTGTGTTGTGGTTCCAGTACACTCTCTTCATTTCTGATTCACACTAAACGGGCGGCTAGGATCATGTGCACACCTGATCAGTTAGTCTCGGTGTTCATAGAGTACAGGCTTCTAACAGATTATCGTTATGTGCTATGGGAACATGCCAGTAGAGTGTAGTCAAATCGAAGGAGTACCTGTAAGACACAAGGAGATTCAAGTAGCCGCCCATAACAAACCTGCGTCAACAACAGATTACATCCCTCGGCTAACCCCCGACCGTTCCTGCATCTCCTTTAGAATCGGATAAGGTCTCTTGCTCAGCTAAGCGGAAGTGCTTGACTAAGGTGCCTGGCTCTTTCAAGAAAGTAATCCAGATATGTATAATGCACACACACTTTTTTTCATCATTCACTGTTTGAGCTGATCCCATTATTTAAGGGCAAAATTACCTTTCTAGATTTATTAAGGTCCCCAGCTTTTTCCTCATTTCTCGAAGAGCGTGAAAAAGTTCCATACTGGCGGTTTCCTGGTAAAGATGCCCTTTCCAAGGAGCAGCGTTCTACTCTTAAACATCACCTCTTTGCTGGGTGTTCCCATCCAAGTCCCTCATCATCACTATGTAGTCTTCGCAGGGTGGTGTTACTTCTCATTATCTCCTCGAGTAGGACGAAGATGAATGTCTTAAGTGATTTGAAGCTCAGAATGTAAGTTTTGTACGACACACCCATTTCGAAAGGGATGGATTATCTGTTCCCTCGCGCATCTGATTCTGACTTTTTGCTACCTAGCCCTGCTATTGCTCATCAAGGTAGGATACCTTAACCTCGACTGCAATGGCTTCACAAATTGCAGTTCACACCGCAGTAGAATGTCCTTATTCTGCACAAGATATTTTTAACGCTGGCATTTTTCTACCTTGAAATCACAGCATAAATATTCTCAGCCTTCTCCTAAAGCGAGCTCCTTCTTCCACAGTATTCACTGAAACAGCGCCTAGGAACCTCGCGTTGTCGACTCGTAGCCAAGAATGTACCGGACCATTCACGACCTTGGTACACCAAACTACATCCATTCCCTCTCCTCATTGTTCCCCCCATCTAAGAATGCTCTTGAACTACCAGAGTTAATGGATGAAGAGTATTAAAGGTGTCTCTGTTTTCCACGGTAACACGATGCATTGTTCACTGGAACTGCCGTAGTTTCCGATGTAGGTTTTACGGAATGAAGCATCTATTTTCATTTCATTTGCTGGAGTACCGCTGTCTCTAAGAAACGAAACTTCGACCTCAAAATGGACTTTAGCACCTTTCATAAGAATAATGTGTCTAGCGAGATTACGTGCAGCGCCGTCGATGTGCTTCACTCTCACGTTTATATGTAGGTTTCAGGTCTGTCGCGCAAGTCCGAAGTCTACTTCTCTACAGGTAATGGCTATATATCTTTCACTGTACATATTTCTTACTTTCCGCTTTGTATATATGCCACCAGGTGAAAACATCAGCATTGTCAACTTGGAGCGTTTCGTAGACCAACTGATAACGTTAGAGGCATAAACCATTGCGCCGTAGTTAGTTGTGTCTCAGTGGTTCTCGTTGTGGAATTTCTGCTATGCTTGTACTACTGTATTTGTGCCGTCTTAACGCAAGATCTGACAATTAGTTTCGATATGATCAATCGGTTTGTCTTTATGTTCCTTCTGGGTGTGTGTGACAACCTCCATGACAGTTGCCGTTTTCGTACCATTCTTTTGTATAAGGAAAACAAACGGGTATCGCCACTCTTCTCACCCTACGGGATGAAAATTGGATGAGACCAAGTTGGATGTTTTTACACTGTCCTCTATTCTATCTGAAGATATGGTAACCTAGATGTTCAGAGAACTGATATCCCGGTCTTTTAAACCTTAGATAACCCAAACACTTGGTAAAACCCTGAATGCAGTTCTACTAGGAGAGCACAGCGCAAAGCTTTGTGCCAGGGCTGTAGCTAGCATGCGGCCTGAGGGATTTCAGAAACCCCTGCAAAGCAAGTAATCCAGATTAGGCGGTAACTATAGACTAGGTGGTAACTTCTCTGAACTTTTTTTTCGGCGGTTTATGAAAATTACATTTATATTTCATTATAAGCATTATACTTTACCTTGTTTATTCGTGTATTTATCCCCGTTTTTTTTCACACTTGTATTTTATTTTATTGTTTTTCCTTATTCGTGTGCATAAATTATTCGCTGATGAAGTAAATTAACAAAATGGAGCGGAAAAACAAAGCAAAACTTACACTTGTATTCTTCGAAAAATGTAGTCTGCAGTTCAAGGCAGAGCCCTCTAGGTGATTTCAGCTAGTCCCTCTCCCTCGCGTTCTGGTAAGACGTGGGGTATATTCTGTCGTTATAAATGGACAGGACCTATTCCGTTTCCAGCATGCAAAGTACCCTGGGCGGATCCTGGATCTGGTGGTCGTCAAAAACACCCGTTCAAGTTCCAAGGTTATCAGAGACAAGATTTGCAAGCTTCAAAGAAACACTCGTTCTCATCAGATCTAAATTCTCTAAAGTAGTGGACACACGTGCACCGATATCATGGGTACCGCTTATTGTCTAAGTGCAGCTTTTTCTTGCCATTTTCAGGGTGCTAAATATCCGGCGTTTTTGGTGTGAGAGGTTGACAGCCAAAACTTGTCTCTTGTTCCTTTCACACCGACTAATTATGTACATCAGTCCATTCACGGAGTTGGAATTATGGGTGATTCTGCATCGATCTGGAGTCACGTGTGGCGGTCCTGACGTCATCCATTGGGATGTGATACGTTAATCCTGTCTGTAGAGTTCTTTCTCTTTCTGTTCAGCGGAATTTGTCTGTGTCCTAACCCAAACTCTTAGCATAAGTTTCTTTTTTCTTTTTTCAAAGCCAGACAAAGATTGCTCTCATTAGTTGTTTGCATAAGTTCTGTAGCATACGTTTTATGCCTGTCTAAATATTTATTGGTGCTCTTCACTCTGATCAGACTAACACGGACTGAACTGCTGCGCCAGAACATCATCCGATGATGTCTCCAAGACAGAGAGTGAGAACTTACTTGAACTGACTAGTTTAGCATTCTATGTGTCATGTTACTGGTAGTTCGATAGAAGTATCTGAAAAAATCTAAAGGCTTCGATACATTTCCTTGAAGACTTCTTCTTTTTCTTCGGTTCACTGTCGTTGCATGGACATTTGCATATTTCTGGAACGTGTATGTCTGAGCTCTTTGTTCAGTGTGTATCTACATAATTTTGGATTGCGTGGCTTTGGGTTCTTTTGTTCTGGAGTCAGATAAAGGAAGCGGCATTTTGTGTTGGAGGCTGTTGTTGCTGTCTTTTATTTTTCGTTAATGACGGTTGTTATGATGCTGCCCATTTATGTGGCTGGCTTGTTTGTGCAGTTGCTGTTCGTTGACTTGCCTACCTGATGTGGATAATGCATCTGAGGAAGCCTGGAGCCGGTGTAGTGATGTGGACCTTTTTCCCAATTGCTAACTGCCGATGCACGGCTATCCAGAGGAGTGGTATCTGTGCTGGGTGCCGCAGGTGCAGAGAATTGCCTTGCGTCAGACTGACTATTTGCTTTATATTTCAGTTGTAGTTGTAACATGCTTCTTTTTTTTTTGCGTGGTGGAACATCACAAAGTAAATGTATTCTTAAAACTGAAAGCTAAACTGTGATATGATTGGAAAACCAAAGATTTGTGATTATATTAAACAATTCAAAATGGAATTGTGTTGTTAAATTTTGGTGCACTGTTGCTATTTACTAAACTTAAAAATGTCAACGCCGCCCTGGTGGCGCAGTGTTCTAAGCGATGGCCTCTGATCATTCGTCCGAAAGGGGTCCGGGTTCGAATCCCGGTGAGGTATGGATGTTGTGTTTGTATTGCGGCACTGGCTCCCTCCCTTCCCTGGAACCAGTGACCCTAAATTAGGGACGGGCGACTGCTTATAGCCCATTGAGTTGCTCACGGTGGTCGTTAAACCTCCAATCTAAAAAAAAATGTCAACTTATTTAAGACAGTCTTTCTTGCAGGGGTTGAGCTAGTTGGACAGGGCAAAGAGATAATTGCAGGATGGACCGTCGAAATTTTGGCGCCCAACGTGGGGCTCGAAGAGAAATTTAAAAGTAAATATTGACATGCGATAGTGCTTAGTTCAAATTCTAAAATTGAAAGTTAATGTATTTGTAGCATAGTTGCGTTATTTATTTCTATGTGTATAATTGACTGCTAGGGAGCTGCTCTCGTGGTACAGGGTTAATGCGCGTTTGTTTGTCTGCTCCTGTGAGAATTGAAAATTTGCAAACATGTGGGAACATTATGTTGTAGTGATTTTGTTGAATACTGTGTTTACCTTCTGCTTTCATTTTGCTCAGTGGTATTATATACACCAGGTAAATTTTCTGTATTTTGGATAAAGTTGAAGGCCAGATTTTCAGGACACCCAGAAGAGGATGTGTTTCCTTTCCTCCGTAATGTGGAATAAGAATTTGAAGCATATGGTGTTCCGGACCAAACTCGTGTACTGTTAGTTACTGCATGTCATAAAGGAAATGCACTTGCATGGTGGAGATATATTTATCAAAGCTATTGAAAGTCATTGGAACCGGTATGGAAAACAATAGTATCTGACGGAAGAAAGAAGTTCTTCAATCGAGATTTTAATCCCCCAGATATTGCTGTAAACGGAATCGTGATCTTACGCCCTCTGGTTGCAGACTTGTGCGTTAAGAAAAACATGAATTTATATGAGAAACATTTCGCACCGAAAACGTTCTCCAACATAGAAAGGATTTTTCAAATCGGACTCTTAGAAACAGAGATATCGACAAAAATAAGATGTGACTTTACGTCCTTTGGTGAGAAAACCATGCATTATTTTAGGAAGAAAGTATTCTCAAAAGGTTTTTCCATATGAGCACAATCGGTACAAGAAAAAATTTAGTCGAGTTTTCAGGAGCCCAGATTTTGCTACAAATACATCAGACGCAGAAATTAACACTTATACCCCCTGGTGGCCAAACCATTCTTTACCAAACATTAGAAATTATGTGAAAAATATTTTCCATCAGGTCTTGTATGCGATACAGGAAGAATTTTTTAAATCGGAGTTTTAGGAACAGAAATAACGCAGAAAACGCAATTTACCTTTGTGCCCCCTAGCGGAAGGTCTATGATTTACTTCAAAATTTTGAATTTATACGAAAAACTTTTCTTATCGAAAACACTATCCAACAAAGAAGGAATTTTTCAAATCGAACTCCTAGAAGTAGAGATACTGACAAAAATAAGATATACGTCTACGCCCCCTGACGTAGAAGCCATGCATTATTTCAAGAAGAAAATGTTCCTAAAAGGTTTGTCGACATGAGTAGTATCGGTGAACAAACCACTTTTTTTCAATCGAGATTTTAGAAGCTCATATTTTGCTGCAAATACATCAGAAGCGGATATTAAGACTTACGCCATCTGGTGGCCAAACCATGTTTTTACAAAAATTAGAAATTATGCGCAAACGATTTCTCATCAGGAGCTTATAATGAATAAAATTCTCCGGCTGGACGTGTAGTGCAGGAAAGCTTACGTTAAGTCACGTTAGGGTTATTGAAAGGTTACTTGACGTAGCTAAAGTGTGCTTAATCTTCAAAGTGCTAGAGTTTGTTTAGGTAAGACACGCACGTGCAATAAATTCCAAGAATATGGAATTTATTTTTACTCAGCGTTCCTTATTATCTTGAATATCAGTAATATAACTTCGGTTTTAGTACATTAGTACCTTGAAGGCTCCTTATTAGAGCGGTAAACACAATATACCCTGAACTTAACGTAAACACTCAATGAAATAGACTTAATGGCCAGACAGAGGTCTGACAATAAAATGAACTAAGAAAACGTACTCACTTTTAACCTTTTATTGGGGAGCTCCTGGTATTACTCAAATACACACTCCAAAATAACACAACTACTGATAGCCCGAACTTTCGTACTATCGTAATATCGTAGAAAAGTAGGCAAATCGCATACCAATAATCAGGAAGAACCTATCACATATAAAACGAAGCTCTTTGGTATACTTGAGCGCCCCTATATATACTGCATACCACCACGTCATGACTTACACTCGTTGCCACATATAATTCAGCGGGAGAAACAACATCTCGTTAAGTGAGAAGATAATTTGCATAGGAAAATAAAATAACAAGAGATAGTAAAATCAAAAAGAAACTGAATCTAAAGTATACGTTACATCATCTCCCCCTTATATATATATTTTTTTTGAAAAACCTATCAAATTTTGAGTGTAGTCTTACATTTCGCTGACTGACGTTTATCGTCCTACTTTTTTTTTGTGTGGCAGCAGTATATACAACTTCAAGCTTGGCATAACAAATTCAGTAAACCTGTGTCAGCAGCTATTGTCGTCTGTGAAGCAGGAAACACTTTTTATACGTGTACAGAACAAACCTGCATCGGCATACCTTATTTTTATTCTGCCCAGCAGGAATCACTTTTTTGATTTCATTTTACTTCCTCATATTTTCAACTCTCTATATATTTATCGTTGATTACAAACAAACTGTATCAGCAGCGAAGATTGCATGTAGCTGCCTAACAGTAACAATTTTCACTATTTTACCCCTAACACACATATATATATAAAAAGAAAAAAAAATTCGGATTAGTAGACGGACATAGAATATATATACATAAAAAAAACTACATATATCACAAAAAGAATGCTTAGGCCCACACGGAAAAAAAAAATTCTGTCACGCCAACTGGTCGTGCAGGAAAAACAACATAATGAGAAAATAACCTGTCCAAGAGAACTTACTTATCTCGAGGACGCATAAAAAACCCTAGTACGATATATTTTTCCAGGCCTAATCGGACTGGTAAATTCTGGTGGCGCCGATCTTTTCTGCGACTTCAATGGATCTGGAACATCTGTAGTCTGTCGGTCAAGAAATTCTGGTCTGTCGGTCAGGAATTCCCTGCGTCTGACAGGAACGGTCAGGAACGGCTGAAGTCTGTCGGTCAGGAATTCCCTGCGTCTGACAGGAACGGTGAGGAACGGCTGAAGTCTGTCGGTCAGGAATACCCTGCTTCTGACAGGAACGGTCAGGAACGGCTGAAGTCTGTCGGTCAGGAATTCCCTGCGTCTGACAGGAACGGTGAGGAACGGCTGAAGTCTGTCGGTCAGGAATTCCCTGCGTCTGAAGGGGGCGGGCTCCCCAGGCTTTCGATATGTTGTCCTTTTGTGCTAGGGCCCGGGTTGTCCTTCCAGCATTCTTTTGAAGGGACGTGACTCCGGCCACATCGCTTGTTTTCTCTTTCTACTTTTTGGCATGACAGTAGAAGCAGGCATCGGCCCTGTTTGCCCTGAGCGTAAGTTCCAGGGGCGAAATCCGGGCGGATCCAAGGATCTCTGCCTTCGTCGCTGTTGCGGCGAAGCAGATTGGGGAGACAAGTTGCGTTTTCGACCAGCTTTTGGTGTTGCAGGACGGTTTGTAATATGTGTCTGACGTTTAGGAATCGTCAAACTATTGTCTATATCTGGTAAATCAGAAATATGTGATGACTCTGAGTCGCTGCTGTAAGTTAGTGGTCGTTCAGGGCGATGTTTATTTCTGCCTATTGGAATACTCTCTGACGAGGTATTCAAGGAAGTAGGAGCTTGTGTTGGTGCAAAGTTATTAGGGATTGGTGCAGCAATAGTCTCGGCAATGGTTGGAGGGAAGGGAATAATACTAGAATTTGAAGAACTTGATTCGAGCCTTCGTCTTATGGTAGAATCAGGTTGCGTTCTTGGAAGCCAGTCTTGTGGAGGGGAGGGTGAAGAAAAAATCACTGGAGATTCATCAAAAATGTTTGTCGGTTCGTCCAAAATTTCTGGAGGTTGATCGTGTGATATAGACTCTTGAGTCTGTGGAACAGAAGGTTGAGTAGGGTTGATTATAAAATCTATATTTCGTTCATGATACTTGCGACACTGAGCAACGTGTACGTATTGAAATTGATTGTCAGGTTTTTCAAGAATAATGTTATTTTCATACACATTTGCCACCCGATATGGACCTTCGTAGCTGGGTGCAAATTTCTTTACTAAAGTATGAGAAACAGAAGACTGGAAGTGTGTCTCCAAGAGAGTTAGATCTCCAACGACAAGATCTGGTTCCCTACGCCTAGTATTATAGTATCTTGCTTGGAGCCGCTTGTGCTCTTATCATTGCAACACGAGCTTTCTCTGCCATGATTCGTACTGATTGCGGAGTTGGTCGCTGGTTTAGTTCGTCGATAATCCCCGTTAAATTTTCAAAAGGGGTCTTAATTTTTCGACCCAAAAAAAGTTCTGCGGGAGTAAACTTAGTAGATTCGTGAACAGACGAGCAGAGGGCGAACGAAAAAAGCTCAAGATGTTCGTCCCACCGCTCGTGATGATCCATGACAAATGTAGCGATCATTTTAACTAGCGTGCGGTTTACTCGTTCCGCGGGATTACTCTGGGGATGATATGGGGAAATGAATTTATGCTTTATGTGTAGTCTCGCACACATTCTTTCAAAAATGTCAGAAATAAATTGGGGACCATTATCCGAAACTACTTGATTAGGTGCACCATATCTAGAGAATACTTCATTAATTAATACATTACAAATAACTTCCGCCGTAGCGGCTTTAATATGAAAAACCTCGACCCATTTAGAGAAATTATCGGTTAATACTAAAACGTAACGAGCTTTGTTTTTAACAGATAAAGGATAAGGTCCCAATAAATCTATTGAAATAATGTCAAAAACATGAGAACTTGAACTAGATTTCAAGTGACCGGCCGGTCTTACATTACGGTAATTATAAATCTGACACAAGGGACATGATTGAACGTATGAGAGCACACTTTGGTACATGCCAGGCCAATAGGCAATATCCCGCAATTTACAACGGGTCTTGCGAATATCTAAATGGCCTGCAATAGGTTTGTCATGAAATTCGTTTAAAAGGGCCATTCTAAGGGTTCGCGGAATACATGGGCGAAACTCTGCCCTAGTAGTCCTAGATTTCGTATAGTAAAGAAGACCCTCTATGACTTCAAAATGCTGTTACCTCCCAGCCAGAGAAGGGTCACTTTGTTGTGGTGAACCCGCAAGCAAAAAATTATAGGTTTCCCCAAAATCTGGATCATTTACTAATTCTGCCATTATCTGCTCTCTGGATGTTATATCAGCTATTGAAAGTAAAGGCTGACATCCAGGAGTAGTTTCTGTGGGAATCCCACTAATCGGGACGCGAGATAATGCATCCGGTAATTGATTCTTATGACCTGGCTGGTACGAAATTTTGATATTGCTCTCTTGTAACTTCAGAGCCCACTTCATAAGTCTGTTAGAGAGGTGCTTAGCAGAATTCAAATACTGAAGGGCAGAATGATCCGTAATTATATTAACTGTCAATTCGTTGAGATAACGTTGAAATTTTTCAAGAGCATACACTACAGCAAGACATTCGCGTTCCGTAGCTGAATAATTGCGTTCAGCTTTGGCTAAAGTACGGGACGCAAAAGCTATTGGATGCCCAGCTTGTGACAAAACGCAACCAAGACCAACTCCGGATGCGTCAGTGTAAATATCAAATTCCTTAGTATGATCTGGGAAAGCTAACACAGGAGGCTGAGTCAACGCAGATTTTAGTGCTTCAAACGCTGCGTTAGCCTCAGGTGTCCAAACAAACTTCTTGTATTTACGTTTCAAAGCATACAATGGCTTTGTAGCATAAGCGGGGACGAACTGCTGATAACATCCGGTCATTCCCAGAAAGCGTGATAGTTCTTTGGCTGTTTTTGGCCGTGGAAAGTCAACTATAGGCCTGATTTTTTTCATCATCCGCTGATTTTTTCATCATCCGTAAATAAGCCGTGGAGAGTGATTTTCAACCCCAGATATACAATCTCGTCCCTCGCTATCTGGCATTTACTAGGTTTTAACGTCAAGCCAGCATTGTATATGAGTTGGAACACCTGTTTGAGCAGAGAAAGGTGCTCGTCAAAAGTCTCGGATGTAATAATAATGTCATCCAAATATACATGCACATGGGGACCTAGAACAGGTCTGAGAACCGTATCCATAAGCTTTTGGAAAGTAGCAGGTGCAGAGACTAGTCCAAAGGGCATACGCAGGTATTCATAAGCCCCAAAAGTAGTCACAAAGCCTGTTTTATCTACGGAGTCTGGATGTACCACAACCTGCCAATATCCACTCGCCAAATCCAAGGTTGACATCCATTTAGTTGACGATATGTCATGCAAAATATGCGACATGACAGGTAGTGGATAATTTATCGCTTTCGTGACTTGGTTTAGCTTGCGGAAATCTGTCACGAAACGAAATTCGTTGGGTTGTTTCTTTGGAACAAGAAATGCAGGTGCGGCCCAGGCGCTTGTTGATTCCCTTATTATGCCCTGTTTAATAATCTCTGAAATTTGACGTTGCATTTCATTTTTTTATGGGAAGCACAAGGGTAAGGTTTCGTCGCTATCGGTTTCGAACCATCAGTGTCAATGACATGATAAACCACCTGTGTGAAACCAGGTTGGTCGGAAAATAAACCAGGTCTTTCATTCAAAAGTTGAGAAAGGTGGTTTCGTTGCCTCTCCTTCAGTTGTTTACTCAGTAACAAATTCGTTATGTCTATAGGATCTTTAGGAATCACTTCGACAGGTTCCGGAAAGGAAATAACATGTTGTTCGAATTTCATGGTAACTTTAAAAGTATTGATAAAATCTATGCTCATTAGACATTTAACAGGTAGGTCGTCTATGAGCAGGAAAGAATGCGTAAAACGAGCCTTTCCCAGCCCTAGAGATAATGTGACAGTTCCTGTGATACTGAAGATTTCGTTATTTGCACCTCGCAAATACTGCGTCGCAGGCTGGACGTGTATTGCAGGAAAACTTTCAGTGCAAAACTTCGTATTTAGGGCTGATATTTCAGAACCACTGTCGAACTTTGTCTCGACAATAATATTTTCAATTGTGAATAACACATCAGGCAACTGAGGAGTTTGGACAGTAACTAATACTATTTTAGGGTCAGAATTTTTGGTATCAGGAAGCAGTGCCGATGCTTGGTCTACTTCCTTTGGAAGTTTAAAGGATTCCTGGTTGTATTTTCATGCGGTCTGAAACCTCGGCCCTGCCTGGTATCGGTAAAGTTTTCACGCTTAGAAAAACTTCGTGAAAACTGCTGCGGGAACTCCGCATTTCTGTTGAAATTTCCATTTCTGTTATTTCTTCCCTCAGCACGGGCAGAAACATCATTATTGCCCTTAGCATAAAAATGTTCCGAATTCTGCGGATTGGAACGGGTCGAGCATACTGTGCATTTGTACTGTACCCAGAAAATTGTTTAGAAACTAGCGGTTGGTGTACCACTCTTCTATGCGGTGGTACGTATGATGCTTGGACTTGCACCTGTGTACGCTCGTGTTGAAAGTCATTAGGCCTATTATGCTGCTGAGGATTTTCGTGATAAGCCTCCCGGAGTTCCCGAGCATGTTTAGTTGGTCCATGTTTGCCGTGTCACTCCTCATACGTTCGTATGAGGCGAAGGCATTCATGTATTGTAGCAGGGTGTCGGACCTCAATAAAATCCTGTAGAAATGGATCGAGCTGTTACAATAGGGTGTCCAACATGTCGACATGACTGGCATGTGGATCCCATAATTTATACAAGCGTGTTGTTTCTAAAGCAAACGCAACAATGCTATCGTTGGGTCCTTGCTTACGAGAAAAAAGTTGTTGTGCAAGGCCAGCTCGACTGAGGCCGAAAGGAAAGACTTCTAAAAATTCCGCTCGGAAATTCTCATAACGAGAATCCGGGTTTGATACTCTCCACTGCCGATACCAGGTCTTAGCGGCATCTTTCAAGCAAGTGCCTGCTATTTGCACTTTGCAATCTTGAGGGTTATTGTATAAGTCGAAATGATCCTCCAAATCCTCGAGAAATTTCAAGGACCCCTCCAAACCATTGAAAGTAATTGCTCCCTCATGCGGCACGAAATGTGCAAGCATTTTGCCTCTGTGAGAGGATTTAAATACCTCAGGTACGACCCGCGACCCAGAGTGATAGGAAGCTGGTGAATTACGAAATTGTGAGGAATGCCTGGGTACGTGCAAATCATTGACATCAAGGTTAGACCCACAGGCTTCCTGCAAATTGTCGAAAATAACCCCACCTCCACCGAAACTTGATTCAGGTTGAAATAGTGAAGTTTTCTCAGGTAATGAAGACATAGTGAATAAGTGTCAATACCTCGTGTTCAAGAAATGTTCGGGCGCCAATTATAATAAATAAAATTCTCCGGCTGGACGTGTAGTGCAGGAAAGCTTACGTTAAGTCACGTTAGGGTTATTGAAAGGTTACTTGACGTAGTTAAAGTGTGCTTAATCTTCAAAGTGCTAGAGTTTGTTTAGGTAAGACACGCACGTGCAATAAATTCCAAGAATATGGAATTTATTTTTACTCAACGTTCCTCATTATCTTGAATATCAGTAATATAACTTCGGTTTTAGTACATTAGTACCTTGAAGGCTCCTTATTAGAGCGGTAAACACAATATACCCTAGTAGAGGAAAAGGGAGAGTTCTGGGACAGGGACAGCCCTCCATAGACTTAACATTGGCTGTCCACGAGGCTGTCCCCGACTGTCCCCGTGGCTGTCCCCGACTGTCCCCGTGGCTGTCCCAAGGCTGCACCAGCTGTCCTCTTGTCAGAATGTTTGTCACGTGATCGTCCCCATGATGTGCTGCCACCTAGCGGTGCTTCTTGGAACTTTCGATGGATCTTTGATTTTGAGGGATGGCAACGACCGAGAGGGAAAGGGGTGGATATAGGGGGATGGCACACGATGTGCTGCCCCCTAGCGGTGCTTCTTGGAACTTTCAACGGAACTTTGTTTTTGAGAGATGGCAACGGTCGAGTGTGGAAAGGGGTTGACATAGGGCATGTCACCTCGATGCGCTGCCCCCAGCGGTGCTTCTTTGGAACTTTCGATGGATCTTTGATTTTGAGGGATGGCAACGACCGAGTGGGAAAGAGGGTGGATATAGGATGATGTCAACTCGATGTGCTGTCCCTAGCGGTGCTTCTTGGAACTTTCAATAGATCTTTGTTTTTGAGAGATGGCAACGACCGAGTGGGAAAAGGGATGTCAACTCGATGTGCTGCCCACTGGCGGTGCTTCTTGGAACTTTCCATGGATCTTTGATTTTGAGGGATGGCAACGACCGAGTGGAAAACTGGGTGTCAACTCGATGCGTTGCCCCCTGGCGGTGCTTCTTGGAACTTTCGATGGATCTTTGATTTTTAGGGATGGCAACCACCGAGTGGGGTCCGTTGGGATTTTTTGTATTTATTCCTGTGGTTTTCAAGAGGGATTTTTCCCCCTCTTCGATGTTATTTTTCCCCAGAGGAAATTTTTACGTAACGATGCTGGGGAATTTTCTTTCCAAGGAATAAAAATGCTATGAGGTCTTAGCGAGGTTCTAACTCACGATGATTTGGTTTCAAAAAATTGGTCAGGTGGTCTCGTGTACTACGTATTTACTACATTTTTTTTAATTACTATACGTTACTTCTTCATGTGTTTTTATATTTTTAGTATGTTTTGAGGGAGTTTTTTCGTGTAGATGTAGTGAATTTTCTGGGGAAGTTTTCTTTTTCCTTTGTACAATTTTATTACAGATCATGAGACGAGGAAATGCTTTTTTAGAAACGAATTCGTTCCTGCTCGCAGTAATTATTGGACATAGACTTCATGTTTATTCTGAGTCTTTCGCCTTTGCAATATAATTTTCTCGTAATTTTTTCGTGTGTTCAAGAACTCAACAGGTCTTTCACAGTTAAAATTCTGATGAAACAATATTTTCTTACTTTATTTCGCACATCATTATAGCTTCCCAATTTCGCTATTTTACTTCATCTTTTTTTTTTTTTGAAATTTCGTAAAACTTTTCAGTATGTCAGTAATTTTTTTCTTACTTGGTCAAACTTGTGACTCCTTTTATTTAGACTATTTTTTTTTTCATTTGATTTCAACAAAACGATTATTTTAGACGTAGCAAATCATCAGATTTTTGTTTCCTTATATAGCATATTTTCAAACTTGCTAAAAAATATTCCTCAGAGCTTGCATGTAGTCAAATATGCATTTTTTTATTCTTTCCTAGTTTGTTATACTTTTCGTGGACTGTCCCAACAAAAAAGCATTCATTGTCAAGACATACATTCTAAAACCTTTTTTATTACGATAAAATTTGTATTCTGTGGGCTGTATATTTTTCTGTCTCGTCCGAAAAAACATTCATTCTAGAGGCAAAGCTTAGTGATTCCGTTCTTCCCATAAACATTGTTTTTTTACGTTTTACTAACTCACCAGAAAAGCAATTATTCCCCACCCCCATAGCGAAAATAAAGAAATTCTTACTTCTTTTCCATACATATCGACTCAATCTATTTCTTTTCGAAATGCTGGTCATGACATTTCAACTAAAATTTCATACTTTCACCAAAATTCGTATTTTAAAGGAGCTATTTCCTTTTTTACTTTATTTCATGTGTAACTAAATTTTTTATTTATTTCTCGCCTCAACAAGCTCAGTAAGAACTCCCCTATTCTCATTCCTTTCCCTCATTTAGTTCGCTTTAAATTGAGATGTTTCAAAATTTCGCGTATATTTCTTTCACTAAATTCCAGTTCTCCCGTATCTGTCCAATCATTTTTAACTTCTGTGCCTGCTGCATTTTTTCTTTAGACGTTTAGTTTCATTGACCTTTTCTTTCGTTTTAATTAGGTTTTCATTATCGTATTTTTTATTCATTGTCTCAGCAGAAAAAGCTTTCATTCTGGAGACCGTACTTCCTCTAAACATTTTTATTTCACGTTTTACTAATTCGTAAAAAAAGCAGGTGTTTCCAAACTCTCATAGTAAAAATATCGTATTCCCCTTATTTTACTTATTATATTTTTCCTTCTATTCAGTGTTGTATGATTCTTAAAACTTTGGTTTATTTTTATCAAACTTCTTTTTTTTTTTTTTGCTTAGTTTTTTTTTCTGATTCAACCTATCAATCTTTTCCTATCGATTTAATTGCTCTTATTTTTCCATTCGACTTTACTTTTGAACAGAAATGTATCTAAAATCTTCAGATGTATTTTAGTCTCTAAGAGGCCGATTCTTCCCTATTTCAAATAAAGTCATTGTAGGATTTTAGTGTAAATGCCCCTAAATCTTTAGAACTTCCTTTTCATAGTTAGATACTAATTCCTCGAGGTTTAAATTAAAACATGAAAGAAGAGTGCTTTTACGCTCTCTCCAGTGAACGAAGAGTTTTTACGCTTTCCCCAAGAAATTAACTTTGGAATCTCCCTTCTTTCTACCGGAAAATGACTATCTTGTGCGACTGTTTTCACGCGTCTACTGCTTGTTGGAAAACCTCATATGACATGAAATCATTTTGCTTGGTAGATTTAACTAAATTCTGGTTTTGAACATTGAACGCAAACTCAAGCTTGCAAAAGCATAGTTTTCTGAGCGAACTTAAACTGTCTAAGATGACAAAAATCTAAAACTGGTGACTCAATGAGACAGAGCGTTTGAACTTTGCCGTTCATTTAAGATTTAAGAGATCCGTAGTGAACCACTACAAGGGATATAAGCAGACCCTGATTTAGTCCACTGTTTCCAAGGAAGGTAGAAAGCTAGTGTCGTAATTCAAAAGCTCATAACTCAAGCCTCCCCAGTATTCAATTTCGGACGGACGATTAGTCAGATGTCAATGCTTAGACTTTGAAAAATTACTTCAGGCAAATATTTTCTTACTTAAAAGTGCTTCAAGTAAGAATTTGTATTACTTAAGATTTCCCTTAGTCAATATTTTTTCTTATCTTAAAAACTTATAAAGGGTTGATTTTGAAAAAAAAAAAAACCGATTTCTCCCAAAAACGTAAAATTTCCCCAGAATTGTATGAGGAACCAAAAAAATTGACGAAGCTTGATCCCATTTCTTTCTCTTCATGTTTCATTCCATAAACTTTCTTCAAATTCCTATATATCCAAGAATTTTGTTAAATGTCCAAGTTCGACTCCCCCAGAAATTTTCTGAAAATGATAGTTTCTCTTTTAAAAAAAATAATTCCAAAATAAGAATCCCTTCAATGAAACAAGAAATTCCTATTCGAATCATCCCATCCCTCTTTCTACTTCAAATACTCTATTTGTAAATCTAAGGAAGTTTTTTTTATATTCATATACTTTTCCCTCGAACTTTAGAAGATATTTTCCCAAAATGTATGTACATATTACGATAGTAAAACATCATACAACTGCTTGATGTTCAATTCACTTCACGCTGTCTTAAGGAAATTCTTTTATTTTCTCATAACACATAGACATGTTATTTTTCTTCCCACTCCATTAAGTTGATCTCAAAGACTTGAGATCAACTTTATGGAGTCCTTTGAGAAAACCTTTCATAGAAAAGCATAAATGTACTGAAAATGTCAGTTTTCTTAAAGAAATCATAAGAATAAGAATTTTTTTACTGAAACAAGTTTCCCCTGTTCATAGCATTAAGTGGCTCTTTTCGCAGCAAATTCTGTATTTCCTCATGTAAACTTTATTCTTTTTCTACTTCATATCGTCATTCGTTTCTTGTTTTTCCCTATGTAACTTAAAACTTCTTTTCTTAATCTATTTTTCATAAAGTATCATTCTTTTGAGTTTATTTTTTCTCTCTCTCTTTTTTTTTAAATGCATTCCTAAGTTCATATTGAGAAGGGTTTAAATTTTGATTGAAAGATGTTTGCAAAGATCGTTTTAGGAAAAGTTGAAAACAGGTAAGGTTCGTTTCGGAAAAGTTGAAAACAGATAATGTTCGTTTCGGAAAAGTACATTCTCTTATAGGGTTAAAAATGGAACACTTCATATTTTCTTAGGGGCGGTTTTGATGAAACACGTTTCAGTAAAAACAGTGAAATTCCCATTGAATAACATGGGGAACTATGAAATTTAAGAAGCACGTTATCGTTCAAGGAAAATATTTTAAAAGGTCTATTTTCGATTCAGTTGAAAACGAATCAGGTAGAAAACAGAATGCAGTAGAAACAGTCACAGCAAGTTCCTGAAAGTTGAAAATAGATGAGGTTGAAAATGGATGTACTAAAAATGTCTTAGGAAAGAAATTTTTATGAAACACAGATTGTTTAGTTTTCCCAGGCTAGGGGATCTTCAGTGAGAGCGCTTCATCTTTTCAACTCAAAGAATAAAACGAGTCAGTTTGAAACATTTCAAACTACCCGAAAATAAGCCGTGTACTCTGGTTTCGACTCAATACAATAAAGCATTGCTCTCAGACCAGTCGGAATTCCGCCCTGATTGGTTGCATAATGGAAAACCCCAGACCCATCTCCAATAACAATACCCAAATATTCTTAAAAAAAGTCTAGCAAAAAAGCACTAGTTCTCCATTATATCAATTGCATTCATCCTGTTACTGTTTTACACATTTCAAAAAAAGTTTACATTCTCACTTTTGCTTCAAAATTCTTGAAAAGCTTAATATTTTGACTCATTTCCATAAAAAAATAATTTCCCTTAAAATTCAATTTAAGAAAATAAAAATTACTCTTAAAATTTATGCCTTAAAACTAAAAAATATTTACGCTTAATATTTCAATAAATAAGAAATATTCACAAACTCGCCTTCTACCTTGCCAATAAAAAATAAAAAAAACTACATTCATTTCTGAATTTATATAATCGAAATCATTATTTCTCCAAGTAGTTCTTTTCCCATGATTGTAGAGAAGAACTCTTCTGAAATCTTCCCTTTTCCATATGTGTTCGACACAGACTGTTTAGCTTTTCCAGGCTAGGGGGTCTTAAGTGAGAGCGCTTCTTCTTTTCAACTCAAAGAATAAAGCGAGTCAGTTTGAAACATTTCAAACTCCCCGAAAATAAGCCGTGTACTCTGGTTTCGGTTCAATACTGTAAAGCATTGCTCTCAGACCAGTCAGAAATGCCCACGATTGGTCACCTAATTGAAAACATCAGGACCATTTCCAATAACAATACCCAAATTTCCTTAAGAAAAGTCTAGCAAAAAAGCACTAGTTCCTAATTAAAACAATTGCATTCATCCTGCTACTGTTTTAAACATTTCGAAACAGAAATTTCTTTTACTTTTTAAAATTCTTGAAAGCTTAAATTTTTGTCTCATTTCCATAAAAAAATAATTTCACTTAAAGTTTAATTTTAAAAAATTACTCTTTAAATGTATGCCTCAAAACTAAAAAATATTTACGCCTAATATTTCAATAAATAATAAATATTCACAAACTCACCTTCCCACTTGCCAATTAAAAAAAAACTACCTTAACAACTCTCCAGTCCACTTGAATTCCCTAACATGAACTTTGATTACAGAAGAAAATACGGAAACAGTCATAAAAAGATTTCATCCTAAATGAAAATAATGTTCTGGAATTGATTCCAGCCTGAATCCGATAGGACAGCTTTTCTCAGGTTGAACCTCCAGAACACAAGTGGAGACGAATGAAAACTCATCACAGTTTTCAGATGGAATCAAAGCATTTGAACAGCTGGGGGAACCGGCACACTGCTTCTTAGCGAAAGAAACAGAAACGTCTGGAAGATTCATACTGCTTCTTTCCCAATGACTAAATGTGGAAAAAATAAAATGACATTAGCAAGCTGATGGAAACAGAATTTGAAAGACTTGATGACGCCTTACTTTACTAAAATTCACTCAGCGCTTTCCTTGCATACTGTGACCAATGCATGACCCTTATCACAACATGTGTTGGTGTGTCACCATGCGTCAGCGCTTCACGGTGACTATACCCTTATCTTGTCATTTCGTGACGAAACGCTATCGACTGACAAAGCGAACTCAGCTGAGGGTTTATCTTAAGGGAAAATTCTTAGAGAAAAACGAAAGGATTTCATTATAATTAATTTTCATATCTTGAGAAAATAAAACTAAAATGTATTCGGTAAGAAATTCTTCAATGTTGAATTTTCCTCAAAATGAGAGAGGAATACGGAAAGCGAAAGAATTTAATCAGACACCTTGAAAGAAATCATCTCAGAATTAAAACCGCTTTTGAAAAAAAGAAGAAACCCCAGTAAACTATGAAATACTTTGTTCTTCACATAAAAAACCCGGTGTACGATTCCAATATTCCCTTTTTTTCTTAAAATTTCTCCAACGTAATGACTTAGGTCAACTGAGTCCAGAAATGCTTCGTCTACTTAGTATTTCGATTCCGAGGGAGTTCTTTCCGATACTGTTAAGCTATTTTCTCAAAATCCAGTTGTAAAATAATTTTGGTCATGTTTATTTGATTGTCGTCGTAGGAGAATTCCAATCCGTTCATGTCATACATTGTGTCGCCGAGAGTTTCTTCAAGCAGAAAAAAGCCATCATTCCACAGAAATTCTTCTTTTGGAGTTTGTAATGTTTCCAAAGTCAAATTATTTTTTTCCCTCGGGCTTTCTTAATTAAAGCTGAAAACGAAATGGAACGAAGAAACGTCTATTGTATGACTCTTAACATAGTAGATTTCTTATCAACCACTTTAGCCCAATGTTCTCCGCACGGAGAAATTTCAGATTTCAAAATTTCACCATTATGACCCACTTTTTCCTGAGTGAAATCCAATACATGGTGAACATCTCGACTTATGCATTCCTTTGAGTAAGGAATCGCTCTCATGAAAGGGGGGCAACGGTTAAAATCGACATTGATTAAAATTGGAGAGAGGAAAAATATGAGAATTGAATAAATAATGCATAAGCAGGATTCCCGAAAATTTAACGAAGTCCATTAAGTCTCAGTTGTCAGTACACGTATTTGTTTAATTTTGGGTGGAGTGGAAGCCGATGTGAGATTTCTTTCGCCCTCCAATATTTTTCATGGAATTTTTTTTTATATATAAAACTTATATTTTTTATGTTTTCGGGAATCGTGCCTATGCATTATTTATTCAATTCTCATATTTTTCCTCTCTCCAATTTTAATCAATGTCGATTTTAACCGTTGCCCCCTTTCATGAGAGCGATTCCCCACTCAAAGGAATGCATAAGTCGAGATTTTCACCATGTATTGGATTTCACTCAGGAAAAAGTGGGTCAGAATGGTGAAATTTTGAAATCTGAAATTTCTCCGTGCGGAGAATATTGGGCTAAAGTGGTTGATAAGAAATCTACTATGTTAAGAGTCATACAATAGACGTTTCTTCGTTCCATTTCGTTTTCAGCTTTAATTAAGAAAGCCTTGGGAAAAAAAATAATTTGACTTTGGAAACATTACAAACTCCAAGAGAAGAATTTCTGTGGAATGATGGCTTTTTTCTGCTTGAAGAAACTCTCGGCGACACAATGTATGACATGAACGGATTGGAATTCTCTTACGACGACAATCAAATAAACATGACCAAAATTATTTTACAACTGGATTTTGAGAAAATAGCTTAACAGTATCGGAAAGAATTCCCTCGGAATCGAAATACTAAGTAGACGAAGCATTTCTGGACTCAGTTGACCTAAGTCATTACGTTGGAGAAATTTTAAGAAAAAAGGGAATATTGGAATCGTACACCGTGTTTTCTTTATGTGAAGAACAAAGTATTTCATAGTTTACTGGGAATTCTTTTTTTTTTCAAAAGTGGTTTTAATTCTGAGATGAATTCTTTCAAGGTGTCTAATTAAATTCTTTCGCTTTCCGTATTCCTCTCTCATTTTGAGGAAAATTCAACATTGAAGAATTTCTTACCGAATACATTTTAGTTTTATTTTCTCAAGATATGAAAATTAATTATAATGAAATCCTTTCGTTTTTCTCTAAGAATTTTCCCTTAAGATAAACCCTCAGCTGAGTTCGCTTTGTCAGTCGATAGCGTTTCGTCACGAAATGACAAGATAAGGGTATAGTCACCGTGAAGCGCTGACGCATGGTGACACACCAACACATGTTGTGATAAGGGTCATGCATTGGTCACAGTATGCAAGGAAACGCTGAGTGAATTTTAGTAAAGTAAGGCGTCATCAAGTCTTTCAAATTCTGTTTCCATCAGCTTGCTAACGTCATTTTATTTTTTCCACATTTAGTCATTGGGAAAGAAGCAGTATGAATCTTCCAGACGTTTCTGTTTCTTTCGCTAAGAAGCAGTGTGCCGGTTCCCCCAGCTGTTCAAATGCTTTGATTCCATCTGAAAATTGTGATGAGTTTTCATTCGTCTCCACTTGTGTTCTGGAGGTTCAACCTGAGAAAAGCTGTCCTATTGGATTCAGGCTGGAATCAATTCCAGAACATTATTTTCATTTAGGATGAAATCTTTTTATGACTGTTTCCGTATTTTCTTCTGTAATCAAAGTTCATGTTAGGGAATTCAAGTGGACTGGAGAGTTGTTAAGGTAGTTTTTTTTTTTAATTGGCAAGTGGGAAGGTGAGTTTATGAATATTTATTATTTATTGAAATATTAGGCGTAAATATTTTTTAGTTTTGAGGCATACATTTAAAGAGTAATTTTTTAAAATTAAACTTTAAGTGAAATTATTTTTTTTATGGAAATGAGACAAAAATTTAAGCTTTCAAGAATTTTAAAAAGTAAAAGAAATTTCTGTTTCGAAATGTTTAAAACAGTAGCAGGATGAATGCAATTGTTTTAATTAGGAACTAGTGCTTTTTTGCTAGACTTTTCTTAAGGAAATTTGGGTATTGTTATTGGAAATGGTCCTGATGTTTTCAATTAGGTGACCAATCGTGGGGATTTCTGACTGGTCTGAGAGCAATGCTTTACAGTATTGAGCCGAAACCAGAGTATACGGTTTATTTTCGGGGAGTTTGAAATGTTTCAAACTGACTCGTTTTATTCTTTGAGTTGAAAAGAAGAAGCGCTCTCACTGAAGACCCCCTAGCCTGGGAAAACTAAACAGTCTGTGTTTCATAAAAATTTCTTTCCTAAGACATTTTTAGTACATCCATTTTCAACATCATCTATTTTCAACTTTCAGGAACTTGCTGTGACTGTTTCTACTGCATTCTGTTTTCTACCTGATTCGTTTTCAACTGAATCGAAAATAGACCTTTTAAAATATTTTCCTTAAACGAAAACGTGCTTCTTAAATTTCATAGTTCCCCATGTTATTCAATGGGAATTTCACTGTTTCTACTGAAACGTGTTTCATCAAATCCGCCCCTAAGAAAATATGAAGTGTTTCATTTTTTACCCTATAAGAGAATAAAATACTTTTCCGAAACGAACATTATCTGTTTTCAACTTTTCCGAAACGAACCTTACCTGTTTTCAACGATTTCCTAAAACGATCTTTGCAAACATCTTTCAATCAAAATTTAAACCCTTCTCAATATGAACTTAGGAATGCATTTAAAAGAGAGAGAGAGAGAGAGAGAGAGAATAAACTCAAAAGAATGATACTTTATGAAAAATAGATTAAGAAAAGAAGTTTTAAGTTACAAAGGGAAAAACAAGAAACGAATGACGATATGAAGTAGAAAAAGAATAAAGTTTACATGAGGAAATACAGAATTTGCTGCGAAAAGAGCCACTTAATGCTTTGAACACGGGGAAACTTGTTTCAGTAAAAAAATTCTTATTCTTATGATTTCTTTAAGAAAACTACTGACATTTTCAGTACATTTATGCTTTTCTATGAAAGTTTTTCTCAAAGGACTCCATTAAGTTGATCTCAAGTCTTTGAGATCAACTTAATGGAGTGGGAAGAAAAATAACATGTGTATGTGTTATGAGAAAATAAAAGAATTTCCTTAAGACAGCGTGAAGTGAATTGAACATCAAGCAGTTGTATGATGTTTTACTATCGTAATATGTACATACATTTTGGGAAAATATCTTCTAAAGTTCGAGGGAAAAGTATATGAATATAAAAAAAAACTTCCTTAGATTTACAAATAGAGTATTTGAAGTAGAAAGAGGGATGGAATGATTTGAATAGGAATTTCTTGTTTCATTGAAGGGATTCTTATTTTGGAATTATTTTTTTAAAAGAGAAACTATCATTTTCAGAAAATTTCTGGGGGAGTCGAACTTGGACATTTAACAAAATTCTTGGATATATAGGAATTTGAAGAAAGTTTATGGAATGAAACATGAAGAGAAAGAAATGGGATCAAGCTTCGTCAATTTTTTTGTTCCTCATACAATTCTGGGGAAATTTTACGTTTTTGGGAGAAATCGTTTTTTTTTTTTTTTTTTTCAAAATCAACCCTTTAGAATTTTTTAAGATAGAAAAAATATTGACTAAGGGAAATCTTAAGTAATACAAATTCTTACTTGAAGCACTTTTAAGTAAGAAAATATTTGTCTGAAGTAATTTTTCAATGTCTAAGCATTGACATCTGACTAATCGTCCGTCCGAAATTGAATCCTCTGGAGGCTTGAGTTATGAGCTTTTGAATTACGACACTAGCTTTCTACCTTCCTTGGAAACAGTGGACTAAATCAGGGTCTGCTTATATCCCTTGTAGTGGTTCACTACGGATCTCTTAAATCTTAAATGAACGGCAAAGTTCAAACGCTCTGTCTCATTGAGTCACCAGTTTTAGATTTTTGTCCTCTTAGACAGTTTAAGTTCGCTCAGAAAACTATGCTTTTGCAAGCTTGAGTTTGCGTTCAAAGTTCAAAACCAGAATTTAGTTTAATCTACCAAGCAAAGTGATTTCATGTCATATGAGGTTTTCCAACAAGCAGTAGACGCGTGAAAACAGTCGCACAAGATAGTCATTTTCCGGTAGAAAGAAGGGAGATTCCAAAGTTAATTTCTTGGGGAAAGCGTAAAAACTCTTCGTTCACTGGAGAGAGCGTAAAAACACTCTTTTTTCATGTTTTAATTTAAACCTCGAGGAATTAGTATCTAACTATGAAAAGGAAGTTCTAAAGATTTAGGGGCATTTACACTAAAATCCTACAATGACTTTATTTGAAACAGGGAAGAATCGGCCTCTTAGAGACTAAAATACATCTGAAGATTTTAGATACATTTCTGTTTAAAAGTAAAGTCGAATGGAAAAATAAGAGCAATTAAATCGATAGGAAAAGATTGATAGGTTGAATCAGAAAAAAAAAACCAAGCAAAAAAAAAAAAAAAAAAAAGAAGTTTGATAAAAATAAACCAAAGTTTTAAGAATCATACAACACTGAATAGAAGGGAAAATATAATAAGTAAAATAAGGGGAATACGATATTTTCACTATGAGAGTTTGGAAACACCTGCTTTTCTTACGAATTAGTAAAACGTGAAATAAAAATGTTTAGAGGAAGTACGGTCTCCAGAATGAAAGCTTTTTCTGCTGAGACATTGAATAAAAAATACGATAATGAAAACCTAATTAAAACGAAAGAAAAGGTCAATGAAACTAAACGTCTAAAGAAAAAATGCAGCAGGCACAGAAGTTAAAAATGATGGGACAGATACGGGAAAACTGCACATTTAGTGAAAGAAATATACGCGAAGTTTTGAAACATCTCAATTTAAAGCGAACTAAATGAGGGAAAGGAATGAGATTAGGGGAGTTCTTACTGAGTTTGTTGAGGCGAGGAAACAATAAAAAATTTAGTTACACATGAAAAAAAGTAAAAAAAGGAAATAGCTCCTTTAAAAATACGAATTTTGGTGAAAGTATGAAATTTTAGTTGAAATGTCATGACCAGCATTTCGAAAAGAAATAGATTGAGTCGATATGTATGGAAAAGAAGTAAGAATTTCTTTATTTTCGCTATGGGGGTGGGGAATAACTGCTTTTCTGGTGAGTTAGTAAAACGTAAAAAAAATAATGTTTATGGGAAGAACGGAATCACTAGCTTTGCCTCTAGAATGAATGTTTTTTAGGACGAGACAGAAAAATATACAGCCCAAAGAATACAAATTTTATCGTAATAAAAAAGGTTTTAGAATGTATGTCTTGACAATGAATGCTCTTTTGTTGGGACAGTCCACGAAAAGTATAGCAAACTAGGAAAGAATAAAAAATGCATATTTGACTACATGCAAGCTTTGAGGAATATTTTTCAGCAAGTTTGCAAATATGCTATATCATCATCATCATTGTCAACCATTATCAATCCACTGCTGGACGAAGGTCTCCCCAAGTTTCCTCCACAACGGTCTGTCTTGTGCCAGTCTCCTCCATGTCACTCCCGCATACTTTCGAATTTCATCCACCCATCTTCCATGCGGTCTTCTTCTGGGTCTTTTCCTGTCCCTTGGAATCCAATCTAAAATTTCGGCTGTCCATCGATGGTCTGTTCTTCTGGCAGTATGTCCAGCCCATTGCCATTTCAGGGATTTAACTCTGATCATGATGTCTTCCACTCTTGTCATTTTTCGGATCCACGTGTTCCTCTTCTTATCTCTCCTGGTTACACCAAGCATGCACCTCTCCATGATCCTTTGAGTTGTCTGCAGCCTTTGTATGTCTCTTTTAGCTAAGGTCCACGTCTCTGCACCGTACGTAAGCACTGGAAGGATGCATTGATCAAACACTTTTCTTTTAAGACATAATGGCATATTGCTCTTGAAAATTATGCTGTTTCTTCCAAAAGCTCTCCAGGCAAGTTTTGTACGCCGATTAATTTCTTCACTAATGTGACCCTCACTTGATATCTGCTGTCCAAGATAAACGTACGTGTCTGTTATCTCCAGCTTTTCTCCATCAATCGATAAATCTTCATTTCTTGTAAAAGCATTGAACATCACTTTTGTCTTCTGAAAGTTCATTTTTAATCCCACTTCTTTACTTTTGTCAGCAAGTTCCTGCATCATACTCTGTAGCTCTGAAGGGGTAGTTGCAAAAATGACTACGTCATCAGCAAAACGAAGGTGGGTTAGATAATCTCCATTAATCTTTATCCCTTTGTTTTCCCAGTTCAGTGATTGAAAGACATTTTCCAATGTAGCATTAAAGAGCTTCGGAGATATGGTGTCACCTTGTCTCACTCCTTTTCCAATTTTTATGTGTGTTGTATTACCAAATAGCAGAATCTTTGCACTTGCATTTTCATAGATGTTATTAATAATATTAATGTATGCATCTTCAATACCGCAGGATTTCAGAGCCATTGCAACTGCTGATGGTTTCACCGAATCAAAAGCTTTTTCATAATCGATAAAAGCCATGCACAATGGAAGTTCATATTCCCTCGCTCTTTCAATTAGTTCTCTCAGTACGTGGATATGATCTATTGTGCTGTAGCCACTCCTGAATCCAGCTTGTTCTCTCGGTTGAGCCATGTCCAGTGTTACCTTCAAGCGGTGTGAAAGAACTTTAGTGAAGATTTTATAAACCACTGATAGGAGGCTGATAGGTCTGTAGTTCCTGAGATCCTCAATGTCACCTTTTTTATGTAGCAAGATCATTGTAGCGTTGTTCCAATCCTCAGGAATTTTCCCTTCATTAAGGCATCGAGTGAAAATTTGGGCGAGTACTGTTTCGATTTCTCCACTTGCTTCTTGTATGATGTCTACAGTAATTCCATCTTCTTCCTGGAGCTTTTCCCCGCTTCATGTTCTTGATTGCATGTGCAACTTCTGCTGGAAGGACTGGAAGAACTCTGGTACCTTTCATGATGCCTGGAGTACATGTATCATCCCTTTCATATAATTTGGAGTAGAAATCTTTCACTCTTGTCAAAATTTCGCCTCTATTTCTTGTTACAGAACCATCTTCTTTTCTCAGTGCCATAATCTGTTTTCTTCCCTTACTGAGATGTCCCTTTGCTATCTTTAGGCTTTGGTTGTTTTCAATTGCTTTCCTTACTAGTTCATAGTTGAATTTCCTTACGTCTTCAGTGATACTTTTTCGTACTGTCTTGCATAGCTCTATATATTCCACTTTGGAAGTCACATCATCTTTAGTTGTCCTCATCTCTCTTCTTTTTTGCATCAACATTTTGGTTTTTCCTGATAATTTGTTCACATGCAATTTGCTCTTAGACCCAGCTAATTTTGTTGCTGTTTCCATAAGAGCTTTGGTTACTTTTCTGTTAACTTCAGAAATATCCACTTCTTCCGATGTTAGGCCTTCTAAAGCAGAGAATCTGTTCTTCAGTTCCAATTTGAAGGTATTATGGTGTTTTTTAAGGTTGGTTATGTCAATACATTTTCTTTGTCTTATGAGCTTGCTACGTTCGAGTTTAGTGTTGAGGTGCATCTTACATCTCACCAATCTATGGTCACTGCCTGTGTTGAACTTGTTTAGCACACTGCAGTCTTCTATGACGATTTTTTTGTTACACATAATAAAATCAATTTCACTTGTCGTCCCATTTGGATGTCTCCATGTCCATTTCCTGTGTGGCTTTTTCTTGAAAAAGGAGTTCAAGATGAAAAACCCTTCTGCCTCTGCAAACTCTACGAGAGTATTTCCACGCTGGTTTCTGTTGCCGTGACCGAATTTACCTACTGAAGTTTCATTCTGTTGCCGTTGCCCTATTTTTGCATTGAAATCTCCCATAATTATCTTCAAGTGCTGCTTACCTTTATTATTTAGATCACGAATTTCCTCATAAAATTCTTCAATTTCTTCTTCAGGATGACTTGTGGTGGGTGCATAAGTTTGAATAATCTGAGCCTGGTATCTTCTCGAGAGTTGGATAACGAGTCGTGCAGCTCTGTCAGAGGAACTTTCAGCTTCTACAACTTTATCCTTCAGTTTCTTGTTTATCATAAATCCAACACCACTAGTTCTGCCAGTATCTGTCCCACGATAGTAGAAGAGATGTCCACTTTTCAGTTCGATGAGATCTTCTCCTTTTCTCCTTACCTCACTTAGCCCGACGATGTCCCACTTGATCCTTTGTAGTTCCTCTTCCAATTCAAGAAGCCTTGAATCAGAAGATAGGGAGCGTCCGTTGTACGTAGCCAAGGTCAGCATCAGATGGCAGCCTAGTCCGGTCCTTCGGGGATTCTTAGCACCCTCTGCCTTCATGTCGCACTGGCCGCTGCCTTGGCCAGGTACATTCCAGCTGCCGGAGACTGAGGGCCAAGATTTAAGTTGTGGAATCATTTTGGAGGGGTTTGGCCATAACTCACCACGCTGGCCAAGCGGGTTGGTGAGTGTGGGATAGCATTTCCTCTAATCCCGATGGTATAGTTATACCGCTATTGGCGGTCGTCAGAGCCCCTTTAGTGGGAACAGGATGTACCACGAGAAGGCGGGGTTGACATTTGTCAAGGAGAGGCTGTGATGTTACGCATCACCTGACCTTACATCCCAAATATGCTATATAAGGAAACAAAAATCTGATGATTTGCTACGTCTAAAATAATCGTTTTGTTGAAATGAAATGAAAAAAAAATAGTCTAAATAAAAGGAGTCACAAGTTCGACCAAGTAAGAAAAAAATTACTGACATACTGAAAAGTTTTACGAAATTTCAAAAAAAAAAAAAAAAGATGAAGTAAAATAGTGAAATTGGGAAGCTATAATGATATGCGAAATAAGAAAATATTGTTTCATCAGAATTTTAACTGTGAAAGACCTGTTGAGTTCTTGAACACACGAAAAAATTACGAGAAAATAATATTGCAAAGGCGAAAGACTCAGAATAAATATGAAGTCTATGTCCAATAATTACTGCGAGCGAAATCGTTTCTAAAAAAGCATTTCCTCGTCTCATGATCTGTAATAAAATTGAATAAAGGGAAAAGAAAACTTCCCCAGAAAATTCACTACATCTACACAAAAAAACTCCCTCAAAACATACAAAAAATATAAAAACACATGAAGAAGTAACGTATAGTAATTAAAAAAAATATAGTGAATACGTAGTACACGCGACCACCTGACCAATTTTTTTAAACCAAATCATCGTGAGTTAGAACCTTGCTAAGACCTCATAGCATTTTTATTCCTTGGAAAGAAAATTCCCCAGCATCGTTACGTAAAAATTTCCTCTGGGGAAAAATAACATCGAAGAGGGGGAAAATCCCGCTTGAAAACCACAGGAATAAATACAAAAAATCCCAACGGACCCCACTCGGTGGTTGCCATCCCTAAAAATCAGAGATCCATCGAAAGTTCCAAGAAGCAACGCCAGGGGGCAACACATCGAGTTGACACCCACTTTTCCACTCTGTCGCTGCCATCCCTCAAAATCAAAGATCCATGGAAAGTTTAAAGAAGCACCGCCAGGGGGCAGCACATCGAGTTGAACTCCCTTTTCCCACTCGGTCGTTGCCATCTCTCAAAAACAAAGATCTATTGAAAGTTCCAGGAAGCACCGCTAGGGGACAGCACATCGAGTTGACACCCCCTATATCCACCCCTTTTCCCACTCGGTCGTTGCCATCCCTCAAAATCAAAGATTCATCGAAAGTTCCAAGAAGCACCGCTGGGGGCAGCACATCGAGATGACATGCTCTATGTCAACCCCTTTCCACACTCGACCGTTGCCATCTCTCAAAAACAAAGTTCCATTTAAAGTTCCAAGAAGCACCGCTAGGGGGCAGCACATCGAGTTGACATCCCCCTATATCCACCCGCTTTCCCTCTCGGTCTTTGCCATCCCTCAAAATCAAAGATCCATCGAAAGTTCCAAGAAGCACCGCTAGGGGGCAGCACATCATGGGGACGATTACGTGACAAAATTCTGACAAGGGGACAGCTAGTGCAGCCTTGGGACAGCCACGGGGACAGCCGGGGACAGCCTCGGGGACAGCCAATGTTAAGTCTATGGAGGGTTGTCCCTGTCCCAGAACTCTCCCTTTTCCTCTACTTACCCTGAACTTAACGTAAACACTCAATGAAATAGACTTAACGGCCAGACAGAGGTCTGACGATAAAATGAACTAAGAAAACGTACTCACTTTTAACCTTTTATTGGGGAGCTCCTGGTATTACTCAAATACACACTCCAAAATAATACAACTACTGATAGCCCGAACTTTCGTACTATCGTAATATCGTAGAAAAGTAGGTAAATCGCATATCAATAATCAGGAAGAACCTATCACATATAAAACGAAGCTCTTTGGTATACTTGAGCGCCCCTATATATACTGCATACCACCACGTCATGACTTACACTCGTTGCCACATATAATTCAGCGGGAGAAACAACATCTCGTTAAGTGAGAAGATAATTTGCATAGGAAAATAAAATAACAAGAGATAGTAAAATCAAAAAGAAACTGAATCTAGAGTATACGTTACAAGCTGTATCCGGTGCAGAAGGAATTTAATTTTTCAAATCGGAGATTTAGAAGCAGATATATAGGGGATAAGGCAATTTACCATTACGCCCCTAAATAAGATATATATCTAAGCCCCCTGACGTAGAAACCATGCATTATTTTAAAAACAAAATCTTTCTAAAAGGTTTGTCGATATGAGTACTATCTGTCTACAAACGAAGAATTTTTTCAATCAAGAATTTAGAAGCTCATATTTTGCTGCAAATACATCAGAAGCAGAAATTGAGATTTACGCCCCTGGTGGCCAAACCAATTTTTTACAAAAATTAGAAATTATGTGCAAACGATTTCCCATCAGGGGCTGTAACCGGTGCAGAAACAATTTTTCAAATCGGAAATTTAGAAGCAGAGATAGAGGGGGAAACACAATTTACCTCTACGCTCCCTGGCGGAAAGTCTATGAATTACTTGAAAATTTTGAAATTATATGAAAAACATGTCACACTGAAAACACTACCCAACAAAGAAGGGATTGTTCAAATCGGACACCTATAAGTAGAGATATTGAAAAAAATAAGATATGCATCTACGCCCCCTGGCGGAGAAACTGTGGAATTTTTTAAGATGAAAATATTCCGAAAATGTTTATCGATGTGAGTGGCATCAGTCTACGAAATAATTTTTTCAATCAATATTTTAGAAGCTCAGATTTAATGGCAAATACATCACAAGCAAAAATTAACACTTACGCCCCCTGGTGGCTAAAGTATTCTTCACCAAGAATTTGAAATTATATGCAAAAGATTTTCCATCAGATGTATCCACTGAAGAAGAAAAATTTCAAATCGGAGTTTTCGAAGAAGAGTTATCGGGGAAAATGTAATTTACTTTTACGCCCCCTAGCGGAAAATCTATGCGTAATTTGAAAAAGCAACTATATTTAAATAGTCTTCGACATAAATGGAATCGAAAGATAAAATATTTTTTTCAATCGGATGTTTAGAAGCAAATATGTGGAATAAAACGTATTTTTGAATTCGACATCATCTGCATTTACGCCCCTAGCGGCGAAATTGTACATCGTAAAAAAAACGAAATAAAGGATCATCATTCGTATATTTCAAGCTTCCCAATGCAAAAAGAATGTTTTAAATCGGACTAATAGTTGCAGAGATATCGTGGGTACAGACGGACGGACGGACGGACAAACCGGTAACATAAGCACGATCTTTTTTTACAAGAACGAGTGAATTCTGGAATACATCCAGTAGTATCTCCATGGATTGATTTAATGTGTGCCTGATTGTTTCATTAGCTGGCACCAACAGTAGCGTTCATTCTTATGCAGCAAAGCCGCAAACTGTTGAACAATGTTTGCGTTTGTAGCTAAAATTACAGTCGACTCGTAAACAAGGTGGTTCCACAGTTCTCTCTTTGGAAACAGCCTGGTGTGCTTCCTGGCGATTTTCAAAAGCCTATGGAATTTTTTTTTTTTTTTTTGAGAAGTTATGCACCCATTTAAATGAAACCAGGCCTTTTCTGTAAGAAATGTGTACAGCATTATGACGCTGTTGCATGTGAACCTCATGAACCAGTGGCAATAGTGATCATGTATGTCTACATCCAACGGACACACCTCTTGCAATATCCTGACTTTGTATGACTGTAACTTCAAACTTCTGTCAGTTCTGCGAATGGTTGAATGAGATGCTCTTACTTGTGACAAATTCGCCAATTACTTACGGGGAGATCGTATTAAGCGACGGTCAACTTCCTCTACAAACTGTGGTGCCACTACTGGCTACACCTAGGACTTTTATTTCCAGCAGTAATTTTTTTAAGTGATATGTTTCCTATTTGCTTTTGAATTGTCGGAACACCTCTATACGTTCATGACTTCATTTTTATTCCCCCGCAACTATTTGGTGTCTCGCTTCCATGTCATTTAAAGGAACAGTAAACTCATTTCGGACATTTTTTTTTTCTGCGCGAAAATGTAATGTCGAAAGAGACGTAAAAACTGATGCAATCGGAATTGCTTTATCGTAAGTAGTTCTCCCGCTAAAACGTTTTTGAAAATCAGCAGTGACGTCACACTAGACAAGAGAAAACCAGCGTGCGGAGGGGCTCCAGTCGATACTATTTACCGTTCTGTGCAGCGCAGTCGATCCCATCAATCTGTAAAATGGCTGGTGAAAATCCTTATTCATTTGAACCAAGATATTCTGCCGGTACAGTACGAATGTTTAACAAGGAATGTGAAAACAAATTCGGGGAGTAGAAAAGGTAATCTTGACTGTGCCAATGGGACAACTGCGAGAGAATGTCAACAGACGCTGAATGTTTGTGTTTCAACGAGAGTGATCAGATGATGAAAATAAAACGTAGTGTCCAATGTGTAATAAACCACGAATCACTCGACAGTGTTGTTTTAAACATCCACACCTTACAGGCAAGTCGTCTTTGGGCAGAAAAAAACGAGAAAAAACTTAGCTTGTATATTTCAAACTATGGCGGCACTTTGCATGCAAACAATTCGTATATTGGTTGAATGCCTGGATACCTGTAGGGCGAACAATCAGAAAAGTAATCCTTTGATTGTGGTAAACGTTGGTATTTTTATTTTATCTCAAAACCACAAGTTTTTTAGTCAAAAATTATATAAAATCCTTCCTTTGTTGTGAGTAAAATTAGAGAATGTTTCCCTGAATCTAATGAACAGTATTCGGGGTTTTTTTTTTTGTTGTTGCCCTGGAAATGATCCAGACTATTTCGATTAACTTCCACTGTCACTAAAGATTTGTCAGCTGCTGTCTATATACGAATATATAAACGGTATTTTTCATTGAACTAAGTGCATATTTCATTGTTGTTGTTTTTTAATTTCTCCTATTGTTATGGGAGAAACAACTTTATGAGTATTTCTCGTAGCCCAAGAGCGAAGCCATTAATGACACCCCCTCACACACACACACACACACACACACACACACGAAAATAGAGAAGCCGCAATAGTTGAACATGATATATAGCTCTTGAAGTAACAGTTAGATAAAAAAGGCAGTTTAACTGTTATTTCTACTGTTATTACTGTATAGCAGATTAGTCACAGATAGAATTTTTTCTACCAGCAGTTCAGGATCTCCATTACACGTTTGAGCTGACCACCATAAATGGTTGGTTATACTGGACCGCCATGCTTCTAGTAAGGGAGCTTTCTTTCCAGCAGCTTTTAGATATTTAGTCAAACTCTTGGCCATGTGACATACATCAAACATGATCAATTTGGCGATATTTTTTCTTCATGAGGGCACGAATGCTTCTATGTGTATCTGATAAAAAAAACTGATATCTTTATTTCTTCATAGAGGCCTGAGAGTAATAAATCGCACGTATTCTTTTCCAAGTTCCCGTTAAAAACACCTTTTTGGACGACAATACAAACAATATTTCCCCTGCGAATATCCATAATGGAATATGTACAGTATTTGGTGCAAAAACCTGGCGAATCAAACTGTCCATCTCCGCTTACCCAAATTTCGGAATCGCATAATTTTAAATCATCAGTAATTCTTTTTTCATACTGTGCCACGTGAACTTGATTATTGGCCCAACTAAAGGCTCCACCACTTTGTAAAAAGTAGTGCTACTGAGTTATTGTAAACTAAGAGTTTCAGCGAAATCCGTAGAGTACTAAAAGTCATTCCAGTTGTGTGAATTGCAGCAGAAAGTTTGATGACTAACGAACAGGACACGTGCAACACAAGGAGAGAAATTCCTGACACTAATTACTTCGTACTTTTCCTCACAACCCTTACAGCGCCGAGTGCACAGATGCCGCTGGTGGGAGAAGTGGTCTGACTGACGGCTTGTCTAGTGTGACGTCATCATCAGAAATTTTGTCGGCTGTTTACTCAACTCTCAATGGTCGTAGGGAAACAAATTTCGGCTCTACGAGCATTGTTCCGTCACACGCATAACATGACAGCAAAAATTCGTATTTTCGAGGACTTTTTTTTAAAGTTTACTAAGTTTGATTAACGTGTACTGAGTTTAGATGCGTGATTCCCACAATTCTATTTCAAAATTAAGTTGTGCCCCTCCCCCTCTCAAGTGTAAACATTGCACATGAAATTAAGCTGATTTACTGGCCATTTGTTAAAACTGACAAAGTCATCACTTCTTATGAGCACTGCAGGGAAATAAGTTCGAACTGGGTGTAATAAATGATTCAGGATAAGTTCTATCCTGTATCACTTGTTCAGTGAGTAATTAAAGTCTTCAGAAGGCATCGTACTACATAAATTTAAAGTGTCTTGAATGTAAAATTTATTGATTTTTCAGTCAAGCATAGGTAAACTGAAAATTAGTTTTGTATATGCCATAGGTAGAATACCCCCGAATACACTTGTTTGTGCCGGTGCATTCTCTACAAAAGATGCAGTTTCAGTTGTATGAAAAAGGCCCACTCCGGCCCACGTACTCTCCACGGCAACCGTAATTATAGATGACCACGTGTCCTCTCCGACGCCATCTTGGTTCACCACGTGCTCCGACGGTTACGGTTTCGTGTGGACAGGAGGAGGAGGGAAGGACATCACAGCCACCCGAGATTGATTCGAGGAAATTACTTGCCCAGCGCCGTTTTTAATTTTTCTTGACCGGGAAATGTTTATTCCCTCCACATGGTCATTTTATCCCCCACGTGTTTTGGGATGAGTCACCGGTTTTGTTTTGTCTCCAACGTTTTCATCGCCATTTTTTGTTCGTCATTTTATTTTTCCCGACTAGGAAATTTTATTTTCCCCAGAGGAAATTTTACAACATGACGTCACCACGCTGGGGAAATTTTCCCTCAAAGTGAATAAAAATCTTTCGCTGATCAGCTCAGGATCGGACTCCCGATCATCAGACCGCTGGACTCAGGCCTCCCCAATGAGCAATCATGACATCACCAGTCCTCCACGTGGAGGGTTTATGTGGACGTGCCTTATGACATTATTCGAGTGGAATTAACAATGGATTAAGAGGAGAAGTTGACGTCATTTCAGATTCTGTTAGAAACATTAAGCTCCAAGACTGATTTTTTCAATAACTTGATCATTTTACAACGAATTTATTCCTTATTTTTTTCCATAATTTTTCAACGTAACGATTTTTTTTTTCTTTGAGCTTCACGCATTTTCAACGGACGTACCAACATAAAGACGTTTTCCAAATTTTTGTGCTGCAGACATAATCTTAAAACACGATTGTTTATTAATGTATTTACGTGTCCATGGCATTTTCTGTTACATTTTTTAACGTTGTGCCTTTTTCCACCATACAAAGCCGCAATGTTTTATACATAGTTAAAATATTTTATTTTTTATTTTTTCGTATTTCCTTTTGTGATTAATCAGTGAAATGTACCTTTTAATGCATTATCTTAATCCACTTTTTTTTAAATGCTTGCATACTCGTTAAACTTCTCGATGTACCATCATTATTTTATTTTCTAACTTTATAAACCAACAACTACTTTTATCGAGGCTTTATTGTTTCTGATTCAAACAAGCAAACGTTTCTTCTTTATTATTTCTTTTTCCTAAGCAAATAACTTCTCTTACTTGCTTTTAATGTATGATTTAATCTGGTTTTCTATATATCTGTTTCATGTTTGGGCAAGAAATATACAGATCTATAGCAGATATACATAAAATCCGTTCGTAACAGTATCTTTTTTCAGATTTAAACCATCATACGTTTCTTAAAGACTTGATATCTGTTCTACAAGATGTGACGAAACTTCAGATTTTTAATTTTTTTCCCTCTGAAACTGTTTTTTTTTCTTACATGCTTTTAATGTATGGTTTAATCTATTTTTCTATCTCACTTTTCTATATGTGTACAAGAAATTTACGGATCTATAGTAGTTAAAATTCGATTGAAACAATATTTTCTTCATTCTGACTGTACTTTTCCTTTTCTTTCATCTATAGTAGTTAAAATTCGATTGAAACAATATTTTCTCCATTCTTACTGTATTTTTACATTTCTTTCTAACATACGTTTTTCCTTCTCAATTCCCGCTATCTAACTTAATTTATGTTTTGAAAATCATTCTATGTTCGCGTATTCGTCCATTATTTTATTTCAAACCTTGCAAACTCCCTCATACTTAGTATATTCTGACTTTATTTTTTTCATTTCAACCAACGTTTCTTAACGACTTGAATTTCCGGATGTGACAAAACTTCAGATTTATTTTTTCTCCTCTTCAACTATTTTTTCTTACTTGCTTTAAATGTGACTTAATTTATTTTTTATATCGCTGTTTCGTGTATGTACAAGAAATATACAGATCTATAGCAGATAAAAATTCGATTGAAACAGTATTTTCTTTATTCTTACTTTATGTTTACATTTCTTTCTGACAAACATTTTTTTCAACATTTTCCCCTATTTAACTTAATTTTGTGTTTTTGAATATCATTCTATGTTCGCGTATTCGTCCATTGTTTTCTTTTTGTTGTTGTTGTTGTTTTCTAACTGTACAAACTAACAGCTATTTTTATTCAGACTTAATCTTTCATTTCATTTCAACCAACGTTTCTTAACGACTTGATATCACAAGATGTAGCAAAACTTCAGATATATGTTTTTGTTTCTTCATGTAATGTAATATTTTTTTCAAAACTCACTTTTAAGTATTCCTAAAAGCTTACATTTATGAGAAATATACAGATCTGTAGTGGTAAAAATTGGACTGCAACAGTATTTTCTTTATTCCAACTTTACTTTTCTATTTCTTTTCAACAAGCGTTTCTTCATTATTATTTCTTTCTCATATGTAAGCAACTTTTCTTTCTTGCTTTTAATGTATAACTTAATAAAATTTTCCTATCTTGCCTTTTCATGGGTATACGAGAAACATACAGATCCATGACAGTTAAAATTCGATTGTATTAGTATTTTCTTTACTATGACTTCATTTTTTCATTTCATTTGAGTAAACGTTTCTTAACAACTTGATATTACAAGATGTACCAAACACTTTCAGAATCTTTGTTTCCCTCACTTTCCAACTCACTTTTAAGTATTCTTAAAAGCCTGCATGTATGTGAAATATCCATATTTTTTCATTCTATCCTAATTTGCTATACTTTTCTTTAACTGACCCAAAAGGAAAAGCATTCATTGTCAAAACATTCATTCTTCAGCATTCTTTCTTACGCTAAAATTTATATTCTTGCAATATATTTTCAGTATATTTTTTCTAAATCAACAGAAAAAATATTCATTCTGGAGACATAACGACCACGTCCGTACTTCCACTAAACATCATATTCTTAGCAAACATTTTTCCCCCTACATAGCAATTTTCTAACTCACCAGAAAAGCAGCTATTCTCAACATGTAGCTAAAATATCGAATTTCTCCAAACAAATGTAATATTTTTTTTAAAAAGACTTCGTTCTTTTCCCTGTATAACGACTTAATCTATGTTTCGAAAAACTGTTCTACGTTTACGTATTTTGTTTAACTTTGCTTTACACTGCAGTTCGATTTTTTTCTTTGTAGTACTTTTTTCCTGTTTCATTCCAACAAACTTGTTTCTTTTCGACTCGATCACTCACACATTTCCATACAAACTTTCCTAATATCAGAAATGTAATAACAACTTCAGATATATTTTTTAACTTTAGAATAAGTCTCACCTGCATTTATTATCATGACATAAACTAAAATTTCATACTTTCCCCAAAAATAATTTTCTTAATGAGTTGTTTTTACACTTTTTTCATGTATACCCAAATATTTATTGCTAATTTACTTCGTCAAAGTCAGTATGAACACACCTAACCACATTCTTTTTTTTCAATTTATTTCGCTTTACATCGAAATGCGTCAAAAATTTGCGTTTACTTCATTCACTCAATGAACACTTTTAACTTACTAGACATTACATGTGAAACATCTGTGTTTGCGATATTTCCCTTCATACGTTAACTTTCATTTCCCCTTACATTCATTTCTAAATAGGTTATCTTCACGCATTTGTTTTTCTCATACAAGATCACACACCATTTATTTAATTACTTCAAGAACATATTAATATTGAACATAAAGAACAGCGAATCGTATCCTAAGTATGTTTTTTCTTGATTCTTATAAAGGAAAAGACGGCAAGGAGTCTCACACACTGAAACAGACATCGCCAATTTGTTGCTTTCATTGAGAGGGCGATTTTTTAAATTTTAGTTATTTATATAGTTGCAAAATCCCATAGAATAACATGAGAATATCATTTACCTTAAAGGAGCGTTTTCAGACATGTTAGAAATTTTAAAAGAGCAAAACATTTCACTTGAAAAGTTAAGGGGTACGTCTTTAAAAAGTTCTTAATTGAAGAACATTGTTTTTTTACAACTTCATTTTAGATAAGGTTCGTTTCGAGAAAGCTAAATTTCGTCTAGATTAAAAATGTTTCACTTCATTTTACTTAGAGGATGGTTTTGGAAAAACATAGATTTGAAAAGTAGGAGAAAATCCCATAGAATAACATGGAGAAATCATGTGCCTTAAAGAAGCGTTTTCAGACATGTTAGAAACCTTAAAAGAGCGAAATATTTTCACTTGAAAAGTGACAGGGTACGTTTTCTAAAAAGTTCATAATTCATAAGGGCTCTGGTTTTTTGTTTTTTTTAAGACTTCATTCTAGAGAAGAAAGTTAAATTTCGTCTAGTGGTAATCGAAAAGAAGAAATATACATCAAGGAAAGAAAACTGAAATTATACATATGCAAAGAATTTGCTATGGTGAAGGTCCCCCCGAGCGAGTTATTCAACCAATGCTCGTATTGCCCATTCAAAGATGGAGTTATAAGGACGACTAAACCCCTTGTTATTGCCTTCTGTAGCAAAAGAGATGGTGAACTTCACCAAACATGGTTCCATAATATTGCAGAAACACATTAAGGTTTACGGAGCAATTAAGCCCGCTCCAGTGACCTTCTTCGTTCACATACACTCACATTCAAACAGAAAAAAATATAAATGAATGGCAAAAAAATAATGAAATAAAATAGTCCTGAAAAGGACTGATATTTAGTCCTAAAAAAGACCTTTTTTTTTTATTCCTCAGAAGAACTTTTTTCTCTCATCTGGACTCTAAATTGCTCCAACGTATTCCACATTCTTGAGCTTCTACAAGATTTTTCTTCACATTAATGTTCTCGAAGAAAAGGTGAGTAATGGTATGGTATGGGACGTATCAGCAATTGAAGGCGCTCACCAAAGTATTTCTCCAAAGTTTTAGGTTCAACAAGAGCAAATACTTCGTCAAAGCATGTACTCCATTTGTCTTCTTCTGTTTCGTTAAAGCACCTATGCCCCAGCTGATTGTCTGGCATGAGATGAGGATGCAAATGACATTCTATGCAGTAATACACTTTTGCAATGTTTTTTCCAACCGCATCGACCAGAGCAAGTTTAAGAGCATTGGTGTCTTGATCAGATATCGTATGTTCGAGTCCGAATTTACTGCATACCAATCTCGCTGCGTCACGAAAAACTGTTCCAAACTCTAATTGTAGAATACCGTCCCACAGATTTTCAGAAGCATCACGAAGCGTGTTTAATTGTTCCCATGTTAGGGACACCGAAGTACCATTCAATTGCAAGGCATCATTGGAGCACGTGAACAGTTGTTGAAAAGTGTACACAGGCCCATCAGATGAAGGTGAACAGTTCATCAACAGTTCATCAACAGTTCATCAACAGTTCATCAACAGTTCATCAACAGTTCTTTATTGATCACTTTGATTTTGTTGAGAGCGTCATAACAATGCGAGCGGTCCATGAACTTCTTGAATGTTCTAGCAGACATTGTCAGGCCCTATTTGGTAGGAAACAGTATTTCTCCTTTGGTAGTGTAGCTGCGAATGTGCACTCTCAGAGTTCCTGAAAAATCAGTCACTTTAGCAACTTTGTTTCCCCGAAAGACACATGATGAAGAGGCATGCTTTCTAATGAAATACCGTGAGGAGGAGGTTCGGCAAATGGATCAGGACATCCATAGTTTAAAAGCTTCCATCGCGCCTCCATTAAGCGCGGATCATCACTCACTTGTTTCTTGGCATCAGAAACATCTGAAGACGAAGAAGTTTGCTTCATGTTTAACGCAGATCGACGAGGAGGCAGGTAACACAACGTGCACAGAATTCAGAGAACAGAATGAGGGAGCTGGTCTGTCCTCAGCCAAAACTGATAACAAATTGTTGTTGACGCACGCGCGTTGTTCACTGTGTGATGACGTAATTGTATAACCACGTGATAAAGGAGCCTCTGTTATCATCTTTCTAAAGGTCAGATTCAAACGAATATTGGAAGCATTCTTACAACGTGGCAGACCATGATACCATGACTCATTCGTGGGGTGTAGCATTTGTAGAAGCGAGCCACATTCCAAAGCAATGACGACAGGTTGGAAACCATCTCTTTTAAAAAACAAAGTCTCTTGTTTGACCTAGGGAAACTGAAGCTATACATGAATTTTTCACAAGTTCACATGCATCATCTTTATGAAAATCCTATCCAATAATTTTCCATTTCTTTGTACTTGTTAGTCATCACAAAATTGAATGTTTCCCCACACACGTTTTCGACAGCATTCTTGATTTCACAAAGTACTGGTATCCAAGGTTTAGCCTGCTCAGTCAATCCACTGAATGAGTAATGGAGAAGATCTTGTACATTAAATTTGGATAACTAGTGCCGGGGAAAGGCGACGAGATTGGTCTTGTGCGAGTCGAGGGAAAAAATGCAGTCGAGGCATCTTCTAAGACAATGGTTCACGTTCGTTTCTGTTCGCATAGGAAAAATGAAGTCTGTGGGTGGAACAATGGAGATAGTAACACTCATTTTACAATTTTTGTGGATGGTGGCAACGTCGCTTTAAAACCATTATCAATTGCGACATGCTTAATTCTTAATCATTTGCACGTGTCCGTAATATGCTCGTGCTTACATCACCGATGACTCACACACTCGTTAGTCGTACGTCTTATCTCAAGTCAGTCTGCCTCATTCTCGATCCGTTGCTCGGTGTGAAGACACTAATTTTTTTTAATTGCTGCTACAGTTTCTTTCGTCTGAAGAAATGCATTCTTGTAAGATATATCATAAGGATGGCATCCATTTTTCCTATGAAAAATTATTTTCTGATTCTGAAACTAAATATTATCTTAGCCGCCTGGAAAAATGAAGTTGAATATTTCGGTGATGATCTCAGCAAAATTAAGATTTATTGAAAATCACTTAAGATTCCTAGACAGCACGTGGCCTTTGGGGATGATTTTCTCCATTACTCATTCAGTGGATTGACTGTGCAGGCTAAACCTTGGATACCAGTACTTTGTGAAATCAAGAATGCTGTCGAAAACGTGTGTGGGGAAACATTCAATTTTGTGATGACTAACAAGTACAAAGAAATGGAAAATTATTGGATAGGATTTTCATAAAGATGATGCATGTGAACTTGTGAAAAATTCATGTATAGCTTCAGTTTCCCTAGGTCAAACAAGAGACTTTGTTTTTTAAAAGAGATGGTTTCCAACCTGTCGTCATTGCTTTGGAATGTGGCTCGCTTCTACAAATGCTACACCCCACGAATGAGTCATGGTATCATGGTCTGCCACGTTGTAAGAATGCTTCCAATATTGTTTGAATCTGACCTTTAGAAAGATGATAACAGAGGCTCCTTTATCACGTGGTTATACAATTACGTCATCACACAGTGAACAACGCGCGTGCGTCAACAACAATTTGTTATCAGTTTTGGCTGAGGACAGACCAGCTCCCTCATTCTGTTCTCTGAATTCTGTGCACGTTGTTTTACCTGCCTCCTCGTCGATCTGCGTTAAACATGAAGCAAACTTCTTCGTCTTCAGATGTTTCTGATGCCAAGAAACAAGTGAGTGATGATCCGTGCTTAATGGAGGCGCGATGGAAGCTTTTAAACTATGGATGTCCTGATCCATTTGCCGAACCTCCTCCTCACGGTATTTCATTAGAAAGCATGCCTCTTCATCATGTGTCTTTCGGGGAAACAAAGTTGCTAAAGTGACTGATTTTTCTGGAATTGTGAGAGTGCACATTCGCAGTTACACTACCAAAGGCGAAATACTGTTTCCTACCAAATAGGGCATGACAATGTCTGCTAGAACATTCAAGAAGTTCATGGACTGCTCGCATTATTATGACGCTCTCAACAAAATCAAAGTGATCAATAAAGAACTGTTGATGAAGTGTTCACCTTCATCTGATGGGCTTGTGTACACCTTTCAACAACTGTTCACGTGCTCCAATGATGCCTTGCAATTGAATTGTGCTTAGGTGTCCCCAACCTGGGAACAATTCAACACGCTTCGTGATGCTTCTGAAAATCTGTGGGACGGTATTCTACAATTACAGTTTGGAAGTTTTTCGTGACGCAGTCAGATTGGTATGCAGTAAATTCGGACTCGAACATACGATATCTGATCAAGACACCAATGCTCTTAAACTTGCTCTGGTCGATGCGGTTGGAAAAAACATTGCAAAGTGTATTACTGCAGAGAATGTCATTTGCATCCTCATCTCATGCCAAACAATCAGCTGGAGCATAGGTGCTTTAAAGAAACAGAAGAAGACAAATGGACTCTATGCTTTGACGAATCATTTGCTCTTGTTGAACCCAAAACTTTGGGGAAATACTTTGGTGAGCGCCTTTAATTGCTGATACATCCCAACATTACTCACTTTTTCTTCGAAAACATTAATGTGAAGAAAATTCTTGTAGAAACTCAAAATGTGGAATACGTTGGAGTAATTTAGAATCCAGATGAGAGAAAGACGTTCTTCTGAGGAATAAAAAAAGTCCTTTTTAGGACTAAACATCAGTCCTTTTCAGGACTACATTTATTTCATTATTTTTTGTCATTCATTTATATTTTTTTCTGTTTGAATGTGAGTGTATGTGAACGAAGAAGGTCACTGGCGCGGGCTTAATTGCTCCGCAAACCTTAATGTGTTTCTCCAATATTATGAAACCATGTTTGGTGAAGTTCACCACTTCTTTTGCTACAGAAGGCAACAACGAGGGATTTGGTCATCCTGATAACTCCATCTTTGAATGGATAATACGAGCATTGGTTGAATAACTCGCTCGGGGGACCTTCAGCCGTAGCAAATTCTTTGCATATGTATAATTTCAGTTTTCTTTCCTTGATGTATATTTCTTCTTTTCGATTAACACTAGACGAAATTTAACTTTCTCGAAACTAACCTTATCTAAAATGAAGTTGTAAAAAAAAACCCAGCCCTTATCAATTATGAACTTTTTAAAAAGCGTACCCTGTCACTTTTCAAGTGAAAATATTTCGCTCTTTTAAGGTTTCTAACATGTCTGAAAACGCTCCTTTAAGGCAAATGATTTCTCCATGTTATTCTTTGGGATTTTCTCCTGCTTTTCAAATCTATGTTTTCCCAAAACCATCCTCTAAGTAAAATGAAGTGAAACATGTTTAACCTAGACGAAATTTAGCTTTCTCGAAACGAACCTTATCTGAAATGAAGTTGTAAAAAAACAATCTTCCTCAATTATGAACTTTTTAAAAACGCACCCCTTAACTTTTCAAGTGAAATATTTTGCTCTTTTAAGATTTCTAACATGTCTGAAAACGATCCTTTAAGGTAAATGAATTTCTCATGTTACTCTATACGATTTTCCGACTATGTAAATAACTAAAATTTAAAAAATCGCCCTCTGAATGAAAGCAACAAATTGGCGATGTTTGTTTCAGTGTGTGAAACTTCTTGCTGTCTGTTCCTGTATAAGAATCAAGATAAAAACATACTTAGAATACGATTGGCTGTTCTTTATGTTCAATATTAATATGTTCTTGAAGTAATTAAATAAATGGTGTGTGATCTTGCATCAGAAAAACAGATGCGTGGAGATAACCTATTTAGAAAGGAATGTAAGGGGAAATGAAAGTTAACGTATGAAGGGAAATACCGCAAACACAGATGTTTCACATGTAATGTCTGGTAAGTTAAAATTGATCCTTGAGTGAATGAAGTAAACGCAAAGTTTTGACGCATTTCGATGTAAAGCGAAATAAATTGTGAAAAAAAAGAATGTGGTTAGGTGTGTTCATACTGACTTTGACGAGGTAAATTAGCAATAAATATTTGGGTATACATGAAAAAAGTGTAAAAACAACTCATTAAGAAAATTATTTTTGGGGAAAGTATGAAATTTTAGTTTATGTCATGATAATAAATGCAGGTGAGACTTATTCTAAAGTTAAAAAATATATCTGAAGTTGTTATTACATTTCTGATATTAGGAAAGTTTGTATGGAAATGTGTGAGTGATCGAGTCGAAAAGAAACAAGTTTGTTGGAATGAAACAGGAAAAAAGTACTACAAAGAAAAAAATCGAAGTACAGTGTAAATCAAAGTTAAACAAAATACGTAAACGTTGAACAGTTTTTCGAAAAATAGATTAAGTCGCTATACAGAGAAAGGGAAAAGAACTAAATCTTTCTTTAAAAAAATATTACATTTGTTTGGAGAAATTCGATATTTTAGATACATGTTGAGAATAGCTGCTTTTCTGGTGAGTTAGCAAATTGCTATGTAGGGGGGAAAATATTTGCTTGGAATATGATGTTTAGTGGAAGTACGGACTTGGTCGCTATGTCTCCAGAATGAATGTTTTTTTTCTGCTGATTTAGAAAAAATATACTGAAAATATATTGCAAAGGATATAAATTTTAGCGTAAGAAAGAATGCTTAAGAATGAATGTCTTGACAATGAATGATTTTCCTTTTGAGTCAGTTAAAGAAAAGTATAGCAAATTAGGATAGAATGAAAAAATATGGACATTTCACATACATGCAGGTTTTTAAGAATACTTAAAAGTGAGTTGGAGAATGAGGGAAACCAAAATTCTGAAAGTGCTTGGTACATCTTGTAATATCAAGTTGTTAAGAAACGTTTACTCAAATGAACTGAAAAAATAAAGTCATAGTAAAGAAAATACTAATACAATCGAATTTTAACTGTCATTGATCTGTATATTTCTCGTATACCCATGAAAAACAAGATAAAAAAATTTACTAAGTTATACATTAAAAACAAGAAATAAAAATTGCTTACATATGAAAAAGAAATAATAATGAAGAAACGCTTGTTGAAAAGAAATAGAAAAGTAAAGTTGGAATAAAGAAAATACTGTTGCAGTCCAATTTTTGCCACTACAGATCTGTATATTTCTCATAAATGTAAGCTTTTAGGAATACTTAAAAGTGAGTTTTGAAAACATATTACGTTTCATGAAGAAACAAAAAATATATCTGAAGTTTTGCTACATCTTGTGATATCAAGTCGATAAGAAACTTTGGTTGAAATGAAATGAAAAATTAAGTCTGAATAAAAATAGCTGTTAGTTTGTAAAGGTAGAAAAAAAAACAAAAAAACAATGGACGAATATGCGAACATAGAATGATATTCAAAAACACAAAATTAAGTTAAATAGGGGAAAATGTTAAAAAAAATGTTTGTCAGAAAGAAATGTAAACATAAAGTAAGAATAAAGAAAATACTGTTTCAATCGAATTTTTATCTGCTATAGATCTGTATATTTCTTGTACATACACGAAACAGCGATATAAAAAATAAATTAAGTCACATTTAAAGCAAGTAAGAAAAAATAGTTGAAGAGGAGAAAAAATAAATCTGAAGTTTTGTCACATCCGGAAATTCAAGTCGTTAAGAAACGTTGGTTGAAATGAAAAAACAAAGTCAGAATAAAAGTATGAGGCAGTTTGCAAAGTTTGAAATAAAATAATGGACGAATACGCGAACATAGAATAATTTTCAAAACATAGATTAAGTTAGATAGCGGGAATTGAGAAGAAAAAACGTATGTTAGAAAGAAATGTAAAAATACAGCAAGAATGGAGAAAATATTGTTTCAATCGAATTTTAACTACTATAGATGAAAGAAAAGGAAAAGTACAGTCAGAATGAAGAAAATATTGTTTCAATCGAATTTTAACTACTATTGATCCGTATATTTCTTGTACACACATAGAAAAGTGAGATAGAAGAATAGATTAAACCATACATTAAAAGCAAGTAAGAAAAAAACAGTTTCAGAGGGAAAAAATTAAAAATCTGAAGTTTCGTCAGATCTTGTAGAACAGATATCAAGTCGTTAAGAAACGCATGTTGGTTTAAATCTGAAAAAAGATACTGTTACGAACGAATTTTATGTATATCTGCTATAGATCTGTATATTTCTTGCACAAACATGAAACAGATATATAGAAAACCAGATTAAATCATACATTAAAAGCAAGTAAGAGAAGTTATTTGCTTAGGAAAAAGAAATAATAAAGAAGAAACGTTTGCTTGTTTGAATCAGAAACAATAAAGCCTCGATAAAAGTAGTTGTTAGTTTATAAAGTTAGAAAATAAAATAATGATGGTACATCGAGAAGTTTAACGAGTATGCAAGCATTTAGAAGAAAAAGTAGATTAAGATAATGCATTAAAAGGTACATTTCACTGATTATTCACAAAAGGAAATACGAAAAAATAAAAAAATATTTTAACTATGTATAAAACATTGCGGCTTTGTATGGTGGAAAAGGGTACAACGTTAAATAATGTAACAGAAAATGCCATGAACACGTAAATACATTAATAAACAATCGTGTTTTAAGATTATGTCTGCAGCACAAAAATTTGGAAAACGTCTTTATGTTGGTACGTCCGTTGAAAATGCGTGAAGATCAAAGAAAAAAATCGTTACGTTGAAACATTATGGAAAAAAATAAGGAATAAATTCGTTGTAAAATGATCAAGTTATTGAAAAAATCAGTCTTGGAGCGTAATGTGTCTAACAGAATCTGAAATGACGTCAACTTCTCCTCTTACCCAATTCTTAATTCCACTCGAATGATGCCATAAGGCACGTCAACATAAACCCTCCACGTGGAGGACTGGTGACGTCACGATTGCTATTTGGGGAGGAAAGACACCCTCTTTCGAGCATGAATCTGCACTTGATTTCATAGTCGAGGTGTTTAAGGCGTGAGTCCAGCGGTCTGATGATCGGGAGTTCGATCCTGAGCTGATCAGTGAAACATTTTTATTCACTTTGAGTGAAAATTTCATCAGCGTGGTGACGTCATGTTGTAAAATTTCTTAGTCGGGAAAAATAAAATGACAAACAAAAGATGGCGATGAAAACGTTGGAGACAAAAGAAAACCGGTGACTCATCCCAAAACACGTGGGAGATAAAATGACCACGTGGAGGGAATAAAATTTTCCCGGTCCAAAAAAAATGGTGTTGGTCAAGCAATCTCCTCGAATCAATCACGGGTGGCGGTGGTGTTCTGTCCCCACGAAACCGTAACCGTAGGCGAGCACGTGGTGATCCAAGATGGCGTCGGAGAGGACACATGGTCATCTATAATTACGGTTCGTGGACAGCACGTGGGCCGCAGTGGGAGCACGTGGGCCGTTTTCCTTTTTCATCAAAACCCCCTTTTTATACTACTACTAGTATCTATGTGTAACACACAATTTACATTTATTAAAACCAATGTCTTTTCATGAATATTTCATTTTTATAACTTCTCTTTTCAAATCTGAGAAAACTCATGAGTAAATTGTCCTTATCTTTCTTCATTCAGTAAGCTTAAGTTTCAGTAATGGCTGTTACTACATATCATATGTTTATCAAGAATTAAGTAATACATCATGAATTGCCCATATTAGAGTTCTTTTTTTAGATGCTAAGAGTGATTTTTGTAAATGGTAAAAAATTATCTGTCCTGGTGCAAACGAAAATGTCAAGAACATTTTTATACAGAATTATGTTTCAGATATATTATGCAAAACCTTGTTCAGATTTGTTAAAAATATTTCGCATTTTTGTTCCCTGAAAGATTCAAACGTTTCTAGAACTTTTCCTTGTTTACTGTGGAACGTTCCTCAAAATCAGGCTACCAGCATGTTTCTAGATTTTTCAGTAGCATGTGTAAAGTTCCTCAAAGTTGTTGAAAAGGTTCCACAGGAGGCTTTCCGCTTTTGCGAAATGTTTTCAAGTTTATTGTGGAACGTTCCTCATAATGATGCAGAAACCCTGGGACGGAATGTTTCAATAATGTGTGGAAGGTTGATCACCTTTTGTGAAAACGTCCCTCTCCTTATTGCGGAACGTTCCACAAAATCATCCCGGGACAATGTTTCAGACTTCTTCAAGAATGTGTGGAACGTTTGTTAGGATTTCTTGTATAACGTTTTCAAAAATGTTGAGGCAGCTAAGCTGCCCCTTTTGTGTGTGTGTGTAGCGTTCCACAGATTATTTTTACAGTGATGCATGGGCATTTGCATATTTTTGGAACGTGGATGCATGAGCTCTTTGATCAGTGGGCATATACATACTTTTGGAAAGGGTGGCTTTGAGCTCTTTTGTTCTGGAGTCAGATAAAGGAAGCGGCATTTTGCGTTGGAGGCTGTTTTGCTGCCTTTCTGTTTTTTTCGTTAATGGCGGTTGTTATGATGTTGCCCATTTGTGTAGCTGGCTTGTTTGTGCAGATGCTTTTCGTTGATTCAATCGCCGATCTAATGTGGGTTATGCTTCTGAGGGAGCCTGGAGCCGGTGTAGTGATGTGAAGTGGACCTTTTTCCGAAGTGCTAGCTGTCGATGCACGTCTATCCCGAGAAGTTGTATCTGTGCTGGTTACCGCAGGTGCTGAGAATTGCCTTGCGTCAGAGTGACTATTTGCTTCATATTTCAGTTCTAGTTGTAGGAACTACTATGCTTCTTCTTTTTTTTTATTTTTTTTTTTTGCGTGGCGGAACATCGCAAAGTAAATAAATGTATTCTTAAAATTGAAAGCTAAACTGTGATATGATTGGAAAACCAAAGACTTGTAATTATATTAAACAGTTGAAAATGGAATTGTGTTGTTAAATTTTGGTGCACTGTCGCTATTTACTTAACTTAAAAATGTCAACTTATTTAAGACAGTTTTTCTTGCAGGGGTTGAGCAAGTTGGTCAGGGCAAAGAGATAGTTGCAGGATGGACCGTCACATGTGGCAATGGTCCATCCTTGTGCTATGAAGTTGTATAACCCAAGTTTCTTAAGAAATGGGTTCTCCCAACGTGCTTTTTGTTCTTTTTTCTACAGTTCATCTGTTGGATGCTTTTAACAGAGTATGACTTATTAATGCAGCTGGTTGAAACTGCGTGGGCAGAGGGGGCACCTGCCCCCGTGCTCATTTGCCCGCAGGGACGAAACATTACATTTGCCCCATACTTTTCTTTTTTCATTAAAGCCGTAATCGGACATCGGATAAACATTTAGATTTTTTTTATTTTCTGCGATTTGAAATTCCTTCTGATAAAACCAAACATTATTTTCTGTTTCACTTATTAACAATTGAGAACTGTGAAAATTTTAATTCCGTTCCTGAGGGGTGGGTTAAACTCCCTTGGATTATCAAATATCAGAAAAAAAAACAATTTTCAAAAAGTACAAGCCTTATTAAATATACAGTTATGCTGAAATTTCTGAAAGAAATTGTGTTTTTTATAAGAGCAGGAACGTTTTCTTTTTCATCTAAGAATAATAAAAGCAGTCTTTCTCTAATGAGAGAAAATGAAAGGGGAGATGGAGTAGGGAATTATATATTTTCATACTTCTATTGTTTGAAGTATAATGTAAGGGCTACTGTTCTTGTGGAATTTATTCTAATGTGGAGGTGTCCAAATCAATGCTGTTTAACATCGTTCATGATATGAGCAAAATATTTTATATCATAAACTTTATAATATAGATGTAAAGTTTCAGTTTTATATTCATTTAGATTTTATGATCGTCTTATCTGTAGAATATTAATATGACATCATCACGTCCTGCTTTTTAATAGAGTACGTTTTATGGTATGATAAAAAAATACGCTTATCCTGATATCTTGTCTCCGTTGTCAAAAAAAGGTTCCAATGTCCCTGTATTAATTTGAAATTCATTCCCTCACTGTTAGCTAAACGTTGCAAAAGAAATATTCACTAAACCTCTTAAATTTGAAATATGCTAAACAGATCAAAAAATTGACTTATGAATTTGCTCAAGGGTGCTGCTTGAAGCATCTACGATTAGCTAGAGAACAATTTAAAACTTTCTCTGCAGCTGATATTTTGTAGTGCTATGTAATGTCGGAGCCAGCTACCGAGCAACTACGGTACGCCGTGATCCTGACTTAATCATTCTCATTTTTTTTTAAAAGTTAACGGCACATGAGGAATTCTGTTTCCTAATTTTATCGCTATTTCTAATGAATTTAAAAGTATTTTCAAGTGCGTCAGTTTACGGACAAATAGTTTCCCCTTACGCCTCAAGATGAGTTATGAGAAACCGAACGGCGGGTGAGTTTCTCTTATAGATCCGAGTGGGAAAAAGAGAGCCATCTCTTCACACAGCAAGGTCACTGCACTCCGAGACACTTCGAAACATTAGCTTAAAGTGCAAATAGCACATTAAGTATAACAATCCCAAGTGAAGCAGCGAGCACTGACAAAACAGGGCACAACAGTTATCATGATGCTGTAACATCATCGGTATTTATTTCCAAAGTTTCATGACGCCATAGAACGTCATGCGACAGTGAAAGAGTTGAGGCTTTCGCGAATAGTTTCTGCTGATGATCATTCCGCGACACGTGCATGTCAGTGTCAGAGAGGCTGTCTGTAACTTTCCACTCGAAGTTTCCGACTTGCGTGGCTTTCGTGTATTTAGCTCAAAGAATTTACAAGACGGATGCATATTTCGAACATGTTTTCCAGTATCCAGAGCATCACACACCGAAAGAGGGACCAATGTTGTTCAATTTCTATTATTGCGTTGTGTAATTCCAACTACCTAACCCGCGGACTCATTTCGTAGAGACTTGCAATCTCCAGACAGCTTCTGCTCGACCTGAGGTAATAAATATTGCAGGTGAAGCGTCATTAACCTTCCTTTCCCAGTTTCGGGAACAGGTCATGACCCTTTGAATTGCATTCCATGTCAGTAGTCATGGCCATCTGCGACGCCGGAAAGTCAGAATCTCGGGGGTCATGTGACAAATGGTGATCGATTGTCGCTCTCAGTGATTCGGGTGTCCACTCGGGGCAATTAGCTGGTACGTCGCTGAAGAATGCCGACTCGCCGATTTCAAAACACTTCCGGCGCCACATTTGGCGAAAACTACAACAATTTCTGAGTCATTAAACACCTTCTAAGCCCAAGAAAATTTGTAAGTGATGATCGATGCATCAAATTCCGGACGCCCCAAATGACTTGGGATTTAAAGAGTTGCATCTTCATTTAGGTCAATTATGGTGTGCTCTTAAACTGATTGTGATATTCAAAAACCGATTGCCTGAGGATATTGAATCATAAATACGCTTTACCCAAAATAACAAGAAAATGAAAGAAAATGAAATGATCTGAAATTATTTCCACCCAGATACAAAACAGGTTTTCGAAGCAGTGACAGCATAATAAGAGGTTGAATCGTAAAGCAAAAAAAAAAAGAATACTCAGTAACATCGGAAGCAAATAATGTTGTAATGAGTGCAATTTTCCTCTACTTTGTTTTCCGTAAGTGAAAGTATCTTCTGTTTAAGACACTACCTACTTTCAAGACAGTTTCACGGCTGTATATTTATGTTCGGCTATTTAATCTTATTTTTTATGCTTGCATATCTAATACTAGATCTGTAAAAACTTCTTTAATCGCAGGAAATTAATACCAGAGAAGTTGAAAGTGAACTCCATTATCAAGACATCCAAGAGATACGTGAAAGATCGATATTTTTAAGTATTCCATACAAGTAGTGATAAGAGTTCAGACTCTAGTTAAAGCAAACACAGCAGCAGCAGCAGCAGTTTATGCGACATTCGCCCCTCAGAAATATCTTACTAGACAAGAAATACTTCTGACACAGTGGTTGGAACACTACATTAGCTGTCTTTTTGATAGCTAGTGAAAGTTTCTTCTCGAGATCAGATTAAAACTGCGGCAAAAGGAAAAGACTATCGTTCAGAGCGCGTTTACTAAACAAATTCCTCAAATAATGCTATGCATTCATTTCCGGATGTTGAGTGAAATGCAAAGTACATTCTCAGCATGATATCTTAAATTCCCTAAGTACATAAAAAATCAGCATCGCCTAGAATTTTATTTTCATCGAAGGTATTTCATATATTTTTTTTAAGTTTGCAGGGTAGTGGTCTTATAGGCACTAGCTTCTGACCATTCGTCCGAGATGGGTCCGGGTTCGAATCCCAGTGAGGCATGGATGTTGTATTTGACTTATGGCACTGGCTCTCTCCCCTCCCTGGAACCAGTGGCCCTAAATTAGGGACGAGAGACTTCTTATAGCTGACGGGAGTTGCACACTATGTTCGTTAAATCCCAAAACAAAATAGAAAGTTTTCATGCTTTCTTTTTTATTATCGCTTTGGCTGAATATTTGTGGATTATGCTGATTTTGCTTTGTAATAATACGTTTGTGCAATATATAGGACACATTTTTTATATTTTACTGTATTATACAGTATTCTATAATTTACTATAAAGTTTAATATTCTATAGAATTGATATTTCCACAACACTTACGCAATATTTTTGAGACTCCGGAGCTCTGAGTAGTGTGATTATGAAGCGCTGAAAAATAAAAGCTCATTCGACGAGGCAGTGAAAGAAATCGAAGCTACCTACCAAACCAAAGAAAAATTCAAACATCCATATTTGATTTTTTTTTTCATTTATTATTGTATTCGCCTGAAATATCCGTGAAATATCTGTTTCAAGTTCTGCCAAGGATTTGCTCATAAGGAAATTAATAATAATGTTGAACTGTGTCAGGAAAAGAAAATATCTGCGTTGCGAAAAACAAATATTTTTTCAAGACCTCGAACTTGAATTTCTTTTTACAGGACTGCAGAATTTTTCACTTATACTGGCTTCAAATGCCTCCAGCGAGAAACTGTGAACTAGTTAGCTTGTGCATTACAATCTCACGATCTTTCATATTAGGAGCTGACATAAAAATTGCGTCACAGAAGATTTCCAGAATGTAAGCATTTGACGCACTTAAAATGCACCACTGGATCCGCAGAAAAGTATGGATTTTCATATGCAATTATGTCGAGATTACGCTTCGTATCGGACCCCGAAATGATATGAGCCAAATAAAATTTTTTGAAAATGCGAAACATAAATACCTCAAGATTTTCTTTGTAATATGCCCATTTCTTTTTCCAATCAAAAGCACCTAACCCAGTTCATCATGCACAATGCAGCAGTTAGTTCAACTTAAAAATTTATGGGCATTCTGAAAATCATCAGTTACATTGTGCTCTGCGATTTTGGTTTCCTAGTAAAACAGGTAACTACAGATTTGTGTTTTGTCTCTTTTATTTTCCAATTTTCTATTGTTTCTGGGGAAATTCTTAATTTTCATTAATTTCTTAAAAATAAAATACGCATACAAAGCAGTGATCGGAATGCCCATTCGGAAACCGTCGGTTTTCTGCATTCCAAAGTATTCTACCAATTTTACATTTGCGTGCTGCATAACAATAATTTGTTTTCCAATATTATTTTTTATATTTGCCTCCCATGTTTCTGACAGCGATTACTGCTTTAGAACTCTGAAAACGGAAACTCCCGCTTCTGGGGAAGCTCGTTGCAAGATTTTAAGGCTGCTCGCTCATCCATGGGAAACTCAATTCATTATGAGATTCAGATCCGTCGAATAAAGACAAAAGTTAGGGTATTATTTGTGATTAACGCGCAGATATATAGCCCCATCTCTGCGGCAAATATGCCAGAATACCTCACCAGGAAAGGGTGAGACAAAGGAAATTATTCCGAAAATCTTGGGGAAGAATCGATTGGCAAAGCAGGTGGAAGAATGTACGAGGCACGACTAAATTTTTGGTGTGAATCAACCTCGAACTAGAAATGCGAATTGGGTAGAAAGTTTACGGGGTACCGTACTCTGAAATGAATCAGCTGATTTGCAACTTGAATGGGTGGGTTGAATTTGAAATTATGCCGGAAGGACATGGAAGAAAATTGCTCAAGACGAAGAGTTGGGGAAGAGTCTTGGGAGACCATCATTCTGCATTGGATTGAGAACGGTTGATGACGATGATAGCATTTATGTTATTTTAAAAAAATAAAAAAAAACAGAAGATTTATGTTGCTAATCACAACAAAGGAAAAATTGAAAAAAAAAACAACATGAAACTCTCGGAAATCAGTTTTCAAGGAAGGTCTTCAAATCGCACATTATACTGTACATAAATGGGTAGAGATCTTGGCAAAACTGTCTGCTACGTGAATAAGCAAAACAAAAAAAAACCCGGAGATATAAAAAAACAAAGTTGAGGGGATTGCACCCAGTTTTTGAAGAACATAGGATAATATCCCCCACACATTAGAAAATTCTCCAAATTATAAGTCATAGTGGCCTGCAGTATAAAATTATGGCTTCGTTGTGACGCTGATTCGGGGTACACATACGACCTAAATGTCTACGCTGGTAAAAGTTCACCAGTTGCAGATGAATCACTAACCCTTGGAGAACGAGTTGTGAAATCTCTTCCAGTGACAATAAAAGCCCCCAATGTAGTCCTGTGTTTTGATCACTTTTTCACTGGCGTACATTTATTGGAAACTATTCCCTTTTCTGCAGTTGTAACGTGTATGGCCAACCGCAGAAATGTACCTACCATTCCATGCAAGCTGAAACGGGAAGAGTCTATATTCCGATGTACCACAAAGGGACTGTTGTGTGTAAAGTGACAGGACACCAAAGAGGTCTGGGTAATGAGTAATTGCCACAAACCTGAGTTGACCAAAATTACCAAGAAAAGTAGAGCAGGTAAGCAACAGTCAATCGACTGTCCGCAAGCCATTGCCTTTTACCGAACGAAAATGGGTGGAGTTGATCTGGCGGATAAGTCTCTTGGTCTGTACAATCAGGACAGAAAGTCCACCAAGTGGTGGAGAAAGGTATTTTATACGTGCTTCAGTATGTGTCCAGCCATACTGAAGCACGTATAAAATATGGATTGTGTTCAGTGACTTGAGGCGTGATAGTGCGAAAGTTCCTTTCCTCATATTTCTGGTAGATCTTGCTGAAGAACTGATTGCCGACGGGACAAAAAACACTAATTTACTATTACCATGACAAGGCCCTCTTTCGAAGAAAATACAACTTTTTGGAGCAGGATTTCATCTTCCTGTAGAAGGTCCAACAGGATGACGATGTGCTCGTTGTGCAGAATCAAAGCATCAAAAGAGAACAAAAATAATTTCCCAACAATGTAGTCTACCTTTGTGCAAAGACTGTTTCATGTTGTATCATACCAAATAGCACATTTTTGTTATTTCATATGATACAACATGAAACAGTTTTTGCACAAAGGTAGATTACATTGTTGGCAAATTGTTTTGTTATGATGTTACATAACGATATGTTTGTGCAAAAATATGCTATCATACGAAATAGCATATTTTTGCATAAACATATCGTTCTGTAAACATCGTTTGTAGCTAATGTTGTAATTTCTTATCTGTTTCCTATTGGTACACCTCAACTTCCTATAGGTACACATATGTACCATCCACAACTCCCCACACCCAAAAATTAATGCTGTTTATTTCGCTCAGAATCGTCACTGTGACTTTCAAAGAGCTCACGTTTGATTGTTCCGCAAGTGGTCTCCACTGCATATGCGTGTCAATACAGTGGAAACCACTTGCCATTTATATTCCGGGACGAAAGTGTTAAAAGGTCACGGAGCTTAGGCATATCATCATATTGTTTTATATGCCTCCATCTGCTGTTTCATACAATTCCTTTCATGCCCATGAGGTATTCACTCTTCGTATAGATTCCTCCGTACAGGTTAGCTGTGTCGGATACTTATATGGGGGCAAACTGAAGTTTTTAAAAAGTAAAATTCTGAAGACAATGTATTACTGACTTTTTACGAAAGAATTTTCACTAAATATATTGACACACTATGCATTTCTACATTTACACCCTTCAAAGCATGAATTTACGCCCCTATCATGACCGTTCTGGGGGCCAACCGTCCTCTCTGCCCTCCCGGTAGCTCCGGCCCTGATAACATTCATTTTGGAGAGAGATGTAAGATCTAAAAGGAAAGAATACTTGAACAAAGAGGCTCACAACAAGAAAGTAATTCTGGTAACGAAGTAACAATGCTCAAAAAAAGCTTGTGTAACGTAAGACTTGTGTGCCAGAAAATGTGTGTGTATGTGTTTGTAGAAATATAAAACGACATAGAGATGTAAGGAATATTGGCATTTCGTAGATATATTGAAGATTCTTGATAAAGAAATCATTTTGGATGAATAGAGAGCATGGTTTTGATACCCAAGTAAAAGCAGAAAGACGATGTGTACAGTTACAAGAATTTCCGCAGTTTGCATCTTGTTTAACAGGCCATGAAAATATGAGAAAAATATTGGATAAAAGGCCTGGAGGAGAGGTAAAGATGTCAGAGTAGTAGTTTTGATTTATCCCCAGAAGAGCAGCAGACGCCATGTTTTCTCTGAGACAAGTCGTAGATAAATATAAAGAGAAAAGTGGCGCTTTTCGTTAAATTTATGGTTATAAAAAAGCTGTACCGTCGATTGAGTGAGTGCTCAAGCTGGAATTATTGTTTCCAGAGCGAGAGAAATTGTACCTGTATAAAACTATGTTCAGTTGGTAAGTGAAATGTACAGAGATTCTCGTGCATGTGTCAGACGTAGCATACGCCAGACAAAGATACTTTATGTGAAAGCTGGTGTGCATCAAGAATAAGCTTCAATCTTTTTCTTATTTAATATGGTTATGGATTTCGTTGGTTTTCTTGTATAGTTAGAATAAACAGAAGAAAGTCAGATGTACTCTCTGATAAATTGCTGAGAGTGAAGTTAAAATGCAAAATTTTCCGGAATAAAACAAAACCAGCATTGTTACCGAAACATATCCAGCAACAAGATACGTAGTGCGATCAAAACGTTCCGAGACTAGGTACGTAGTGCGCGAACATATGGCATTACGCGGATGCGTGAGCAGCGGTCGAGAGAAGTGACCTTCATGAGTCACTGTGCCGAGTGGCATCGTTCTGTGGACATCGGGAGCTGTGCTATGCCCTATTTGGTGACCACATGCAGAACACTGCTCTGATTTCGGTATGGACTGGAAATTAAAGCAGCGAGCGAACATCAAATTCTGCGTCAAACTCGGCAAATCGGGAACGGAGACGCATGAAATGTTGTGGCAGGCTTATAGCAATGAAGCAATGAGTCGTGCAAGGTGGTTTGAATGGCACTCGCGCTTCAAGAGCGGCAGGACGACACTGGAAGAGGACGAGAGGTCAGAGCGACCGTCCACGAGCAAAACCCACGAAAATGAGGACAAAATTAGGGAACTCGTGCATGAGGATCGTCGGAGAACTATTCAAGACATTGCTACCATTGTCAATGTGTCATACGGAACAGTACAAGTAATTCTGACATCGGTTTTGAACATGCACCGCATTGCTGCAAAGTTTGTGCCAAAGTTTCTGAACCCCGAACAGAATGCGCTCCGTGTCGAACTCTGTCAAGATCTTCGTCAGCAGGTGGTGAAGGTGGTTTTGCAGCCGCAACAGCATGACTACCCTTCCTTACCCGCCTTACTCGCAGGATTTGGCCCCCTGTGTTTTCTTTCTCTTCCTGAAGATGAAGCTCAGAGGTTCCCATTTTGAAACCGTGGACGAGATCCAGCGCGAATCGCTGACGGTGTTTGACACGATTCGCGAACAAGACTTCCAGGAAGCGTTCGCAGCGGTTTATCGCTGCCCAAGGAGACTACTTTGAGGGAGGTCATAGCCAGACTTAAGTAACGTAAATACTTTGTTGTATATTGGCCTAGTCTCAGAACTTTTTGATCGGACCTCGTATCTCTCAGAAACAGCTTAGCTGAAAACAAAAGAGTTAGAGCAGCATTTAAGATTTTCAAGACGTAAAACTGCGCTGGCATGGGTATGAACTGAAAAGGACGAACGGTACCTAGAACAAGGAGTTCTAAACATGTAGCTAATAGAAAACCGTGACAAGGAAAGACTTGAGACGGCAGGACTTATAAAATAGAGACATGAAAGGAAAAACTCTGAAGAATGGCGCGACACAAGATTAATATGAGAAGAAGAGAAAAGTTCGCAACAGTGAGTAACTCGCCAAATTGTGAACATAAAGATGTTGCAGGGGAACATAAATACAAAGCTGAAAGAATCGTGATCAATCTAATTTCTGCATACTCCGTTTTATCTTTGCCCAGTGACCTGAGGAAACCCAGAACTTTCTACAAACGTATGCTGCAAGTACCGTAGTTATCACTTATGTGCTCTATTTATTCTGTCGACTGAAGTCTAAAACGCAGTTGAATTCTTTTCAATTTTTAATCAGAATTCTTTCCATTTTTTCTGCATTCTTTTCAATTATTAGGAATCGTGATCAATCAAAATTCTATGTACTCCTTTTCATCTGTTTCTTTTTGAGGCTTCAAGAAACGCTCTCTGAACATATGTTGCAAGTTTTGCAGTTCTCGCTTACGTATTATATTCAGCCTATTAAAATAAAATTGCAGCTCAGTTGTTTATTAATAGTGTTCATTTCAAGAATTATATAATCCTTTGTACATACACACCGAAGAGCCGAAGCATTATGACCAGCGCATCTTCATGCACGTTGAAGTAACTACGGTTAAACCATAACGCATGTGAAGATCATGAAATGGTATAAATAACACATGATTCTGAGCTCTGTTAATTAGTGTTGTTCTTCAGATAGGAAAGGCAGTGTACTTTACTTAGTTTGACAAATGGCAAATTGTCAAACTAAGTAAATGTCCACACAACTAGGCATGAGCATTTCCGAGATGTCAAGGCATATTGGGTTACTTACGCTCAGCAGTGGTTAGTACCTTCAAAAAGTAGTCCAAGGAGGAAAAACCCACGAACCGCCGGAACGATTTGGATCGGCCACAGCTCATCGATGCTAGAGGTGAGCGAAGGCTATCCCGTATGGTACGAGCCAACAGAACGGATACTGCGGCGCAACTCGCCGGTAATTTAAATGCTGGTGACGGGAGTTATATGTCAGAATATGCAATACATCGAATCCAGCTGTAAATGGGGCTGCTCCGAGTGCCCATGCTAATCTCGGTTCACTGCCGAAAGCACCTACAGAAAACACGCGAGCATCAAAACTAGACCTTCAATGCCTGGAATAAGGTTGTCTGGTCCGATGAATCTCGTTTTCTGTTGCACAACGTGGACGACCGGGTACGTGTGCGTCGTTTACTTGGGGAAGTGTTGGCAACAGAATCCACCGTAAGACGAGAACAAGTTGGAAGAAGAATTGCAATGCTTTGAGCAGTGTTCCGCTGGGAAACTCTGGGTCCCATCGTTCATGCGCAGGAGACTATGACGTCTACCACTTACCTAAACATCATTTCAGACCAGGTACATCCTTTCATGGCAACAATATCCCTCTCCAGCAGTGCCTTCTTTTATCAGGATAATGCGCCGTGGCACACTGCCTGAATTATTCGAAAGTGGTTCGCAGAACATAAGGAAGACTTCCAGATATTGCCTTGGCCACCAAATTTTTCAGACATCAATCCATACGAGCAGCTGTGGTTTGTGTTGAAACAACAAATCCGATCTGCGACGGCTCAGCCACGTAACTTACAAGAGTTAAAGGATCTGCTGGTAACATGCACCAGATTCCACAAGACACCTTTAGAAATCTTGTAGCGTACATCCTCCCCGGGGACGAACTGTTTTGTCGGCACGTATAGGACTAACATCATATTAGGCAGAGTGTTGTAATGCTTTAGCCCTTCGGTGTGTATGGTGTTGAAACGGTGAAAATATTTCCGTGTCGTGGGGCATGTTACAAAACCTACATGAAATATCCATCCTTAACTGACACTTCAAAAGAAAACGTTATACACCGCAGATATTGTCAGTTGTCGTTTTGACATCATGTGTTCTCAAAATTGCTTTTTCGTACCAGTGACCTAGTAGTCAGAGATGCGGGCATTTGGCTAATCGTCCCAATCGGACCCGAAGTAGAATTTCAGATGAGGCATGGGGTAGTGTTTGTCCTACGGAGCTCGTTCTGTCACTTGCATGGAAACGATGGAACTTAATTGGAAAATTCGACTCCTTATTGCTTTTACATATTCACAATATTCGTTAAACCCGAAAACAAAGAACAAAAAAATGTCATAGTCTTATAGCATTGTGCCCGAAAGTAGAAGGCTGTAGACAACTGTTGTTTGAAATAATTGACGATTCCGAAGAAACATTGAAAGCTTTGCGAACAACTTTATATTGTTATCAATTGCTCAAAAAGCACTTCACTAGAGTACGTGTGAGAGAAAATGAAAGTATTTCGTTTAAATTTCAGTTTGGCCGTCAAGTTGGCCTTTTAATGCTTAATTAAGTCAGTGGAAGTTTCATTTACTTAAGGTGTACAATTAGTTTCAAAAGTTAAAATAGCTTATATATCATCGGCATGGGCTTTTGGCATGATACCTTTAATAATTATAAATATAATGATCCGATTTATTGGTGTCAAAGTAAGAAATCACACGAATTTCACTCCGCAAACTTTCTCCGTCAACGGACGTCTGATGAAGCCGTCCGTTGACGGAAAAAAGCTTGCGGAGTGAAATTCGTGTGATTTCTTACTTTGACACCAATAAATCGGATCATTATACTGTATTTATAATTAGTTTTCTGGTGTTAGCGTCCCACAATCTATATGATGCTTTTATTTAGCTTCCGGCTTAGCAGAAATGATTTTCTAAAGAAATTCTTTAAAGAGAGAGAATGAGAAAGAAAGGAATAAAAAAGAACTTCCTGTTTTATCAATTTCAAAATGATGGGTTAGGCACTTTGGTTAATGGGAAAGGATGAGCATGTAATGACAGCTCCATTCCTGCATCCATTTAATGGTGTTAAACTGCTGAAAAACATCCTTTAACACCACAAAAACACTTCCGAAATGCATTCGAAGATCAGATGGAACTCCTATCTCGAACAGCGGCGGAGATCCTTTAAAGCGAGGTGGAGTCCACGTCTCAAAGGAATGAGGAGATAAAAAGCACCAGTTGTACGCATGCATATAGAAACCAAAGCTAAGTTTGATTGGGTGGGAAGTTGCCTCCCTCTAGTCTTAAGGCCAGTCTGCCGACAAAAGAGATAAGGACGTCTGTTTTTCTTGAGCTTCTGTTTATTTAGGTTTACTCTGGAAGTGATTATCGAAATGGGTAGGATTTCATCTTCCGAACCTATCTTATGCAAATCATTTCAATCGGCGCTCGACTCCGAGTGACGGTGCAGAAAGCCAGATTTGCGTTAAGGTTTTCATTTAAAGAGCGGATAAATCAGATATTTCCTAATCCCCGTTGCTTTTCTATCTGATGCTTGGCTTTGTTTCTTTTTTCTTGTGGAAAGGCGTTGTAAAAAAGATAAAACGCGAAATTCCATCTGTACAGAATGTCCAATAGAGCGCTTTTAAACATACAAACAGGGTCTGATGTTCGAAGTGTTCATTTTGCAGTCTTTCCGCAAGAACATTGGCTTCTGATAACGCGATCTTGCTATGACTGATTTTTTCGTTACGATTTAAACAGATATTAAACTCTGAAATTACAGAGCTGAAAAGAAACTTTATACTTGCGTAGTGCGAATAAAAATGTGTCTTTTGTTTTCATTTGGGCAAAATTAATAGCGGTTCTAAACTGGCAGCTTGTATTTACAATGCATTTCGTAATCTGCACACTTGAAAGTTTTCACAGAGAACCAGGTAACATTGTCATCGAATTGTCTGGACCTCAACATTCTACCTCTTTGTTCTTCTGGGTTCAAGTTCGAATCCCGAAGTAAGACCGGGATACTGTGTTAATCCCTTTGAAGTTGTTTCCCTACCTATTCCAGAATCATTTGCTCTAAAATAGGGACAGAGGATTTCCGTTAGACTGCTCATGGTGTTGTCCTAATCCGTCCTCCGAGAATAAAACAAATAATTTGTTTAAGCTTAAAAATGTTTAGATGTCCAACAAAATTGCACCCATTGTTTCGTGGTCAACCGTTATAACGTGATTTGTCTTTCCGCTGTAACTTAGTCCTTACGTCAGTATTACGTTGTGTGTTAAAGTCAATGTAATATTAGCAGGTACCCATACGCATAACAAGAAAGAGGTCAATTGTAGTACTTACGAAAACGTTTATTTTGCTTGCATGGTTCGTACTCTACATTCACATCCGGTTTATTGGCGTACTCAATACAGTATCAGTGATTTAACATTCAATCGCAGTATAACAGCACGTCTATCATCAATAACATCAATCCCCATAAACAACCGCTGCATTATCTATTTATTTATTGTTCTTTTCCGGCCACACACACGTCACTCTTGTTCCGACCTGAGTGTGTTGCCATCATCATTCTCGTTTGAGGGAAAAGACATTACGTTAAGGTTTGAAAATGTCTAAGAGAACAAACTCAAATTTACATAAAAAAAGAAACTCAAAAGGAAAGTTAAAATAGAATATACGTTACACTGTGGCTGATTTCAAATATAAACAGCCATAAGTTTAAATCGTATTTGAAATATGTGACAGGGATCAGCAGAGCATCAGATGTTTTACGGAAAACGCTTACGGGAATGTTTTGCATTTAGTTACTGAATTGTTACAGGAAATTTTATGGGAACGTTTCGCATTAGAATTCGCCTAGAAAATCATGAAAACTGTTTGGTCGTAATTACAGTTAAAATATGTACCTGAAATTTTCAAATCAGGTTTATAGAAGCGTGGTTATAGTAGCAATTACAAATCAAAATCTACTTCATCGTGATAAATTTATACTTATTTTAGAAACGTGGTTACATTAGAAATTATAATAGCAATTCCAAACATAAATCTACGTTATCAAGACAGATGTATATTTTTACATCAATGAAGGAAGAAATATTCCTCATAACACATGGGAAATCCATAGAATATTCAAAGCAAACAGAATGTAAATTCTGAATTTGCTTGTAACACTTCCTGGTCATCCATGTAACATCTCTCAGAAAACTTGAAAATTTCATCGCCGTGGAGCGAGAATCGAACCCGCATCTATCGATTTTTTGAATTCGTGAGATGCGGGTTCGATGAGGTGAAGGTCTACCCACTCACAAGTGGAAAAATGATTCTATAAGCAGTGACGTACTATAGAGGTGAAGCACGTGTCAAGATGACAAATCTGAAGGATGCATTTATTCCGTCGGTGTAGTTCAGTCGGTTAGAACAACTGGCCCCGGAGCGAGAAAGCACGCATTCGATCGTCGTCACCGACGAATTTGTGAATTTCACAAAGCATGCCAGTTTTGTCGAAAGAAATGCCAAAAACCCGAAAACTTTGGGCGAGAGGTTAGATGTTGCCATTTAAATTCGTACTTCCAGTTTCAATGAAATCTGCCAATTCTGTTCAAATATTTATGTTTTTAACTGTGACTATGTAAAACTTTATATCATACATTTTGACTGATATTTGAGCATGAGCTATATTTATAAATGTTTTTGAAATATGTTAATACTTGAGATTAATGAAATTGGTACTTGCTGGATTCAACAAAATTTCTGGTAACAATATAATATGTTAATAATCAAAATTTGTAAGCAAGAAGCTTTGATATCTGATTTAAAGACACACTGATTTAAAGTGATGCTTACATTTCAACGTCAACCATGGCTCAGAGTTGGGTTTTTTTCCTAAACAGCGTGCAGGAAAAAACAACATAAAATCTGGTCTGTTTATATAGGTTTTAGGTTTTGATGTTGTGTGCATATTATTGGTGTTTTAATGTTTAAAAGTTGGTGTTTTTAGCAAATTGCTTGTTTAATAAATAACACAGTTACTTAACTTTAACATATAAAGAACGGCCAGGGTTCTTAGGAATGAATAACTTTCGTAAAATTTCAGTAACCTTTATTTTCATTCACCTGTCGAAATTGCACTTCTGCGTAGAAGCGTACGTGAACGTTAATAATAAGCCACTGTACTTCCGTATAATCTTTGACTGTCGAAGTAGCAATTAACGTGACAATCTATGTCATCACAACCATCACACATAGTTTGCTCTCGATTTAGTTTTTATTTGCACTTTTTTGACCCTCTGTTAGTGTTGCCTAAATATGAACTGATGGGCCGTTCAAAAGGAAAAATCTAACTACGAAGTAATAAAATTTACATAAAAATAGAAGCTCAAAATGAAGTTTAAACTACAGATATGTCACAATATATAAATATTCTTAACAGTATTCCTTATACTGATAATACATAGCTTCATTACTGCTATGACCCACGTAAGCCCAGCAAACTACTATTAGGTCTCCACGATGCCGCTGAATTATGTCAATAATTTTGGAAACATATTACTCGTGCAGCCAAAATTCGTCTATCGGTGCCAACAACGAGGTTGAATTTCCTATTACAAGGTTTCCAAACTGAGAAATGAACAAAGTGCATTGCTATGGGCTCACCATGTCTATCCATATTTCGTATAACAAATTTTACAGGTGTAACAGCCATGTAACACTCAAACAACTTGTGAAGTAAGCCATCTGGACAAAATTATTTCTTAAATAATAAATCATAAACATATTCCTTAATTAATATTCAATAGGTACATGAGTACCAGTGGAATAAATTACTTATATTAATATATTACTTCATCTTCTTTTATGTCTAGTACCTATCTTCCGCCACCAAACTAATATTTGAAAGGAAACATCTTATGCCGTTAATTCAGAAACTGTGGTGCTCTTGGAAACAACTGCATCACTGAGATATTTTCCGGAAATTAGACCCCCACAGTACATGCATAGCAATGCATGGTGTATTTTTGTATCCCCCCTCCCCCCATAAAATTCATCCTCAGCTGTGTCCGACTCTTTTGCGTTTTTATTATTTTCCTTGAGGTTGTAGTCCATGCACATACGTCGTCAGCATCCCGTTCTTATTCAACAGGGATAAGCTTCCTCCGTGCATTATTCAACCTATACTAGCCTCAATAATTGACTTCAAATAAATATGTGTTTCTGTACTATCCTTGATCATTTTGCATTTCATTTTTTATGTTTTGTGCACTGCAGGAAATCAGTCTGCACGTGGGCCCTAAGGTAGCAGCATCTGGCTTTTCGTTGGTCACTATCAACATTCCCATACGGCGGAGAAAAATTTTCTCTTTGTGATTTGCTCTTCACCATCAGATGCTTTTTCTTGTTACGTAACCTAAAATACATCGTGTGATCCAGATCTCAGGGTTTGCGGCTTTGTTCCTGAATTTAATGTTTATAGGCTGGATTCCAGGCCTGCCAAGTTAATGTATGCTCGCCTCATTTATTACAGATGACGGAGGCAATCTTTCCTTTTGACCTCTGGGTGGATTGTTATGGTAGGAAATTTCTGAATGTGCTGGGCTCTTTGGAAACTGTTTTCGCTTTGGTTTCCGAAACGTACAGAAGAAGTTTACGACTTCTCATGGCTTTTCTACGGTTTTGGAAATACAGAGGGGCAAAGATTGTTTTCATTTTTTATTTATTCATTTATTTTTTTTACCTTATTTTTTTTTTTTGCTTTAACGCCTTTCCATTTCCTCTCTACAAAATTATGCCGAGACTT